>OY757918.1:68265347-68502847 GCA_963585895.1 Sepioteuthis lessoniana | reverse complement strand
GATATTTGTTCAAAAGTGAACATTCTCGCATGACTAAAGTTCAAACTTGCTTACTTCAAGGCTGCAGTCCAGCACTTTAGCCATTACACCATGGGGACTCCCTGCCTCTGTGTGTGTGTGTGTGTGTGTGTGCAAAGCTTGTGTTAACCAATTGACCAACTGGTTTTAGACATATACATAGGGCTGATCTTAAGCCAATTAGATAGATTTGTTCAAATTGGGCTCACACATACATAAAAGAGGTTTCTCAAAACTAAAATTGATTAAAACATATCAACAATCAACAATTTCACTAAAGAGATTAAATAATAGGGCAATGCTAACGATAAAAAATGACATTGCAAAAACCATTAATTTTGAAATGATTTGGCCCACAGTTCCTTTTCTTGTAGAGTAGAGGGCCCCACTAACAATTTTCTAATTGAGCCCTGCACTTCCTATTGTCAGCCTTATATATATATATATATATATATCAGGTGCCTCATTTATTTTTAAGTCCAATAATTTTTTCCTCAGCTGTTTTTATCTACATGTGAAATGCATTACAATAAAAAGCAGTGGCATCACAATAGAATAGAATACCATGTCAAGAACGAGAACCTTTTTACCCTTTCACATATCATTATACTTTGATTTATAAGGCCAAAATTTTGCTATACTAATGAGCTAGACAAACTAGTACTTTGATCTTTTGTGGGTGGCTATCTTAACAATTTCATTCATACTTCCTCTTAGCAAGAACACTATTAGAACAGAACAGAACAGAACACAAAAATGCTATTAAAATTTATTGATTTTATCAAGTGGTTCTTAAGTTTGTAGAGCAACTAATGTTAGAGCAAGAAGCCATTAATTAAAAAAAAGAAAATATATCTAAATCAGTTGCATACTTGACTTTATAATCAAATCAACAAGAGTACTTCATTTTAATGAGCAACCATGATGTGTGAGAAGTATAGGATGGTAGAAAAAATAGCAACTGAATGTGCTCACATCTATGCTAATAAATCAGTATGCAAAAAGATCATTTTTCAAAGATGCCTAGATCCTACTAGTTGAAAAAGTTATCAACATCATCATAAAAACCTTTTAGCATATGAACTTTTTAGCCCACTCTCTTGTATAAACTATGGTGAATACATGAAAGCAGACTCCTACTAGTGACAGTAATCTGGCAAGATACTGCTTTTTGTGTACCTACTGCTAATCATCGCAGATTTTCTGTGCCAGTTAAAGCAGTGTTGATGGTGGTATACAAGATCTCTCGAGCATTTTAATCTCGTCTTCCATGCCAGTTTTCCCATTTCCTTTAATCCTCCTGTCAACAATGCTTAGGATATGTCAACTGCATCTCTTGCAGAGGAGTAAGACCCCCCCCACACACACACAAAGGGGTGTTCTGGGTATGACACTAAACTGGAGTAAGACTCTAGTTCTGGAGCCCAGAGGAAGGTGGAGTCATTCCTTCATTGTCATTACTCCCAGGTCTCCTCCCATCACTGGGTCGAATATATCTATTACATAGTACTAGATGAGAATATTTGAAACTATATAACTGTACAAATTATTAGTATTAGATAGGAATACATAAAACCATGAAACTCTGTACAAATCATCTGTATTAGATTGGAATACTTGAAACCATGTTACAGTATGCAAACTATTTGTATTAAGAATAGTTTCTTCAAGTTATGATTTTTACAAATGATTATTATCATTAGTTATTTGAAACTTTAAAATTGCTTACAAAAAGAAACTGACTTCACTTCCATATTAAATAACCCAACAAGAGTTGATATTTTATAAAACCAACCAACCTAACCATTTCTGTTACCTTTACCAAAAACAAGGAAATGGAGGCATCATTACAATATCAATATATATTCATATATAGAACCAATAATAATAACAAAAATAAACATTTATTTTCTTATGCATTTGTAAACTAGATTTATGTGTGGACACTCGAGAGAAAAATAATTTATTTAAAACTCATAAAAATTTTTTTTTCGTTAAGGGTTTTCAGACTATTGTCTTCATCTTTATTGTTATTTCCAAAACATTTTGGCCAATATGTCCTCTGGCCTTCTTCAGGTGTTTGTCGAACTCAGGAACCTACACGGAACTTCGAACTACATCCTTTATTGAATCCACGGGGGTGGCCTGTTCTGATTCCATTAGCCATAATCAGGTACAAGTGTTCAGTATTCCTGTATTGTTACTTGCCTGTAGTCAGGATTGGACCTGCGACCACCAGATGATTATCTTCTTAGAAAAAAAATTCATCAGCTTTTATAATCTAGGTTAAAAGAGCAGTAAGGGTAACCCACAGCTGAAATTTTGAGATCTTATTTTTCCCATTAAGGGTTTTCGGACTATTGTCTTCATCTTTATTGTTATTTCCACAATGTTTCGGCTGATATGTCCTCCGGCCTTCTTCAGGTGTTTGTCGAACTTGGGAACCTTCACAAAACTTCAAACTACATCCTTTATTGAATCCATGGGGGTCGCCTGTTCTGATTCCGTTAGCCATAACCAGGTACAAGTGTTAAGTATTCCTGTATTGTTTACTCGCCTGTAGTCAGGATTGAACCTGTAACCGCCAGATGATTGTCTCCTTAGAAGCTTAGGGAACCAACACATATAACCGTTATGCCATGTGTCCTGTTGGACAATTCAGAGTGAATTTTTGGGACTTATAAACTTAATGTTCTTACTTGACTAGAATTACTACTATTATGTGTGATTTTTTACTTGTGCTCATATTCAGATTTTTTTTTTCTCATCGAGCCTTCTTAATTATCGGTTCCCATATTGTATTCAACTCTATACTTGGTTTACTTAGCAGGTCTTGTAGCCCAACATGTGTGCTGATTCCTTAAGGTGTCTAATCCTCTAATGTTCAGCCCTATCAATTATTTCAAGTTTATCTCATAAGGGCAGATGGTTTCCTTTTTCCTTCCATATATGATCCGCCATACCCGACTTTTCAATCTCACCTCGTACTACTGCCTTTCGATGTTCTTCTAGCCTTACTTTTAGTCAACAACCTGTCTCACCTTTATATATTTTACCACAACTGCAAGGGATGGAGTAAACAGTTCTTGGTCATGTTAAATTCCGTTGGTGGCTTGACCCGGAAGAGATACCTCCAGAGAGTTGAACCACTTGTGAATTCTGTCCTGATGTCATATGGACTACATATCTTTTGGATCCTTTCGGCTAGTCCTTTGACATAGGGCAGACATACTGTGGTGAGTTTTTGGATATTATCCTCCATCCTCCTATCTAGGTTTCTTGGAGTCGATGTCATACGCTCTGGGTAGTTGTTACAATGGAGGTTGTGTCTCAGACTAATCATTTCTTCTTGATATGCATCAGTATCGCTACTAATGATTTTTGCTTGATGTTGTAAGCAACGGACTATTCCTTTCTTTACCGTATATGGATGATGGGAGTTGAAATTGAGGTACTGTCCGGTGAAGGTAGGCTTACGGTACACAGATGACCTGAATCCTTGCTCTGTGCGTGTTACTAATACATCAAGGAAGGGTAATTTGTTGTATTGCTCTTTCTCCATAGTGAACTGTATAGATGGTTGAATTGTGAAAATAACAATAAAGATGAAGACAATAGTCCAAAAACCCTTAATAATAAAAATCAACAAGCTTCATCTCAGAAATTTAGACAACTCTTATTTTTCCATTGCAGGTATCAATGAGGAACAAGAAAAGTTTAGATAAAAGGCTTACAGCCTGGCCCATTTATCAAAATATTTACATTTACATAAAATACCATTTATGCAAAATGCAAATTTAATCAATTTAGTTGGTCAAGGCTTGATCTAGTTCATATCTCACATATGATAGACCTCTTCACCCCAATATCAGGTTAAAATTTAAGGCTCAGAAAATCACGAGATGCAAGTATATATAGTATTTAATGTTTTATTCAATAATAATGTTCTTTGTAATTCTTTTGTCCATCAATAAAATACCACATATTTTTCATGAATCAAATAATATAAATGTCTATCTAAAAAGTAGTCAGTCATTCAATATAAATAAAAGAATTGGCCTGCTTCAGGTAGTGACACCTTAATTCTCTTTAAAGCATAGCCCTTGGAAACTCGCACAATTTTCTGAGTATCCTTTTCATTTTTCTACAAAGATCTTCTTTTGGGATTGTTATGTATTCCTTTATCTTATTTATTATAGTCCGAAATTTTCTTCATTTCAATGGTAATTTTAGTTTAGGGAAAAGCTAGAAGTTGCAGGGAATAAAATTTGGGCTGTAGGAGGAATGATAGATCTACTTAATATGATTTTTGCCAAAAACCTTGCATGAGACATAACAAATTTATTCACTCGACAATTGTAAATGAAACAATCATATTGTACACAAGCTCACTTAATGACGTGACCCTATAGGGGATTGCCCAGTCGGCTGGGGGCTGTAGAATACTCTGACTTTACCCCAGCAGATGGGTAAGACCTCCCCGCCAAATGAGTGTCCTAGATATGATACTAAACAATCTGATGGAGCTTTGGGGAATGAAGCGCACCTCTTCATTGCTGCTATTTGTCACTGCCTCCCACCAGACAGGACTTGACACAAGGTAAATGACCCAAAGGTCAATTATAGCGAGGGTTTAGAGGAGGGGAAGGTTGGCCATGATCTGAGGCTTGAGCCCTGCTGGATTATGACCCAGCTTGCCCAACCAAAGATGGAGACCTTATGGACTCAAGCCTGCCTTTGTTGGTCTGTCAAGTGCTACCACCCCTTCATTGCCATTGCTCCCAGGTTCACTCTGGCCCAGAGTGATAGCACCTCATAGGACCCTTTATATGGGTTAAATAGAACTAAACTGTGTACTGATGCTAGACTGAATTGTTTGAATTAGAACTGTTTGACTAAACTGAATAGCTTGAAATAGAAATATTTTTGACAATTAAACTGTGTACTTATGTTAAACTAAACTGCTTGAAATAAAACTGTTTTGACATCGAAACTGCGTACTTACACTGAACTGAATTGTTTGAAATAGAACTGTTTTTGACATCAAAACTATATTTATGCTAAACTGAATTGTTTGAAGTGGAACTGTTTTGACATTTAACTGTATGTGGACAAAATATATACTTATATAACCTGAATTGTTTGAATTAGAACTGTTTGACTAAACTGAATAGCTTGAAATAGAAATGTTTTTAACAGTTAAACTGTGTACTCATGCTAAACTGAATTGTTTGAAATAGAACTGACTATTTGTATAAAAATGGATTTGGCGTTAAATAACCTACAAAGGTTGATATGCCATAAAATCCAACCAAACAACCTATAGGAGAGTGTCTATTCACATATGTGCACTAAAGTCTTCTCTAATTGGTTGCCAAATTAGATTAAGGCCATGTTACTGGTTTTCAAGATATCCACAGTGGCTAGAGATATTCTTGATAGACCTCATTTATGTTATACATATAAAATAATTAGCATGAGAAGAAGTGCACCTACACTCCTGGATCATTTAAAGCTTTTTACATGCTCATGTTCCAACTTTAGGGTTGGTCTCTTAATAAAACACTAATCAAAATTAAGGAATACACTTCTGATTTTATAACAAGAAGAGGTCTATTAAGAGACACATAAAGATTCTTCTCTGAAATGAATTTTGAGTAACTGAAAAAAAAATCATTTTTATGAGTAGTCTCTCTTTGGGGTGGTAGAGATAAGTACCTTATATACTCATGTAATGAACAACCTTTTAAGAGCAATTTTTCATCTTAAAAATAAGTTGTTCATTACATTACAGGAGATATGTTTTTAAATACCCTTACCATTGTTAATTACACTCAATATATAAAAACACCTTTTTGTGGCTAAAAAGTAGGGGTTGTTCATTAGACAAGTTGTTCATTAATAGAGTAAATAAGATTATTCATTAGTCAGGATTTATTAGCAAAGTTTAATCTGCACTGCAAATATTTCTTTGATTCGAAAAATTTTTTGGCATGTTTCACTTAATAGACATGATCTAAAAATACACACTGTTCATTTTCTTAATATCAGATAACCTGTTACTAGTGCATTTGATTTTCACCTTCAGTTAATGTTTAAAAGCATGAGATCCTGAGCCAAGAATGAAACTTGACACCAGAACAACTAGCAATGTATATTGTCAAAAGTAATAAAAAAGGTGTGTGTGTGTGTGTGTGTGTGTGTGTGTGTGTGTGTGTGTGTGTGTGTGTGTGTGTGTGTGTGTGTGTTTAGCCAGCAATCTTTTGTTAATAGATATTTTGTAAGAGGTTTTTGACAGGAAATTTTTTATTAACTTTTCTTGTTGGGGTGCAAAAGGATGGTGGTCTGGGTTCACTGCATGAAAATATTCTCCAATTTTTTTCAGCCCAGTCGGTTGGGGCTGTAGAATACACCAACTGCATTTCAGCAGAGGTGTAAGACTCCCCATGCACACACACGAGTGTCCTAAATATGATATTAAACCATCTGATAGCAAGGCCTCAAGCCTTGGAGATTTGGTGAATGTGGAGTACCCCTTCATTGCCATTGCTTCCAGTTCCACTCTGAACCAGAGAGGTAACATCTGATAGGGTTCTATCTATGGGTCAAATAGAACTGTTTGACATTTAAAGTGTGTGAAAACAATGACTTATGCTTGATTGAATTGTTAGAAATAAAACTGTTTGATCATTTAACTGTGTGTAAACAAATGACTGATGTTTAATTAAATTGTTAGTGATACATAGCAATATTCCAAACCATTTACCCATATTCAAACAAATGAGTAATGTTGAGTAGAATAATTAGTGTTAAATAGCAATACTTGTAACCACTTCACTGTGGGCAAACAAATGATTAATATTGAATTGAATTATTTGAGGTAGATAGCAATAATTGAAACCATTTAACTGTGTAGAAACAATAGCAATATTAGAGTGTAAATAAATGAGTCCTAATCTTTTTACAAATTAAATTACCGACAAACTATTCAATTACAAGTGATATGTATATACATTTAAATGTGTGCAAACAAATAACTGATGTTATATTGTTACTGTTACATAGCAATACTTAAAACTATTTAACTGTTAACAAATGAGCTCAGGCTTGTTAAAAATGTATCAACAAAATGTGTTTACAAATCATATATATATATATAAACAAGAATTTGGCATTAAATAACCAACAATGATTGATATGCCAAAAAACCTGACCAAACCAACCAATTGTTTTGGATTTATTTATTACTTTTAGTTATACATTTAAGCATTATCAAGATTAGAGATATTAAAATATAAGTTTAAAGATTACAGACAAATGGTGCAGTTGTAAATATAAGTATCAGTTTAGTGTGGGAAACAGGCACATCACCAGGGATCCAAAACTACAAATAGGTGAGCAAGTAAAAAGTGATTTTAGTGCTAGAATTCATGTTCAAAAATTGATTCATACCACATTTATGGAGGGGAGCAAGTGATTTGGGGGGATTTAGACACACCACCAGCTCTCCCTTGGTGCTGGGCTCAATAGCAGTTAACCGGTAGTCATGTGTTCAGTCCCTAGATCAATATATATATATATATATATATATATATATATATATCATCATCATCATATCGCGCTGGTAGCACGGATATCCCAGACCCTCTCTCGCCACTCCTCCCTATCGTTCATCGCCCTAGGTAGGTCTTCAGGACAACATCCCGTATCCTCACATAGCTGCTGAATGTATGTTCGTGCTGGTCGTCCTGCTTTTGCACGGTCATGTGTGGGGGTCCATAAGAGTACATCACTTATGAGTTCGTCCCTGCTTCTCCAGCAGTGTCCTGCATGTCTGGCTCATCTAACTTGAATAGTTTTCGTTATAGGGGGTAGGTGGCTGTTCCTGATTCAAATATTACTGAAATTTAACAATGGGTCTTTTTAGCTTTTTTTTTTTTTTTAAAGTGGAATGTATAAACATTATACCCGATAATAATATATAACAATATTCCCACTGTTAAAATTTTTTAATCAAAAAATATAAAAGATTATTTTAATTAAAGAATTAAGAAATTTTTTAAAATTCTCTTCTCATCAGAATAAATCTATTTTGCTTATTCTAGCTCATCAGATGGATTTCAAACCAGATGGTTGGAAATCCATCTGATGAGCTAGAATAAGCGAAATAAATTAATTATGGAATACAATTTCTACTTTTCTTGTTTCTTAACCCAAATATATATATATATATATATATATATATATTTCCAGGATTTGTTCAAAACAGCATGTGGCATTCTTGTATAGTTTCCATTTAGCTTTTTCTTTATGTATTTCATCAGAGTCCAGGAGGTTCATCTATATAGAAGTACTGATATGGCCAAGCTTGGAAGAAATCCTTACAAAACAGCAGTTGTATGTCCACTTGCTTTCCATCTCACAAACTATCCAAGTAATACAAACAAGACATGCTGGGCATTGCTGCAGAAGCAGAGACAAACTCATATAACCAAAGTTCTCCCGTAAGATCCCACACATGGACTCACCAATGTTTGCTGACCAGCAAAGACTTCCATACATTAGCTCTGTATGGACAGTAAATGCAGTCTAAAGGACCTGTTGGGAGTGATGGCCAATAGGTGAGACAGAGTCAAGGGACTTTGTGTTATCAGTACAACTTGATGATGATGATTATATATATATGTGTGTGTGTGTGTGTGTGTGTGTGTGTGTGTGTGTGTGTGTGTGTGTGTGTGTGTGTGTGTGTGTTAGAGTTTGTGTGTGTGTGTATTTACCCAATACCCCTGCATGAGCAGAATGTGACAAAAGGTTAGTTTTTCAAGTGGAGTTTAACAGGTTTGATTTCAGAATTTTTCTTCTCTTAGACGAGTTGTCATACCAGTTAGAGTTAGAGAGCCTAGTCTACCTTACTATTTACTAATAGCTGGAGAGAGAATAGTTAGATGCATACCTTTCCCAAGAGTATTAGCATTATGTGAAATGCAAACAGCTTTACTCAGGATTTGAACTCAGGTTGCTATGCATTACCTATGATGATAACCATTTCACCTTAAGCATCTCAACAATATATATATATATATATACATATATATATATATATATATATATATATATATATATATATATATATATATATGTATATATATATATATATATATATATATATATACTCTAGTTCCACAGGAACAATTAAAAAATTGCAAAGCAAGAATTAAACAAAGTAAACTACTAAAATAAGATATCCCCATACATGGACAATTAAATATGAGAACAATAGGCACTTAAAGAAATCTGAAGAGTATGTGGCCCAAACTCATTGTCTTAAATAATATCTCTAACAAGCAATATGGAAACATCAGTTTAAATAAATCAATATACAAGTATTGAAACTAAAGCTGAAATTAACAATGAAACCTTCATTTCCTTTTTTGAAACAGTTTTTTTGGCATTCAACACATTTATTACAGCAAGTTTTCCATCAGTCAAAGGGGAAAGTACCTGCATTGTTGTGGCTAACAAGCTCAACTGTGACATCATAGTGAGTGATTTCAAACTCCCGTTATGCCATTATGTTCACTTTCAGACATATCCTTGGGAAAGTTATGAACCCCTTTATTCCCTCAGCTATTGGTTAAATAGTACCACTATCATTCTTCTATGAAGAGAAGTAATCTGTACTGATAGTAACTTGCATAGAATAATTAATAATCAAAGCCAAAAAAAAAAATTAAATCTTTTGAGAGTCCAGTTTGCATTAAATTGGGTTGTAAATTGAAAATCCAGTGTTATAAATTCAGACATAAATTCAGTGTTCAGTTTGGCATTATCTATTCTAGATTGTCTTATGTTTTCCATATAGCTGGCCACAATTCACTTCCATTTTTGCTCTTGCTCTCACACTTCTTCTCCATGTTGACCCAAATCAGTCAACAATTTCATCTTCCCATCATTGTGGATATCTTCCAAGTGGTTGTTTCTGGTCTCTTGGATATAACTCAATAATTGCACAGGTTTATCTGTGGTCTGTGAATTTTGTGATTTGTTCGGCTCAGTGATACTTCTGCTTTCAGTATTCTATGATCACATCCTTCACTCCTCTGTACTCCTGAATTACTTCACTTTGGATACACACACATGTGTATGTGTGTATTGAAAACTGAACCCTTACTTAGAGCCATTTGACTTGCTTCTACTTTAAAACATTTTTTTTCAGAATGAAAGAAAGAAATGATAGTTATTTTTTACAGAACTACATTTTAAAATACACTTTGAATGAATTACAGTGGTTCATAATAAATTGAAAATTCAATGTCAGAAATATGGACATAAAATCAAGGTCTAGATATGCATTATAAAAACAGTGTAAACTTAACCCCTACATTATAGTCACTTTGCTTGTTCTTAATTTAGGACTTAATTTTTCTCTAAAATGAAAGATAGAAATAAAGGTCATTTTATAATTGTATAGATCAAATTGCATTTTCAAATAAATTACTGTTGGTCACTCAGCTAAAACTTAACCAAGGTTGCAAAGATAAAAGCACTAGGTGATTGTAATAGTCCAAGGAAACCCTTCAGATTTTTTTTAATCTCCTATAGCGTCATTTATAATTGTTTGACTTGTTAATAAGCATAATACTACTGGGATTAAAATACTTGAAGTTATGCCATTCAAAGCAAGAGGCAAAACCAACAAAGTGACGAACATTGATCAGAATGAATTAATGAATACATGCAATTATCTGTTTCTTTTCCCCCTCATAACATTTTAGAGATTTATAATTGTAGAAATTCAAAGATAATATGAATCTGTCTTGGATTGGTCTGAACATGAATCAGAAACATAAATTTTTGCTTTTGAAAATAAATAGAAATTAACTCTCTTTATTGGGATTAATTCTGTCAGTTTATGTTTCAAGTATTTTTCTCACTCTGCATAGTAGTGAAATTTTAATTATATATTTATAACTCTAATTATATATTTATATTATCAATGAGATTTAATCCAAAAGTTTAGGAAAAGATGAACAGTACCATAATCCTTCAAGCAGTATCCTACAAAGCAGCAACTGTAAGGCCACTTGCCTCCCATTTTGCAAACTACCCAAAAGAGCAAACAAGATATGCTCAGCACCACTGGAGAAGCAAGGAGAAACTTATAAGTAACATTCTCCTATGGACTTCTACACATAGACACACTAGTGTTGGTTGCCTGGCAAAAACTTATATTCATCAGCTCTCTTTGGATACTGGGTGCCATCTAAAAGACTTACCAGATGTGATGACCAATAGAGACAAATGGTGAGAGTGAGTCAAAGAAATTCATGCAGTCAGAATCCCTGGGTGATAATGATGATGACAATGCACACTTTTTTTCCAGATTTTTTAAGCCTAAAAGTTAGTGGTGTGTATTATACACAAGAACACAATACATTTTTCCAGCCACATGCATTACCATATTTAGGATGGCATGACCAAAAGTAAGTTATGATCCAAACTAACAATGTCTAGCAAATACTTCTGTTTTACATGGATACAGAGAAATAGCCACTAGCTACTGGTGCATACATCATTTATAATTTTGTTTCTTCTAACCTGAGCTTATTTTTGACTCAACCATGTTGCATTTTTTTTTGTGAACATGCCTGTGGATTTGTAAGAAATACTGTGTAAATTTTGTATTTCAAAAGATAATGTAAACTATATAAATTCTTATTTTTAGTTGATAAAAAGCTGAACAAATGTTAAATTCAGGTTAAATATCTGCTAATGCTACAATTTCTAAAAAGTTAATGCATATTATAGACAAGAGATATTTTCCCTAAATTTTGTCATGGAAACTTTGGGTGTGTATTATACTAAAGTGCATATTATATATAAATACTTACACTATTGCGCAAACTATATATATTATGGACTTTTGACACTATACATTGTGTGTCAGTATGCAAACAACAGGCAAAGGCAAAATTTAGAAAGTGGTAATGACCAAAAAATGAAGAATAATAATGAAAAAATAAATGTATAAAATTTTTTCATCAAGAACCATAACATCCTAATTTGGGATCTTGAAAATGCCTACAATTGTCTCAAGTATTTAGGAACATATGTATATCCAATTTTTACTGATACCAGAACCAAACATCCTTAATCTTGAATGAAAACAATAGTAAATTACAAAAATTTATGTAAAAACAATATATATATATATATATATATATATATATATATATATATATATATAGTAGTGTGTGTGTGTGTGTGTGTGTGGAAACATGCTACTGTAATAGTTATCATCATATAAAATGGACTTGGCTAGCTAAGTTCAAATTCTGAATGAAGGCTGTTTGTTTGCACTAATGCTCTTGGGAAAGACATAAATCTATCTCTCCTGCCTCAGCAGTGGGTAAACAGTAGAGCAAACATGGCTCTCAAGTTTTATAGCTTGGCCACCTGGTCTAAAAAAGGAAAAACTGAATTTAAAGTAAACAAGTTCAAACTCCAGTCTCACCTATTATGTTCCCTTTTGAATTAATACTCTTGGAAAAGGTATGAACTCCCTTATTCCCCCAGAAATGGGATAAATAGTATCACTTTTGTTTTTCTAAAAGGATGGCTTTCCCATTAAATAACAGCAAAGGTTGATATGCCATTAAACAAAGAAACTAAATCATTAATGACTTTTAAAGATATATAAGTATAAAAGCAAAGTTAGTAACCTGGACTGGAATTTGGATTGAGTTTGCTTATTGTCCAATGAATTATCAACAACATCAAATCATACTATTTTTTCATCATAATCTCATTCTTTATCAGGGGAAGTTAATCTGGCATTGTAGCTAACATGCTAGACAGCAACATCATAGTAAATGAGTTTTATTATATTGACTTTCAGACTAATAACCTTTGGAAAGGTATGAACTCCTTATACCCCCAGCTATAGATTCAACAGTACCACTACTGTTCTTCAACTAGGATGTCTTTGCTAGTAAATAACCTGCAAAGGTTCATATGTCATTAAACAAAAAAAAAAAATCACAAAATCATTCTTTATCAATATACTTAAACCGATCAAAGATTATTCACCAAGTAAATGTACTTTTTCCCCTCCTCATCTCCTCAATTTCATCACTCTCCCATCACTATACAACCCTTTGGTACATCTTTGGAATGCATGAATTGCATTTTCATGCTATTTATCTTGTGGTTGACAGACAAACTTTGATTGTTCAGTTCAGTCATCATCACCTCTGATTGGTGGTTTCAGTGATAAGAAAAATATCATCTGTGAATTGGAAGTGAGTTAATAACTTGGCATTGATGTTGATGCCACCCTCCCTGTCAATGTCTTGAATGACCATTTCAAGACATGCGGTAAAGGGCTTTAGGGAAATTGTGTCTACCAACTAGGATTATTATGTTTGGATACAGCAAAACTATATCAGTGGTACAGTTTGAGTTCACTTTATCAAGCATTTCTAGAGAACTTAATACTGTATTAATCTCTATGCTGTCAAAGGCTTTCTTATAATCAACTTTATCGTGTGAAAATTTCATAACAGCTAATAATTACATGTCAAGCTACTGACTTATTAATTCGCCTTCGTATATATTATCATATTTACTTACTTTAGCTTGGGAAGAAATTTGAAAAAAAATAAAAGAAGAAATGAATAAAAAAAGAAGCTAAAAAATCAGTTATTCCAGACAGCTAACAGTAAATTTTTCAAAAGAAAAAAATTCAATTGACTTGATTGTTAATCATTTTTAAAAAAGTGCAATTTAAGACCAGCCGTGGTAACAACAAAAAAACTAAGATATACTTTTACTATGTCTGAATAATTGTGTTTTATTCTCTGTAGTCGTTATTGTTATTGTTGTAAGAAATGAACTTGGCTACCAAAGTTCAAATCCTGAGTAAGACTATTTGCATTTCACATCACACTAATATCCTTTGGCAAAGTATGAATTCAACTATTCTCTCTCCTGCTAAAAGTAGACTGAACTCTTTGAACTTGATATGGCAGCCAGTCTAAGGGAAGGGAAACTCAGAATTCAAACCAGTTATAAATCTGGAGAGAGATGGGCCCCACCAGTCTATTTTTCCTCAAAATCTGCTTCAGTCAAGACTCCTACAATCAAAAACAGGTAAAAAACCAGGTTATAGGACTAGTAAGAGGGTTCTATCACTATCTTCTGTTGTCTCTTCTGTTGACTGTTCTATCTCACCATGCCATCTTTCATCATGGCTTTACATTGTTTGATCTTGTTTGGTAGGATGAATAACCAAGATAACTTCTTTTCATGAACCCCTAACTTTAATCACTTCTTGAAATCTTCTTCAAATACATTACCAACCATATGTGTTGGAAATTAGTTGGACCAGTTTCCACTGTTTAAATTTTTAAAATCATCTACACTATATCTCAAATAGACACAGTTAATTTATTTTTTAACAATAAGTAGACATTACAGAGAATACTTTGGAATATGTTTGTATGTGATTCAATCCTCAGCAAAAGTAAAATTTCTTTCTATACAATCAATCATAAATGAATAAACTCCTAACAATTTTTTGAAAAAATTTAATTCTTTTCAAATCCAAATCATTGTGATCATCAGACTAAGAGTGATCCTAACTTAGGATTTTATTATTATTAATAGAATGTTATATATTAAAAACATTTTTAGATTTTATCATCATTGTTAATATCTATTGCCAAACTCTACAGCTTTGAAACTCAGTAATCAAAAATATGAATATGTAAGTTAGCGACCATAGTCGAGGGTGACCCGAAGGCTCCCTTTTCGATAGCTACTACACCAAGGTGTAGGGGAGGGCGCTACTCCATTCCCAGGATTGCTCCACTTTACCCTTGAACCGTACCTTATAATGCTGAGTGTTAAGCAAGGTGGTATCAAGTACCATTTTTAAAGTCTTTGGTATGACTCGACCTGGGATTGAACCCATGTCTCCCGGGCCATTGGCGAACACTCTAACCGCTGGGCCAATGTCCCGGTTAAATGAATATGTAGCAGTTCAAAAATAAATACACTATTTATATGTATTAATGCAACTTTATTTTTGGTTATAGAGGTGTTTCAGTCCTGCAGATTTGGATAATAAATGATAGCTAATAATATCTGTTTTGATTGTTTAATGTTCCATTAGAAATAATAAAATCCTGGTATATTTGGTTTAGAAGAAAATTATTTTTTCTTTAAAAATTGTAAGTGGTGTACTTATCTATGTGTTATACTGTATAACTTTCCAGTAATGTTATGGCAAAATGAAATGTTATAGAATGGAAAATGCCATATCATTTCAGAATTTTGGCAATCATTACTCTTTTACAACTTCCTGGGAATTGACAATGTCAAGAGAAAAAAATTATTGTTTTCCTTTAGTTTGTGGGAGTGCCTTCCCATGTCACATATTTGTTGGTCACATAAAAATTGAGACCTCTTTATCTAGTTCTCATCTTTGACAGGATAAGACATATTTTTAGTCCTTGCATGTAGAGCAAAATGGACATATTATACACCTCTGTTTGTTGAATAGAAATTAGACTTTTGCCTCCAACAATGGCAAAGTACTTTATTTGACATTACCACTGAAATGAAAACCATTGAAGAAAAGTAAGACTTTTACATTCACCATTTTTGTAACTCTTTTTATATATTGCCTATTAATGGAACAATGTATACATTTCATCTGTTGGGACACATTTGTTTATTATTGCAATATTTCTTACATGTTTTTTTACATGTGTTAACTAACTGTATTATGAAATAGCTTTAAATAGAGGATATATTGCGAGTTCTAAAAAAGGATCCTTTTTTTTAGAATTCACAATGTATGCTCTATTCAAAACTATTTTAAGATTCTCTACATACCATAGTGGTGAGAGAGGGTCAAGGATATCCGTGCTACCAACACGACATGATGATGATGATGATATGAGTTGATCTTGTCTTTCCTTACCATTTATTTAGTGCTAATATGCATTAATGCTAATTGTGAAAATATAATAATAACTGATATCAATAATTGCTATAAACATGATTGTTCTTGGGAGGATAGAGTAGTTTCTTATAATTTATACAGTTTAAATTCAGAGTTGTTCTTCTCCTAGATTAGTCACTCACCACTCTTGCTAGAGAGCCCAATAAGCCCTGCTATTTTACCCATAGTCAGGAAAAATGTTAAAGAAAATATCTACAACAAAAACTCATTGGTATTGCCTTGGTGTAATGCATTTTGTATTAGAATTAGTGAATTAATGTAATGAATTTGAAAGAGAAAGAAGATTCAGGTATTCTCATCAATACAATTTTATTGATATATATATATATATATATATATTTATATGCAAATATGTATATGTTCATAAATTGTTCATAGAACAGAAATATCTATGTTATCAAAGAGAATAAGAGGTCTTGAATGTAAAAAAAAAAATGAGTCCATGAGTACAGGTGCTTGTTTGAGGTATGAATGTAATTACAAAAACATTCTTGTAGATAAACAATATTTGCTTAACAAACAGGAATGATTTTTTATGTTTATTCATGTCATTTGCAGATCTTCTCTCTCTCCTTCTCAGTATAAATACATATACATAAATTAGGGTAGTGTAGACACAGTCAACTGTGCTTGGTGACTATCAGTTTCTCACCTATGTGATCAACAGACTAAGACTGAACCTAACTTAGGTATTTATATGGTTTCTTACCAATATTGAGTACTCTTTATTCATAAATATTGCAAACTATATAATTCATTTATATACACACACACACACACATATATATATATATATATATATATATATATATATATATATATGAATGATAAAGAATATGATTGTTGAAAGCAATATATATATGTTCATATATATATATACTAGCTGAGTATTACAAAACAAAGAAATACACTGAAAAATTATTATATGTATGTGAGTGCATGTGCATGGGTGTGTGTGTGTGTGTGTGTGTGTGTGTGTGTGTGTGTGTGTGTGTGTGTGTGTGTGTGTGTGTGTGTGTGTGCATTTTTAGTTTAAAAGAATAGACAAGGAAGAATTTATGAAATTTAAAGTTTTTCTTGCTTACAAACAATGGAATGTTCATGCATATCAAATGTATGAAAAAATCACCGGAAAGATTCAGTGTTTTGAGGACTTTCAACTGTGTCTCCAACCATTATCAAGAATGGTACAGTTTGTTTTTATGTGATTTAGACAAATTAAATTTTTGTTGTCTCGACCCATTTAAAGAATGGTATGAACTGGATTTTTAACATATTTGTTTTAAATGAAATTGGCATTGACCACTGAAGCATTAGTTGATGTTATGAAACAGTCCTGATGCTAGTGAGAATAGTTAGTGAGGTACTGATTGATGTCACACAGCAGTATGAGAAGGATTGGAATTCGACAGTATTAAACCAAAAAAAATAGAATTTTTTGTTATTGCCACAAATTTTAATAAAAGTTCAATGGCTTAGACACACACAAGAAGTAATTATTTTCCTTCGACAAATGCTTACTGGTTATTAGCAAGGGAGTAATCACAAATTAGGATATCAAATCAAGGAAAAGAAAATTCTAAGAAATTTCCCATCTTTTGTTTTTTTCTGAGAATTTTCCTTTTTTGAAAATTATGACTTCTATAGTTGTAGTAATTAAAGGAAATTTGACAACAATAATCAAGGAAAATAATCACTTCCTATGTGTGTCCAAGCCATTTTCTAAATATAATTAAAATCTGTGACAATAATAAAAAATATTTTTTGTCCAATACTGTAATTATTAAATACATTTAGAATGTCCAAAGAAGATTTTATCTAGAGTTGTGATTTTTGATTTTATATTTAAGGCTTCAGGTATTTCAAGTCATTTATTTAGTCTTGGTATTGTATAGTATAGTATGTGTTTCACAAAAATGAAGCATATTGGTGTTTCAAGTGATGTGTATTTATTGAGATGATTTTTAATTGCACACTAGTTGGAATGGTGGCAGGTGAAATGTCGAGATAAAGTAGTAATAGTTTGTCCAATACAGGAATTCAGTAATCTTTTATTTAGGGTGGGAGAGTTATTCTCCAAAGGAGCAAGTAAATTCATATACAACATTTGTTAAAGTGGTGTTACTTTTTGTTGAAACTGATCCTTGTTAATTACAAGATTTTATTGTAAATAATTAGTTGTATACAATTTTCATAGTCGAAGAAGTGTACTGATGTGAAATATGTTTTAATGTTTTAAATACCCAAATATTTACTATATTTAAAACATTTGAATATTTAATACATTTAAGACATCTGGATATTTCTTTTTGACCAAATATGCTTTAATGAAAAACTGCTGCACAAGTATGAATGCATAAATGTGTGTGTGTGTGTGTGTGTGTGTGTGTGTGTGTGTGTGTGTGTGTGTGTGTGTGTGTGTGTGTGTGTGTGTGTGTGTGTGTGTGTGTTAGGGTTGGCTAACAAAGATACTTTCATGAAATGTGACCAAATGAGCTTTATTTTTCAGCATAGTCCTGTTTGTTGTCCATACACTTCTTTCATCAGTGTTGCAATACTTGGATCCCTTTGGTCAAAAAATGTCATCAACAGCAGATACAATGTCATTATATGAACTTTTCTGCCTATGAACTTATATATATATATATATATATATATATATATATATATATATATATATAGAGAGAGAGAGAGAGAGAGAGAGAGAGAGAGAGAGAGAAGATTATATCATTTTCTGTTTGGAGATGTCCCAAAACTTTTGAACTTTTTGCAATCAAATTAATCAGAAAAGTCTCATCAAGGAAAGCAAATAAAAGAAGACTAGAGTGAACTGCCTTTCAAAAAAATGTACTCATTAAAACTTTTAAGTCTTTTAATATCATAAAAGATAGATAGATAGATAGATAGATAGATATCATTACCAAACAGAAAATATTCATCATACTAGATATGATGAAAGAATATTTTTTAACTTATCTGTCTTCTTCACCTAAACAGCATGCATTAATGAAAGACTCCTGCTTACATGTTCAATACTTCATGATTTAAATGTTTTTGATTCCTATGCTTGAATTTTAGTTAATTTTCTTTCAGAGGTTTGATTCCAAAGAGTGAGTTCAATATGACTCTCAAAAAACTTACTCACAGAGAAAGAGAGAGACACAAAAATACACTTAAAACTTTATTACAATAGCTTATTGTTCACACACACACACACACACACACACACACACACACACACACACACACACACACACACATGTGTATGTGTGTGTATGTGTTGTTATATCAATAAGTCTGAACCTTAAGGATAAAAAAACAAAAGGATGAAAAAGCAAAACTAATATTTATTTTTAGACGATTAATTAAGAGGTAAATATTAATCACATAAATTGACCGTTATACTGTGAAAATTTTAGATCAAACTTCAGGTTACAGATTTATTGATCTACCCTCATATATACACATAAACATATATTCAACCATGACTACATAGCAACTGACACACACAAACACACACACACACACAATTTTCTGATAAACAAATTTTGGGTGAAATCCCTGAAAGCTGAATGTAACTTATGGAAGTTAGCAGTCAAGCATAAATTAAAAACAAAACAAAGTTCGGTTCAAATGTAAAAAGTCATAATGTAGTTTATGATATTTATTTGGTTGGTTCATTCATTGATTGCTTGGTTAGTTGGTGTTTTATGGCATATCAACCCTTGTGGATTATTTAAAGCTAAATCTTGTTATATATATATATATATATATATATATTGTAAACAAATTTTTTGAGTTCATTTGTTTGCACTCAGTAAAATGAATTCAAGTATTGCTATTTAAGATTCGTAATTCTATTCATCAAGTATTCCTATCTAATAGAGATAATTTGCATACAGCAGAATGATTTCAAATAGCTAATAATAATAATCCTTAGTAAATGATTAAACTGATCTATTTGACCCATCGATGGTAACTTAATAGGTACTACCACTCTGGATCAGAGTCGACCTGGGAGTAATTGCAATGAAGGAGCACTCTACATTTTCCAAAACTCCAGGACTGGAGCCTCATGATCAGATGCAGTTTAGGGTCATATCAGGACATGCATTGAGGTGTGTCTGTGTGGGAGAGTCTTACCTCTCTGTAGAAATGCAGTCAGAATATTCTACAGACACAACTGATAGGACATAAAATTTGTATTGATTGATAAAGATGTATATGTAAATAAATATGCATATATATGCATGAATGAACTCATACACACACACGCCCACACACATACACACACACATGCACACACACACACACACACACACACACACACACACACACATATATATATATATATATATATATATATATATATATATATATATATATATATATATATAGGGGTATCATATGACATATGATAAAAAAGTATCAGGATGAAAATTTAAAATTTTTTTATTTTGAAATTTGAAATCCAAGTAAAGATATGCAGAGCTGAAGCACTTATTTAATAGATTTCCCTAGTTTTTGGTGCAACAAAGGATTGTGCAAGTGCAGCATCCTCCATATTTACCAGACTAAGATTCAAATGACAAATGACTTGTTGCTTTCTAAACTGAAAATTCATCCCAAGAATAAGAGATCCAAGCACATTGAAATAAATGCCGAGCTTCACACCATATCAAAAGAGGAGTTTCAGAAGTACTTCCACTAATAAAATTCTCACCAGAATGTATTAAATGCAGAGAGGACTATTTTAGCATTTACTAATAAGTTCACTTCTATTTTCATAAATACAACTTCAGCCTCAATACTTATTTTTAACACACCTCATATAGATTTTAGAGGGAAAAGTAATATATATTAATATTCACACATACTATTATATATAAAGAAATTTTCACAAATACCTTAATTTTTTTTAGTAATGTAAACTATATCTATATTAGTAAACAGATGATTTTTAATATTTGAAAAATATTACACTTTTTTTAACTACTGCTAAAAATGACATTTACAAGAAATGATAAATAAAGCAAAAAATTCTTAAGAAATTGATAAATACTTACCAGAAATCCTAAGCACCAAAAATATCAATTTGCTTTCTTTGTTTTAGTATACCTTTTTCCCCAAAACTCTTTCCTACTGTTTTAGATAGTCCCAGAATCAAGTTCCAGAAAAATGTATACTGCCACCAATAACACAGCTTCTTCTCACACTTGTCCCCATTTGTGAAGTTAACTTTTACTATTGATGTTAATCAACTAGTTCCATTGTTGAAGTAACAACTACTATAAACGAGTAGCAGCAACAAAGACAGTGACAAGCAGTCATGAACAAATGGTCCTTCTCAGTAATAACAAACCTTTTGTAATTGACCCCAGCATGTTGATGTGGGGTAATGGACACTACTCACACTGTACAGGTGGTGATTGGGTTGTCAGCTCAAGTGATTGGGTCAGGTAGTGTGTGTATGTAGGAGTGGGGAGGGCTTATTTAGTCATGAAAGTGTGTATGTATATGAGGGTGTTGGTTGAGGACAATATATGTCATGGATTTAAGTACTATTATTCATAATATAATGTGCATGCATGTGTGCGTGTGTATGTGAGTGTGTATGTATGTGTTTACATACTTGTAAGTAAGAGAAAGTGTGAAACAGAATGCATCTTTGTGTGTGCGTAGACTACCTTAATCCATATGAGTGTATTTTATGTGCATCTATGGGTATAGTTTTACATCTATTAATTCATGAATATGTTAGTATTGTGTGATTATATGTGAGTCTTTATAGACATGCATATGTTAAAAATGTTTTATAGACATGCATATGTTAAAAATTTGCATCTTTATTTGTAAATATATCTGTGTGCACATAAATACAATTTTGTAAATGTTACTCTGCCTAAGAATCTTTGAAAGAGTGAATGCAGGAGAGACATATATTTTTGTACAAGCATAGTAAAAATGTCTGTATGAATAGAGTTAAAGAGAGTATATTTTGTGTGGGTGTAGATAACTAAATGTGCATGTATGTGTGTATGTGAGTGAAGGGGAATTGAGCAAAAGAGTACCTGTTTAGGTAAGATCATGCTCTCCTTAAGTTCTTAAATTTTGTATATCATTTTTATATTAAAAATCTTTCTTTCTTTCTTTCTGTATATGTGTATATATACCTCCTGCTTACTGTTGTCTCATGTGTTCAATGAAATGAAATACATCCACTGTCATTGTAGCTCTCTCTATCTACACCAAAACTGGAATAGACTGAGGTGGGTGGGAGACAAGTGGTTAGCTATATAATCTGTTGATCACTCTCCTATAATTGATCTTCTTGCTGACACTGAAGAGATATTGCTTGACACAACAGGTGATGGATGAACATACAAACACCAGCAGAGTGGCTAGATCACTTTTGTTAGACACAAGCAAAGGGGAAAACAAAAGACAAATCATTTAAACTAATGCTTGGCAAAATATTCTCACCTTTTCTACAAGCTTTATCCTCAAATAAAAAAATTTAAAAAAAACATTATATTTTATTTCAATTAGCTACACTCAGAAGTTTCCTTATTCTTGAATGATAAATTATTGACTTGTAAATGCACTGCAAATTATTTTTACAATGAAAATGCTTTGGAAATGCGTTTTACAATAAAAATGGATTGGAAATGATTTTTATAATAAAAATGCATAGGAAATATTCTTTTTTTTTTACTATAAAAATACTTTGCCAAAGATTTTTACAATAAAAATAAATTGCCAATGATTGTTACTAAATCAGATTTCTTTAACCCAACAAAATATTTTGGTCAATACATTTTGTTTGATAAATTAAGAGTATGCAATTTAGGAATAATGAAAATATCTTTCTTTTCAATTTTTTGCTTAAAGAACATAACCTTGAATTAAACAAGAGAATTCATATGCTGAAAATATACACTGTATAAGAAAAGCTTTATCCTATAACTGATTTAGTCATGAAGGTACAAGACATGCAGCTTGCTTTGAGCAAGAATAGCCTAGTAGAGTTCATCTCTCTCTAGCTCTGGTTTGAATTCAGAATTTTCATTCTTCTATACCAGTTGCTATACCAAGGCTAAGGAGCCCAGCCTACCCTACTATTTACTCATAGCTAGATGGAGAATAATTGGATTCATACCTTGCCAAAGTGCTATGTGAAATGCAAACAGCCTAGTTCTGGATTTGAACTCGAGTAGTTGAGTACACTTCAGATGACAATAATCACTACAGCATGAGTGTCTCCACATAATGTATACAGCCTGTAAAAAAGTCTCTAAATACTAGAGAATCCATATTTTGTGAGATTTTATCCCTAAAACTAGAATGCTGTGACATATATATATATATATATATATATATATATATATATATATATATATATATGAGGATTGGCAGAAAAGTTCATATGACATGTTGATGACCAATGGTATCAAAGCACTGCAACACCAATGGAAGAAGTGAGTAGACTGCAAGGGGGAATATGTTGAAAAATAAATCTCATTTAGCTACATTCCATGAAAGTATCTTTTATTTCAAAATTACTGATTTTACTAATATAGTAGTGTTATCTTTATTCAGTGCACTTTTCACTTTGTTCTGTAAGTCAACTCTTTTTTCTCATTGGTAATATGCATAACTCATCATATATATATATATATATATATATATATATATATATATATATATATATATATATGTCTATCCCCCTCTCTTTCTCTCTCTCTCTCTCTCTCTCTATATATATATATATATATATATATACAAGCACAATAAAGATTTTAGTAATATGTAGATTTATTTAGATAACTAAAATGCTGTTTAGCAAGTAGGGTTTTTTTTCTTTAGTCATAAAGAAAAAAAAACTCTATTTAGGTAAAAAATAGTTAAAATTGTGATCCTATTTGTTACCATAATCCAACTGGTGTTACTAAGATCAAACTAATCCCTATCAGTAATATATTGCCAACCCCTTATCTACCAAATGCATGCACATCAAACTACGCTCACAACCAGTTGTGCTGGCTGAAACACATTCACTGCATCTTTTGTGTGCCTGAAAACTAGAAACAGTAAAATACTTCAAAATAAGGGCAAAGCAGACCTTTTTGCCACAGATTTTTCACTGAGATATGAAAGCAAATATACTTAACCTGTGTAGATAAGGGGCTAATGTTTATGACATTTCAGTTGAGTAACTGTTATGACAGTTTTGTCACAAAAATTTCAAAGTATTGTGATAGAATTATTTTATCTGAAATCAGACCCGGTAAGGGGAAAAAACATTGTTTTGTCCATATTTGTTTTGTCCTGAGATCTTTTACTTAACTTTATTGGTCAGTGTGGTATGGCTAAAAATGAAAAGAAGAATTAGTCAAGATATTTCAAAACTCTGATCATAAGATAATAACATGGTCATTTTACCTAAATATATATTAATAAATTCGGAGTCTTTTTTCTCCTAGAGCCCATTCTTCTCAACTATTTATCTATTGCTGGGTGAAGAAAACAAGGATTGATGCCTTTTCCAAAAGAATCCTTTGGAAATGAAATGCAAAGCATTATCCAGCATTTAAACTTAGCTCATCAACTTCATTTCTTTGGCTGATAACCATTACATCTTGTGTGCTTCTGATTAACCTGAGGAGCATTGTCCAGAGAATCTGTAGCCCACTGTTGCACCATTTTTCTGTTACCAGCTCATCCAAAAAGTGTGGCTCATTCTACACAAGCTATTTTTCACCACTATAAACAAATCACCTGTGTAAATCATTTACTTAACTTCTACTGAGATAATGGTCATTATCAAATCAATGAACAAGCTATTTATCAATAAAACCAGTGATTGCTTGGTTGTAAGTGTCTTATAGGGCGGGGCAATGGTCAGGATTTGCAGGCTAAAAATTAGTCAATAAATGTAACTTAAGGAGGAATATGAGATAGTTTGGTCACTAGAGGTCACTGCTGGACAATTTATGATCAAGACAGCTATTTCTGGCGAAATTGATGCAGTTAAAGATGCTAGATGCACTGACTGTCTAAAAATGTCAGCACACATTCACAAGTCCTCAAGATTTTGTATTGCTTAAATTCTTAAGAAAATATTTGTGTATATTTTTAATGTTACAGTTGCAATTGTGCAATACAACTTTGAAAAAATGGAATTACTTTTGAGAAAAATTTTGCTTATTATGACATTTTAAATGAGCTAAATATTCTTTTCACCAGTTTAATTCATCTGTTCTCTTCATTCAATTTATTTGATCGGTCAGCTGGGGCTGTAGAATATGCCAACTACATCTTTGCAGAGAGATAAGACCCTTCCAAACAAGGCTCCCTGCTAGCTGCAAGTTACGACCTGTAATATTTGAGGATGGGGTCCTGGTAGCTGAGGAGTACATGATCTGGGAACCAAAGTGGTCATGAGACCTGTAACACTCCACTTTGGCCTATCACTGGTCTAAACGGGCAGTTGGAGAGGAAAGATCTGGTCATCTCAAGCTCCTATATGATTGCTCTTGTGGCAAACAAGTACCCAACCCTATTTGATCTTAAAGGTGCTAGAAAATGGTGGCTGAGGGTCAGTTGAGCTGAGATTGCAATATTTGAAGCCATTTGTGAGCAAACAAATGATTAATATTAAATAAAAATTCTAATTTTAGATAACAAAACATGAAACAATTTAATTGTATCTAAACAAATCATTAATATTAATAGAATCATTAGTGTTGGATACTAATATTTGAAACTAGTTAACTGGGTGAAAATGAATGAACTTATTTAAAAATATTTATCTACAAGCTATTTGCTTACAAATCACATATATATATACATATACATACATACATACACATATATATGTGTGTGTGTGTGTGTGTGTGTGTGTGTGTGTGTGTGTGTGTGTGTGTGTGTGTGTGTGTGTGTGTGTGTGTAAAGGATTTAGCTTTAAATAGCCTACAAGGATTGATATACCATTAAACCAAATATCCAAACCAAACAAATCCTGTATATATAAAAACAAGATTTGGCATTAAATAATGCTGTAAAACACCAACCAACATTTCATTCAATTGTTGTTGTATTGCATATATCTATATGTATATATATATGAAAAGTAGTCCATGTGCAGCTTATATAACAGAGTTAATTTATTTTCCCCTCAAAATAACTCAAAATATAACCATTAAAAGCTAAACCCCTGCCAACAAAAGTGAGTACATCCCTAAGTAACTACACCCCTAAATGTCCAAATTGAGTACTGCTTGTCATTTTCCCTCCAAAATGTCATGTGACTCATTAGCGTTACTAGGCCCATGTGTGCATAGGGAGCAGGTGTGTTCAAATTTGTAGTGCAGCTCTCACACTCTCTCATACTGGCCACTAAAAGTTCCAACTTGGCACCACATGGCAAAGAACTCTCTGAGGATCTTAAAAGACATATTTTTGCGCTACGTGAAGATGGCCAAGGCTACAAGAAGATTGCCAACACCCTGAAACTGAGCTGCAGCACAGTGGCTAAGATCATCCAGCGTTTTAAAAGAGTGGGGTCCACTCAGAACAGGTCTCGAGTAGGCCGTCCAAAGAAGCAGAGCGCACGTGCTGAGCGTCACATCCAAATGCTTTCTATGAAAGATCGGCATTGCTGCAGAGATTGAAGAGGTGGGGGGGGGGGTCAACCTGTTAGTGCTCAGACCATACGCCGCACTCTACATCAAACTGGTGTGCATAGTTGTCACCCCAGGAGGAAGCCTCTTCTGAAGATGATACACAAGAAAGCCCGCAAACAGTTTGCTGAAGACATGTCAACAAAGCACATGGATTACTGGAACCATGTCCTATGGTCTGATGAGATGAAGATTAATTTGTTTGGTTCTGATGGCTTCAAGAATGTGTGGCAGTGACCAGGTGAGGAGTACAAAGATAAGTGTGTCATGCCTACAGTCAAGCATGGTGGTGGGAATGTCATGGTCTGGGGCTGCATGAGTCCTGCAGATGTTGGAGAGTTACATTTTATTGAGGGAAGCATGAACTCCAACATGTACTGTGAAATACTGCAGCAGAGCATGATCCCTTCCCTCCAGAAACTGGGTCACAGGGCAGTGTTCCAGCATGACAATGACCCCAAACACACCTCCAAGACGACCACTGCTTTACTGAAGAGGCTGAGGGTAAAGGTGATGGACTGGCCAAGCATGTCTCCAGACTTGAACCCAATAGAACATCTTTGGGGGATCCTCAAGCGGAAGATGGGGGTGCGCAAAGTCTCAAATATCCGTCAGCTCCGCGACGTCGTCATAGCGGAGTGGAAGAGCATTCCAGTGGCTACCTGTGAAGCTATGGTAAACTCCATGCCCAGGAGAGTAAAGGCAGTTCTGGATAATGATGGTGGCCACACAAAATATTGACATGGTGTATGTTAATATTGACAACTTTCCCTAAGGGGTGTACTCACTTTTGTTGGCAGGGGTTTAGCTTTTAATGGCTATATTTTGAGTTATTTTGAGGGGAAAATAAATGAACTCTGTTATATAAGCTGCCCACAGACTACTTTTCATTGTGTCAAAGTGTCATTTTGTCAGTGTTGTCCCATGAAGATATCCTTAAATATCTGCAGAAATGTGAGGGATGTATTCACTTTTGTGATACACTATATTGCCGAATAAACCGGAAGAGATGTCGTTTGAAAAAACTATAGAAACTCTATCCAAAATGTTTGGAGAACGGGATAGTTTGTTTCATACCAGGTATAAATGTTTGAACATAATTAAAGAAGACGATGAAGATTTCGTAGCATACGCCGGGAAAGTAAATGCCCAGTGTGAACGGTTCAAACTTAAAGACCTTAAGGAGGACATGTTTAAGTGTTTAATATTTGTACAGGGCTTGACATCAAATAAGGATAAAGTGATTCAGTCGAAGATATTGACAATGTTAGAAGAAGATACGGAGATAACATTGCAAAAAGTATCAGAAGAATGCCAGAAATTAATTAATATCAGACGGGATAACATATGTATTGAAGAAAAAAATGTTGCCCGAATAAATAAAGTCAAATGTGGTAATAAAGAAAGAAAGGAAAGTGAACCGTATGAAAAAGGGTAAAAGAACACTATGAGAGAAAAATTTATTGCAAAGCATATGGAAGTTCGAATCATACTACTAGTAGATGTTATTTTAGGAACAAGATTTGTTTCGAATGTGCTCAGACGGAGCATTAGGCTTCTATGTGTAGAAAGAGAAATTATCAGAAGCCTAAAAAGATAAATGTAGTTTTATCGAAAGTTATGAAAAATAACGGGAAAAGAAAATATTGTGACGCGGCATAAGATATTTATCCCTGGACGGGAGTTTATTTTTCGCATGTGTGAAGTCGGGGCAGTCTGGCATTTGATCCCTCGCAAAGTAAGTCCTAGTTAAGAGTCCTTTCTCGTGCATATGGGAACTGGCAGATAATGTGGGGGTTAACTTGCAGCTAGACTGACCGCCCCTGGCAAGGGGTTTCCATTTTTCACGTTACACACACCCACCAGACCACTTCGTCTTCCTACCACTAAGATAATGGAAGATATGGGCCTCTAGGTTTAGATATAGTATTATTATTTATTGTAGTCGACAATTCCAATTTCCCGTGTAATATTTTTAAAGGCGAATAGGACATTTAGCGAGAATAAATTGAGGCGAATGTGAAGCTGAAAAGGAACATGCAAAAGAAAACAATTCGATAGGCAAACAACACAATGAATAAATTTCGACACGAGGGGACATCTAAAATATAACAAGGTTTTAATACGTGCGGACACAAGCAAATAATTAAGGCGCCGGCTATAATACTAGCAGACAAGACTTAAACACAATGTCTTTCTTTCCTTTTCTTTTCTCTCTTTCTGTCTTTTCTCTTGAACCTTGAGAAGGTAGCAAAGTCCATTTAGATGTTTAGAATTCATGAAATGAATCTATTCATTCTATTTCTATTCTTTTCTTCATGCATATAATTCTTTATGCTTCTTTCTTTAAATCGAGAGGGAGAGCATACAATTTCAATACTTAGGAAGGGTGGGGGGAGAAAACGGTTTTAAGGTTTACTTAGCTTTTCGACGGGTTTCTTCGGAGATTTCTTTCCTTTCACGGGCAAGCGGGATTCTGTGAAGCTCGGCTTGAAGGCATCTGCTATCTCCTGTCCAAGAGCTCTATTTCCCTTCTTTGCCCGGAGTTTTGGCGACAGTTCCAACACATCTTGTCACGCCAACTGCTGTCCTAAAAACTGAATTCTTTACTCCTATTTCAGCTGACGAAAAGGGTGCTACTTCCGGGTTTAGGGTTCTGGCCAATCGTTCGGCCTCTTTCTTCTTCTTCCTCACCCTGTCAGGCGATTCATTCGGACTACTCTCTCTATTCGCCCGGGTGAGGTTATGGAGTACAGAGAGCTTGATCTACATTCTAATTTCCTCTTTTAACGGTCAACCTTTGGGGCCTGTTAATTCAAACACGGAGGGGTAGGGGAAATTTCTTGTTTCTCTCCTCTCAGTGGTAAACTTTAGAAAGATGGAGAAAGTTATAGAAGTATCTCAAGCAACCTGAATATTCCTTTTACAACGATAAGTTCATTCATTGCGAGGTTTAAAAGACGTTACACAAATGAAAACAAAACAGAACTGGTGCTCCAAGGAAGATTTCTCCTAGATTATCAAGAAAATTAGGAATCCTGATTAACCAAAATTCAATGGTTACCTGTGAAGAGCTGCAGGAAGATTTGCATTCATCATTATGTAGTGTAACCAAATGAACGATAAGTAATGAAATGCTGAGGAATGGTCTAAAATCACAGAGACCAAAGAAAACTCCTCTCCTATTGAAATAACATAGAGATGTAAGGTTGAAATTTGTAAGACAGCATAAGGAAAAAGTATTATGGACACATGAAACTAACACTGAGTTGTTTGGTCATAATTATCGAAATCATGTGCGGAGGAAAGATGGCGAAGCCTACTCACCAAAGAACACAGCACCAACTGTCAAATTTGGCAGTGGCAGGATAATGATTTGGGGATGTCTTTCAGTGAAAGGTGTGGGCAAAATATCAGTAATAGACGGTAAAGTGAATGCCCAAAACTATAAACAGATCTTGCAAGAAAATTTGATGTGTTCTGTTGAGAGTCTTAAGCTACCTTCTGATAACATTTTCCAGCAGAATAATGATCCCAAGGATACAGCTAAATCTATGAAGAAGTGGTTGTCTGAAAAATTTTTAATATTTTGCAATGGCCAAGTCAGTCCCCGGATTTGAGTCCAATTGAGAACTTGTGGCAATTTTTGAAAATTCAAATCTGAAAAAGAGCACCAACAAACATCAATAATCTGAAGACGATATGCCAGGAAAAATGGTATAAAATACCTACTAATTATTGCTAGAAATTAATTGAGAACTACAGGAAGAGATTAGTGGCTGTTGAAGCGAATAAAGGGTATTCTACAAAGTATTAAATGAAGATAATGCTTTTTTTTTTGTACAGTACAATTACTTTTTTCCCACATGAAAATGAATAAATGGTATTAATTTCTGTAAAATTAATTATAACCTCAGTTTATATACACATATTAGTAGAATATATCCTTAGACAGTAAATGTATATAACATATAAAAATTTTGTTCAAGCTATGTTTGAAAGATGAAAAATAAAAATTTTCATATGTACAAATATTTATTTCACCCCACTATAGATAGATAGATAGATAGAATATGAAAAAGCAAAATATTCAGAAGATGTATTCTTTATATAAAATTTGCCAACATTCCAGTCTTTACAACCACCTTTACGGCAATGTAATTGATGTTTAATGTTTCATCAGAAAAAATAATTTTCAAATGAAAAAAGGAAATGAACAATTTTTTAGTGCTTGTGGAGAAGAGGAAAATCTCGTATTTTGGTTTGGCGCTCAATTTATTTCAACACTTAATTTCACCCAATCAGGATGACTTATCCTATTACGCCCGGATCTTCATTTCCGGCTTGCAAAACGGGTGAGTGGCCAAACCCACTCTCTTGGGCTTAAGGCGGCGACCAGAACAGACGTTCCTCTGGCCGTCCCTACTTAGCGATGCTTTTTAGCTGGACAACGACGCCCAGTGTAGATATCTCACTGTGGCTCTAACATAGTAGCAACAACATGGACACATCGAGGGAACCCATCTAATTTATGGATTTCTTACAAGGAATCCCAGTTGAATATGAATTGGATGCATTCAGCATGCCTTCCACAGGCACCACTTCATGTCACTCCAAAAAATGGCTATGTCGATTTGAGCGTAACTCCGCTCTCAACACTAGTTCCCTTTTCACCTCTGATCCACATTAATGGAGATAACGCAGACTCTCCCCCCAAAATACCAGACACACAAAACTACATGGTGACTCTAAACACAATCCCTCACACGTCCAGCAACACACGCTGCCATCTCAACATCTCGCTACGCCATTTCGTCTCCAACACTAACAAGCCTAAACTCCACGAGTCTTGCAGCACCAAAAGCAAACCATATTCAATGCTGCAAATAAAAAACTTTCTTTGTTGTGTTGTTAAAGAAAAGTTTCGTCATTCGTCAATTTCCCGAAACGCTATATGCTCTTCAACATTAACAGAGTTCCATTTCAAACAATACAGATATAATTTTTTTGTGTTGAAAAAATATGTTTGTAGTTTAGATAAAAAATATTGAATGTATGTATGATTAAGGTATAAGTTATCAAAAACTAATCTGTATAAGGTATATTGTAAATATTTAGAAGTAATTCAACTAAAGAAGAAAATAAGTTAAAAGAATCCCGTCTCTGTTTAATAGTATTATAATTAGAAATAACGATACATTCGACAATCTTTCTGTTGATTATTATGTATTTCAACTAACATTTTGGAATCTTTAAAATTAAAACTACGTTTGGGTTCTAAATTATGTTTGACTTGGGCATTAAAAAATCACCTAATTTAAAATCTCGGATGTGTTCATCAATACATTTTTTGAACGTCCTCAAAGTTTCACTAATGTAAATTTTGTTACACATATTTTAAGGGATGGCATATACACCAGCTTCAGATATAATTTAATTATTGTTCTTCTTATAAATTATGTTCTTAATTGTTTTGGAAGAGTTGGTAGAGAAAGGAAAAATTTCGTATTTTTGTTTGGCGTGCAAATTTAATTCGACACTTAATTTCACCCAATCAGGATGACTTAACCTATTCAGCCCTGACCTTCATTTCCGGCCACCAAATCTTGTAAGCTGCCAAACACACTCTCTTTGGCTGGACAACGCCGACCAGTGCAGACGTCACACTGGCCGTTCTTCAATGGCGATGCTTTTTAGCTGGACAATGCCGCCCAGTGCAGACATCTCACTGCGGCTCTAGTATAGCAGCAGCAACATGGACACACGAGGGAATCCATCTAATTTATGGATTCCTTACAAGGAATCCCAGTTGAATATAAATTAGATGCATTCAACATGCCTCGCACAGGCACAACTTTATGTCACCCAAAAATTGGCTATGTCGATCTGAGCGTAATCCCGCTCTCGACACGCTAGCTCTCAATTCACCTCTGGTCCACCTTAATAGAGATAACGCATACTCTCCCCAAATACCAGACACACAAAACTACACGGTGACATCCAAAGTTCAATTCCTACAACTGCAACAAGGTCTTTCGTCAAAATCCAACGAACACAATCCCTCACACGTCCGACGACACACGCTGCCATCTCAACCATCTCAACTTCTCATAACTCAATTTCGCCTCTAGATACTCACAACCTTTCACGAGTCTTGCAGCACCAAAAGCAAACCCAATATTCCATGCTGAAAATAAAAACCTTTTCATAAAAATATATTTCGACTATCGCCATCTTACTTCTTCATCATCCTCCTTTTATTTCTCACAAACTTAGAGAGGGCCTTACAATACTCAGCAAGGAAACAACACAACGTAAACACACATACGTTACAACCTATCCTCGCTAACAAACAAACTTTCCCTCGCTACTAACAAACCAACTTCTCCAGCTAAAATCATCCTACAAAAACTCTGGCTAAAAGTTTGTAACAGTTTGGATACTGAGATTGTTTAGATTTTTCAATGATGTGTGTAGTTAAATTCGTTGGTAAAATAATATATCTATGTAATAGATTATTATTAGAAATATTGTTTATGTTGTTAATTGTGTTTATGTTACTTCTTCATGTGGGAATTTTAAAAACTTTTTTAGCACATTGTATAAAAGAGTTTTCTATATAATTGAATTCATCATTTAAAAATCCTAAGGGTTCAAAGGTAAAAACGATAGGAATTGAATAATAAATTAAAAAAAAAAACCCAACGAAATAAAAAATGAAAATAAAATAAACACAAAATAAAATAAATAGATACAAAAAATTTTCCGGAAGGCCTCTGAAAGAAAGGGCAATCTATACATGCCTAAAAATATGGGCGTCCTGGTACCAAAAAGAAACTCCTTCTCAGAACCTGATAGAGATAGACACCTTGACAATGATAGTTATTTTATTGGTTTGGAAAAAACATTCCACTCCATGAAATAGTTGTAAACCTGGAAATAAAAGTTGAATTTGAAAGTATCCCTGTCTCTTTTCTGTCATTCATTTCTTATCAGTCTAAACAACCAACAAAAGAAGATAATAAGTGAATGGAGATAAGAAGAAAATTAAGTGACCAACTTAATAATCGTTCCTAATGCATCCAAACCTCTTTACACCCCATAAAACCTATGATTTATCTACTTTTTTTTATTTTGGTGTTATGTTGTGAGTAAAAATGGATATGGTCATTCTTATTAGTAAGATTTATGATAAACTTTAAATTCTAATTTGGTGTTTGTATATTAGTAATATATTTAAAAAATTATTTTCTAGTTCCCAGGTAAAATCTATGGTAGGTCCTATTTTATTTACTTTATCTGCAATTTTTATCATGTATACATTTTGTGGATATATGAATAATGTATCATCTATATTTTACTATAGAAAGTTCATGTATGCTCCTTATGATATATATAAAATATATAAATAATAAAATATATTTTTGTCAAATGTTTTTTCAATTGGGTTTACTTATATATAGTTACATATATTATTTCTATGTATTGGTTAAAATGTGAAATATCCATGGGTTTAGCTAGTTAGTATTAATTATCTATGGTTGATTCAAACAGAGTACCATATTCTACTTAAGTCTATCAACAGATGAAAGACTGTCATATAAATCCCATGAACTAGCACTTTTATTGAAACAGGTAATTTAGACTTTGATCCCCAGGACATCACTTAATTGTCAATATTTTTACAGGTGTATAATTAAAGACAAGTATGAACATGTCTAATTTTGACCCAATTGTGTTTTAAGGGGGCTTAAGGCTTTTAGGCTTTGTAATTATTCATCATAGTAGGAAATAGGTGAATGGGTTTTTGTTTATGTTCTTCTCAATATCTTCTGAACAAATTAGCATATAGTCATCTCTACTAAAATTGTTTATCTTTTCAGGAAATGTTACAGCTTTTTTTTTTCTTTTACAGCTTGAGGATTAATTAGTAATAAAGATTTGTTTTTTGCATTTTCCTGAATCTGAAACTCTTTTCCTTTTCTGTTAATAACTGTTTTGTAATGAACCTCATTAACATAGAAGAATGGAAACTCAAAACTCTTTGAGTTAGTATATAGCTCTGAGAAGGTACTCATGGTGTAATGGAGGCACTCTTGGTGTATCAGTTATTGTTGTCGAAAGTGGACTTAGTTACCTGAGTTCAAATCCGAAATGAAGCTGTTTGCATTTTACATTGTGCTAATAACTTTGGGAAAGGTGTGAATCTAACTATTCTCCCTCCAGCTACAGGTAAATAGTGGAGCAGATTGGGCTCTTTAACCTTGGTATGGCAACTGGTTTAGAAGAAGAAAAACTCTGAATTCAAATCTGTTATATACCTGGAGAGGGATGGGCTCCACCAAGCTATTCCTGACCAAGATACACTACATGTGTAGTACCCCCACAACCAAACAGTTTATCAGATCAATGAATGAATGAAAAATATATTGCTTTGATATGCAGCTATATATCTGAATATTTATATAACACTGTGTGTGTGTGTGTGTGTGTGATGAGGTGATACACTACCCAAAATGTAAACTGAAGTGATAAAACATAAGAGATTTACCCACACCCACTTGTTGAAATGTACTTAGCCAGTTGACATATATATGAGCTAAGAGTTAAAGAGGTATTGTAGCTGTAGCAGCCATGGAATGTGGACAGGATTTAATACCATTTGACTGGAGAATGATTGTTATTATCCAGAAAGGTAGAACAATCTACCAGAAAAGGTATACCAGGGATATGTGAATTTCAAATTGACATTAGTGGTATATGAAAACTGTAGGTAACCACTGGTGATTCATGAACAAAACTGCTGGTAACTGACAAGTATGGTAACCATATAACCACAGGGAACCTTGCATCAAATCACATCTCAATTCAATGCTGGTGCCACTCAACCTATCAGTCAATGCTCTGTACTGTGTACATTATATTCCATGTGTATTATAATAGTTACCACAGCACTGATTACTGCAACTCACCTGGGCCAGAGAATATTGTCATTGGACCCTGAAAGACTGGTGCTATATGAACTGGTCAGACAAGTCACATTTCCAGTTCTTTCAGGCAGATGATCAAGTTCATGTATAGAGTAGACTGCATAAGTCTAGATCCAATCAACCAGCAGAGTGTTGTACAAGCTGGTAATGGCTCTATAATGGTGTCAGATGTGTTCTGTCAGAGTTCAAAAGAGCTACAATGAAAGTGGAGCCAATTTTGACTGATATGACATCTATAAATCTTGTGGTAGACCATTGGTGCTTCATCATGCACATCCTTTTGTCAGTGATGACACCCTTTATCAGCAAGGTTATGCAGTTCCAAAACATACATGGGTGACAAAAAAACTGGTTCGTCTTAGCTGATTTCCAGTTACTCTTTTAGTCTCTCCATTTATCAGATTTAATTGATTGATTGACTGATTGATTGATTTTAATGGCATGTCAACCCATTTATGGTTATTTTATACCTAGAGGTTAGGGAATTGCATTCATCGCATGTTCATATATACATTTTTTGTGTAATTGTTTCTTAGATTTTTTTTGCACATAGTCCAATCAGATACAAAGAATTTTTAAACAGATCTATTTGAACCATAGATGAGACCCAAACAGTTATTAACACTCAAGGCCAGAGTGGAACTGGGAGTAAAAAGGAGTACTCCAAACTCCCATGCTCTCTAGAATTGGGGCCTCAATCAGAAACAGTTTAGTATCATACCAGGGTTTTTTTTGGTGGTGGGGGAGTTTGATTATTGTGCAGGGGATACATACAGTCAGCATATTCTAAACCTCACTGACAGAGTGTTTATCAGATCTAAACTGCATTGGATATGAACAAAAAAAAACATTCTCAGTACATTGTAGATTACATGCTATATCACATAACTGCCATTATTCAGGCAATGGGATGGTTTGGTTTGGTTTTATGGTGTATCAACCATTGTTGGTTATTTAATGCTAAATCTATTTTTATACATATAAACAGCACTATTTCACACAATTCAGTTTTTGTTTATACACTGTTAAATGTCAAAACAGTTCTATTTCAAACAATTCAGTTTAGCATAAGTACACAGTTTAGTTCTATTTGATCCATAGAGAGGACCCTATCAGGTGCTACCACTTCAGGGTAGAGTGGACCTTGGAGCAATGGCAATGAAGAGGTACTCCACATTTCCCAAAACTCCATTATTACTAGAGCCTCACCATCAGATTGTTTAGTGTCATAACCAGTATGCTTATTGGGGGAGTCTTAGCACTCTGCAGAGATGCCGTCAGTGTATTTTACAGCTCCAGCCGACTGGTCCATAGGCAATTGGAGGACCTATATGTTGTGAGATAACTGTCTCAGATGTTTGGATACTTCAACTTAATAATCAAACTTTTTACTTTCAAGCAAATAAATGTATCAAAATTAGCGCATATTGTCAATCAACTGTCTCTTATTTTTTGGCACTTCACTTTATTTATTGGCTAAATTTCTTGATATTCTAGTTATTCTGTAATAGAGAAGCAAAATAAAAAAGAGTGTTTAATATAATTATTTTTTGTATAACATGCACTTTTTTCCACATTTTTAAGCCTATAAGTTAGGGGTGCATATTATACATAAGAATTAAATATTAACTTTTTTCCAGCTACATACATCACCACATTCAATATGGTATAACCGAATGTAATTTATACCTATGAGCCAGATAAACTAATGTGTAACAAGCACTTCTGTTTTATGCTGCTTTAAAGAAATAGCCACTGTGTGTGTTTATAATTTTGTTTCTGTAAGCTCACACTTTGAGAAACAAAATTTTTTGTCTCAAGCTTGTTGCATTTTTATATGAACATGACAGTGTATTTGTTCTAGGTACTGAAAAATGAAAAGGAATGAGGGAAGGGATGGAGATGAAAGAAAGAGAGATTTGAAGTCTTGAGTTTTTTTACTCCTATCCCCCTGATGATATCTTAACTGTCAACACTCATAGAATTCATGACTTATTATCTACTGGCTGAACCTGTGGAAATTCCAGTGTGTGTATATATATATATATATATATATATAAAGAGAGTAAGAAGTAAAAAAAGAGAAATAGATTAGTTGGCTGGTTAGTTAGGTTTTATGGCATATCAGCTCTTGTAGATTATTTAATGCCAAATCTTGTTTATATATTTTTATCAAATATGTATGATTTGTCAACGGATAGGTTGAAGGTAACATTTTAGATAGGCCCGAACTTATTTGTTTTCACACAGTTAAATGGTTTCAAGTATTGCTATTTAACTCGAATAATTCTGTCAACGTAATTAATTCATTGCATACATTCAAATGGTTTCAAGTATTGCTATATAACACTGACAATTCAATTTAGCATCTCATTTGTTTGCACAAAATTAAATAGTTAAACAGTTCTTTTTGAACCTAACAGGTTCTACCACTCCAGGTCACAGTGAACCTGAGAGTAATAGCAATGAAGGGGTACTCTACATTCCCCCAAAGCTCCAGAACTAAAGCTTCACCATCATTATAGAGATGTAATCAATGTATTCTACCATCCCAGCTGACTGGGCTGAAGAGGAATAGAGATGTTTTAGGTATGCCACTAAGTGAGAAGGGAATAGCTAGAGTAAACTAGGAAGACCTAACCCCTATCATATTCATGCATTTATGCTCTAAATCAACCCATCCACCATAGGCAGGATGCAGCACAAGGTCAATTTTAAATGGTTTGAATTCAGAGTTTCCTTTATCCTGTACTGGTTACCATAATAAGGCTAAAGAACTCAGTCTTCTCTACTATTTATCTATAGCTGAAAAAAGAAGACATGGATTCATACCTTTCTCATGGGGATTAGCCTCGTCCCAGTTTTGAATTTGGCCCGCAGACTTAAATTTCTCTGATGATAAGCATTATGATAGCTTGTATGAGAATATATATATATATATATATATATATATGAATGTGTGTATATATATCCATTATAGATGTATACTTCTGCTACATGGGTCAGCCTATACCTATTGTTTGTGTGTCACTTAAGAAAAAGAAGAATAATGTAAAAACAATGACTTCTAAATTTTCTTATTGACAATTTAAATAATTTCTTTCTCCACTTTTTTCTCCCTCTTTCATCCTCTTTTTTTTTTCCTTCCCAATCCTTTCTTCTCCACACCTTCTCCTTATCCACCACTTTCTTTTTTATCCAAGCCAGCATATTTTAGATATCTCTCTTTCTCTCCCCCTACCCTCGTAACCTTTGTTAAAGTATTTACTTTTACAACAGCATTTGATATCTAATGTATTTTCATGACTGCATTGGCCTAGTGGGTAGAGTGTTCACCAATAGTCCGGGAGACCAGGGTTCAATCCCAGGTCACGTCATACCAAAGACTTTAAAAATGGTACTTGATACCACCTTGCTTAATACTCAGCAATATAAGGTATGTATCAAGGGTAAAGTGGAGAAATCCAGGGAAAAGAGTAGTGCCCTCCCCTACACCTTGGTGTAGTAGCTATTGAAAAGGGAGCCTTCTGGTCGCCCTCGACTACAGTCGCCAATAACGACAAACTTTATGTATACCCCACAGCCAGATGAGCATTGTGTTATGAGAGAGGTATTTCTCTATAGCAACTTGTTACATATTGTTCATCAATTAAGATTCATGAGACTTGCAACTATAAATCCAAGTTTTTAACCACTGAGGTTTACTTTCAAATGGAGTTGAGGGAATAAGAAAGAAAACACACACACACACACACACACACACACACACACTTTACTTGATCCAGAAGCAAAGGTCAGGCTAATATTCAGACAGCAGTCAGTCAGTTAGGAAACATTAGATGCTCTTTGAAATGTGCTGCAAACAAGTGAAATTAAATGATGTATTATTTATTGCATATATTCCATCCATTAGGATAGGTTTCATGCCAGCCTAACTCCCCCATCCATCACAGCTGTCATTCTTATTGACAATTTAAAACAATCAAATGAATAGGATATCTTTTCTGCTTAAGCAGATATCTGTCTTGTGTTTCCGGTTATGATGATAAGGTGGGAAGAGGTAATAACAACTGTGTGCATAAAAGAATAATAATTCTGTGATGAGTAACCAAAGTAGTTATAAAGAGGATATTAAAATGTTTACATCTCATCTATAATTCAAAATGCAAAATATATATCATATTATATATTTATATATATTTTATATTTTTCAAACACTCACATATACAGTTGAAGTCAGATGTTTACATACACCTTAGTCAAATAGATTTAAGCTCAGTTTTTCATAACTCCTTACTCTTAATCCTCGTAAAGATTATCTGTCTTAGATTAATTAGGATCCCTACTCTACTTTAAGAATGTGAAATGACCAAGTAATATTAGAGGAGATAATTTATTTCAGCTTTTATTTACTTCATCATATACCTAGTTGGTCAGAAGTTTATATACACTTAGTATTTGGTAGGATGGCTTTGAATTATTTAATTTGAGTCAAACATTTTGACTAGCAAAAAGTTATTAGCAAAGAATTAATCATAAATCAGGAAAAGAAAATTCTAAGAAATTTTCTATTGGGTATTTCTGAGAATTTTCCTTTCAGAAAATCCTGACCTTTCACTAAAACAAAGGGAACTTTAATCAAGGAAAATAATCATTTTCTATGTGTCTAAGCTATTGAACTAAAATTTGTGGCAATGCTAAGAAAATGATTGAGTTTTTCATTGTTTTTTCTTCTTTTTTTTTTTTTTGTGGGGGTGTCCCAATACTGTACTTCTAATTTTACTGTAAATATATATACTTTTGTACTTGTCTCCATCAGTATCTTTCTTACCAAGGTCCTTTGCTGTTTTTCTGGTCTTGATTTGCATTTTTTTTAATCCAAAGAACTTCAATTTCTAGAAGACAAAATACATCTCCTTCATTAATGGTATAACAGCAGTATAATCTCTTGATAGTTATACTTGTGCAATATTGTTTTTACGTATGAACATAGTACCTTCATGTGTTTAAAAATAGTTCCCAAGAATGAACCAGGTTTGTGGAGACCTACAATTTATTTCTGAAGTCACAGCTAATTTCTTTTGATTTTCTCGTTATACCAAGCTAAGATGCACTGAGTTTGGAGGTTGGTTTTAAAATACATTCACAGGTAGATCTACAATTGGCTTACATGGTGTTAATTTGCGTATCAGAAGCTTCTACAGCAATGACATCATTTACTGGATAATCCAGCTATTTAAAGTAATGTAAACTTCTTCAGGTAAACTTCGGACCCACAAAGAATATGATGAAAGAAATAAAATCTGAAACAAATCATTATCCCTGCTAATATTCTGAAATTTTTGAGTCTTGAAATAATGTAATGATCTCTTAATTTACCGAAGACAGGGAATATTTACAGGGATTGAATGCCAAGAATTATGAAAAACATCTCTCTCTCTCTCTCTCTCTCTCTCTCTCTCTCACACTATATATATACGAGGATCATTAAATAAGTTTCCAGACTTTTTTGTATGGGTACTTTTATTGATAGTACGCACATGAAACTCTAGTCCCCTTCAAAGTAGTCTCCTCTGGCTGCAATACACTTGTTGTACCATTCCAACAACTTCTGCAAGGGCCCATGGAAGTTCTCTTGTGTGAACATGTCAATGACCTTCATCACAGCCCCTTTCATCTCCTCAATTGTCTCATAATGATACCCTCTGAGCTTAGGGAATAACCAAAAATCACAGGGACCAAGGTCTGGACTATAGGGTAGGTGAGGAACTGTCTTGATGCCCATCTTGGTCAAATAGTCTGTGACAAGGATGGAGTTGTGGACTGGTGAATTATCCTGGTGGAAATGCACTGACCCGATTTGAAGAATGCTGGCCTCTTCCGACGGAATCTCTTCCCGAACTCCCTTAAAACCTCAACATAGTAACACTAACCCTAGCCGTTTGGCCAATCAACTCTGGTGTATTGACTTCCTTACTCCTCCCACACCTCTCATCATCCCTCACAGACTCCGTGCCTTCCTTGACTCTCTTATGCCACTCAAAAACTGATGATCGATTCATGCAAGATGGTTGAAAAGCAGTCCGAAGCATTCCATACATTTCTGTAGCATTTTTTCCAAGTTTAAAACAGAATTTTATTGCATATCGTTCTTCTAAAGTGTCAGATTGCATTTTTGAAATTCCCCAGCTGTGATAATCAGGCTTTAGTAGGGTGTATTCCAATTGGTGCTCTAGCTGTTGATTTGAAGTTGAAATCCTAAAAATTGGTCAGTCATCTCATAATATGTATAGTAATAACATACTGAATTTTCAAGAGTCTACGACAATTTGAAATGCCTGTACAAAAAAAGTCTGGAAACTTATTGAAGGCACCATATATATATATATATATATATATATATATATATATATATATATATATAACTGATAAACCCTCAGCCAGATACAATTTCGAACGTTAGATAAAATCTAAAACAGTTTCAAAACCAGCAAAATTATTAGTGTCTATACACAAAAGTGCAGAGCAAATATAATAATATTCCACTTTGATATATTAAATATGATTAATAAGGAATGTTTATTAAATCTTTACTGATTTTATATATATATATAACCTCAATTAAAAACTTACTTATTTTTCATCATATGTATATTAGGCATGTTTCATTAAATGTAACAGATAAGGAAATTGATAGATATTTGCTTAATTGTTTTATTAGAAATATATCTCCATCAGTAAATGAATTAATGCATTTTTGAAATTGGAAATTTTATACTGTAGATATTTTGTCATGTCAGAATATGGTAATCTGACACTCCAGGATCATGTGTAGTTTTCAAAGAACATTTCCCTTGAAGGTCATATCATATATAAATATTGATCAATTATTATATGCAGATAATTGATTCTTGTTCTCATTTATCTGCATTACTTTTCTTTCAATGTGTAGAATTTCTTGTCTAGCTCCCATGATACTACTTATTGGCAATTATCATATATATATATATATATATATATATATACCCAAACCCCACTCCACTTTGATTTGAATTTGTACCACCATATACATTTCCTACCATGGTAACCATTACACCATGAGCATCTCCATATAAGGATAGATAGATAGATAGATAGATCTATTTGTGTATGCATATGTGTGTGTGTGTGTGTGTGTGTGTGTGTGTGTGTGTGTGTGTGTGTGTGTGTGTGCGTGTTGTTGTACACATAGGTATGCATAAATGTGGACACAGGTACATATGTAGGTATTTACCTAACCCTTCTACCACAGGTGGGATGCAACACAACATCAATTTTTACAAGGAATACTTTTAGTTTAAATTCAAAGTTTCCTTTCTCCTAGACTGGTTGCCTTACCAAGGCTAGAGAACCCAGTCTTTCCAACTATTTACCCCTAGTATAGGGAAAAGAGATGTATTCATACCTTTTCTCAGAGCATTAGCATAAAGTGAAACACAAACCACTACATCTAGGATTTGAAATTAGGTTGCCAAGTGTATCTTATACAACAACAATTTTTAGGCATATTTTATCCTTGTTTACACGTTTGTGTGTGTGTGTGTGTGTGTGTGTGTGTGTGTGTGTGTGTGTGTGTGTGTGTGTGTGTGTGTGTGTGTGTGTGAATAAGATTATTTTAAAGAAAATGGTTCCTAGAGATACATTGTTTAAAAGATAAAGTAATTTTGACAAACTTTCCTCTCAAGAGATTAAAGTAATAACTATTCTAATATCCAAGATTATTTTTATATTCTGATAATGTCATCATCATCATCAAAGTATTCCAATAAAACAGATTCCTTTAAGTCTCTCTTCCCAACTGTCACAATCAGTCATCACTCTTTGCCAGTTCTCCAGACAGCTTCCAGTGTTTGCACAGAGCTGATGAAAGTAAGTTTTTGTTATTTGTCCCATACAGGTGTGTCCATGTGTAGGAATCCAAAGGAGAATACCAGTTATGAGTTTGTCCTTATTTCTCCACCAGTGCTCAGCATGTCTTGCTCATCTTATTTAGATAAGTGGTAAATGACTGTATAGCTGCCATTTTGTAGAATCCTACTTCTAGGATTTGTTCAAAACAGGGAATTTTTATTTAACTGAAAATAACTTTCTTTTTCACCTTCCCAGTTAAAGATGCTTGTGCTATACAACAAAAGTTGACTTTTGTCAATAATCATCAGAAATGCATATTGAAGCAATATAAGGCAGACTTGGTATCCAGTCAACAAAATTTATTAAAAATGAAAGTAACCAACCAGTGCACAAAGGAAGAAATGGTAAAACTAAAGCAAATTCAAATGGAAGTTAACAGCTACAAACAACAAATAAACAAGGTCAGTGGAAATTGTGGTAATTTTTAAATTTACTTATATTACTTGTTTTTGAGTTGTCCTTGATTTCAAGCAGGACCCAAAAGCCATAGATCATTTTTACACCATTATAGAAAAGAAGACGACAAACAACTTTTTAATCTACTTTATTGAATATTTCCCTTGAAATGGCCAGATGAGTGTCTCCAGATGTGAGTTTTCAGACATCATTTTGGCCAGAGGAGAAATTCTGCTGAAATCTAAATCCTATACTTTTCCATCTTTGTAGACCCCACTCTGGGAAGCATTGTACCTTTGGGACTCAGTCTAATTGAACCAGCTGTGAACTGAAGCTCCAAATGAATCAAAGATGTATAAACTGATATAAGCTTATTGGTCACCTACAGTAACCTTTAAAAATTAATATATAAATATAAGCAATTGTAGATATTTGAAAACTATGTAAATCATATTTATTATTTGCATAATAAAGTATTTGAGGTTTTTGTAAGTTTTAACTTATATCCCCATCACTGGTTGAATGGAAACATTTCCTTTCTAAAGATAAATATTTATCATCTTGAATAGATATCTATGGTCTTTTATATTCCTGTATTAATAGTAGCTATGTATGCATGAATAGTAATTATAATAATTAATTCATAGTTGTCAGTTTTAATAAAATTATTGGTAATAAAATTTTAAATCTGATGATACTATTCATATATCAATTTATATTATAATGATCTGATTTGTGGATGGATATCACAGCAAAAATTGTACAACAAAATTTTTGTTTAAATGTTCTAGCTTGGAGAATAAACCAATTTTCAATTCTATCTGCAATTCAATAATAATACTTTAGGGTGTTTATTCCCACTAATTCCAATCAGAATAGAACTGTTAAATGCTAATCAAAGAGGATATTTTTTCAAAATTGTCTCTTTAACATTTAGTATACTTATTTCAGTAAGTTTTCCATTTCCTCAGATTTTACTGTTAAGATGAATTTTCAGTTTGGAAAACAAGAAAAGGTCATATGGAGCTAGGGAGTCTAGTGAGTATGGAGAATACTGCTCTTGCTCAATCCTGTTTTTTGCTAAAAACTGCTGATCACAAAGTATCAAGACTAGCTTCATAATTTTGTTGGGGTTTTGTTGGGTTTTTTTTTTATTGGTATTGACTTGTCAAGCCATCATTACTTTATTATACAAGTTGCTCAGCTGCACACATGACTTAATTTGATTTTAAATTTCTAATTTTAAAAAAGATTAAAGCTTCATTGTCAAAACTTTGGGATCACGCCACATATAATGAATAAAATTATGCTCAGATTTTAATTATTACTTAAAGAAGTAATATAATAAAGTCGGCTAAATTTCTTAGATGAAATATTGCCCTTATTCATTTTTAATCTAACATCTTAAAATGAATAAATTAGCTGTACTTTCCATAAAAATAAAGCAAGAATAATATGAAAGAAAAACTAGTAAAAAATTAATGATAGATGAATAACATTCTATAATTCTGTTCTTTGATTTCAGATCAATGTTGAGAAAAGTGAAATTCTAGCACAATTAATGAATTGCAATGAAAAGTATGATGTAAGTTGCATTACTTAAAAACATGTTTTCTTTTTTGATCATTAGAAAAAGTCAGGAGTATTATTTATCTTTATGTGTAACAGGGTGGGTAGGGACCCCAATCTCTCCTATAAGGGATACATTGATCCCCAGAGAGGTTTGACTATGGTCTGCATCATGTATAGTATAGATATACGTCAGAGAGACAAGATGAAAGAAATACTAATTGAGTTTCTAATCTGTAGAGATTAATTAAGAAGGAATTAATCAGGAGGGTTGATTGATTCTGACAAATTGATCTGGAGAAAGGAATTTATAAGGGTCAAACTTGGACTCAGCTGTCATTTAACCAGAGAAAGGAATTTAGTGTGAGATTAGTGACTGCGTGGTCCACATCATATAAACTGACCCAGGAAGAATTAGGGTGCAATTTGATCAAAACCACTTGAGATGAAGTCTAAAGTAGAAAACTAAAAATTAGCTGAGAAGATGACCAGCTGATGAACACCAGGCCACAACCTTAAAACAGGGCTGACCCAGAAAATCTGGAATTCTAATATTATTGACCTTATTACTATTCATTCTATGTCAGTATTCAAATCTGAGAATGAAGAAACTTAGATTACCTGACCTAGATCAAAGCTGAGAAAAATCTTGGTCATCTTTTCAAGTGGGTAAGTTTTTTATGACTGTACATCACAGTTGACAGCACAAAAGAACCAGTGGTCATAAAAAAACAGGCCAGAAGCAGAGCTTTAACAACCAGAAAACAGAAGCAAGTAGAAATTGGGTAAGTTGCTGCCAGATGGCCATTCTGTCTTGTAGGGTTTGGAGAAACACTAGTTAACTCAGACTGAAGGCACTGAGGAGAGAAATACAGAGTCAGAAGCAGCTGCTGTCAAACCCAAAAGAATAGTTGCTGACACTTCCAAACTCACATCAATCATTTAGAGTAGCAACACAAAAATTTGGAATTACTAATCGTCTCAGGCTGAAAGATCCAGAATTCCAGGTTGGAAATGAATTAAAAACAACTAGAAGAGCTAAGAACAAGAGAAAGAGAAAAAAAGTAGAACAATCTGTCTCTCCAAGCCCAAAGATAGATGACGCTGAAAACGAGTTGATAGCAGCAAAAACCACAGATCAAAAAAGCCATAGTCCATCAATTTGCTTAGTCTCTTGTCAAACTGATGATTCCTGAGAAAGCTATCATATGTTATCCTTCTCTGCTGTCGCAGCTCATTGCCTGTCTCCTGCATTGTGTTACAATCTGGTTTCAGTGAGTGACAAGATCTCTAATTAGGTTTCTTCTAATCAGCCCATGTAGTGTTACATAAGGTAAAGTTAAACACATTATGACTTTGAAGTTGTGAAGTGTAAAACTATACATCTGTATGAATTATTTAGTACATGATGCCTTCTTTGTATGTCTTTACCCAAGCCTTCCACTATGAGCAGGATGCAACAAAACATCACTTTTTAAGCAGAGTACTGTTAGTTTGAATTCAAAGTGTTTATTCTTTGAGACTGGTTGCCTTACCAAGAAGACTAAAACACCCAGTCAATCCAACAAATACTTTCTTTGTTATTAATTTGGTTCATGCTCGAGGTACAGATGACTGTGGTTATCAGTATGGAAAATAAAAACAATAAGCTGATTTCAAATTCTAATCAAAGTTGTTTACATTCATTTTACATTAATACTCTTGGAGAAGGCATGAATCCACTACTCCCCCAGTTATTGGTAAAAATAGCAAGGTTTATTGGCCTCTTTAGCCATAGTAGTGAGTAACTAGTATAGGACAAGTCTGAATTCAAACCGTGAAGAAAAAAACAGGAAATAATTCCACTCTCTCAAGAACAGTCATGGTAATGCATAGATAAAAGAAGCTATAAAGAGGTATAAACACCAAGTCCTAAAAGAAGACATGACACATTCCATTTTTTTGTTGAGAAGTTAGAAGGTGGTTTTGTGGACAAAAATTTATAAAGTTGTTTTACAATTAGTATCAGAACGCTGGTGGTTGATGAGGCCTATGTGAGATATGCAGGAACTGTCACAATAACGGCAAGAGAAGGTCTGATAAGTTGTTGGTTCCATTGCAACACTACAGTTTTTGCTTTGCTGCCTCTTTAACCTGATTTTGATTCTACACCTGTTCTTGATGAATGAATTGGCTTTGGTTTGCCATTGTTGTCTATTAGCTTATTTTACAGGAGATGCGCTGCAATAATACATTTCTGTTAAGATAACTTAACTTAGTCTAATATAGGACCTCACTAGTTGGGTACCTAGTGAGGATCAAAACCACTACTTCAGCAAATTAATCTGAAAAATAATCATGCTAATCATTATGCTTCAGTAAGTGCTCAAGATTTGTTAACTTATGAAATAAGTTAGAATATGAATGATGAGAATATGGATCTATTGATAATGAATATTGTTTTTATTTCAAACTATAATCATGCTTGCATATATGTCGATATACTAGTAGCATAAGTTATTAATAAGAAAATAGAATCAGCAAACCAAGTTTAAATTCCAACTTCAGCCCTCTTTAGGCTGTCTCTGTCATAGCCAAGTGTCATACTAAGAGGGAATCCATTTAGTTGATTTGGTTAAGTTTGATTTCTTTAGTTAATGACATATCAATGGGCAATTTAATGCCAAAGCCCTCCTTGTAGAAAAACAGTAATGGCACTATTCAACCAATAGCTGGAGGGATAAGGAAGTTCATACTTTTCCCAAAGTGAATGGAATTTGAACTCACTCACAAAAATGTTGCAGTCCAGCATGTTAGCCACTACACAATGGGCACTCCCCCCCCGTTTAGTTGTTTGCATTCGTTTCATACAATGGGTAAAATAGTAGTGTTTATTAGGCCTTGATAAGACAACCAAATAAGATGAATAACTCTGAATTTACACTGCTAATATGTCATCAGCCAGCATGGCAGGGTAAGGCCTATTACTCCCCCATCTTACAGATCTTGGGGATAGTCTGAGTCCTGCTGTAAACTAAGAAAAAGACTGATGGGTGGGGGATGCTTGCATATGACTTAATATGACTTAAATAGGATTTTCCTTATGACTAAACAGCAAACTAAATAACCTCAAAAGACTGATTTAACAATATATGAAGCTTTGTATTATTCTGTTTTTACTCAGTCTGTGGTTGACAGTCTTTGTGAAGCTCATCAGCTTCTTGAAGAACAAAGAAGCAAAGCCAACGCTTTCAAGCAGGAAAGCCAAGACCGAAAGAAGCATGTTGAAGAGATGAAAGGACAGCTGAAAATTCTACAGGAACAACTCCATCAACTTACTTTGTCTCTTGAAAGTGAGAAAGCCAAGCAACAGGAAAAAAGGAAACAGTGGGAGAAAGAGGTCAGAAGATTATTGAGTTAAAATATTTAGTAATCAGCTATCTAGAATATTACTAACATTCTCATTATATATATATATATATATATATATATATATATATATATATATATATATATATATATATATATATGTATAAAAGAAAAAATGTAATGTTCATATGATGTATTTTGTATATGCTAATACTTTGGTCCATCCAACCATCATCAGAACAGTATAATATTTTCAAATGAAAAAAATGAAAGATGTTTCTGTGTTCTTCAATATTATCATGTTTCTATTTCATTCTGTTAAGAATTAAATGGAAATGTGATAATGTTGAAGAACACTATAAATTTTTTTTTAAATTTCCATTTGAAAATATTTGGGGGGATGAAGTAGAAAACAAATAAGTACTGCTCTGAATATGGTTGACTAGACTGAAGTGTAGCATATGCAAAATACACCATGTAAATATTTGGTTTTTATCTAATATATATATATATATATATATATATATATACGAGGATCATTAATAAATTTCCAGACTTTTTTTGTATGGGCACTTTTATTGATAGTACACACATGAAACTCTAGTCCCCTTCGAAGTAATCTCCTCCAGCTGCAATACACTTATTGTACCGTTCCAACAACTTCTGGAAGGCCCCATGGAGGTCCTCTTGTGTGAACATGTCAATGACCTTCATCACAGCTCCTTTCATCTCCTCAATTGTCTCATAACGACAGCCTCTGAGCTTAGGGAATAATCAAAAGTCACAGGGAACAAGGTCTGGACTATAGGGATGGTGAGAAACTGTCTTGATGCCCATCTTGGTCAAATAGTCTGTGACAAGGATGGAGTTGTTGACTGGTGCATTGTCCTGGTGGAAATGCTACTGAGCCGATTTGAAGAGCGCTGGCCTCTTCCGACAGAATCTCTTCCTGAACTCCCTTAAAACCTCAACATAGTAACACTAACCCTAGCCGTTTGGCCAATCAACTCTGGTGTATTGACTTCCTTACTCCTCCCACACCTCTCATCATCCCTCACAAACTCCCTGCCTTCCTTGAATCTCTTATGCCACACAAAAACTGATGCTCAATTCATGCAAGATGCTCCAAAAGCAGTCTGAAGCATTCCATACATTTCTGTGGCATTTTTTCCAAGTTTAAAACAGAATTTTATTGCATATTGTTCTTCTAAAGTGTCCTCATGTCCAGATTGCATTTTTGAAATTCACCAGCTGTGACAATCAGGCTTTAGTAGGGTGTATTCCAATTGGTTCTGTAGCTGTTCATTTGAAGCTGAAATCATAAAAATTGGCCAGTCATCTCATAAGATGTATAGCAATAACATAGTGAATTTTCAAGAGTCTACTACAATTTTAAATGCCTTTCCAAAAAAAATCTGGAAACTTATCGAATGCACCATGTATATATATATATATATATATATATATATATATATATATATATATATATATTGATGTGTTTGTTTGAATTTAACAGTATGTCAACCTGTCTAGGGTCATTTCATGCCTAGAGGTTAGGAAATCACATTGATTGTACATTCATATTTACGTTTTTGTGTAGTAGTTTTTTGACAGGTTTTTTTTAGTGGGGACACATGGTCCAATCAAATTCAAATAAGTTGATCCATAGCAGGTACTACCACTCCAAGTCATACCTGGGAGGAATGACAATGAAAGCATACTCCACACTCCCTTGATCTTTAAAACTGGAGCCCCACCATCAGATTATAAATACTGTATTGCCTATAAATATGTACAAACCAATCAATTTTTTTAATAAAAAAATTATTTTCTTCTAAACAAAAGATACCAGGATTTTGTTATTACAACTGCAATGTTATACAGTGGAAACAGATTTTATTAGGCATTAATACCAAATTCTACAGCATTGAAACTCTGTAATAAAAAATAATATGTAGTCATCTAAAAATAAGCATATCTTCGATATATATTTATTTGATTATATTTTTTGTTATAAAGGTGTTATAGTTTTATTTTTGGTTACAGAGTTTCAATACTGTAGATTTTGATCATAAATAATCCATAATAATATTTTTTTTTTGTATAATGTTCTACAATGTATGATATTCTACTATTATGTTTGTATAATGTTCTACAATAATGTTTGTATAATGTTATACTATGTTCTATGAGAAATTTTTTTAAAAATCAGTATCTGTGGTTGAGAATAAAATTAACTTCTCATAAAAAAATGCCTAGAATGTTCTTATTTATGGGTGATACTATCTATAACCAGCAAATACAGATCATGATAGCCAAATTTTTATTAAAGCAATACACTTAAAATGCTCTTTGAGAACAAAGCAATTTCCTGTCAGATTTGCAACTAAAGGATAATTTTTCATGGTATTGCTCACGATGAACATCATATTTTAATCATCCAAATTCTCAATATAACAGAGATAACTATGAAATCCTATTTACAATCTACCTTAAACTAAAATATCAATATCATCACTGACCACTGTTACAATGGTTTACTTTGTTATATTGCAAAGAGTCAAAAGTTTTCCAATATTTAGGTACATGCTAGTTGAAGTATGTATATCATATTACCAAAGCAGTTGAAGCCATCAAAAGTATCCATTATGGTTGGTAGTATCATGGTAGCTGGTATGCTGACATATTTTGCACAGGTGGATGTACAATGTAATCTAATTCAATAACATTATGAGTTCAAACTGGATCATAATGCAACTAAAAACATTTGTTGTGTGAAAGGTGAATGCACAGTTGATCATAATACATTAACCAGGTGGTTCAAGACATTTTACTAGGGTTGCAAGAACCTTGACAATCAAGTAAGGACTGGCCAAAAACTGTGAATTCCAGGGCCACGATCCAAGCCATTGAAGCAAATCTGGCAAGTAGCACTCAGAGAATATCAGCCAAGCTCAGCATCTCACTGTCCAGTGTGGTTCATCACCTTCATGAAATATTGCAAAATTTTAATCCACCCTAATGTATTTGTTATACATTTGCTAAGTTGAATATCCATATCAGCCACAGATGAAGACTTTATTGTAATCATAGTTCAAGTGTTTAGGAGTATGCTGTAGATCTAATGTATCTGTTATGTCATATTTCTAAGTTTCAATCATGTATTTTATTGGGCAGTTAAAACGATATCTACTAAGCATAACCTAGTACAGCAAATGACCTCAAGTGTATCATACATATTGAAATTTGCTTTCACAACAGTGGCAGTGACCTGCAAGACTAATTTAATAACCACTGCTTCCTGATTAAGCAACCTGTATCAGGTTTGTTTTATTAAGGGTATATCAACTCCTTATGAGTTATTTAATACCAAAATTTGATTCATTTGTAAATATTTTATCTGTAATAATAACTAAATTTTAAATGTTCCATTGAATTTTTTTTAAATTGCTCTTTTTTATTTGTCGATAATTATTTGTTTGCATAAAGTTATATAGTATTAAGTATTACTATTTAATACAAGTAATTTTCACTCAGTTGCATGTTTTTACATATTCCTATCCAACATTAATAATTTTCAAACAGATCTTTTTGACCAATAGATGAGAACCTAACAGATACTATTACTCTTAGTTATGGAGTAAAAGCAATGAAGGGGTACTCCCCACTCTCCAGAGTTCCAAAACATGAGCCTCACCACCAGATGTAGGTTTGTGTCATACACTGCATTTTGTCAAGAGCTCTTACTCTCTGCTTAGAATGTTGTCAGCAAATTCTAAGCTTGATCAACAAAACTAAACTAGTATGGCACAAGGCCTCAGGTTTGGAACCCCTTGTAAGATTCAAACACATTACTGTAGTAATAATTTGCAAGACTAGCTTTCTAATTGCTACTCCATGAAGAGGCACTCTGTACTATTATTAGCTTACCTTTGTATGGGACAAGGCCTCAAATGTGGAGCACTTAATAACACAAACTCATTACAACAGTAATGACATGTAAGAGTAGTTGCTGACCACAACATCTTGGCAAAGCCATTTGAAATAGCTAAAATCAAAAGTAGTTTATCTCACTCTGGTAAGCACACATTATGTGCATGTTGTTCACTCTTTATTTTTAATATTAACAATTTAAAATTTTCAACACCTATGTTTTTTTTAATTCAACTTAAAGAAAGGATTAAAAATGTTGGTATTAATAGTTTTAAGAAAAAAAAATCCTTGCCAATGATATCAATGTAATTCATCTGATAAAAGTAGTTAATAGAAATCAATATAAATCTCTACAGCTATTTTTCAATGTCATTTTATTTTTTCCGTTCATGTAGCCTATCAAATCCTAACCAATGAATTATCTTACCACTTAATTAGTCATTCAGATTAGTTTGATTTTTCTTGGTTACTATATAACTTAAGCAATTATATTACTAATGCTTGCTTAAAGACTACTTTCAGTGGTTATTAAGCTTGATGTTAAGTCACATCTAACTTATAGATGTTATATTAAAAAAATATAATTAATATAACATATATAAATAAAGTAGACTATAATTAGATTCTAGAAGTTACCTCCCATGAGAAATTATAATGATTGGGTAAGTGCAAATGTTCTATTTGTGCTTACCCAATCATTATAATGTTTATGGTCCTTTAGTATTCAATGTTCATATTATATTTTTCCTTTATGGTCGTGATTTTCCAGTAACTGCAAAAATCCATAGAAAAAAATTTATTGTAAAAAGGTTATAATTTTAGTTTCTGGTTAGGAAAATTTCTGTTAGATGTCTAAATCATCTGGCTGAACAAAAAGATTCAGTTTAGCAAACCTCACAGACACAAAATAAGAGCACAGTTTAGAAATATATTTACATTTTAAATCAACTTTTTGAAAAATCTTTTAAAATTTTGTAAATTTCAAAAACTAATATGCCAAAAATATGCTCTGGGGTGTGAGACTGATAAAAAGGGGAGAAAAAAAGGTTTGAAAAACAGTTGTATTCTTTTTTTTTATAATGATGAAATATCAGAATATTTTAAAAATTGTTTTTAGGTTGAAAAACTTTCTGCTGATGTGTATGTCCTGACTAACAAGGAAAATATTACATATTTAAAAGAGACTGAAACCAAAGGAGATAACAGCACACTTACAGACTTATCAACTATTTTGGTAAGTTGACATTTTTATCCCTAAAATGATAAAATATTCAAATTTGTTACAAGGATAGTGTGAAAGTTGTAACAAGTTTATAATTAAATTTAGCAAAATGTTGTAGCAGAGGAGTTTTCCAGCTATTGTGATAATGAATTTAATGCTGAAATAAATTATAAATAAACCAAGCAAACAAAAAAAAAAACAACTGAAATTTGAGTAGTCTTTTTATATTTTATTTTTGATTATAAGCAACAGGTATGTTAAGTGAGTATTAAGCTTTGTATGTGTGCAGTGTTCTTGAATATCTTAGTATTCATTTTAAATGCTTACTTGCATGTCAGTCTTGAAATTCCTAACAGGATAAAACTTATTTATCAATGTGAAATTTTGGGGCTGATATTTTTATTTCATCTGTTGTCTAAGAGAGCCGGTACTACTACTAACTAGTGCTAATGATTTGGTCTATTTTTTAAGGTAAAATTGATAAAACTTATTTCTGGAAATCATGACACATGTGGATCTTTTCCTATTTTTAGATTTGGCAACACATATGAGTCTTTTTCTATTTTTAAATTTGGTGACACACATAGGTTAGGTACTGTTACAAATTCTTTGCAGACAGAGATTTTAAAAAGAAAATAAGCACAAGAAAAATAATGAAAAATAAAGTTCTGTGCAGGTGTAAATGATAGTTCAATAATGGACCAATATAAAGACTTTGGTTTTTCTTAGTTTCTTTATTTAATGGCATATCAACATTTGTGAGTTATTTAATGTCAAAGCCATCATTGTAGAAGAATAGTAGTAGTATTATTTAACTCATTGGTGGGTATTTGTTCAAACTCACTATGATGTCATAATTCAGCATGTTAGCCACTATGCCATGAAGATTTCCCCAATTAAGATCTGATAGTTCTAAGGGGTTAAGAGAAATGGGTTCTCTGTATTATTATTATCATTATTATTGATAATAGTAATAATAGTAGTTGTAGTAAATATTATTGTAGGTGTGCTCTGTCAAGTGAATTGTCAGAAGGTAAGTAGCATAGCCTGTAGTAGGCATATTCTCATATTATTTGCACATGGTGGCCAGAAGGAGTGGTAGCAGTATTGGTTAAATGTTAGAAAAAGAGAATATTGGGTGCATGATAACAGATGTAAAAATATATATGAAGAATAATAACATTTAATAACTAAAGAAACAAGAAATAACTTATAAGTGACAAACAGAATACAGTGACACAAAAAATGCCTACCACAACAAACATGTTTGGTGAAAAAGATAAGGAAATGAGTATTCAGGGGCATCACTTACTATAATGGCTGACTGAGCATAAAGTCTAAATAAGTTACAACTTATAAGTTACTACTTACCAGCTCTGTTGTGCTGACTTTGTAGATAGATAAGACTCCCTTTCAAAGGGCTGTCCTGAGTACGTATTTATCTAACCCCTTCACCACATGCAGAATGCAGTACAAGGTCAATTTTAAGTGGAGTATAGCTGGTTTGAATACAGAGTTTTTTCCCCTAGAAATGTTGCCTTACCAAGGATAAAGAACACAGGCTGCTCGACTATTTACCCATAGATTGGGAAAGAACAGATTGATTCATGCCTTTCCCCAGGGCATTAGTACAAAGGGATACACAAATGGTGTCGTTCTGAATTTCTTATGATGATAATTGTTACACAAAGGGGTGTCTTGAGCATGAGATTTAACTGAATCAAGTGTTGAGGCTTTAGTTCTGGAGCTCTGTGAAGTGTTGAATACTTCTTCATTGTCATTATTTCCAGATCCACTATGGCAGAACTAATTAGGGTTCCATCTATTGTTCAAAGTGATCTATTCAAATATAACTGTGTGCAAATTATTCACATTAGGAATAGCTACTTAAAGCAATAGTTGTGTATTAAGTATGATTATCATTATTATTATTATTATTATTATTATTTACGCCTTGAGAGTTTTTCACATCAGCATTAGCTGATAATCTTTCACTGGAGTTTGAGTGACAGCAAGTCTCCTCTAGTCTCCAGGACTCTTCTCAGTATTCTGGTCATTCTCAATAATATAGTAGTTTGGATGGTCTCCACTCGTCCTCTTATTTCCAAGTCCTCCAGTCCCTTTTATAATCCTTTGGTGACTGTACCAAAATCACCAATCACAATTGGTATAATTGTCACTTTCATGTTCTACAGTTTTTTCAGTTCCCTAGCAAGGTCAAGGTACTTATCCTTCTTTTCATTTTCTTTCAATTTTATTCAGTGATCAGCCAGGACATCAAAATCCTCGTCATCGTTGTCACCATCAACAATGACAATAACAACAAGTAGTAGTAGTAGTAGTTACTTACTTAAAACCATATAACTGCTTTCAAACAAATGATTATCAAAGAATTGGAATAGTTACTTTAAACCATATAATTGAGAATAAATTATTAGTATTAGATAGGAATACTTTATATCATGTAACTGTGTATACGAATAATTATAGACAAAACAGAGAAATTAAAAACTGAAAAAGAACATAGAAAATATAGTTATGATTACCATCAAACATTTACAAATGAATCAAATTTCAGCATTAGATAATCCATATAGAGTTGATTGATTAATTGATTGATTGATTTTAATGGTATGTCAACCCATCTAGGGTTATTTTATGCCAAAAGGTTGGGAATCTAAATTTTATTCCAAAAGCTATAATTGTGAAATCATTTTTGTGAAATTGTTTCTTCTTTTTCTTTTAATCTTTTTCACACAATCCAGTCAAATACCATTAGTTTTTGAACAGATGTATTTGACTCATAGATGAGATACTACCAAGTATTACTACTCAAGGTAGGTCAGAGTGAACCTAAGAGTAATGGTAATGAAGGAATACTCGTTACTCCTTAGATCTCCAAAACTGGAGCCTCACCATCAGATGCAGTTTAATGTCATACCTAGGACACCCCTTTTTTTGAGGGGGGGGGTCTTACCTTTCTGCAAGGGATATAGTCTGTCTATTCTTAGACCTGCTGACAGGACAGCCATAAAGAGTTGATATGCCATTTAACAAATAAATCCAACCAAACAGTTTCTACTTACATTCTCTATGGGCAATTTACAGTTCCAACAACTGGCTAACAAATTTTTGCCAATCAATTAGTTTTGTCTTGTTTTCATATTTGACTCATGTGTGTTGAATAGCCAGAATTCTGCAAATGTTTTGAATTATAATTTACTTTATTGGTTATGTGAATCTCACTGTGCACATGGGTCAGAAAATAGAATAAAAATACTGGAATTTAACAATACCAGAGACACATTGCTTAATTAACATTTTGTTGACTCCTCAGTTGCACCATTATTATTCTTAACCCAGCAAAGATTTAAACACAGGGTGACTGTGAAAAAAAACAATTATTTTATAACCACTTTATTTTCACTTCCCATAAAGAGAAAAGTATTTTAACTACATTAGTATCACTGACTTTTCAAGAAAATAATACTTATTAGAATTATCCATACACTTGTTTTAAATTAGTGACAATTGAAAAAACACTATCAATTCTCTTACAGTTTTGATGGTGTCATTATATGCTTCACAAATTACAATGCTAAAATAGCTTTATTTCTTTTAGAATTTAAAATTTGATTAAACTATACCTTTTTTACAAAGTTTCTGGTATAGAATTATATGATAAAACTTTTGATTCATATTTTTATGAGATCAAATCCAATCCAGGATTGATTCATCTGTGTGATTATCTCTCTTGTCTACCAAAATATTTCTGTTACTCACCAATAGGTGGTGTTGTCAAATCTGTATGCAAAAAGAGCATGAGTAAGTCTCATTCTCTCTTCCTTATAGCATGTCTTCAAACAAGAACCAGACAGAGACATTTTTGTCCTCTACAAACCTCATGTCACATTGAACATAACGACATAGAATTGATATAGACATATATACACTAAGGACATTTCTTTATGCACTCTTCTTGCATACTGCTTTGACAACACCATCCATTAACGATTGGCAGGAATTCTTTGGCAGACAAGAGAGGTAATTCTGCACATCTCAAAAAGGACACATTTTCACAGTATACTGATATCAAATCTCTCTTTGACTCGATATTTTTTTTACACAACTACTTTTTTATTTCTAAATATAGAATTTTAACATGAAAAGATGAACATTTATGAAGTAAGCTAAAATGATTTAAAAATCTAATTTTATCAAAACAATAACAATATAATTTATTTACTTTTATTTATAAGTATGTAATAACAGTATATAATTCAACAAAATAAGAAACAATTTAATTTGATTCATTTTAAATCAGTGTAATTAGGAAATTATTTTGATTATGATTTATTGGAAGGAAAATAAACATGGAGAAATAGCAACATTTATATCATTTGTATATATATATTCAAACATTTAGATATTTAAGTTCTTTTTAAACACAAACAAGCTATCTTCACTTTAAGTGGCAAACCTCTGAAGTTAGTAGACCAGTTCACATATCTCAGCAGCAATATCTAATCTATTGAAAGTGATGTTAACATATGCCTTGCAAAGTGTGGATTGCTATTGATAGGTAATCAATTATATACAAATCTGATCTCTCTGATGAAATAAACAGGATTTCTTCCAAGCTGTGGCTGTGTCAATACTACTGTATGTGTACACCACCTGGACACTAACAAAATACATTGAGAAAAAGCTAAATCAGAACTACACAAGAAGGCTTCATGTTATTTTGAGCAGATCCTAGAAGCAACAGCTCACAAACAGCTGGTGTACAGTCACCTCTCATTTTACAAGCCATTCAAGTAAGTCAAGCAAGACATGTGGACATTGCTGGTGAAGTAAGAACCAACTCATAAGCAATGTTCTCACATAGACTCCCACACAAGGATGCACCAGTGCTGGTCAACCAGGAAAGATTTATATACATCAGCTTTGTGGGGACACTCAATGCAATCTTGAGGACCTATCAAAAGTGATAACTTATAAGGACAGATGGTGAGAGAGAGTCAGCTTGACTTGATGATGATGATGATGATGATGATGATGATGATGATGATGATGATGATGATGATGATGATGATTTGCATTGCATTCCTGTTCAGAAATTCTTTAGCGGATAAAAATTATTTACAAAAATGAAATTTTGAGGCTAATACTTTTGGTTTTTCATAGAGAATCTATCTGTATTTCTCAACTATTAGACTGTAACTGACTTGTATTAGGGATTTGGTCAATATATACTCACTAGCTTCAAGTGGCAAAATAGAGAAAAGTTCTTTCTGGGAACCATGACATACATGTTTTTCCTCTTTCTATTTTTAGGGATGGGTTAGGGACTGTTACAAGTCATGGTGGCATCAGATAGTGTATTGTGAAGATCTGATCTTTTGTGATGTATTAGTTCTGGGACCATTTTCCCCTTTTCATGATTATTTAGTAGTTTTTCTCTGATCAAAATGGAGTGGATCAATAGTTGTTTCGAATACTATACATGTTTTTTCTTATTTCAGGAATCTCCAGATGAGTTTCACATTAATAATTGTTCTGATGAAACTGAGACCTCAGGACTGACTGAAAATCCACAATCAATACAAACTATCCAACAACAGCAAACTTTGGAAGGTGTTGTTACATAATTTGTTTGTTTTGGGGGGTTGAGGGATGAGTATTTTCTTATATACATTTGTTTTCTTTCAAAATAGATTGTTACAAACATTTCCTTCTTTGTTTGACATAATTCTTTATTCAAATTTTACCCTTAGAAAAGGTATAAAGCCCCTTATCCTCCCAGCTATGGGTTGAATAGTATTACTGCTGTTCTTCAGCAAGGATGGCTTTGGCATTTAATTATCCATGATGATTGATATGCCATTAAGCAAAAAATAAAACAAATAAATTTAATCAAATTTGCTTAATGGCCATCTTCGGCAGGCATTAATCTTAATGCTAAGTCACATCTTATTTAGAGAATTTATATTACTGTTGATTGTATATAAATAAATAAGAGAAGGTATCCTACAATTAGCACTTAATAGTTATCATCTTTGAGAAATAATAATACTGAGGTTGAATGTGAACACAGACCTTATACTGTTACCATTGATTCAATCTAAAACAATGTGAACTGTAAATAAGGGATAACTTTTTTGTAGTTTTCTAGGTTAGGTCAGCTTGTGTGTTTTACAAGACTTCACAAGACTTTGTGTTCGTCTCTATGAACACAAACGATCAATCAAAACAAATGATGATTGAAACGCCCTTTTCTCCCACATGTTAGAGCTCAAACACACATTCAATTTTTCCCAAACCCCTCTAATCAAACCCATACACAGCAAAAAATCCCAACGATTACTAAAATTTATGGTCATTTCCAAAACAAATCATATAAGACAACGTTCAGGATTTTACCAGATCTCACCATACCTGGTGAACATCATACAACACAAAAACAATATTAAAATAGAAACTGGATAGAAAAGACATTTCTTCAACCTGTGCCACTGTACTTTTGAGAATTCTTTCTCTATCACTTTATCTTTCCCCCTTTTTAACTCCCCTTGCCACCTAGACACCACAATATAGACAAAGTTCTGGACATCACATTATAGTCAATATTTTTCCATGAAACAAGATATGCTGAAACCCCTTTCCCCCTAACTTTTCTTTATTTCTTCCCATCAGCTAGCTAAAACCATTTCCCTTTTCAAAAAAAAAAACTCTTATGAAACCTGATACATTTGACTTTAAACTCTTCCCCTTCTTCCTGCGACACCTATATCTTCTCCATCATTGTATCATTTTCCTTATTTGAGGTTAAATTGAAAAACTCAGAAAACAATCTCAGTTTGAAAAAGTTAGATGGAATAAAAAGAACGAAATATCATGCATCTGAATCAGAGTTAAGTGTTTGATTTATCCAACTTTTCATATATTTCTATCATATATATATAGAGAGAGAGAGAAAAAGAAATAGAGAGATATATAGTGAGATCTTTTATCTATGTTGTTTTCCCACCATAGATTGACAAACTTAATGTGTTTTGATAATAACGTATCTGAAAAAGTAAGATGGGAGAAAAAACTGTGAAAATTAATGGTTAATAATACTTTAACTAAAAATAAAAATTAATAAAATATTTGTATTAAACTTTGAACTTATTATGTCATTACTCATAGGTTTAATTTGGTTTTTTCTTTTTTTTTTTAATGGCATATCAACCTTCATGGATTATTTAATGCCAAAGCCATACTTGTAGAAAGATATTTAGTGATACTTTTTAACCCATAGTTGGGGTGATATGTTTTCCAAGGGTATTACTCATAAAGTTAACATAATAGCATGACTGAGGTTCAAACTCGCTTACTCTGAGGCCTCAGTCCAGCATTTTAGTTAATACACCACAGGGACTTTCCCTACTCATTAGTGTCATTTGTTTAAATTGACATGCAATATATGTAACACAATGGCACCATGTTGAAAGTTGTCATGCATGCAATACAAAACAATTCTGTTTGTTTCATGATACAAAAGTTTATTGCTATTAACTCTTTTTCATAGTTGCTGCGAAACAAGAGAGACAGAAACTAAGAATTACTTGAGCCCATTAGACAGACAGAAACTATAACCCATGGCAGATGAACCGTTGTCATTTCTTTTTCACCAACCCAGCCCCACTCTAACATGGCCTCTCTACTCTATCTTCAACTAACTGCCCAACTCAACTGTGAATTGACTCTAACTTCTGACCCCAATTGACTTTGCATCTTTGAAATCTTATATATTTCATTCTAATTATTCTCTCTAACTAATTGCTTCATAACATGTTATCACTAAAACTTTTTAGTGACATGTCACAGCTATAATAAACATTTGGATATATATCAGCTGATACATATCAGCTGATATGTATCCAAATGTTTATTATATTTCACTTACAGCTGATTTCAAAACAAACTTGTCATGGTTTATTTTGACAGGAGCTGACATGCGTATATGCAAAATAAGGTTTACCCACTTTGACCTTTCCAACTTAAAAACCTGCAACTATGGATTAGAAATAATAAATTTTAAGTTATTGTTAAGATTTCAACTAATGTCACTCTTGCTTCAACTTGCTTATCAACTGAACTCCAAAAGCTTACTTTTTATTATTATAAATACCTACTGTTACTTGTAGACTGATCCCCTAAATGAATTTTGATAAAAGAAAAAAAAGAAAAAGAAAAATCAAGCTGAAAAAAATGTTAAACAAAATTGCTGATAATTGACTTCTATTTTACTTTTGAAGAAGTTGGTCATAAAAAATTCTCTCATAATACTTGGCTATAAATCATTGTTGAGGAAATCTTACCTCAGCATTTTTTTCTGTATCATAAAATTCTTCTTTTTTCTATCTATATATATTACTAGAATTACTATTAATACCCTTGGAAAAAATCATGGAATTAGCACACTTAGAGCATGTTTACTTAGGGGTTTTATTTAGCAGTAAATAAACTAATTGTAGATAAAATCTAAAGCATTTTTTTATTTAATAACTGAACAGTCTAATTTTATAAAATATACTTTAAATAAACTAGATTAAATCATTTAAATTAATGGTATAATTTTTTACACAACCATGCAGGGGAAAATATTAAGGTTTGGTTTTGTTTCTTTGTTTTAATGTCATATCAAATTTTGTAGAAGAACAGCAGAGATACTATTTAACCCATAGCTGGGGGATAACAGGAAATTATCAAGGAAGAACCCATTATAGAATGATCTTGGAATTTGCATACCTAAAAAAAATACCAGGAGAAGCCTAGATAAGCAGATTAGTCTACAGTTAAAAGACAGTTCTTACAGACCTCAACAAATGGTCAGGCATACCTAAGTGAAAGGAAACATGGCTCCAACAAAAGAAAGGTTTATTGAAACAATAGAAAGGATAATAAAATCATTCAAGAAAGCAATCAACAGTGGAATGATGTAGAAGATGTCAGCTTTTCCCAGTCTAAAATTTGGTGCAAATTTAAAAGAAATGAAATGGTTAAAAAAGGAAAGCAAACTGATAGATCACAAAAGGCATAAAAATGTTAGGATAGAAAACTTAAAGCAATATACCTTGAAAATAGAAAAATGTACATCAAAACAATTGAAAAACAAAACAGGGGTCAATATTTGTGATGGAACAGTAAGAAATCAGCTGAATGAAAACCAGCACTAATAGGCAAACAGAAGAAAAAGAAGAAAAAGTGGGCTAAAGATAAACAATAATGATATGTGGACAATTGAATGAAAGTGATATTTAAAGATGAATCAAAAATCTGCAAAGGTGATGATGCTGAAACTTTTGTCTGAATACTGTTCAAATTAAACATAAAATAACTGCCCGAAAAAAACAAGTAAATTTCTATGTCATTCATTATGTGGGGCTGCATATTAGTTAAAGGGCCAAGAGAGAGGATAATCATTGCCTTAACAATCAACATGTGTAAATATAGATATCCTGGATAATTTTCTCATTACATCAATAGCAAATTGGTGTGATGATGATGATGAAGTCATTTTTTAGGACAATGGTGCATTTTGTCACAGAGCAAAGAGAATTAAAGCTTTTCTTCAGGAAATACATATAAAATCAATGATATGGTTAGCAAACAATCACGATCTAAATCCAATTGAAAATTCATTATGGAAAATTTTCAAAATAGTTCATGAGAAGGCTCTGTCTTCTAAAAAAGATCTGTTAACTGCCATTTGGAAAAGTTAAAACTATTTTGATAAAAAATATTGATTTGAATCAGTGAAATTCATGCTTGAAAGAATTAACGCTGTCACAAAAGCTTGAGGAGGGTCAAGTATTAACTCAATTTTTTTTCCAATCACTCTTATCATTTTTGGTTATTCCATAATATCATACAGGTCATGGCTTGGTAAAAAAAATCATATCATTGATTTAAATAATTTTAATCTACTTTGTTTAAGGAATATTTCATGCAGCCAGAATGTTCAGCTATTAAATAAAACATCTTTAGTATCTTATCTGTTATTAGTATCACCAGAGTAAACATCCACTAAGTGTGCTAAATCCATAATTTTTACCTGGAGAAGTGTATATATATATATATATATATATATATATATATATATATATATATATATATATATATATAGTAATTTGGTATAAATGAAAGAATAAGGAAAGAATAAGATCAATAAGATTGATCATTTTATAATGAGGGATACAAGTACAATATATGACTTCATGTATAATCATAACCCAGTAAACAACAACAAATTGCAAGATTTTATTAGAGAGAAATACACTTAAAATGTTCTTAGTAAATAAATCCACTTCTTATCAAATTTGCATAGGATTTAGGAGTCCCCATAAATGAATGTGCTGGACTGTGAGTTCATAGTAAGTGAATTTGAACTCCAGTTGAGCTATCGCATTCACTTTCAGACTAATAACCTTAGGAAAGGCATGAACTCCTTTATTCACCTAGCTATGTGTTAAATAGCACCACTACTGTTCTTCTACAAGGATGGTTTTGGTATTAAATAACCCACAAAAGTTAATATGCCATTAAACAAAGAAACCTATAGGTTATCTAGTTATTATGAAAAACATACTTGTAAATGAATAAATTGAATAAAATCTAAAAACATGTTACGTGGTGCATTCGATAAGTTTCCAGCCTTTTTTTGTACAGGCATTTAAGATTGTTGTAGACTTTTGAAAATTCACTATGTTATTGCTATACATCAACTATGTTATTGCTATACATCTTATGAGATGACTGACTAATTTTTATGATTTCAACTTCAAATCAACAGCTACAGCAGCAATTGGAATACACCCTACTAAAGCCTGATTGTCACAGCTGGGGAATTTCAAAAATGCAATCTGGATGTGAGGACACTTTAGAAGAATGATATGCAATAAAATTCTGTTTTAAACTTGGAAAAAATGCTACAGAAATGTATGGAATGCTTCAGACTGCTTTTGGAGCATCTTGCATGAATTGAGCATCAGTTTTTGTGTGGCATAGGAAATTCAAGGAAGACAGGGAGTCTGTGAGGGATGATGAGAGGTGTGGGAGGAGTAAGGAAGTCAATACACAAGAGTTGATTGGCCAAACAGTTAGGGTTAGGGTTACTATGTTGAGGTTTTAAGGGAATTCAGGAAGAGATTCCATCGGAAGAGGCCAGCACTCTTCAAATCGGGTTAGTGCATTTCCAGCAGGACAATACACCAGTCCACAACTCCATCCTTGTCACAGACTATTTGACCAAGATGGGCATCAAGACAGTTCCTCAGCCTCCCTATAGTCCAGACCTTGCTCCCTGTGACTTTTGGTTATTCCCTAAGCTCAGAGGCTGTCATTGTGAGACAATTGAGGAGATGAAAGAGGCTGTGACGAAGGTCATTGACATGCTCACACAAGAGGACCTCCATGGGGCCTTCCAGAAGTTGTTGGAACAGTACAAGTGCATTGCAGCCAGAGGAGATTACTTCGAACTTATTTAATGATCCTTGTATATAGAGAAATCTCTTCTGATTTACAAATACATTTCAAATCCACACATCAGCAAAATGAATTTTAAAAAATAAATAAAAACACCATGAGTTGAAAAAAGATAACATTAACTGGATATTGTCTTAATGATGCTTATAACAAAATGAATAAAACGCATTGCTGGACAGGGAGGTTATGTACATCCAACCAGTTGAAATGTAAAAATAAATTCACAATTAAAAAAGTCCTTTTTTCAACCAATTGCACTTTCCCCCAAAGTTTTTCAGAGCCAATTCGATCCCAAACATGGCTATAAAATGGTCAACCAAATGTCACAAACAAGCAGTCACTGAACACGAGGGCAGGGGCTGCTATCACAATCAATGCACCACAAGTTTCCAGCATTTCCATCACAAGACCTAGACCACACATAGCCTACCGACCCAGGTCACATACAGCACAAAGCCAGCTGAGAGCAACTTGCACCCACTCACTTCCTGACCTTTATTTGGTGGAAGAAGAGGACCTGTATCTTTTCTGATCTACAAACTTCTATTTATTTAAGATAAACAAAATTCAATCCAATTCTCTCGTCCATTGTCTCTTACAAACATACACCTGTCTATAACAGCAATAAGCTGAACAAGCTGATTTATTACTAGATTGCTTGGCTATAATATTGCAGGATTTGGCCAATAATTTAAGACATTACCTTGGAGTGGCCTAACAATGCTGTACTTTTTTATGACCAATCTTACTGGATCTTAATAAATTTCACTTTGTTTTTATTACAATAGGAATTTAAGTATATATGCAAATGTATGTAATGGAAGGTTTCTGTTGAAATAAAATTTGGTGTCATTTGTTATGTATGTGAAAAATGTCTTTAAAATGACATGACAAACAATGATAGCTTTATTGCTGAAATCAGTTTCAAGTGCCAATGACATTTATTACCTTTCAAGGTTTATGATCCAAACATTAGGAATATAAACATTCACATTTTTTTCCCTGAAAGTAATAAAATGTATATTATAAATAAATGAATTCCAGAAGAGAGTAAGAAAAAATTATGCTACCTCTGTTCAACAATAGTTTATATTAACCCAATCATTCTTACTCAGATGGGATGTGATACAACCTAAACCTGTTACCACACCAAAGTTAAAGAACTCGGTTTTCCCTTATACTTACATATTGCTGGAGGAAAATCAAATGAATTCATACCTTTCTCAAGGTCATTAGCACAAAGTGAAATGCAAACAGCCTTGTTCAGGAATTGAACTTTGCCAGCCAAGTCAATTTCTTATGTTAATAACTGTTATGCTGCGGGTACTTCTGTCCCATAGTAGTTATTACATTTAGGGATTAAAATATATATTTGCAAATATAACAACTATTATGTGACTGAGTGAGTACAAACTACAAAGTATTATCAAAATTTGTATTTCATTAGCATTAATCTTTGTTGCACAAGGTCAGTTCTTTAAACCTAATTTGAACATAGCATATAAAGATGAAATATAAAATGATGCAAAAATAATCTATTATTTTAAAAATTGAACAATTGAAAAAGGTATTTTTTTCAATAATTTTTATTTCGACTCCTGGAATTTACTTTGAACTAATTGTGAAATGTAATAAGAAATAAATAAAATAGATTATGAATAAAAATTTATCTATTTTTCTAATGGTAAGTGACTTTTGCATCACCCTATAGAAAATGATAAAGAAATACAATAAAAATAGGGAAAGCATTTATGGATATAACTTTATCAGAATAGCACAAAATCTTCTACTACTGTTTTGTTCCATTCTAAAGGTAAAATCCAGTAGTACCCATAAGTCCACTTTAATAATTTTTATAAGAAGTTAATTTTCATCTCAATCAAAGATACCAGAATTTTATATTTCTAGTGGAACATTATTAAAAAAAAATTATTATTATTAGGTATTGTTTACTACCAAACTCTACATAAATCTATGAGCAAAAATAAAGCACCCTGTTGGTGGGTTGTAGAATATGCTGACTGCCTCTCAAAGAGATATAAGACCCACTCATGAGTATGCCAGTAAACTAAATTTGGAGGTGAGGTTCCAGTTTTGGAGCTCTGAGTGATGTGGATTCACCTCTTTGTTGAGATTACTCATGAGCTCATTCTGACCTAGAGTGATAGTATTTGTTAAGGTCCCATTTATCGGTCAAATAAATCTGTTTGAAAATTATTAATATTAGAGTGAAATACTTGAAACCATATAACTATGTGTAAACAAATGATTACTTTTATTGGATATGAATAGTTACTTGAAATGATATAATTGTGTATTAGTATTAAGAATAGCTACCTGAAGCTATAATTATTTAAAAAGGATTATCATCAGTTACTCGAAACCATATAGTTGCATGAAAAAAAAGACAGCCATTAAATAATCCAACAAGAGTTGACATGCCATGAAATCAACCAACCAACCAACCAACTAACCAAAAATAGCATTGCATAAATATATGTAACAGGTGTGTTTATTTTTAGACTACTACATTCTTTTGGTTACAGAGTTTCAATGCTGTAGTATTTGATAATAAATAATACCTAATAATATTTGTTTTAATTGACCAATGTTACCTAAAAAATGATAAAATCCTATGCAAGAGGAAAGCTTTAGTTTAGAAGAAAATTAACTTTTTATAATGAATTGGTAGGGGTGTACTTACTTATGGACAAAGCTATATATCTTTTTAATTTTATATTTCAAATAAATTTTAGCACTAACTTTAAAAACTGAAATGGGTAATCTATATTATAATTAACCAAATTTTGTATGTATTTTATCATGACACAGCAAAAATGGTAAGTTGTAGTGATATTTTTGTTAACACAATGACATTAAAATGTCCTAAGAGAATAAAGCCATTTCTAATGCAATTAATGTGGAGTGAATATCAGCACTCATCCTGATCATTATAATTTCTAAAGGAAGATGACTACTAAATGCTAAATACAGACTTCCCAGTAACTATTCTTTATCTTCAATCATAACATAAATTATACAGGATATGACTTGACATTAAATTTAATGGCTAACAACAGCAGCCTTTAAGCAAATTGAAATAAAGAAATACACCTATTTTCAATAATTCACCTCAATAAAAATATATAATTTCATGATTATTTTCTCTTAGTATTTCAAATAAACACATTCAAATATATAAAGTAAAAGTAAAGTTGGTGACCGTAGTTGAGGGTTACCTAAAAGCTCCATGCTCCACTTTACCCTTGAAATGTATTTTATAATGCTGAGTGTTAAGCAAGGAAGTATCAAGTACCACTTTTTGGTCTCCCAGGCCATTTGCGAACACTCTCTTAAAACAAATTTTCATAGCTATCAAACAGATATTCAATTGAATAGCATTTATGAGCAAGAGGCTTTGCTACATTAGAATGTTTATATTAAAGTGCCATTCTCTATGAAAAAAAAGCATATATCTATTAGTATATAATGTAGAGTTTATGTGTGATATATCTGTGGTACAAGCTGAATTTAAAAAGGAAGGTTAAATAGAATTCATGTATCATATACAAGAAGTTATATATATTATCTATATATTGATTTATATTTCTAGTTATATTCTAACAATAATGTAAGTTCAATAAGGTTAACATCAAAACTGTTACTTCCCTGTTGTTTTGATTAATATTTTCTTATATAAACCATCTTAAAAAATATATACATTTCAAAGACATTAAATAGTTTTTTTATCAGAAGATTGCCTAAAAAACAAATTGATTGAAAGAAAAATGTCAATATCTTTATTTTAACAAAGTGTGGTTTTATATATAGTATTAGACACCCCCACAAAAAAAACAGCTGACATAAAAAAAATTTTTATTGTGAGAATTGATTTAGTTTATGATAAGTTAGGACAACTTGTGACCACTTAATATTTGGTAAGGTACCATTAGCATTAAATGCAGTGGTTTTTCTTGTGTGGCCATGACCTGCTTTTTGATATAGCAATTTGTTTGCAAAATATGGTAATTTGTTTGTAAAATGTGGTGATTTTGGTGGCAAAATATGTTGGTTAAGTTGAAAACTAAAGAAAGTTAGTATCAGGAAAAAACATGAACACTTTGGAAGTTTTAGAGTATTATATTACAGTTGCAAACAAATTATTCTGTTCATGGCTATACAAGAATAAATATATAATAGTCAACTTAACTGAAGTCTTTATGTTGTACTTGTATTTGCCAAAGTTTAATGTACTTCATATGGCTCTCTCATTCACTGCTGGAATTGTAGCAGAGACAATTTTAACTTTGACCTTTGAGTTCATTAGAAAAAGATGTCTAGACATGTCTTTTGATATGCAGGCCATTGGTTGGTTAGTTTGAAAAGTGTATCAACCAATTAAATGCATCATACATGGCCTTTAGAGAGTGGAGTCAACCAAGGGAAATAACCCACTTACCTTGGGTATATATATTTTTTATACTGATGATAATTTCTGATTTTCTCATATTTTTTTAGAAAAATATCATTTGATGAATGATGGCGATTCAATTACTTTACAATATCACAAAATGTCAACCCACAATCATTGAATGTCAAAATTTGACCTTTTTCAAGCTCAGAAAAATGCTTACTGGCCATTAGCAAAGGACTAATCAAAAATTAGGAAAAGAAAATTCTTAGAAATTTCCTATTTTTTGTTTTTTCTAAGAATTTTCTTTTTAGAAAATTATATCTGTCCACTATAACAAAGGGAACTTTGACAACAATTACCAAGCAAAATAAGGATTTCCTATGTGTATCTAGGCTGAGGAGATTTCATTGAAATTTGTGACAGTGATAAAATATGGTTCAATTATTTCACTGTCTATTTTTTTGGCTTGATACTGTATATATTCAAACAACTATGAATGAAAATAATTACTAATATATATGTATATATATATTTTTTAAATGAATATAGGTCCTTCCTATTAATACACTTGAATCACATGTAGAAGAAAAATAAATAACTTAGAAAAGAAATCTACATGTGGACCTATTCCTTTTAAAATATTTACTTTTTTCTCTTACCGGACCAACAAAAAGATATTTATATATATATATATATATATATATTTGATGTCTTTGTTTAATGGCATATCAACCTTCATGGGTTATTTAATAAAAAAAGACAGTGAGTGATGCTATTTAACTCATACCTGGGGGCATAAAGGGGTTCAATAACTTTCCCAAGGTACTAGTCTGAAACTGAATGTAATAGCATGACTGGAGTTCAAACTTGCTTACTTCAAGGCTGCAGTCCAACAGTTTAGCCATTACACAACAGGGACTATACAATATAGACTATATACATACAAGGATCATTAAATAAGTTTCCTGACTTTTTTTTCATATGGGCACTTTTATTGATAGTGCACACATGAAACTCTAGTCCCCTTCGAAGTAATCTCCTCTAGCTGCAATACACTTGTTGTACCGTTCCAATAACTTCTGGAAGGCTCCATGGAGGTCCTCTTGTGTGAGCATGTCAATGACCTTCGTCACAGCCTCTTTCATCTCCTCAATTGTCTCATAACGATACACTCTGAGCTTAGGGAATAATCAAAAGTCACAGGGAGCAATGTCTGGACTATAGGGTAGGTGAGGAACTGTCTTGATGCCCATCTTGGTCAAATAGTCTGTGACAAGGATGGAGTTGTTGACTGGTGTATTGTCCTGCTGGAAAATGCTTCTGACCCGATTTGAAGAGTGCTGGCCTCTTCCGACGGAATCTCTTCCTGAACTCCCTTAAAACCTCAACTTAGTAACCCTAACCCTAACTGTTTGGCCAATCAACTCTGGTGTATTGACCTCTAATCATCCCTCACAGACTCCCTGTCTTCCTCGAATCTCTTGTGCCTCTCAAAAACTGATGTTCAATTCATGCAAGATGGTTAAAAAGCAGTCTGAAGCATTCCATACATTTCTGTAGCATTTTTTCCAAGTTTAAAACAGAATTTTATTACATATCATTCTTCTAAAGAGTCAGATTGCATTTTTGAAATTCCCCAGCTGTGATAATCAGGCTTTAGTAGGGTGTATTCCAATTGCTGCTGTAGCTGTTGATTTGAAGTTGAAACCCTAAAAATTGGTCAGTCATCTCATAAGATGTATAGCAATAACATATTGAATTTTCAAGAGCCTACGACAATTTTGAATGCCTGTACAAAAAAGTCTGGAAACTTATCAAATGCACCATGTATATATATATATGCCGCGACCTGCCGATAAACATAAACATATCAAGTTACACGCCCGCTGTAGAACAATTATATCCGGGTACGACCGGAACTGACTAAGCCCTTTTTCTTTCTAACGACCTTGACATCTCGTTATAGCTAAAAGAAAAAGATGAATTAAAATTAATAACATTTACAAAGCACCTCGGCCAAAAATAACTAGATAAGACTAGAACTAATAGTCGTCGCCAGCCTATAGCAGGTTAGAAAAATACTTTATGGCTACACTCATTTTTTATGGGGGAATTCCATATTCATGCGGCTGAGCTGTGTGTCACAGCACCTTCGTGATATCAACAAGCCCTTTCAACGCTCGTCGGCTCGTTTTTTGGCGAAGCTCTTTAAGGAGGAATCCTGCATTCTGTGCGGTCGCATTCACCTTAACTTCCAGGCGTTAGCCCCACTTCTCGTGGTAGACCTGCCTTTCTTCCACCCTACATAGGTATGCACAAAGGTCCTTTTTAGGACCACAAGAGGTCTCTGTCTGCGGGTCAGAGTATCTCTGACTGGTCAGTAATGACCAGTCGAAATAGACGGCCAGGCGGCAAACACGAAGACAGATTCTAAGACCAACCGGTCTTAACCTCGGTTCCGATTGTCCGATAAGCTGCGCAGCGCTAATGGCACGGTCCAGCCTTTAGCTACTGCTTCGCTATCTGCGCAGCGCTAAGATAACGCCCATCTTAGCCTCGGCCTTCTGGCCTGTCCGCTCGACTGCACGGCTTTGACCCGACAAAGCCTTCGCTCTTGTCCACTCGTCCGCACGGCTTTGGACCCGACAAAGCCTTCGCTCCTGTCCGCTCGACCGCACGGCTTTGACCCGACAAAGCCTTCGCTCTTGTCCGCTCGACCGCACGGCTTTGGCCCGACAAAGCCTTCGCTCTTGTCCGCTCGTCCGCACGGCTTTGACCCAACAAAGCCTTCGCTCTTGTCCGCTCGTCCGCACGGCTTTGGACGCGACAAAGCCTTCGCTCACGTCCGATACGTCCGCACGGCTAGGGGGCCCAGCAAGGCCCTAGCCTTTCCTAGACCTCGACGCTCTTGCAAGGTACAACGCAGTCCACGTAACGACTCGCTGTTACGGACTGTTCTACCACTGCAACACCTGACTCACGTACGACCCGCCGTACGAGCCAGCAACCGGATCGATAAACCCTTGGTTAACCACAACATACCGTCATAACCGGGGATATCGATCTACCAACCTCGACCGACCTCAGCTGCCCGCGACGACAGTCTAGCTGAATTCAACGACTCGACCGACCTCAGCTTACCAGCATCCAACATCTAGCTGAACTCAATGACTCGACCGACCTCAGCTTACCAGCATCCAACATCTAGCTGAACTCAACGACTCGACCGACCTCAGCTTACCAGCATCCAACATCTAGCTGAACTCAACGACTCGACCGACCTCAGCTTACCAGCATCCAACATCTAGCTGTACCTGACGACTCAGCCGACCTCAGCTTACCAGCATCCGACATCCAGCTGTATCTCTACGACTCAACCTACGCCAGCGATCCTCGTCGAACGCCCAGCTGCGAACATTTACAACGCGACTATACCAGCTAACAACATAACCCATCCTAGCTGAAGACTACATACAACCGCCACGGACATTTACATACACGCCTGTAAATATGACAAATAAATTGTCACTTGTTATTATTGTTACCTCGCCTTTGTTCCTTCATATTGCTTTGGCTGTTCTCATTCACATAATTCATTTGCGGGGTCGACATACTTATCGGCTCCGCAACATATATATATATATATAGTATTGGACAAAAGAATAAACACGGAAAAAACTGAATCATATTTTATCATTCCCACAAATTTGAATCAAACTTCAATGGCTTATACACACGTAGGAAGTGATTATTTTCCTCCGACAACAACTTACTAATCATTAACAAAGAATCATTTTTGGTATTTCTGAAGGTTTTACTTTTTAGGAAACTATGATTTTTCACTACAAGTAAGTGAACTTTGAAAAGAATAATCACAGAAAATAATCTCTTCCTATGAATGTCTAAGCCATTGTAGTTTTATTAAATATCTCTATCTATATCCATAAATATATATATATATATCAGAAATTATCATTAGATTACTCCTTTAGTGGGGAACCCAACTAGGATTAAATGGTCCAATTGACTTAAAGCTAGTTCTGATGTTTTGCTTGTTTTATTCAATGATGTCCTGCACATGAACTCATTTTTTACCTCCTTACGATATAGATATATTTAAGTATTGGAAATGATATATTTCATATTAATCTTCCTAATATTTCTGTTTCCTCTCTGTACCATTTCAAAGTTCAAACTCAAGTAAGACATTCAGTGGCAAACTATGAAAACCAGAAATATGTAATAACAAAGTGAATAAGTTTATCTCATTTAGAGTGTGAGTCTTACAAGATTATATAGCCAAAGTACTTTGGTAATGGGTCAATACCAGTATTATATTAGCATCATCATTGGAAACATAATTGATGGCGACACCTGCTTCCTTAGATTCAGGAGCACAGCTGATTGATTAACCAATCTAACAAATGTTTCCATCATCATTGATAGACATCTCAGTTTGAATTGAACCTGAGATATAAAGTCATGATAATGAGTAGGTTCTCATTTATAGTTACCATTGTACACTTATGAATTTTTAATATCTTCATGCATATGTAAAGGATGATGTAAAAATGCACATAAACATTTGTGTATACATGCATAGAATCATATTGACGTTTTCAGGTGATATGCACCATCATACAGAATATTTCATAGATCTATGTGAACATATAAATGTATCTATTAGTTTTCATCACATTAGTCTCTTGTACTCTCTCTCTCTCTCTCTCTTTATATATATATATATAAATCCAATCCCTTCCAACCTAGTTGGCTGGGGCTGTAGAATACACCGACTGCATCTCTGCAGAAGGATTACTCCCCCTCCAACAAATGTCCTAGATATGACACTAAACAATATGATGGTGAGTCTCCAGTAATGCTGGGGCTTTGGGTAATGTGTGATACCCCTTCATTGCTATCACTCAGAGGTCCATTTTGACCTGGAGTGGTAGCACCTGATAGGGTCCTACTTATGGGTCTAATAGAACTGTTTGAAATTTAAACGTATGCAAACAAATGGCTTATGCTAAATTGAATTGTTTGAAATAGAACAGTTTGATCATTAAACTGTGTGTAAACAAATGAATGATATTTAATTGAATTGTTAGTGATACATAATACATGGAACCATTTAACTGTGTGCAAAAGAATGAGCTTAGGCTTGTTTAAAAACATTATCAACAAAATGCATTTACAAATCATATATATTTAATACATATGCATAAAGAGGATTTGGCATTAAATAACATACAATGGTTGATATGCCATCAAACAAAACCAAACCAAACCAAACCAAACCAAACCAATGTCTCCACCATGGCCAGGATGTGACATAAAGTCAATATTTTAAGTGGAGTAAAGCTGGCTTGAATTCAGAATTTCCCTTCTCCTAGACTGGTTGTCCAACCAAGGCTACATGTTTACCCAATTTTTAAAATCCAACTTTTATACATGCAATTTAAAAAAATAAGAAATATAATTTTCTCAACAAAGCCAAACTATATTTTTATGCAAATGAGAAACTGAATATTCAGTAATTGTTTACAAAATATTTTTTTGTGTTTAACTTTAACGAAAGACATCCATTAAAAAGTTTTCTTTCTTAAACCATATTTCGTTGTTTCAGTAGTAATGAATTGTTTACTAAATATTTTATTTTATTTTTTCAATATGACATTTTTTTATCTTAAAGTTCAACGTAAGACATCTATATATAAATAAAAATGTAAATGTTTGTTACTAACCGATAATCTCCAGTTTTATAGCACTAATTGATTTAAAATTTTCTGAGAGTATTTTATTTGAATTCAGGAGTGTTTATATATACTTATTGTTCAAATATTGGAAAATTAAACATACTAGAAACATGTATTTTCTTCTTTTTTTTTTTTCCATTTAAACAAACTGAGCCACAGCAACGCGTGTCCAGGTACAGCTAGTATATGTATATATATATATATATATATATATATATATATATATATATATTTGTGTGAGTGAGTGTGCTTCTAATATGAATGTGTATACATAAATGTGTACATTAAAGGATATGCCAAACATGGGCAGAAAAGTTCATAGGCTGCAAAGTTCATATAATGACATCATATCTGTTGCTGATAACTTTTTTGACCAATGAGAATAAAGCACTGCAACTGGGGACTATGTTGAAAAATAAACCTCATTTAGTCACATTTCATGAGGGTATCTTGGTCAGTCTATGAAATTTTCAGCTGACCCTTGTATGTATACACATTTATATATGTTCTAAGTTATGTATGGCATTTACCAAAAAGTTTGTTTAGTCTATTAAGTAAAAGTAAAAGTAACTGACAATTTTTTTTCAATATTAACTTTATTAAACAACATATTTATCATTTTATTCTATTATCTTTTGTCATCTTTTAACCAACTTCATAATTCCTTCCTCCTAAAATATTCAATGAAGAATCCAATGCAATCCTGATGAGCTGTTTAGATGAAACCTAGGTAGATTCACTCTTGGTCATGTAGGAATTATTTTCGTAATATTAGCTCTATCTCATGTATTGAGCACTTTATTATATTTTAGCTTAGGTAATTTTGTTGACATTTTTTCTTTTGACTAGACATACTTGTTACTTGATTATTTTCAAGTAGCACGTGTGTTTTTCATTTTTTTTTTTTACTGAATCTTTTTTCCCACATATCAGTTTGTAGAATTTGCAAATTGTACAACCTGGGTTTTTTTCACACCAACAAAATTATAGATTAGATATAAAAATTAATATATATATATATATATATATATATATATATTTTTTTTTTTTTTTTTGCAGCAAGTTATTGTTTAGATAAGTTTCATAAAAGACTACTGAACTTTCCATTTTTAAGATCTTATTTTGTTTTTCTCAAGTTTTTTTGCTATATTCTTTATGCCAGGATCTAGTTGATAGAGGAGTTACCCTCTGCTCCTAAGCATTTTTGATCATATCCAAACTTATCAAAAGTAAACAATACCTAGAAAAAAAATAATCCTACCCAAAGACACTCAATGGATATGTATCTACATGAACTCTCAATTGATTACAAATATCCCAAGAGCACTAGTGGAAAATAAATATAAACTTTACCAGCCAAAGTTTGAACTTGGTTCCCCATGGGTATTAGCGCTATGTGAAATGTAAATAACCTCATCCAAGATTTGTACTTGTCCATTTCCTACAATGATAACCATTGCACAACAAGCACCAATAAGTCACTTTAATCCTTACCTTCCAAGATTTCCAGATAAGTAAACTTGTTAACAAATAACAACAGACTGAACACTTGTATTGAGTATTTTGCAAAAGAAAAGACACTTTCTCTATTGAATTCTCTTTCCAGGAGACCTGGGTTCAATACCAGGTCGAGTCATACCAAAGACTCAAAAAATGGTACTTGATGCCACCTTGCTTAACACTCAGCATTATAAGGTACAAATCAAGGGTAAAGTGGAGCAATCCAGGGAATGAAGTAGTGCCCTCCCCTACACATTGGTGTAGTAGCTATTGAAAATGGAAACCTTTGGGTCACCCTCGACTATGGTTGCCAACTTAACATACTTTACTTGTGTTTTGATATAAAAGTTAGCTTTACTAATATCAGTATTTTCATAATGCGCCATTTCTTATAAATTGATCGGATAAGAGCACTAGACTATTCCTTAATCTATTATTCAATTGTATATTAATCTTGGGCCCCCAGAGAACATTTTCACTTATAATAATAATAATAATAATAATATCAATAGTATCTATGATCATTAGCAATCTAGGAACATTCCCAAAGATCTTTGTAAATAGTTTAGGGTATTTGAAGATCTGAACAAGAGTAGAAAAAGTACTGACCACAACATAAGTAAAAACTGGGAGAATACTGAGCAGATTCATGTAGACTTTCTGTTATTCAGTCTCCAGCAGCAACCAACAGATACCTCTTGTGAGAAAATGCAAAGTAGCTAAACCACAGTTAGCAAAGATAGGGATGGAGATTTGAGGAGATTTGCCCTTGATCAATCTTGAGTGATAACCACCTGTTGCAAATTTGCACAAATATAAAGCATAATACACATAAACTAGACTAATACCTGGACCTTGCCAGAGAGATATAAAAAGTTATGGAAGATGAACTGACAGTGATACCAATCTTGATTGGAGTCCTAAGAACAATCCTAAAGAATTCCTAAAAAGAAACTGGCAGAATTAGAAATCTGAGGATGAATACAGCCTATCTAGACCTAAGTACTGCTGAGATCAGCTAGAATACTGGAGATTTGAGGAGACTTTGTTACTCAAACCTATATATAGGTACAGAATATTCTTTGGTAAGTAAAAGTTGACCTTAGTCGAGGGTGACCCCAAGTGTCCCTTTTCAATAGCTACTACACCAAGGTGTAGGGGAGGGCACAACTCCTTTCCCTGAATTGTTCCACTTTATCCTTGATCTGTACCTTATAATGCTGAGTGTTAAGCAAGGCAGCATCAAGTACCATTTTTTGAGTCTTTGGTATGATTCGACCAGGTCTCCTGGGCTATTGCCGAAAACTCTAACCATCATAAAATGGTAGAATGTATGGTCATTTCAGATAGAATAAAATTCTAAATCTGAAGAATAAGCATATCTGCTGATCCATCAGAAACAAAAGCAAGAAAGTTAATGTTGATCAGAGTGTCTATGTAACATTAGCACATACATCATCACATTCCACATAGCACCATCTCTTCACACAAGTACTTATTCTTTATCAGATATTGAACCATAAAATTTAGGTATTCATTCCAAAACTCAAAGAGAATTATATTAACCTCGTCATTTGTTTCCATAAATCCTTTATTGTTTGTTAAATCAGTCTTCTACTTCATGTCTTATAAAATGTATCTTAATATGAGCATGGTCAAAAAGTATCAAGACTAAAATCTAAAATTTTTAAAATCTAAAATTTAAATGAAGCTTGACAATTTACATAATAAAGTTATAATGTCTAGATAAATCAGTGCCAATATTTCATACTTTTTGAGCAGCTGTTTTTTTTTTTTTGTGAAACACAGAATTGTGCAAGTGCAGCACCTTTCATAGTGACCACTCCTTGTGCTATACAACTTTTTCTTGTTTCCTAAACTGAAAACTCATCTCAAAAGTAAGATTTGAAGACATGAAAAACATTAAAAGAAATATGATGGTGCAACTTCACACCAGATCAAAAGAGGAGTTTCAGGGGTGCTTCGACCAATGGAAAACTTGCTGGAATAAGTGTGTTGAATGGCAAGAGGAAAAATTAAGAATGTTTCAGTCATTGATCCTTTCTGTCTTGATAAATATAGCTTCAGTCTTAATCTTTTTTTAATACATCTCGTATACATATGGATAGTGTGATTCAATACCTGAAACACTGATTTTAGTTTTTGTTTTTAATTTTCTTGATATATAATAAATTGCTGGGACAACTAAGCTCCTTCTTCATATTCTTCATAATGTTAAAATAGCCTTTTGACCAATCCCTTCTTCAGCCCTCATCATCAATATGTGCAGACAGCTCAGATTCCCTTGACTTTCTCTCACCATCCATCCCTATCAGCCATCATCCTTGGTAAGTTTTTGATAGTTAGTCAATACTGATGTGTCAACAGGAGAATATCAATTAAGAGTTTGTATTTACTGCCCAGCATGTTTTTCTCATCTTATTTACAGGGTTTATGTAGTTTCCATCTCGCTTTTTCTCAAGGCATTTTGTTAAAATCTTAGTTGTGCAACCATACAATAGTCCTGACACAGCTACATCTTAGAAGAATTTTCATCTTTTTTATCAGAGGGATCAGATTCATACACATGAAGAATTTTCATCTTTTTTATCAGAGGGATCAGATTCATACACTAACAAAAGGTCCTTTTTCTTTTGAAAAATGTAATAATGATGTTATATTTAAAAGAGACAATAATGAATTTATAATGATACAATTATAAAATGGTAAAAAAAATTTTAATTATTATTTAGAGATAACAAAAATCTATTCTAGTTACTAGAGGGAGTCAAAAATTTTCAATATTTTGGTAACTTATTTGCTTTATTCTTCATGATATAGCAAAAGCAGCCATCTTTCAGTTAGTTCTTTGATCCCATGCTGATACAAGTTCTTAACATTTGAGGTAAAGAATTCCTCACTGAAACTTCCACTTCCACTTGGTTTGTGAACTGTCATGAGTACAGGAAGTGAGCAATAAATCAAAACAAGTAATAATCTGAAGAAGCTAGGTCCAGACTATCTGGTGCATGTGGCATCAGTTTGATTCCCTCAAGTTCTTGGAGGTTATCCTGGAAAATAGCACATATGCAAATATTGCAAAACTTTTGAGTTACACAAGTATTTACTAAAATCTAAAAGAAAATATAATGTTCTTTGTATATCAGTATACTTGTTTTTTGTTCTCATTTCATCAAATGATAAATGAAAAATACCATGTTCTATTTTTTAATATTACAATCAGAAAAGTGCCAGAGTAATAAGGGAACAAATAATTGTATGTTACAAAATAATTTTCATGTTTTATTTATATTATTCTTGATAAGTACTTTGTAGTGTGTGATATTTATAAGATAAAATCTGTGTAATGTTGGACATCTTACAAATGTCAGGTATAATTTCATTGAACATGGCGTGGGTGTGAAATTAATCATTTGAAAGAAAAAAAGATAACAATAAAAAGATCAGGAAATTATTGTCTTTGAGAAGAATCATTAACATGGCAGAAATTGTTTGGACAATGAAACTTTATATTCTTGATGTTAGCAGCATTTCAGCTGATCCATTCTTCAACTCTTGTCAGACGTATAATCTGAGGAAAAAAAAAGAGAAGTTTCTTCTTCCTTGCAGGTATTCTGGGTATGACACTAAACTGCATCTGAAACTATTACATATGCAGATTATGGAGGACTTCTTGCGAATACACCTGCTGAAGGTGAATCTCTGCTGTATAGCCTGAAGCAGGTAGCATGAAGCATTGGTCTAGATAAACTCTGATAAAACAGAGTTCATGTGTTTTAAACAAGATGATGCAATCATCACACAAACTAGCAAGCCTATTATTAGTAAACTATCTGATATTTTAATATACCTCAGTAGCAATATCTCACCTATGAAAAGTGATGTCAACATATGCATAGGAGGAGTCCCCTTCATTGCCATTACTTCCAGATCCACTCTGACCCAGAGTAGTAGTACCTGTTAGGATCCCATCTAGGAGTCAAATAGAGCTATTTGAAAATCATTCATATTTGATAGGATTGTGTGCAAAAAAAAAAAAACTAAGAAAAAACTACACAAAATATGTGAATATGAACATATAATGAATGTGATATCCTAATCTCTAGGCACAGAATAACATAGGTTGACATGCCATTAAAATCAATTAATCAATCTTTCTTGTGGGTTTTTCTTAGAGAAAAGAAGTTTCATGTTTTTCTCTCTGATGATGTATCTCATTTTTAAAAATCTGATATCTGATAGAATAAAACAGGATTTCTTCCAAGCTGTAATCATGTTAGAACTACTGTATGGTTGCACCACCTGGACTTCAACGAAACACCTGGAGAAAAAGCTAGATAGGAACTACTCAAGGATACTGCATGGTGTTTTGAACAAATCCTGGAAACAGCAAATGAATTACATATGTAGTAAGTTCTGGGCACGACTGAAGATGTATGGATGAATGAACTCCTACACATGGATACACCAATGTTGGCTGACCAGCAGAAACTTATATTTATCAGATCTGTGCAGACAGTAAATGCTGTCTAGAGGACTTAGCAAGAACTATGGCCAATAGGGAACAATGATAAGTGAGAATCAAGGGAATCCATGCTGTTGGCATGCCTTGATGATAATGATGAGGATTATGTATATGTACATTTAATTTTGAAATCAGTTCAAATTACAATATAAAAAGTACAATAAAATGTACATAAAATTAAAAAAAGTCATGAAATTATCTCCAGTATATGCATTGTTTGTACTTAGATACCAAGAATTGTTCAAGCTAGTAACAGCAGGTATTATGAACCTGTGTACGAGATTAAATAAAAAAATAAGTAAATGACACAAAATGTTCAATATAATATTGTAAAATAATTTTTAAAAAGTTTTTATTTCAGTAAATTTTCTTTATTTTCCTGCAAATTTAAATAATTTAATTTTGTTGCAAATCCAGGGGAGAAAGAAGATCAAGTTGCATATCTTGATGACACTGATGATCAGAAACCTTTATCTGAATAATTCCTTCAAAACATATCTTTATTAAGATACAACAAACCCTGTGGAAGTTATCATCTCTACAACTGTAAGTACTGTCATCTTTAACAAATAATATAAGCAACACATATATAGGATAAAATAGAATATTAAACACTAAAATAAATAACATATAGACAAAAAGTTAACGTCATTGAGTAAAGTAAAAGTAAAGTTGGTGACTGTAGTTGGGGGTAACCCCAAGTCTCCCTTTTCAATAGCTACTACACCAAGGTGTAGTGGAAGGTGGAACTCCTTTCCCTGGATTGCTCTACTTTATCCTTGATCCGTACCTTATAATGCTGAGTGTTAAGCAAGGAGGCATCAAGTACTATTTTTTGAGTCTTTGGTAAGACTCAACCTGGGATTGAACCCAGGTCTTCCAGGCCATTGGCGAACACTCTAACCATTATGCCAATGTATTAAGCTTAGTCTAGTTTGGCCCATGGCTAAAGTTATGGGACATTCAGTGAGAATAACTCACAAAGAATGGACCCAACTTGTCAACAAGGTTTAGAATATGCTGACTGTATACTCTGTAGATGGGTAAGATTCCCCAAAGGGATATCCTGGGTATGAGTCTAAACTGCATCTGATGGTGAGGCTCCAGTTCTAGAGTTTTGAAGAGTGTGGAGAACACCCAGAGTGGTAGTACCTGTCAGGGTCTCATCAATGGGTCAAATGGATCTGTTTGCAAATTAAATCTTATAATAAAGATTATGAGTCTAATTGAAACTATGTCACCACTAACATCATAATTTCCTCAATTTTATTTCTTTTTAAATCTCATTTAAGAAAAAAGTTTTATATCAATAGTACTGCTGGCCTTACATATATACTAATAACATGCAATTGTATTAATATATACAACCAAATAGTGGTTTACAGTGTGAATAGGAAGGCTGGTTTGCATATTGATCTTAAAAATTGAATTTTAATAAATATTTGCTTGGTATTATTGATTTCTAATTGTTTAGTTTTATTTTAATATGAGCAAAAATTCCATGGATAAATCTTAAAAGAAATCCATTAACAAGAAATAAATAGTTTTATTATTTACTAATTTAGTTAAATTGTTATATTAGGAAAATTTTGCAATGAAAGCCAGGAGTGATAAGAGGAGCTAGTATCCAAACAGTTCTATTGTTTGATTGTAGCTCCCACTTTCAAATAAGTTTAACATAATTTAATTTTGAATACTATTAAATGATATCTATTTTATTGATATTTCTTTTGCTTTTTCTAATATCAATATTTTTAATATTTACACACATACATAAAGTAATAAAAGACAGGAAGCAGACGATAATCCATAGAAACTATTACGTATGCTGATTACGCAGCACTTCTTGTAAATACGCCTGCTGAAACTGAATCTCTGCTGTATAGGCAGTTCATATGTTTTAAACAAGATGGTGCCATCATTACACAAAATAGCAAGCCTCTGATTAGTAAACTATTTCACATACCTCAGTAGCGATATCTTATCTATTGAAAAGGATGTCAACATATGCATAGGAATAGCATGGACTACTATTGACAGGTTATCAACTATATGGAAATCTGATCTCTCTGATGAAATACAATACTATTGTATGGCTGCACAACTTGGACTTGGAGAAAAAGCTAGATGGGAACTACACAATGATGCTGCATGATATTTTTAACAAATCTTACAAGTGGCACCCCAGAAAACAGTAGCTGTATAGCTACTTAGCTTCCATCTCACAAATCATCCAAGTGAGATGAACAAGACATGCTGGGCACTGCAGGAACTAACTCATAAGTGATGTTCTCCAACACACTCCTATACATGGACATACCAGTGTTGGTCAACCATTAAAAACTTACATTCATCAGTTCTGTGTAGACACTGGATGCCATCTAGAGGGCTTGCCAATAGTGATGGCCAGTAGAGACAAATAGCAAGAGAGAGTCAAGGAAATCCATACTAATAATATGACTTGATAATGACGAAAGCAATCTTATGTATAATTTTATTTGAAATCAATTAAAATAAGTGTAATCTTTTTACCTGCATTCTTATTTAGTTTCATTAGTATTTCAAATTTAATATATTTGATAACATTAAAACTTAAATACTTGTGACTGAAGTGCACATATTTTTGCTAGGGTTCTATAATGGTTGTTATATTTAGTAAACATGCATAGGATTGCTTTTAATATGTTTGAGAATAAAACAATATCAGAAATCAATAACATGAATTATCTATTAAATCTAGTTTAGCTAAAACCAGAATGCAAATTAACCACACTATATACTATGTAAACCTTTATTTTTTAGAGATATATAACATATATTGCAGGATTTTAAACAGAATAACACTATAGATAGTTTTAGGGCAAATCTAATTCAGCTAGACTTTATTAGAGCCAATAGATAAGATATTAATTAAGATTAAATAATGATTATTTGGCATTGAGAATAAAATGTAAATAACTAAGAGAATTGTAATTTAAGTGGTGACATAATTTCAATTACATCATCTCCAATATGATAAGATATGTCATTATATCTATTATGGAACCAAGTTAGTATCACTACTTAAAAGTAAAAAATATAATGCAATATTTTTTTAGTATATGCAATTAAAAATCTGCATATTAAAACAAGGGGTAATTTTGACATTATTTTAGAAAGCAAGCCTTTAATTATTTTTTATATAGCTATTATTACATACAATTTATTAAATCAATTATAACAAAACAAGATCTGCTATAAACAACATTAGTTTATTACAAATTTTCTTTTTTTTTTTCAAAATTGGTCACTATAAATAATGATTAAAAAATGATTTTAGTGAACACAAGTAAAATTGAAATTAGTTTTAACTCGATTTGGCTACCAGGAGCTAAGTTATGAGTACTTTTGGATTATCCCGACATGAAAAATTTTCAAATCTTACACACACCACTACAATTATCTCTCTTGTCTTTCACTCTTTTAAAATCAAATAATGACCAAAGCAAACAAGTAGTACAAAAATGTTGCTTTGCTAAAAAGATAGCAAATCAGGCAAGAGAAAGAAAAAAAATTGAATAATTTTCTTTTTTGGTTTTTTTATGAAAAAAATGACCAGAAAATAATGATTATTCATGCTATTCTTACTTTTTTCATATTTTATTTTCTATGTAAAAAATAATTGAAATCTTTTTAAATTTTTGGTTTATAAGTCACCAATAATTTAAAAAATTGTATTTCATTTTCTTATAGTCTAATTATTTATTGTTTGTATTTTCTTAATAATCATATTGTTAATTTGTTTTCAAAATTTAATCAGCAATTGGATGATCCATGAACTTCATCTGTTCCTGTAACAACAGTCCATGCATGATGAAATTGATGCTTCTAGTTAAGAGGAAAGCATTTTATAGTTATCTCCCTTGTATTGAGAATTTGGATGATTAAAAACTTGTGCACAACAAAAATGCAGACATCTCAGAATTATCAATATCAACTGCAAATTGGACTGGAAATTGCTTTATTTTCTAAGATAATTTGAAGTGTACTGATATGATAAAAAATAAATTAATTAATTCAGAAGAAATATATCATAGAATACATTTCTTACAATACTTGTGCCAGGCAGGTACATATTTTTCCTAGTGTTCTATAATTGTTGTTATATTTAGTGTATTAAAAATGCATAGGATTGCTTTTAATACATTTGAGAATAAAGCAATATCAGAAATCAATAATATGAATTATTTATTATTATTATATGTAATAGTATTCCCTCCACCCAGGCAACACCTGGTACCCAATCTATTTTGTTTTTTATAAAGGTAAAAAAAAACTTAATTTTTTTATTTACAATAATGAATCAGATAGAAAAATATAAATATAAACCAGAAAATTCACAAGTTATTTAAAGGCACTTTAAAAATGTACAAATACCTTTAATTTCTTAAAATTAGTACTGAGTTTGAAACAAATGGTAAACATTGTTGAAACATTGTCAATGAAAATTGAAAGATTTTTGTCCAATATCCTAAATATGTTTAATCTAGAATATCTCTGATTAAAAATGAAGCATTGTCAGTCATTAATTTTTGATTAGGCCTACAGAACAATGGCTTAGTAATAAGCCATTTACATATTGCCCTACAGTGACAGGATGTTATAAAAGTTAAGTTTAACTTGGTAACCTACCAGAAACAAGTCTTCCAAGCAGCAGGTGCAAAAACCCTTCTAGTCCAGTCGGCACTCTTTAAATAGGTGTCTCAAGCATCAGGCATTAAAGCCAATCATTACACCTTTAAGACGAAGGTAAGTGCTACCTGGGGTACAGTTCATGGGACTGAATCATGGCAAATCTGCACTCTCTCTCAAAAAGTGATAATGGCCTAATAGATAAAAGTGTAGGTTAAAGTGTATCTAATTACCTAATGGTAGTGAGTTCAATCCCTGGGTCAAGTAGTGCATAAAAGTTACATACTTTACTTTATATGAAAAAATAGACAAATATCATAAGCACAAATAAACTAAGAAGAATTATCAATATTGGAGTGCCTTAGTAACTTCAGGTTTTGAATATATGTTACAATTCTTCTCAATTGGTTCTTCACCACATCTAAAGAACCAAGTCTGCCCAACTATTTTACCCATAGCTGGGGAAGCAACATAGATCAACTTAATTAAATGAAATTTTAATTCAAAAATGATAAAAATAAATAAGAGTTAGAAGAAAGGCTGATGTGTCATAGAAATCAACCAATATAAAGGCACACAAAAAGAGCAAAGTATGAACTTGATATCAAGAACTTTTCATATTGTAGGATATTAAGAAACTTTTAAACCCAAGGGGTCAGTATTTGTGCCACCAACTAGAAGTACATAAACCCAGGCAGCCAGAATTTTGAGCATAGATTCCCCACTTCTATCTACATCACTATTGCTAATAAAATATTGTAATTTAATATTTAAGTTGTCTATAGAATATTGTAACTTGTTATTTAACAGCCTTTAAAGTAGTAAAATAACAGATTACAATATTTTACATCTTCAGCTCATTTTTAAGCCAGAAACCCAAGGTAAGAAGCCTACAGTCATGGGAGGGTTCTAAAGGTTAAACTCAAACTTTTTGTAATAAATTTTGCAGAATGTAAATGTACCTTTATGATGTAGATAATTTTAAGAAAGTTCCACAAATAATCTTTACAATAACTAGAAAATGACTTTATATAAAGGTGATGCTGAACTGATTTCAACTTATTTGCATGATCTACATAATACCAACATTTTTAGCATAATTTCAGCTTTGTGAAGATTGTACAGGTTTCTGCAGAAATACCTCTCATGTAATCAAATTTCACTTGTGTGGTGCAAATTAACTTAAGCAAGTAACAATGGTAGCTTAATCTAGCTAATGTATTACCATTTTTTTTTTTTTAGATATGATCATGGTTTGGACTGGTGCACAACATATGTTTGCTGTTGAAATGTTTTTTAATACTAGTTAATCAGTGATTGCTACACAAAGAGCTTCTAATGCTATTTCATGTTACATTGGATTGATGCTGATCCAGATTGGATTTTCAACTCATAGTAATATTAATTTTCTTTCTGGAATAGTATCATTTTGACATAACATGAAATCAGCACGAAGAGCTCTGTTTAGCAATTACAGACTCAACAGTCTTAAAAATGGTTTCAACAGTAAATGCACAGTGTGCACCAGTCCAAGCCATGATTATAAAAAAGACATTAGCTATATGGAGCTACCATTACCACTTGCCTAGGTCCACATGCACTCTACAGGTGGGAGATATTTCTGTCACACCTTGAATAACTAAATAAGAAGAGAAAATATTAAATCCTCAATTCATGAAAGAATACTATAGTTGTAATTTTATAAGCATAACTGAGTTTTACACAAGGCCAGAAGTATAGAGCACCCAGTGAGAATCAAACTGGTTAATAATGATCTGTTAGCCTTGCTCACTAGACATCATACTAAATGACATGTCTGAAAGACAAAATTATAGTTGTATAACATAAGTATATACTGATGGAAAATAAAATTGCAACACCCTAAAAACAAATTGTGAATTGAATTACCATGACCAGAAAATCCAGCAAACACCTACGTACAACATATGGAAACACTGGACAGCTGTTTTGACTTTATCAGGTCTCATCAACAGTGTATACCGTTATCTCCACCATTGGAGATCGAACCAGCAACCACAGATTGCAGAACCGAAACTACAACTGAGCTACTAGTTCATATCACACACAAGTGATGCCAAATCAACTAGTCATGGTAATTGTGTGGCCAATTTAAAAAAAATGTGCACCCTAAAAACAATGCTGATTTTTACTTGGGTACTGTACATGCATTCTAAAGAATAGTATATTCAAAGTCTTCAGCTATCTTGTAATAACACTTATACTAATGTCTGTAATACACTACAAGAATGCCCAAGGAGGATATACAGTATGGAAACTAGAGTACTACTGAAATAGCCCTTATTTTCTAACCTGTATACATATTGATCTGTATATGTAACTATTTACTGTAATCCAGCTATATTACCAGTGCATTTAATCTTGGATGAACTGAAATGCATGTTCATGGTGTTGCAATTTAATTTTCAGAGTATAAAAAAAATTTCTTAAAAATACTTGAAAACTTATAATAGTAATAATGATATCTAGGTTTTACTTGTCTCATCAGTTTTTGATTTATATTTTCTCTTTCAAATTTTTGGCAAAGTTGAATATCATAAACACAATATCAGTTTAGATTTATACAGGAATTTGTAATAAGAATCACAAAGAACCTTACAAGTATTCATTCTTTATTTGGTAGTGACTCTTCTTTTGAAGGCAATTTCTGAAAATATGATGTATGAATTTGTTAAAGGATGGTATATTAATTGAATGGTCATTCAGTCAGAATCATCAAAAGTGAGACCTCTTCTTTTAGGAGCTGGTTTGCTGTGGGATGCAGCAGCTGTTGATTTGCCTTGGTTTGTTTTTCTCATTTTTGATGAAGGCTCAAAAATATTGCTGTCACTGTCATCAGATGTGTTTATTACATTACTGGAAAAAAAATCACAAAGCATTGTAATTATTACATTATCATACATACACTTAGTGTATCTATTTTCCTAACTCTCCCACCTCAAGCAGAATGCAACACAAGGTCAATTTTTAAGCAGAGTACAACAGGTTTGAATTCAGATTTAACTTTCTCCTAGACTGGTTGCCATATCAAGGCTAAAGAACCCAGTCTACTCTACTATATTCCCATAGCTGAAGAGAGGAATTGGATTCATGTATTTCCCATGAGTATTAGAACTATGTGAAAATGTAAATAACCTTGATCAGAATTTGAACTCGGGTCGCCATGTCTATTTCTTATGATGATAACCATTATGCCACGAGCACCTCTATAAGGTGCACTTAGTATAACAGTTATCACAGTGGGAAATGGGATTGGTGATCTGAGTTCAATTCCTGAATAAGGCTGTCTGCAGTTCACTTTCAGAAAGGCATGAATCCATCTCCTCTCCATCCAGCTATGGGTAAATAGTAGAGAAGACTGGATTCTTTAACTTTGGTTAAGCAACCAGTCTACAATATGGAGAACTCTGAATTTAAACCAGCTTTACTCCACTTAGAAATTGACTTTGTGTCATATCCTGCCAGTGTTGGAAGGCTTAGGTAAAATACATACATACTAGGTGTGATCAAAAAATGTCAAAACCATAGCTTTAAATTTTTTAATTTTGATTTAGAAATTAAATGATAGCATGTTTACAGCTGAGCAATTTATATAATAAAATGATATCAAGACAAAGTTGAGCCAGTTCCAATTTGAAAAAGAATTATGAAGCCAGTCTTTTTGAATGAACTGTTCTGGTGAAACACAGGACTGTGCAAGTGCAGCATCCTCCATACTCACTAGACCTAACTTCGTATGACTTTTTTCTTGTTTCCTAAACAGAAAATCGATCTTAAGGATAAGATCTGAGGACATTTAAAGAACTACAATGGCAAAGCTTCACATCAGATCAAAAGAGGATTTTTAAAAGGTGTTTTTAACTAATGGAAAATTCTTTGGAATAAATTGAAGAAAATTAATGTTTCATTCATTGTTCACATTTGTCTTAATAAATACAACTTCAATCTTGTTACTTTTTGAACACACCTTGTATACTCATAGGTGTCTGCTGACACTGATGTGCAAAAGAATAAACTTGGTGTATATATTACTGGAACTCCTGTTACATGATAGGGAATTCCATTCAACATCAATTAGGTTTGAACTTGCAAACATAGTTGCTTTTGATAAATAAGCTTGAGCCAAGCTGAGTGAGCAAATGACACAATTATTATCTGAATTTTGAGCTGAGATTGTCACTGTATAATGCTTGAGCTATATATTTAATGGAGGAGTATGAGGTTAAGTGGGGTAGGAGAGGCTCCAGTCTAATGACTGTGGTGAAGTAATCTTTTTAGAAGTTAACTCCAAAATCAAAACTGGAGAAGGAAGCTATAACATCAAACCTCTGCTTACTCGTAGGTATCTTTTGACAAGAAAAGTCTAAGAGAAGGCGCTCTGAAATAAAACCTGCAGTTTGCATAGTCACCAGTTGTCTTGCTGTGCTTTTCACTGGCTGTAGCCATATAGACACAGAGAGTGGTATGAATAATATACAAGCATATATCACTATAATCCAACAATTTACAGATATCACACTACTTTATCCTTATATTGTATATTTTTCACAAGCTGAATTAATTATTAATCAGGATGTTTGAGTTGCAATTTTGGTGGTAAAGATGGCTATCATCTGTCCAAATCTAACAGTTATCATGAGATTGAGTGCAATGACAAGGAAAGAGATTATGTTGAAAAATAAAAATTTTTTCTTTAAAATAAATGCTTTCTTTTTTTTCATCATTAGGTTATGGCCTAATTGTTTTCTGTGTTGTTTGTTAATGGCCCAGGAGACCAGGATTCAATCCCAGGTCAAGTCATACCAAAGACTCAAAAAATGCAACTTACTCGTTTTTTGTCTTTTTTAAATTATTTTTTTTAAATAGCAAGATCTACAATCTTGACAAAGGCTTCCAATTGAATCAAAAATTTATCTATCATAATTATTTCTCATAAAAAATAATTTTGATTAAATATTTTTGCATTCAAAACAAATTGAAACACGTTGACAAATAAACAAACCATCAAACATATATCTTTCTTCCGTTTTACCTTTTCTATGCATATACATATATATATATATATTACACATTAATAGAATAGATCCATTTATTCCAGAGAGAAACAACATGCATCTTGAGATGATAAATAAGTATCATCTAGATCAGAGGTAGGACCTTCTGTGGGTCTTATCAAAAACCAATTAAAATTGTGCATCTCCACTTTAGAACTTGATATCCCAATGCTTTCTCAAAAAAAGAAACTTCAAAGTCATGAAAAAGAATTTTTTTTCTTTTTTCTGTTAAGTAGTGTATATTATTCAAATTTGGACTAAGTTATCAACTAAAAGTTAAAACATTAGATTTTGTTGTAAACATGATAAAAAAAAAGACAAGAAAATATATACTTCTTTGATTATGCAAAACAGTGTATAAAAACACAATAGAAAATGGACAAACACAGCATCTTCTCCTTCCCCAACAAAGGGCAACCTTGGAATCATCATGAACTAGAAAGGCATAACTCTTACTGCTATAGCTGCAAAGATTTATAATACCCTGCTTCTTAATTATATCCAACCTGAAGTCAGAACAACTTTCAAAGAAATTGATCCACAACATTACAAATTCAGACTATCTATAGAATCATCAAAAGAGTAAGTGAAAAAAATCTCAAGGCAACATTATTGTTTGTAGATTACACAAAAGGATTTGATTCTATACACAGAGAAAAGATGGAACAAATATTACTAGCATATGGTCTCCCCAAAGAAATTGTTACCACTATAAAGATGCTTCACAAAAACCTGAAATCAGTAGTTGACTCACCTGATGGCAACACTAACTTTTTCAGCATTGTCACTGGAATCTTACAAGGAGATACATTAGGGCCATATATGTTTATAATCTGCCTAGATTACATATTTCAAATGTCAATAGATCTAATAAAAGAAAATGGTTATCCACTAAAAAAGGCAAGTAGCAGATGATATCCCACAGAAACTACAACAGATGCAGACTACAAAGATGATCTAGCACTTCTTGTAAATTCACCTGCCCAAGCTGAATCCCTACTGCATGGCCTAAAGCAAGCAGCACAAGGCACTGCCTTCTATATGAATGCGAATAAAACAGAGTTCATGCGTTTTACACAAGAAGGAACAAGCTCCACTTTAAGAAGCAAGCCTCTAAAATTAGTAGACCAGTTCATATATCTCAGCAGCAGTATCTTCTCTACTGAAAGTGATGTCAACACATGCTTACCAAAGACAAGGACTGCTACTGATAAGTTATCAATCATATCTCTGATAAAAATATCAATCTGATTTCTCTGATGAAATAAAACTGAATTTCTTCCAAGCTGAAACTGTCAATACCAACTGGATGCTAACAAAATGCATGGAGAAAAAACTAGATGGGAACTACACAAGAATGCTAAATACTGTTTTGAACAAATCCAGGAAGCAGCACCCCACAAAACAGTAGGTGTATGGCCATTTACCTCCTACTAAGACAAACAAGACCAAACCATCCAAGTAAGACAAACAAGACAAATACATAAGTAATGTTCTCCTATGGATTGCTACACATGAACATGTCAGTGTTGGCTGACCAGCAAAGAATATGTGAACACTGGATGCAGTCAAGAAAACTTACCAGGAGCAATGGATGATAAGTATAGATGGCAAGAGAGAATCAGGGAAGTTTGTGCTGTCAGTGCAACTTGGAAACAATAAATTTCAATGCAGCCATAAAAGATGAACAGGTTCCTTACCAATGAATTAGATACTACCTTGTACTTGTATGAAGAGTGTTTGGCATCCAATTTCATTTACGTACCTGTTGCTGGCTGAGGATGCAGTTTTTTTTGATACTGGTGAAAAGTAACTGCCTATGTCACTAGTCACAACTGGAGCCTTGGCTCTAGTTCCTCGACCTCCACGACTTCCACGTCCTCCTCGTGCTGCTCTCTGACCACGGCCTCTTCCACGAGCAGTCGTTTTCTTCTGATTCAATGCAGAAGAATGGCTATCTGAATCAGAGTCACTGATGACATCAATGTCAGCCTTCTTTGAGGATGTAGATTTTTTATTACTGATTTGGTCTAAATCAATGGATAAGTAGTCATTATCAGAATCTGAAAAATCAGTTGTTTCATTTGGTACTGTACTCTCTGTTTTTTTGTCGTATAGAGACAGAGATTCCTTCAGACCCTCTGGCAATCCATCCTGGGGTTTTTTCTTCTTCTTACGTTCCTCTTTGTACTGATTTACCAATATTTCAATATTATCTTCATTTGCAGACTGCTGGTTCAAATGTATCTGAAACATTCAAGACAACATACAAAAATAGTAAAAATACTTATATTAAAGTGAGTCAAAATTTTTGCAATATTTTGATAATGAGAGACAATTCAACAGATTTGGATGCTTTTGCTGAGGTCATGAAAGTGACAAACCACATTGGACTGTGAGATGCTGAGCTGGTGAAGGTGAGGAACTACACTGAACTGTGAGATGCTGAGCTGGTGAAGGCGATGACCCACACTGAACTGAGAGATGCTAAGCTTGTGAACCACACAGTACTGTGATATGCAGAGCTTGTAAAGGTGGTGAACTATACTGGATTGTAAGATGCCAAGCCTGCCTGATACTCTCCAAGTCCTACCCATCAGATTTGCCACAACAGCTTGGAGTATGGCCTTGGAATCCAGAGTTTTAGGCCTACTTGACTGTGCCTGATCGTCACAGTTCTTACAACCTGAGTGAAATCTCTTGAACTTTCTGGTTACTGTATGTTCATTTTTTGCACAACAAATGCTTTTGGTTGCTTCTGTGACATTATGGCCCAGTTCAAAATCATACAGCATAAGTTCCCAAATTAGACATTCATCTATGCAGCTTTCAAATCACGCATGGAATGAACCAATGCACAGAGTGCTAGTGCGCCTACCAGATCTTGAACTGCTTCAGTCATATGATATATATACTGTAAATTAGCTCATACCAAAATATTGAAAAAACTTTTTACTCATCCTAGTATTATTCAATAAGCAATTATTTTAAATTTCAAAGAGTATATATATATATATATATATATATATATAAAAAATGGAGTGTATTCAAAAAGTATCAAAACTGGAGAATCTTTAATTTTTTTTTCAATTTAAAAATTTAAAAAATTAACACATGTGCACAGCTGAGCAACTTATAAAGTGATGATATCTAGAAGTGTCAACGCAAATTTTCAATATTTTTTGATCTGCAGTTTTTGATGAAACACAAGATAGTGAAAGTGCACCATGCTCAATACTTTTGTTTTCTAAACTGAAAATTCATCTCAACAGTAAGAGTTGAAGACATGAAGGGCATTGAAGGAATATTTTCTGATCAGCTGTCACTATATTTTTTGTGACAGTTAAGCACTATCCATACTTACCAGACCTAGCTCCATAAAACTTTTTTTGTTTCCTAAACGGAAAATACAACTCATCTCAGAATGTGAAGAACATTAAAAGAAATACAATGGCACAAATGATCTCTGACTTTCCAACATGTATGCATACAAGTTACCTTTTTCATTTTTTTATTTTGATTATTCTTTCATCAGGAATAGGAAAATCCATAATAATAGTAGGAGTGGGAGAGAATATTTCATCATCATCACCAAGTCATTATGACAGCACTGTGTCCGTTAACTCTCTGTCTCTTCATCTGTCCCTATTGTTTATCTTTCCCAGCATGTCTTCTAGATTGTGTCTCATGTCTGCACATAGTTGATGTATATGTTTTTGCTGATTGGCCAGCACTGGTGTGTTTATGTGTGGTAGTCCATAGTAGAAAGTAACTAATGAGTTCATTCTTATTTCTCCAATAATGCCCAGCATATCTTGTTTGTCTTACTTGGATGGTTTATGAAATGGGAAGTAAGTGGCTGTACAGCTGCTGTACTGTGGGGTGCTACTTCCTGGATTTGTTCAAAACAGCATGTAGCATTCTTGAGAATTTCCTATCTCGTGTTTTCTCTAAATTTTTCATTAGAGTCCATACAGTAGTACTGACACAGCTTGAAAGAAATCCCATTTTATTTTACCAGAGATCAGATTTTCTAAAAGATCAATAACTTGTCAATAGCAGTCTATACCTTTCCTATGTGTATGTTGACATTGTATTTAATAGATCAGATATTGCTACCAAGGTATGTGAAATAGCCAATTAATTTTAGAGGTTTATCATTTAATGTGGATATGGTTTCATCTTATTTAAAACACATGAAATCTGTTTTATCTGAGTTCATGTCAAAGCCAATGCCTCATTCTGCTTGCTCCAAGCTTTTCAGTAGATATTTTGCTTGCATAGGTATATTTGTGAGAAACACTAGATCTAGGACCCAAGTTTCAACATTTCAAAGTTGATATCTGTAAATAAAGCCAAAGGAAAGATAAATGGTATACATGAATGTTGGAAAGTCAAAAAATTGTTTTGTGTAGTAAAAGAAAACAAAGACAGATCTTACACAGGGAACATTTTTCTCCTAAATACCGTCACTGCAGAAATTCAGAAATATCCTCATAAACACTTGCTATCAACAACATACTGAGTGAGTTACTACTCGGTAGCTTCTCTTTTCCTGCTTTATCCTTCTCAACTGACACTACCTTCGGAGAAGTCATAAGACTTCATGATTATAAAGTAAATGGCTGCTGGACAAATGAATTTCCAGTCTGTCGACAGGTAAGTTTGCTCATTTCTTTCATCTTGCAACTCGTTCACTTCTTCCATTGCTATAGTGTTTCTGTTTTGTTTTGTTACATATTTCCTTCCAGACGCTGTGTACATGCTATGTAGACTCTTTGCCATTTTTGTTGACTATTATTACATTTTAACATAGTATTATGTTGTAAACAGGGTTCTTCCCCTTTTAAAATCATATAAAACTAATATTTTTCAAAACTGACAAATTATCTGAGTAGAGGTAGGTCTTCTGTATGTCAAAAGAATAAAAATTTTTTAAAATTTTTTTCTGACAGGACCCAGGTGATTCAGATGACCCATAACTTCATTTAAAATCAAACCATTTAATACGATAATAACAGAAATGATGATTTTCAATATATTCACCTGTGTTTTTTGGAGTTGATTGTTCACAAGTTTAGAAATGGCATCCTTTTCATCTTTGTCAACATATTCTCGTACAGCATTCCCAAGACCTTTCTCAGTTAAAAGTTGAAGCTTATTGCCCTGTAGAAATAACAAAAGAAATAGGTTTTCTTTGGAATATACATAAAAACAGAACATTTTCTTAAAAAAATAAAATTGTAGTATCTCTGTAACCAAAAAAAAATCACATAAATATATATGAGGTGTACTTATTTTTGGACTGCTACATATTCATATTTTTAGTAACTAATTTTCAATTCAGTCGAGTTTGGTAACAGATAATACCTAATGATATTCATTTTGGTAGTATAATGTTCCAGTAAAAATCATAAAGTCCAGATATCTTAGATTTAGATGAAAATTAACACTTTATTAAAACATTGTTAGGGATATATTTATTTAAATTAACATTAAAAGTTTTAAGAATTACAGCATTTTCTTATATAGTTATGATACCATCTTAAACAAAGCAACATACCACTTCAGCACTGGAAAATAGAGAGCGTACAATATCCTCCACTTGTGCAGTATCAAGACTTTCAGGCTTGAAATTGGCCAACACTTTGCTATCTGAAAAAAATTTAAATGTCATACTTATATAAATTTTATAAAACCACAATCACAAAAACTAATATTCTGATATCACTGTAGAGCTGAAACCTCACTACCAGACACACTTTAGTGTCATACCCAGGACACCTCTTTTGGAGAAAAGTCTCACTTCCTTGCAAGGGGATACAATCAGCATATTTTAAGCCTCGCCAACAGAAAGATAAAAAATATGACTAAATATTACTATTAAAGAATAATATTGTTTGTGATTCATTATTATTACTACATTTAATCATTACAATTACTACATGGTGTGGCAGAAATGTGTGGTGCAACTGAACTTAGGCAAGTGGCAACAGTAGCTCTATTTAGTTAATGTCTAACCATTTATTTTTACAGATACAATCATTGCTTGGACCAATGCACATGGTGCATTTGCTGTTGATACATTTTTTAAGACTGGTGAGTCTGTAATTGCTACATGGAGAGCTTTTTGGGGTCATTTCCTGTTACGTCAGAATGATGCTATCCCAGATAGAAAATCGATACTGCTATGAGTTGGAATGTAACATGAAATAGGCACAAAAAGCTTTTTGTGTAACAATAACAGATTCATCAGTCCTAAAAAATGTCTCAACTGCAAACACACAGTGTGCACCAGTCTAAGCCATGGTTGTAACTGATTGTATATATAAAAGAAAAAAAAAGTTAGAAATTAGCTAGATGGAGCTACCATTGCCACTTGCCTAAGTTCACTTGCACCATACAGCAGACAGTTTAAAATGTGACAGGTATTCCTGTGTTAACCTGTATAAAATATAACTGAAGATTATTATTGAAGAAGAAAAATATTTTCGTCATTCAGTCTGCTTTAATCTAATCTATTCAATTCTATTAATATTCTATTTTGTCTTATCATTAATTTAGCTAAAAAGTCTTTACAGAATTATACAAATAAAAAAAAGACAAAAAATTATCAATTCCCTAGAAGACTGTAAAAAGCCACTTAAAGCAGTTCTTTGCTAAGAAAAATAAGTTCTCAGAGTATGGAATTATGAAACTGTCTGAAAGTTGACAAGAACAATAAATATGTTGCTCATTAAAGTTAATGCTGAAAATATGAAAAAATAAATAAATAAAATAATTTTATTTTTTACTTAATAAGCCAAATGACTTCTTTTTTTTTTAAGCAAAGCCAATACATACAGAGGCAATATGCAGAAAATGGTTTGAATTAAACTTTAATCTTACTCACCAAATACAATGCCCTTTTTATCAATAGTTTGAATTTTTTTTCTGTGGAAAGTAATTATGTCTTTCGGGTTGGCAACTTTATCGACAAACTTTTGACCAAATCTACAAAAAACGGAAAACTTTTAAAGAAATCCAATAAGAACAATACTCTTTTATCTAATTATCAAATTCTCTATTTGCATCTTAAACAACAGGAAAATAACATTAGACTTACAACTTTACAAAGATAGCCCATATTTACCACATTGCAATAAAATTTTGAAAATAATGTAAATATTAAATTTATGCTTAAAAATAAATAGTATATTTCATCTACTTATATACTCTATATTACTGTCACGTGATATCCCACGGAGAAGATAGAAATAAGATTAATACTATCCTCCCGTTGGAATGAACAGTGACAACTCGTCAAAAAAGTGACCGTTAAGAAAGAATGTAGGTCACAGAGGGGATATCAACAGATGTTGGTACCTAGTAACCTCAGGTCGCCGGACACCAGGGGGAAGGAGGGAGAAGCCAAATGATTGGCTGAGACCCTAAAACGGAAGTGGGGACTCCTTCCCGTCAGCGGAAATAGAAAGTAAAAAGGTCAGTTTTTGGAAAGGGCTCGTGGCAGACAGACCCATAGCCATTACTCCGGGTGAAGAAGACAAAAACATATCTTGGACACGAGGGACCCAAGTTCTTCAAGCCAGTGTTAAAAATAGCATAAAGTCTATTAGCCCGTGAAAGAAGAAAGATTCTCCAGTGGAACCCCGTCGAAAAATAAGATAAGTACCTTTGGGACTATTTCTCCTTCATACCCAAATTTTATATACCACCCTCTCTCTCTCTCTCTCTCTCAATTTGAAGAAACATGAAAGAACAGGAAAAAAAAGAAAGACATTTATGTTCATGGACTGTTCAATTATTATATGTTCTGACACTTTGAAAGTGTATATAATTGTAGTAAAAAATTCATGTATTTTAATGTCACCACGTGGTCTAAGTTGTTCTTTGCAGTTCTGCTACGAATTTGTTGTGCAACATTTTCTTTTCAGCTTCTATTCGCCTTATGTTATCTTGCTTAGAATTGTCCTATTAATTCCTTTAAAATATCACACGGGAAGCCGGAGTTGCCGACTACTACAATATAATATTATTTCGACTAAAACCTATAGGTCCATATCTTCTGTTGTCTAGGGGAGGAAGTTTAGTGGCCTTGGTGGGTGTGTGGATAGTGTGAAATTTGGAACCCCTTTGCCAGCGGCGGTCAGTCTGGCCCTAAATTAATCCCTCACGTAATATGCCAGGTCTTATATGCCTGAGAGAAAAACTCTGAACAAGGACTTATTCTATAGGGGATCAAGTGCCAACCTGCCCCGTTTTCACACGTGTGAAAATAAAACCCCGTTCTGGGATAAAAGTAAACCTTTCACGTCACATTACTAAAATTTTAATTATGTCTGTGTATACATAAATATGAGGAGTGTGTGTATGTGAACTTGTCTACTAATTTCAGAGGCTTACTATTTAATGTAGAGATGGCTTCATCTAGTTTAAAATACATGAGCTCTGTAGAGACTAGTTCACATAACTTAGCAGCAATATCTCATCTACTGAAAGTGATGTCAACATAAGCATAAGGAAAACCTAGACTGCTATTGACAGATTGTTGATCATATAAAAGTCTGATATTCTTATAAAAATAAAACGGGATTGTTCCCAAGCTGTGGCCATGTCAGTACTATTGTATGGCTGCACCACCAAAACTCTATCAAAATGTTTAAAGAAAAACTCAGATGGGAACTACACAAAAATGCTACATGCTGTTTTAAAGAAATCATGGAAGCAGAACCTCACAAAACAGTAGTTGTATGACTACCTGCCTCCCATTGTTACGTTCCGCCCTCTGGTCAAACAAACGACAACACGGAATTTGTATATAACAATATATATTTATTTTGTCGACGGACGCTTGTGTGAAGTAGGAGCAGTCAGGAGAGGAATTAGGATCGTTCGTCGATGAGGCTTGAACTTTTCGATGTCAGGAGACGATGGCCGAGACAACGCACACAGCGTGACGACGAGAGAGGTTTCGTGAACAGCGGGACCCTTTTTTCTCTGTCTTCTTCTGTTCAATTCGTCGGCCTTATATTACCTTCAAACTCCCACGCAGAGATAAAGACACGCCTCTACGCCTCTACAATTTTTCCGATCTCAGGCGATTGGGATGTGTTACTTCCGCTCATTTGGAATGGCCTGTGTGATCGTCGTTGAGCGGAAATAACTGTCATGCAGTTCACAGGTCACTCTCTTCCGGTGCATCATTGAAGTGGGACCTTCACCTTGTCCCATATTATCAGCCGAGCACACCTGCGCGATTTCTTTCGATTATTGGCCATTAGGATGTGTCACATCCGCTATCTTCGGAATTGCAGGTGTGATCATCATCGAGCGGAAATAACTATCATGCAGTTCATAGGTCAATCTCTTCTGGCGCATCACTTTTTTTTACGGCACAGTGAGAATTTTTACCTTGTCTCATATTGTGAGCCAAGCTGTATTTTACACCATCACATAAATCATCTAAGACAAGCAAGACATGTTGGGAAGTAAGCAACATTCTCTTATGGACTCCTACACATGGACATACCAGTGTCGGTCAACCAGCAAAGACTTACATAAATCAGCTGTGTGGACACAGGGTGCAGTCTAAAGGACCTGCCAGGAGTGACGACTGATGGGAACAGGTTGAATGAGAGAGTCAAAGGACTCCATACTATCAGTACAACATGATATATATATATATATATATATATATATATATATATATATATATATATAAATAATAATCAATAATATAGTTTGCTATATTCATAAATAAAGTGTGCTCAATATCAGTGATAGAGCATATACAGTCAACAATGAAATTATTTGTTCACTCATGAATATTTTGACCCATTTCTTAGAATTTTGATATGTATGTGAGGTCAGATGTTTTATATGTTATTAATTACAAAAAAGGAATATAAAACTCAATTTTGAGAGGGATAAGTTAAATTTACTAAATATGAGAAGAAAAATAAACAAAAGAGGAAATGACAAAATTTTTCGTACAGGATGAAAAACTGAAAAAATTAAATAATTTTCAATATATTAATAGTTAATAGCATGGCATCTCATCTTTATAACTTGCTGCAATCATTTTCTAAAGTTTTTGAAGAGATTTGAACAAGTCTTTTCTGGGACTTTCTTCCATTTTTCAATGGTTACATGTTCTAATTCCTGAAGGTTTTTTGACAACCGATGATTTATTTGAACTTTCAATTCTTGCTATAGATTTTCTATATGGTTCAAGTCAGGATTCATTGAAGGCCAAGGCAGAACTGTAATCTTCTCTTTCAGAAGCCATGCAGTAACTGATTTAGATGTATTTGAGATCATTATCTTGCTGGAAAGTAAATTACCAATCCAGATAAAGATTTTGAGTTGATAGTTGTAGATTTTCATCCAGAATTTTGATATAGTCTTTAAATTTCATTATTCCACTTATTTTAATTATTAGTCCAGTCTGCCTTGAGCTAAAGCAACCCCAAAATATCATTGAGCTGTCCCTGTGTTTTAATGTTGGCATTGTGTTCTTTGGGAGGAAAGCCTAACCTTTCTTGCGCCAAATCTTCTGTACATCATTATGTCCAGAAAGCTCAATTTTTCTTTCATCACATAGTACTTATTCCTAAAAGTAATTTTCTTTGTTCAAGAACATTTTGATAGAATTAAACCAAGCAACAATGCGACATGGTTTGTGAAATGGGTTTTGTTGTGGTTGCTTTCCATCCAACCCATTTCTATATAAACTATGGTGTATTGTGCAAGTACTTATGCTGATACCCATTGTATCCAAACTTTTGGCAATGTTTTTCAAAACAATTCTTGGGTTTATATTAACCTCGCAACAGTTTGCATACAGTTCTTGGTGACAATTTAGCTTTTCATCCATACCCAGGTAAATTCTCTGTCATGCCAAACTGCTTAAACTTCTTTATAACAGACTGTACCATAGATCTAGGGATAGCTAACCAGTTTAAAATAGTGCTGTAATTATTTCCCAACTTAATAATAAGTTAATAATTCTCTGTTTCAAGTCAACACTAAGCTCCTTTGTCTTAACATAAGAATAACAACACTAAGTTCCTTTGTCTTAACATAAGAATAACAACACTAAGCTCCTTTGTCTTAACATAAGAATAACAACACTAAGCTCCTTTGTCTTAACATAAGAATAACAATGGTGATACCCTATGCACTACATGTTATTCTTTGCTGGAATTATCACAAATATTCTACTGAATAGTCTAGAAGGCTTAACCAATAAAATAATTATGTAAATTACTTATACTTACATGAATCAATCAATTTAAAACTATTTTCTACTGTACAAATAATTTTGTCTTTTCTTATTTTGCTTAATTCACCTGTCAAATTTGTTGTATATAAAATATAGTTCTAATGATAGCGTTTTGTATTAGATTTTTTGTGCTTATTAACATATAAAAAACCTGGTATCATACGGGTATTAGATTCTGAGAAACAGAGAAAAATATTCAAAATTGATGGGTGTATGAATAATTTCATCATTGACTGTATATCTAAGTTAGGATAGAATAATGACACTTGGTGACTATCAATTTGATTGCCTGTGCGATAAAACTTGATTTGCATAAGCAAGAAACTAAGTCACCAACCACCACTAGCTCTGTCTCTATGCTTTCCTAATTATATATATATATATATATATATACACACACACACAAGGTGTGATCAGAAATGTTCAAGTCTAAAGAAATTTATAAGACAATGGAATTGAAATTATGTTCAAACAGATCTTCTATGCTATTTATAATATAGAAAAAAGCTTAGAATTCCTTAAATTTTAAAGTTCATTTTTAATATATAGTTAGTCATATAGTAACAAGCATAGTAGAACCTTATTTTCATGTATCAGTGTTTTATTTTTGTTAATCTTACTTTAATATATACTGGCATTTCATTTATCAGTCTTTCTAAAACTTGATTCCTAAGCTAAATTTTTAAAATTTGAATTATCAAATTTTCATCAGTTTTAAATATTTCTAATCAATGGTTAAGTTGCTTCTAATATTCGAGTCATGATGGAGTGGTAAATAATGAATACTTATTTTTGTGTCTGCATTTTGGCACAAATTCTGATCTTTTATCTAAAAGATTTTGTTGATTTAAAAATATGATGGTAGCCATTTTCTCTAAAAAAAGGAAACATTGCTTTATCCACTGGTGCAGTTTTTATTTTCCATGATTGTGTTGGAGAACTTTTGTTTTTGAGGTCTTGTATGTATTTAGAAAGAGCCATGCTTTAAACATATTTCCTACTGGTAATGGACAGTGTGTCAGAGGTACATGGTATAAAATTGCAGTACCTCAGTAACAAAAAATAAAATTGCATACAAGGGGTATATTTATTCTTGGATTGCTTGCATCAGTACTACTGTATTGTTGCACCACTTGTTTTGAACAAATCCTAGAAGCAAAATCAGCTGATGTACAGCCACTTACCTCCCATCTCAAACCATTCAAGTAAGATGAACAAGACATGGGACACTACTGGAAATGCAAGGACAAATTCATAAGCAATATTTTCCAATAGACTCCTACACATGGACACACCAGTGTTGGCCAATCAACAAAAACTTTCCTTAACCAGCTCTATGCAGACACTGGATGCTTTTTAGAAGACCTATCAAGTGATGGGCAATAGGGACAGATAGCAAGCAAGAGTCAAAGGTATGCTGATGGTATGCCTTGATGATGATGACATATTTATATTTTTAGTTAGAGTTTTTTAATTCTGTCATGTTGATAACAGATAGTACCTAAGCAGCGGTCATATCAATACTGCTATATGGATGCACTACTTGGATGCTAACAAAACAGCTGGAGAAAAAGCTAGACGACAATTACACAAGAATGCTGCGGGCAATATTGAACAAGTCCTGGAGGCAACATCCCACAAGGCACCAACTATACGGCCACCAACCTCCCATCACGAAAACTATCAAAGTTAGACAAGCTGGAGAAGCAGGGACGAGCCCATAAGTGATGTACTCCTATGGACCCCCACATAAGGCCAAGCAAAAGCAGGACGACCAGCTCGAACATACATACAGCAGCTCTGTGAGGATACGGGATGTAGCCCTGAAGACCTACTAGAGGCGATGAACGATAGGGAGAAGTGGCGAGAGAGGGTCAGGGATATACGTGCTAGCGGCATGACATGATGATGATGATGAATAATAATAAAATCCTGGTACAATTGGTTTAGAAGAAAATTAACTTTATAAGACAAAAACAACTTAGGAAATGGACTAGATAAACCAAGTTCAAATCCTAGATGAGGTTGGTTGCTTTTCACTTTCACACTAATTCCTTTGGGAAAGGCATGACCCCAAAAGCTATGGGTACATAGTAAGACAAATTGAGCTTTAGTAAGGCAACAATTCTAGAAGGAAAAACTTAGAATTCAAAACTGGAAGACAAGGCTAATAACTACCTTATAAAAAAACACTTGCTACAAAACCACAGCACCCTCACAGACATACTGTGACTTTGGTCCTATTCTCAAGAGTATGAGACACATTTATATTTTGTTAATGGACAGTTTATAGCAGTTATGAGCAGAATGTAGCCCACACTGTGCTTTCAGTTTTTTTTATAGAAAAGATCTTTTTACCAAAGAGAAGAAATCAACTTTTCCCTATTCCTAAGACAGATGATCTTTGGAGTACTCCTTCATCATCATTACTCCCAGGTCCACTTAAATCTGTTAAAATTCTATCGTTCAAATAGATATATTGAAATAAGATATATTCAAATAGATAATGGTTGAAGTATCTTAAATGTAAAATTATTTTGAATTTTTTTTTTGTAATGTGGTCTACCTGGTAATAAGCCATGTATCATGCAGCCTGCTTTTCAAAAAATGTTGCCTATGCCTCATTAGAGATATAGCTCATGTTTCCTTTGTAAACTTTTTTCTTAAATTGGTTAGGTTTCTTTTTTTAATAGCATATCCATATTTACCAACCCCACCACTCGGGCAGGATATGACACAAGGTCAATTTTTAAGCGGAGTTTGAATTCAGAGTTTTCCTTCTCCTAGACTAGGGCTGAAGAACCCAGTCTGCGCTACTATTTACCCATAGCTGGAGGGAGAATAATTGGATTCATACCTTTCCCAAGGGTATTAGTGCTATGTGAAATGCAATCAGTCTCGTCCAGGATTTGAACTCGTGTCGCTGTGTCCATTTCCTGCGACGATAACCATTACACCACGGGCATTTTTAATAGCATGGGTTATCTAATGCCAAAGCCATCCTTGGAGAAGAACACTATTTAACCCATAAAGTTGGGGTAAATAAGAGAGTTCATACCTTTCCCAAAAGTAGCAATCCAAAAGTGAACATAATAATGTGATTGGAATTTGAATTCACTATGTCACAGTCCAGAATGTTAGCCACTCCACCATGAGGATTCCCCTTCTTAAATTAATCTATAATCCTGTTCACACAGTTATATGATATCAAGTATTCCTATCTAATACAAATAATTTGCATACAGTTATATAGTTTCAACTATTCCAATCAAATACTAATAATCTATACACAATTATATGGTTTCAAGTAACTAATAATAATTTTTTGTAAATAAATATAGCTTCAAGTAACTCTTCGTAATACAGATAATTTGCATACAGTTAAATGGTTTCAAGTATTCCTATTTAACAATAATAATCGTATTTGATAATAATCCTTTGTTTGCACAGAGTTATATGATTTCATATATTCCAACCAAATAATTTTCTAATATATCTATTTGAATGATAGAATTCTAGCAGGTTTAAGTGGACCTAGGAGTAATGACAATAAAAGGGTACTGCAAACTACCCAGAGCTCCAGAACTAGAGTCTCACCACTAGACACAGTATAGTGTTATATTCAGCACACCCCTGTTTTTTCTGCAGACTATAGTCATATTCTAAACATAGCAGATAAACTTTTTCTTGATATTCTTTGATAGGAGCTTGGCAGATAACACCTGGCTGAAGACAATTTTCATTTAAAGGGTATTGAAGCTTCAATATATGATTATAGGCAAGAGTTATTTGGGCATGTCTCATGTTGGTGATATTTTTTTATGTGTATTTTTCTCTGATTTTAGGCATGTTTTCCATACAGTTATAAAAAAGTGTTCTTTTGAATACTTTGTAGAGCTTGTTTATCAATTTGAGAAATATCTTACCAATTTTTTTGTGATGCTTCTACTGTATGGTCATTTGTTTCTTTTCCTGTTATTTTTCTGTATTCTATCGGGGCTAAATGTTAGTGTCATAGAGAATCTGCTATTTTTTAGAGCTGTTTTAAATTTGCCTTTCTTTTATTTTTAAAGATGACTTCATTGGAAAAAATATCAGATAATCTGCTGCTGATGAATAATAGTAAACAATTTATTTGGTAATGGACACGAGGAAGAAGATTTATTTTAATGGCATGTCAACCTATCTAGGGTTATTTTATGCCTAGAGGTTAGATAATTACATTCATATTTTTTTCTATAGTTGTTTCTCAAGTGTTTTTTTTTATTTGCAAATGGTCCCATCAAATATGAATAATCTTTAAACAGATCTATTTGATCCATAGATGAGACCCTAACAGTTACTACCACTTTGGGTCAGAGTGGACCTAGGAGTAAGGGTAACAAAGGGGTACTTCCACACTCCCCAGATCTCCAAAACTGGAGCTTCACTATTAGATCCAGTTTAGTGTCATATTCATAACACCCCCCATTTTGGGGGGGGGGGGTACTGCTCCGCAGGGGATACAGTTAGTACATTTTAAGCCCTACCAACAGGACAGAATAGATGTGTATGGAGAATAAATTACCATTTTCAATTTAGAATTGTTGGTAAATTCTTTTTTAAAATTGAATTAGAAATTTTTTAAATCTATCATATTTTAATTATATTAATTATTAAACCTACAATTTGAACAAAAAAAATCAACTACGATGCTATCAACAAAATCTTCATCAGATGATAACTCTAGGGTCAGTCATGGTTTTGGGGCCAAAATAACACAGGAACTTTCTCATGGTGTAAAAGTTAGCAAGTTAGTTTTATAGATCAACTATTTCTGAATCTTAAGTTCTATCCTTTCTAGGTATCCCATACCCCATACTTCTAGCCTAAACTTAGAAGTGAAATGATTACTAGACTAGTAAACGATTGCACTGGTTTACAAAAATAAATTTTTGGTCTGAGGCAAGAATGGGGATAGGTGTTTTTTGTTAATTTGGGTGTGCTGAATTCAAATTTATAAATAGTTTTGCTCTATCACCTTTAGTTTTCTGGCTTTTAAATAGTCTCATTTTAGTATAAACAGAGAATATATGTGCATATTTCAAGAGTTGCAGCAGCTTATAACAGATAAAACAGGATAGATAAAGAACACTGATTGAATCAATATACTTGGATGACACAATTACACAATTCATAGTACCACAGACAGTCAAAAGTGTGTTTTCTTAGAAGATCTGGTGTATTTTGCCTCCGGAGTGTCACGCAAGAGCATCCAGCAAAAGTCTCCCATCATGCCGGGGTTCCATTTGCCTTGATAGTTGCTCTCCATCTTTGTAATGTCTTGGTGGAATCTTTCTCCATGCTCATCACTCACTGCTCCAAGGTTTGGCGGGAAGAAGTTGAGGTGGGAATGGAGAAAATGAATCTTGAGTGACATTCGGCACCCCATATCCTTGTAAGACTTTAGCAACTTCTCAATACAGGCTTGGTAATCTGGTACATGTGTGTTACCAAGGAAGCCACTACAGACTGACTTGAATGCTTCCCATGCTCTCAGTTCCTTTAAGTTAAGAAGCTCCTCAAAATCTGTATCCTTCAGCACTTCTCGGATCTGAGGTCCGACAAAAATGCCCTCTTTGAGCTTAGCAACACTAAGACCACGGAACACAGTAGACAAGTGTTGGAAGACAGTACCATTTTTGTGCAACACCTTCACGAAATTCTTCATCAAACCAAGCTTGATGTGAAGAGGAGGAAGAAGCACCTTATTCATGTCCACCAGAGGATTCTCCTTGAGGCTGTGTTTGCCAGGAACAAAAGTGCTTCTAGACCCCCAGTCTTTCTGCTTGTAATCCCAGAGACAGAGAAAACAACAGTACTTTGTGAAGCCCACTTGCATACCCATAAGAAGACCAATGACCTTATTTGTTCCGATTCCTGAAACTGGTGATCCTTACATCTTCCTGGACTAGGTTCCACTGTTTAAGCCGAGAAGCCAAGAGCTCTGACTGCTGTTCTGATAGATACAAATCACGTGCAAGATCATTCAGGTCTTCTTGCGTGATCCAGTGTGGCTCATTGCCACTTGTTCCTGAATATGTAGACTCAATATCTTCCAAAGATATTGACTAGGCAGAATCCTCCCTTGAAGGCATTTCTTCATCTGATGAGGAAAGAAGATCCTTATTTACTGGAGGTGTGGGTACAGGAAGATCATCTGAATGGGGAACGGGTCTCAAAGCAGATCGAAGGTTGGGATATTTGATCTTTTTCCTAAAAGATGCATTGAAACCAGTTATATTAGTTAAACAAAAATAACAATCATCTGTGTGGTTTCGTGGCTCTCTCCAAACCATCAGGACTGCAAAGTTGAAAGCCGCTTTCTTGCCATTAAACCATGCAGTTAGTCCATTGTAGCAGGGTTTACAACAGATGTGTGGAGCCCAAGACTTGTCCTGATCACCAATTTTACAGTCAAAATAGTGAAAGTAGGCGGTTCTGAGGAGGGAAGTGATGGTTCGACACTGTGCAACTGTTGTGAAGACCCCACACATGTAGCAGAAAGAATTGGCCTTGTTGAGGCATCCGACATTTTGACATGCTTGAAGCCATTGGAGAATCTGAAAATATAACAAAGTAAAACTAAATGTGCATTTGAAAATGTAATACTAATATTTAGTAACCCAAAAGATGTGTAACACGATAGTTGAGGGACACCAACCTCCTGCGCTGCCTGCAAGACAACCTCTTCCAATGACTGCCAGAGTGTTGCCTTAACTGTCAAAATCCGTCTTGATATATAACTATATATATATATATATATATATATATATATATATATATATAAATAATGTAATGCTATCACTTACATTTAGTGCATAATAACTAAAAAATAAGTCATAAGTCTCACAATATTAGAATTAACCCTGAATTCATATATGCCTTTATGCACAAAATGCACACTATGCATATCTAAAAAACTAGAGGTGATGAGTAAAAACAGATTTCAAATTTGAATTCAGCACCCTCAAATTAGGTAAAAACGGGTATTTTTGTGCTTGCCTCAATTTCTTTGTAAACCAGTGTTGTTACCCTATATTTGGGTCTTGTGCCAAACTAAAGTAAGCTTAGTAAATGAAGCCAACTCATATGGTGTAAAAGTTAGTGAGCTCAGCTTGAAGTTCACTGTTAGTGAGCTTGATTCACACTAGATGCCCCAGACTTCTAACCTTGAGCCAAACTAAGATACTGGAATAATATTAGTATACTTACTTGAAAGAAGAGAAAGCTTCAAAACCTCCACTATAATCAACACGTAAACGAATCAGAGGTTTGTTAGGTTGCCTGCTGTTGCCAGAATGCGTCTGAACTGGAAAAACATTATTAAATAAAATTTAGAAAAGATATTACTACTTATCACAAAATTCCTTATTTATTCATTAGCTTATAAAAATAAAAGACTTATCTTGTAACCTGGTTTAGTCATAAGGGTGCTACTCATATAGCATGTCTTGGTTTGAATTCAGAGTTTTCCTTCTCTAAGATTGTTTTCTATAACAAGGTTAAAGAGCTCAGTCTGTCCTACTATTTACCCATAGCTGGACGTAGAATAGTTGGATTCATATGTGAGAGAAAAAATGAAATGAATCAGACAAATATTTTGAAAAATAAATGGAAGAAAGAATATAGTTGGTGTGAATGAAAATTTATTGCTGACACATATTTCAATATTTGGCCTGCACACAAGTTTTTCTGTTTAAAGTATAAAAATAAAATAATAATAATAATAGAAAAGATGTTTCCCAGAAGTATTAGCACTATGTGAAATGCAAACAGCCTCATCCAGAATTTGAACTTGGGTAACCTCGTTCATTTTCTAGGATAATAACTATTACATAACAAGTGCCACCACAAGTACCTTACTTTATACATGACATCAAAAATGATGGCAATATTCAATTGGCTTGATTTCTATTTTTAATGGCGTATCATCCTTTATGGGTTATTTAATGTCAAAGTCATCCTAGTAAAAAATAGTAAATAGTGTTACTTTTTAATATAGTTGGGAGAGAAAAGGGAATTCATACATTTCCCAAGGGTTTTAATCCAAAAGTAAATGTAATAGAACAAGTGGAGTTTGAACTCACTTACTACAATGTTAAAATCCAGCATGTTAGCCACCACGCCACAAGGTCCCCCTTTCCCAGCAATATTTAAGTGATTTTATAATTACATTTGGCATATATTGTCTATAGCAATTAAGATTCCATAATCTATATTTTTTTTATCAAATTTGGTTTGGTTTATTTAATGGCATATCAATTTCTTATGGGTTATTTAATGTCAAATTTTTATTCATTTATTATTAATAATGTTTGGAATCATAACATTATTTTCAATGTTCCATTGCATTTTTTAATTGTCCTTTCTTATTTGTCTATAACCATTTGTTTACACAGTTATATAGTATTAAGTATTCCTATTTAATACAAATAATTTTCACACAGTTGCATGGTATAAAGTATTCCTATCTAATACTAATAATCTATATGGTTTCAAGTAACTAAAAATAATCCTTTCTAAATAAATTTAGTTTCATATAACTAAGATTAAATGGTTTTAAGCTTCCTATCTAATATCAATAATTATATTTAATAATAATCATCTGTTAGCATAGTTATATGGTTTTACATATTCCTATCAAATATCAATAATTTAGAGATGATGGTTTGGTTTGGTTCATTTGTTTAACTACTTATCAACTCTTTTTTGGTTATTTAAAGTTGAAATTCAATTCATTTGTAAATGTTTGATTATAATCATAACTATTGATATTTTCAATATTTTACTGCAATCATTTTTTTTAATCACATTTGTCTATAATAATTATTTGTTTGCACAAAGTTATATGGCATCAAATATTTCTGTCAAATACGAATTATTTAGGTTTAGTTTTTTTTGTTTAATGGCATATCAACCTTTGTAGGTTATTTAATGCCAAAACCATTCTTCTATAAGAACAGTAATGGTACTATTTAACCCATAGCCGGGAGGATAGGGAGGTCCATACCTTTCCTAAGGGTATTTGTCCAAAAGTGACAGTAATAGCACAAGTGGAGTTTGAACTCACTTACTAAAATTCCACAATCCATCGCTTTAACCATTACACCACAAAGACACCCTCGAATAATTTATATACAATTATATCATTTCAGGTAACTATTCCTATTTAATAATAATAGTAATAAGTAAGTAAAGTTGGCGACCGTAGTCAAGGGTGACCCGAAGACTCCCTTTTCGATAGCTACTACACCAAGGTGTAGGGAAGGGCGCCACTCCTTTCCCTGGATTGCTCCACTTTACCCTTGATCCATACCTTATAATGCTGAGTGTTAAGCAAAGAGGCATCAAGAACCATTTTTTGAGTTTTTGGTATGTCTCGACCTGGGATTGAACCCAGGTTTCCCAGGCCATTGGCGAACGTCTGGTTCAATAATAATAATAATAGTAATAACAATAATAATAACAACAATTGTTTGCTTGCACAATTACATGGTTTTAATTATTCCTATCTAATACAAATAATGTGTACACAGTTGTATGGTTTTAAGCATTCCTGACTAATACTAATAATTTTTAAACAGATCCATCTGAGACATAGACAAGATCTAAACAGGAAACTACCACTCCAGGTAAGAGTGGACCAGGGATAATGGCAATGAAGAGATACTCTGCACTTCTTGAAACTCTAGAATTAGAGCTTCACCAATGGATGCAGTTTAGTGTCATCCCTAGGACATCCCATTTTTCTTACCCCTCTACAGAGGATGTAACCGATATATTCTTAACCTCACTGACAAAGCAGGATCCAGTATGAAGATGTCGCTCATTTACAAATAATTATTACGTATGAAATTATTATTCTTTTTTAAATAAATTTGCATGTTATCTCTATAAAAGAAGAAATTGTTACTTCATTATATGCTCTTATAATTCATTAGATGTTTTTTTTTGTTTGTAAATTATCACAAAACTCAGCTAAACCTATAGCCAACAAATTTTCTGTGGTTACTATTGGAACCATAGAACATGTTTTTAAGATATTAGTTTTTTGAAAATTTCAAAATTTTTTTTTAACTTTTTAACAATAGATTTAATTTACAATGGGTTTAATTTACGATGTAGGTACAATACCTAAGTGGACCCTTAGTTTACGTCAGATTAGTTCACCTTAATCTTCATCTTTTTCTTATTTGTATAAAGTTGAGATCTCATTTAAAAATTTTCAAGATAGACACCAAACTTTAGTTATATTCCCCCATATAATATCATATTAGTATAAATTACTAAATGACCATTTTGTTGGTCTGTCATTGTGTAACTCAAAGTCAGCTCAAGTTATGGTCACCAATTTTCTGTGGTTACTGCAGCAATCACTTATGATTGCTTTGTCAATGAGGGCCAATCATCTGTTGAAGAAGGGGAAACACAAAAATACAACTTGCCTCAAACATAGGACCTTCTGCTGTTTTATTCCCTCTGTTCAGTTTCTGAGGTTGTGGATGTATTTGAAATGTATAAAGGACACAATGTATAGGGTAGCTTCTTTGTTCTAGTAGGAACTAGCTCTTCTTACATCTCTGAATGGTTCAGTCACTTTCCATCCACACTATGCTTGTCTTACCAGCCACCAAAGACAGAGAATCAACAATTCAGTTTCTTTTATTGGGGTTTACAGAGCACAAACCCCCATTTCTGCCTTGTATGGATAGCATCACCCAACCAGACCCCATCACTATTTAAATGGCCAATCAAGTTTGGTTTTTTGAGCAACTTTTGGTTAATTGCTATTTTCAGTCCAGAACGCTTGATCAAACATATCTTCTCACACGTAGCCTACTGGTTGAGATTTTGTCAACTTGTCTATCTTATAGCTGCTAAATAGATTTCTTTTTTTATAATTTATCTATTTACACTCCGCCACCACTGGCTTACAATGTTATATTACTAATGGGACACCAGAGTATATTTTTAGCATATTAGTTTTTCAAAATTCCAAAATTTTTAAAGTTTTTAATGAGGTTTAATTTATAGTGTAAGTATAATACCAAACTGGATCCTTCTTTTGTGTCTGTCAAGCTACTTGAATTCTTATAATGTCTTTGGGAAATATATGAATCCATCTCTTCTCTCTCCAGCTATGGGTTAATAGTAGGACAAACTGGTTTCTTTAACCTCAGAAAGACAACCAGGCTAGGAGAAAGAAAAATGAATTCAAACCAGCTTTACTCCACTTAAAAATTGACCTCAAGCTTCCAGTGGCAAAGGTGTTAGATAGATACATACTTGAACTTTTCTCAAAAACCTGAGATATTTCAATTATACTAGATGACCTGTAATCCAGTTGGGTGAATAGTGATGTTTCTATTTAGAAAAGAGTGAAGGATTCTGATTGGTATTTCATATCTCCATTATATCAAGAATTTGGATGATTAAGAAAAACAATGTTCAACACAAATGCGAATCCCATAAAATTATCATTTAATTGCAAATTAGACTGGAAATTGCCTAATTTTCTAAGCATTTTATGCGTATTGCCTTAATAAAAAATCTCACAATGACATGTCATTTTATCTTGACTAGTTATATATATATATATATATATATATATATATATATATATATATATATATATATATACACACACACACACATACAATATATATATATATATATATATATAGTGAAAATTTTAGTAAAATATAGATACATGTAACTAGCTCATTGGCTGAGTAGGTAAAGTGTTTGTTAATGGCCTGGGAGATTGGGGTTCAATCCCAAGTTAAGTCATACCAAAGACTGAAAAAATGGTACTTGATGCCACCTTGCTTAACACTTAGCATTATAAGGTACAGATCAAAGGTAAAGTGGAGCGATCCAAGGAAAGGAGCAGCACCCTCCCCTACACCTCGATGTTGTACCTAATGAAAAGGGAGCCTTTGGGTTGCCCTCGACTATGGTTGCCAACTTTACTTTATAGATACATGTGATCCAAGAGTTCATGTTGAAGCTGATTTCCAAATTTCAAATGATTCAGTAAATACATAGATCAAATCTATGATCTCTTAATGGGGCCTGCCTTCTGCAGGAATTACAGGTATACTTATTGTAATGGTTGTCTTTGTAGGAAATGGAATATTTATTGTTACATTTAATAGTTATTGCCAGAGAAAATGGAATCAGTAACTTGAGTTCAAATCCTGGACAAAGCTGTGTTTCACTTTGTACCTTTGAAAAAAGTTACAAATCTATCTCTTCCTTTGGCTATGAGTAAATAGTAGGACAGAGCGGGTTCTTTAGCCTTGGTTAAGCAACTATCTAGGAGAAAGAAAACTCTAAATCAGACCAGCTTTACTCTATTTAAAAATTGAACTTGTGTCACATCTTGCCCGTTGTTGAGGGGTTGAGTAAATATATAAAGTATTGCCAGTAAATAAGTATACCTCTAACAATTTTTTTTTATAAAGCAGCAAGATTTTGTTATTTATAGTAGAACATTATGCAATCAAAATGGATATTATTAGGTATTATTTATTGCAAAACTCTACAGCATTAGAACTCTGTAACCAAAAATATGAATAAGTACACCTATGCAATTTTTGCTTACAGAGATTCAATGCTGTAGAGTTTGGTAATAAATAATACCTAATAATCAGTTTTGATTGTATAATAAAAAAATAAAGTTGGCAACTGTAGTCGAGGACTACCTGAAGGCTCCTTTTTCAATAGCTACTACACCGAGGAGTAGGGGAGGGCACTACTCCTTTCCTGGATTGCTTCATTTTATGCTTGAAACGTACCTTATAATACTGAGTGTTAAGTAAGGAGATATCAAGTATCATTTTTTAAGTCTTTGGTTTGACTCGACCTGATATTGAACCCCAGTCTCCCAGGTCATTGGCAAACACTCTACCACTAGGCCAATGAGATTGTATAATGATCCACCAGAAATAATACAAACCTGGTATTTTGGGCTTAGACTAATTGATATTAAAAACATGTTAACCTGTCTAGAGTTATTTTATGCCAAGAGGTTAGAGAATTGCATTCATTGTATACTCATATTTACATTTTTTGTGTAGTTTCTTAAGACATTCTTTTTTGCAAACAGTCGTCAAATATGAATAATTTCTAAACAGCTCTATTCAACAAGCATATGGGACCCTAACAGAGTGGACATGGGAGTAATGGCAATGAAGTAGTACTCCATGTACCACAGAGCTCCAGAACTGGAGTCTCATCATCAGATGCAGTTTAGTGTCATACCCAACTGACAAGGTAGCTTTGGTTTAGTAGAAAATCAACTTTTTATAAAACAGTGTTAGATGTGTACTCATTCATCACTGTTCACTCATGCATGTGTAGCTCTAATACTAATTGTTCTGAGTATTTATTTATGAGTGATATTGTCACTTAAAATCCTGGCTAGATGACAGGTTTTCAACAGGTTTAAAGTAGAAAACTAACCTAAAAACTGAGCTATTAAAAACTATCAATTGCAATAAAAATAAACTTTGAATAACAATAAAGGTTTTAAATACCTGCTTTTTCAAGATAATATTCTACTTTTTCCTTACAATATTTTTCCATCTTTGAACTAATACGAGGATCATCAGGCTTAAGGGACGTTTCACTTAAGACAATGTCTTCTGTGTAAAACTGCCTAACAGTTTCCAAAGGAAGTTTAGTGATCTTGAAGTTTTTATCATTGATGTGCAAAAGACCAACATGTTTTGCGGCCGCTTCTCCTGGACTCATTGATGTTGCAATACTACTTCCAGGCTGAGAAACATAGAAATTCTGGTTACCATTCCATTCAGGGTCAATACGGCATTCATGCTCATGACCCCAAATAACAAGATCCAAAAAATCATCAAGAAACTGTTCGGGAATGTATCTGGTTGCACTGTGCTTGTAACGATTTTGATGGATTACAAACAAGTTGAACCAGTCATCCTGTTCTTCACGTGGTCGCAACATAGAAACATTTTTGTTTAGAAACAGCCGATGAAGACGCTCATCTTGGATTGAGCCAAGACCAAATAGGGCCAGTTTTGTGTTTCCTTTCTGCATCAACAATGGTGACAGGGTGATCTTTTCTAATGACATTGATTTGCCAAAGTAGTTGACAAAGCCGATAGTATGCAGTAGATCCAGAGAACAGAGGTTTCCTTCCCCAGTCGGATCATCATGATTGCCATGAATTGAGAATATTGGAAAAGATATATTAAGATTCGGGTCTTCATAGTTCAGACATGGAAAGTTGCAATGCTCAAAATTAACAGACTGGTCACTGACAAACTCGAACTGCACAGGTTTTTCGCCAAGGCAGTACTTGCGCATCAATGATATGCAACCATGTAAGATACGACGTGAAGGTTTGTTTTCATGAAATAAGTCCCCACCAAGGAGAATAAAATCAACATCATTCTTTTTGGCCTTTTCAAGAATCTCTTCAAAAGTCACGAGAGAATCATTACCACGTATTGGGTCTTTCTCCATATAACCAAGGTGGATATCTGTGGCCAGCAAGATCTTAAATGTATCATCCTTGCTGGAAGATTCATCTTCTCTTACCATTACTTTGTTCTGAAAGAAAAAAAAAATTTAAATACAAATATATATTTATATCATATATATATATGTACAATAAGTAAGTTTTTAAGACCAATTTCTTACCTAAAAGATAAGGGGTCATTCATGTATGTTCTTGAAATTTTGAAGCCCTAGCTTTGTCATAATAACTAATGGTCTTTGCTTAGGTATAGGCTAAGATAATTAAGTTAATATTATAAGATAATAAACATTTTTGTTTTCTGTTCAGTCTAATGTAATTATTTTACATCACCAGCTTAAAAAAAATACCTGTCAAGTGGAAAAAACTTTGTTCTGAGTGAAATAATTTTTATACGCACTAACCAAAGTACTCACCTATCCTGAGTAAGATTTGGATTGAAATTGTCTTTACAATCTTTGTAATCAATTAAAAATTTACACTAATTGTTTCTATCAGAGACAAATCCACAAAAAGAAAGAGATTTAATTATTTTTTATATTATCTTGAGAAGCTAGTATCATTCTGTTAAAAATTTCAATCTGGCAGGGTAATATCATTTAATTTGACTAAGTGATTTACTGAGTTAAACATTTTTGTTTTTGATTCAAATTGGTTTGGTGTTTTTGTTTAATGACATATCAACCTTCATGGGTTGATATGTCATTAATAGTGGTACTATTTAACCCATAGCTGGGGAAGGATAAGGGAGTTCAAACCTTTCCCAAGTGTATTAGTCTGAAAGTAAATGCAATAGTGCAATTGGAGTTAGAACTTGTTTTCTACGATATCACAGTCCATTACATTAACCACAACACATAAGGGTCTTCCCATTATCCAAATTTTTAGTTCTAAATTATAATGCTATGTGATTACCAGTTTTTAAAACTTATTTACTAAGGTTTTTCTCTGACACACAGACTTCAGATTGCTTAGAGTACTTGCAGTTACCCATCTAAAAACTGAACATGCTCATCCCTGCTTAACTTTAGTGACCTAGTGTTGTGTTTTGACCTTTTGACCCGGCCAAAAATGCCATTCAAGGTGATGCACCGGAAGGAAGTGATACATTCTAATGGCAGTTATGAGAGGAAATCGCGTGGGCGGAAATTGGCTGATGAAATGGGACGAGGTAGGTTGATTCTCCTACCCTTCTGTGTCTGAATCAACAGGCATTAAGACTGACCGTTAAAAGGAGATATGAATGAAAGTCAATTCCTCACACTCTATGACCTGCAGCCTGTAGAACAAAGAAAGAAATCCAGGTCACTCGGGTATTGTGACCGGATTCAATAGTTGGAGGAAAAAAAAGTCAAATGATTGGCCCAAATGCCATTTTTTTTTCATTAGAGAAGTTTGGAAAAGAATCTTCAGTTTGAGAACAGAAGTCGGCGAAGACGCAGGTTTACAACCAAACTCCGGGAGGTCCCTCGCCCGCAAAAAGAATCTTTAGTTCTGTACAGAAATCAGCGTTAGAAAGACGCTGACTCAGCCGACTCTGTGAATGTCACTTGCCCATAAAAGAAAGGAACCTAAACATTAAGTCTTGTCAAAGATAAGTACAACTTAAACTGTTTTCCTTCTACCCTTCCTAAATATTGGGAAATTATATGTATTCAAAAAAGAAAGGATTCGGTTTCATCATTAGCAAATTAGTGAATGAACTTTGTTACATGCTTCAGTCTGGCGACTTAGATACTTTCTCAAGTAAAAGAAAGAAAAAAGAAAGAAAGAAAAAAAGGAGAAAGAAGAAAAGGACTGGTGAGAGACATTTATGTTTGATGCTTCCTGTTGGCTTAATATTGCCGGTATTTTAAAAAGAAAAGAGAAAAGAAAAAGGAACTGTTTCTTAAATCTTATCATTAGTTGTTTGGTCGTCGCCTATTAAAACTTTGTTATATTTCAAATGCACCCTTGTGTTGAAATCTATTGGTTGTGTTGTTTCTTCTATCGATTCGTCTTCTTTTGTGCGTAACTGTTTCAGCCTCATATCGCTGTCATTAATTCTCGCTAAACGTCTTATTCACCTTAAAACATTACAAGGGAATTTTGGGAATTTGACAACAGTTAATATTTTCTAACCTTGAAGTCCATTTTTTTCCACTATCTGAGGGGGTAGGAAAACGAAGGACTTGGTGGGGTATGTGAAAGTGAATTGGAAACCCCCTTGCCAGCATCAGAGATCAGTCTAGCCCCAAATTAACCCCCACATTACTTGCCAGTCTACCATATGCCCGAAATAGGAGTATTGACAAGGACTTATTTTGCGAAGGGTCAAGTGCCAGACTGCCCTCTACGTCACATGCGCATAAAATGAACTCTCGTCCTGAGATAATTAGTTATGCAGCGTCACATTATCTACAACAGCTCTGTGCTGACACAGTATGTAGTCTGGGAGACCTGGCAGGAGTAATGAATGATAGGGACAAAGGGAGAAAAAGAGTCAGGGAAATCCATGCTGTTGGCTTGACCCATAGATGGGGCTCAAACAGGTGCTACCACTCTGTGTCTAAGTAGACTTTGGAGTAATGCCAATGGAGGTGTATTTCACTCCCTCCAGATCTCTAGAGCTGGAACCTCACCATCAAATGCAGTTTTGTGTCATACCCAAGACACCTTTCTGAAAGGGGGGGGTCCTATCCCTCTGCAAGGGATACAGTCAGTATTCTAAGCTCCACTGACAGGGCAGCATAATACTATTGCTGTTGTTTCATGGAGTGCTGCTTCCTGGATTTGTTCAATATGGCACATAGTATTCTTGTGCTGTTCCTGTATAGCTTTTTCTCTAAATGTTTGTCAGCATCCATGTGGTGCAACCGTACAGTAGTATTGATGCAACCGCTGCTTGGAAAAAGTTCTGTTTTAATTTATTAAAAAATGGGACAAATAGATGTTTAAAACTTATTGGTATTCGAGGACGGTGAGCAAAAAAAACTCTTAAGGAACGACTACACAAAAAATGTAACTATGAATGTACAATGAACACGATTCTCTAACTTCTAGACAGAAAATACCTCTAGACGGATTGGCATGCCATTGAAGTCAATCAATCAAGTATTATGATTCTCAATGGGGGCTCCATACTTCTGGTCTTATGCTAAACTAAGCTTGGAGAATAGCATTATTTTTTATCTCTATGGTCCACAACATCTAGAATTCAAAGGAGATAACAAGAATCGAATCAAAATTTGAATGAACAATCAAAAGTAACATTTGCATTAACTAAAAATAGTGCAATTTTTCGTTTTATGCCCTTGATAAATTCACAAAAATATGTTTTAGGGTGTGGTCAAAAGTTCACCACGACTTTATTGACAACTGAATAGTGTGGCAGTGTCTAGTAATAAAACAAAAAATGCAATTTAAATTCATAAAATATTACAAAAATTCGACCAAACTGTATTATCCAAATACAGATAATTTAAAAAAATGATAGATTTCGGAAGAAAACGAAATTTTAAAAAATAGGTGGGCAAAAGCTTACAGCGATAAACTGGTTTTCTAAACGTGTGCCCTGGAAACTTTTGCTCATGTCTTGAATATTTTTGTAAGTTTTAACAAAACTAACTTCACATTCATTTTAACAACATAAAACGAAAGATCACCAAAATTTTAAAATTACTACTTGTCAGGTCGTGATTAACAACCTTGACATTAAAGAGAACCGCTAGTCATAAAAACAAAACAAAAAAAAAAAACGATCTTTCATAAAGTCTAAAAATATCACAAGAAAGAAAGAATGTCAGGGAACATAATATTTTATTTCAAAATTCTGAGGATCGTTGTGATAAATAAAAGAAGAAGAAAAAAAAAAATAATAAAAGGACTTCAAACTAAACTGCTTACGTTGACCAACATTTTCCGCGGGAAACTGACAACCAAAAGGGAAAAAATCCCAAATTTGTATAAATTTAATTTTTTAAATCATTACCAAGAAAGACTAAAGTAAAATCTAATGTAAAAATTATTTATGTACGCTTTATAAAACTGGAAAGTTTTGTGATAAACGATAGCGCAAAATAAAATGTAAAAAATAAATAAACAAATAATTTGCATTAAAGTTTTTCGGATGATGACAACCAAGATTTTTTAAATTTACCAATATATATATATATATATATATATATATATATATATATATTAGTTGCTGTTTAGTGAATTGAGAAATCTGAAACCGCATGATTAACGTTTACATTATTTCAAAATCTTATTTACTAGCTAATACGACACAAGATCAAAGGAAAGGATGACTGTGTTGCGCCAATCTTTCAAATGAGAAAGATAAATAGCTTTTACCAGGTTTCGAATAACAACTTCAGGTACTTATGCTGGAAATCAGTAACTATTTTCAATCAGGTGAACCTATAAGTTCTTCATATATCCAAGTCTGGCATAAGGATATAAATAGTAATAGTGGCTGAACGGTTTGTTTAAGCACTATTTCACAGTGAGAAGTTGGTTGCCTTCTTTCATTCAGAATGGAAATAATATACGTACGCCGTACGGTAACTTTATCTAATTTAAAAACTGTGGCAACTCATTATCCACATAGAAACTTTTAGACAATATTCTTTTTTAAGATTCATATTGCAATAATTTTTTTATGGTAGTTGAATTTTTTTTTTAAATTATCATTTAATTTTTTCAAGATTACGAATGTAATTAATAAATTTAAAAAAGATACTGGTTAAGTTGAATAACTTTTTTCTGGCCAAGTTTTTTTCTTCCTTCTTTCGAGGTGGGGGGATAGCTTTTTATTTACTTATTTACAAAGAAATGGAAAGAGAAGTCCAAGCATTATGTTGACGAAGACAGAAAAAAATAATCTGAGAGAAAAAAAAACATTCTTTGCATAATAATATCAAAACCAAGAAATTAAGTTCAAAGTGTTGTAAGAGAGGAGTTGGGTGCCTTATCTAGAAAAAAATTGGAACATACGACAGTACATTCACAACAACTAAGATAGCCAGTTACTAATTTAAATATAAGAATTTCTCAACATTTCATAGACATCTCAGCAAGTTTTTCTTGGAAGATCACGTGGTCCAATCATCCACACGAAATTGAAAGCTTTTGTTTTCTGTTCTTTACGATCTCGAAAGGGTTATGAAAATTTTGATGAATGTACTTCCGCAATTAAGTACTAATTAAATTAAAACACCAAGAAAATAGAAAATGATACTCGGCCAACCAACAGTTGTCAATTTTGGGAGGGAAAAATATTTCGTTTCTAAGTTCACTAAACCCAAATAAATAAGTTTTAAGTTTTTGTTTAGTGAATGAAATCGAATAAATCAGTAATAAATTACATATAAACTTATTCAAAAATTCTTTCCATAAATAATTGTGAGGTGTTTTATTTAATTAAAAGTCTTTCAGTAAATTATTGTTTTTAATACTACTTTTTAAAAAATTTCTCGACATGCTCAAATTTTAACAAACGAACAATAAGGTTCTTTAGTCTTTCAAATTTAACGCAGTCAATGATAAGGAACATTTAAAATTAGACTTCAGGGGTGTTCTTTGATTTTGTTTAAAAAGTCAAAAAAGATTTTTCTTTTTACCTCAGCGAAGTTATTCACAGTTCACTTCTTTGATAAATGAAACCAATGATTTATGTTTGAGATGAATTTTTTTGAAGGGAGATAACTGTAATGTTAAGCCAGTTTTCTTTTTCTTTTGCTTTCTGATTTGTTTGGCTTTATGGCATATCAACCATTTTAATGCCAACTCTTGTTTATAGAGGAAAATTGAAAAACAAAGTAATAAAAAAGGAAGCATTTATTGTGAAGGAAAGTCGACTTTAAACGTTTCGGTTTTAATGAACCTTCATCAGGACTTGATGAAGGTTCCTTGAAACTGAAATGTTTAACATCAACTTTCCTTCACAATAAATGCTTCACTTGATTACTTTGTTTTTCAGTTTTTCTCCATACTGTCAAGTTCCTTTCTATTATTTACTTCCATCTCCTGTTTATACAAATATAATAAATATGTATGATTTGTAAACACATTTTCTTGATAACATATTTAAACGAGCCTGAGCTGATTTTCTTTGCATGCAGTTTAATGGTTTCAAGTATTGCTATCTAATATGAATAATTCTATTAACTATTAATCATTTTTTTGCAGACAGTTAAATGGATAGACATAATATTAAAGATTAGGTTGTAGGTAATTTGATTTTTAACTGAGTAAGAACTAATTTGTTTGCAATCAAATATTATAAAAATTTATTTCTAAGAAAAAATCAAGCCAACCACATGTGGCACTTGATTTGGCCAGAGTAGAAAAGGGAGAAGTAATCCCGAACAATATGGCACCAAAAAGCTGCTTCCCACTATTTGTCGAGAACTACTATTAAGACCCTCAGTAGGAATTCGGGGACCAAACTGATAGCACGAAAAATTAAGCCAGAAGAAAGGTTTCATCATTAACTTCTTGAATAGCAGAAAAACTGTGAAAGCAAAAAACTTCCCAAGAAATAAAAGTAAAATTAAATGAAAGTTGACTACTGAAATTCTCTCAAGTTAAACAACTGAAAGAAAATTCAACCGAGAATTCTGCTGAAAAGAACTTTAAAGAAGACTTGAAATTAAATGGACACTGAAACAGTTCAATAAAACTAAAAAGCAAAGAAAAATACTCAAATTCAAAAAACCTTGTTTCCTGGACACTCTCTCAGATAAGTTCCTGCAAATTGTACTAAAATTTGCAACACTTTATCTTTTCTATTTTTTTTTTTTTTTGTTTCTTTCGTATAAAATTCCTTTTTAAAAACTTTATTGCCTGTGTTATCTTTTCGAATCAGTATCCGAACTAGAAAGCTGCGGAACTTACTGTTTGAACCTAGCATTTAAAATTACACACTAAAACCCCCTAAAAACATTACCCAGTTATATACTAAATTTGGCTTTAGTGTCACTCTCTTTATATCAAACTTTATATCTTTCAAAAATTCCTTTAATATTGCTATTGTTTCAACACAGTTAAATGATTTCAATTATTGCTATAAAACACTTATAATTCTATTTCAATATTTCTCATTTGTTTGCTCATGGTTAAATGAGTCCAAGTATTGCTATGTATCACTAACTATCCAATTAACCATCAGTCATTTATTTACACACAGTTAAATGATCAGTTTTATTTCAAACAATACAATTCACTGTAAATTATTTGTTTGCACTTGGTTTAAATGTCAAACAGTTATATTTGACCTATGAATATCAGGTGCTACCACTCTAGGTCAGAGTGAACCAGGGAGCAATGGCGATGAAGGGGTACTCCTCATTCCCCAAATCTCCAGCATTAGTGGAGCCTCACCATCAGATTATTTAGTGTCTTATTCAGGACATTCATTCGGTGGGAGGGGTTACCCCTCTGCAGAAATGTAGTTAGTGTATTCTACAACCCCAGCTGACTGGGCTCATTCTGCTTTCTATCACCAAACAAGAGGATATAATTCCACTGAGGATGGCAAGAATTCAAAAGACTTGTGGGTTTTAAAGGGTTTTGAAGGTCAGGGGCTAAGGGCAAGGCTGTGTTGCCATAAGATATCTGACTCCATATTTTGGTTATATTATTTTACCCCACATTGACTGGCCGGCGCAATGCCTTGTCCAAAGAAAGTCCAAAAGAAATAAATAAAAAGAAAAGATAGAAACAGATAAGAGACGAAAACATTTCTTCCATACTTTCCTTGGTGAATGGACTAACCAATGCTACGTCCCAAGACGCAGCGTGGTGCCCAAAACACCAGACAGCAAAATGATGTTGTTGGTTCGACAGACACTCCCTGACAAGACTCGTTTCACAGAAAACCTGAATATTTATCTCTCTCCACCGGCTCCAAATTCGCCACTCCAAAATCCTTCTAATTTTGGTGCGACCGCTTCCCATTGGCTACTTTACTTTTTATTATTTTTCTTTTTTTTCTGATTTTTAACCGGATGGATGCGTGGAGCCTTATGCGTGGCGACACGTTTATACATTTTGTATGTGGCAGCCAACGAGTCAACATCCGGTTGGGAGTTTTATTGTTAATTCCGAAATCCCCACAGACTAAATGCTATAATGAAGTGATAATTATCCTTGGTTTGATTTTATGATTTAAAAGGGATTTATTTGCATTCACATTTTTCTTGATACTGAGTCAAACCAATGTGCTTAGAATACACTGGTGGTATCTCCGGCAGAAAGGTGAGAGCCCATCTCCCAAAAAAAAGAGTGTCCTAAGTATGGTAATTAACTGCATCAGATGATGAAGCTCTAGTTCTGGAGTATGAAATACCCCTTCATAGCTATTACTCCCAGGTTCACTCTGTCCCAGATGGGTAGTACCTGTTAGGGTCCCATCTATGGGTTAATAAGATCTGTTTAAAAATTATTTGAATTCAACAAGACTCAGGAAAAATAAATAAATAAAAAACCTCTTAAGAAATAACTACCCAAAAAATGTCAATACAATTAATGCAATTCCCTAACCTCTTGACATAAATTAATTCTTGATAGGTTGAGATGCCATTAAAATCAATCAATAAATCAATCAAGCCTTGAAAAAAAGAGACAAATTGGGAGACCAAAATGGTTTGAGCAAATGCCTAAAACTTGTAAAATTAAAATAGTTAACTGCGTGCAAACAAATATCATATTGAATTATTAGTATTAGATAAGAATACTTGAAAACATTTAACTGTATCACAGTTATTTTTAAATGTCTTTCTCACCAATCCTGCTGTGAGTACCAGCCAGTCCAAAGCAGCAACACCCAGCATAGCAGACCAACCAGCCCAAGGCATGGAATACAATATAAGTTGCTCGGCGCCACTGAACTGGGCTGATCAGTTTGCTAGATACATATATTCAAAATATTAAAATTTTCAAAAATTCATTATTTCAAAACTCATCAACTGTTATAGACTGATTTGCCTATTTAATGACATCTTCAGGAAAGAAAAAAACTACTTCCAAATATGAAAATATTTTTAAACACAAGTGAATCAAAGGTTTAAGTTATTCACATAAAGTTCAATTCCCATTCACATGTGAACACCAATTCCCTGTTAACCATAAGTCTATCAGTCTTGAAATGCAAGCAATTTGGAAATAAACATCATTGGAAATGGAATTAGTAACCTGAGTTCAAATCCAAGACAAGTTTGTGTTTTACTTCACACAAATGTCTTTGGGAAAGGCATGGATTCATATATGCTCTTGCCCAGTTATAGGCAAATAGTAAGGCAGACTGGGTTCTTTAGCTTTGGTATGACCACTAGTCTAAGAAAAGGAAAACTGAATTCAAACTACCTTAAAAATTGACTTTGTGTCATATTCTGCTTATAGTGGAGGGATTGGAAAAATATAGGTGGAATGCGACACAAAGTCAATTTTTCATTTTGGGTGAGGATTAGAAATTTTTAAATGACCCTTGTGTGTGTCTGTTTGTATCAAATCATAACCTAGAAAAAGCAGCACATCATTGCAAGATTTTTTATTGAACAATAAACTTAATGTTCTAATTTAGAGAATGAAGCAATTATCACTCCAGTTCGCTAGAAGGAAGTCCCCATGGCATAATGGCTAAAGTACTGGACTGTGGCCTCAAAGCAAGCAACTAAGTTTAGCTCCAGTCACACTATTGCATCTATTTTCTGACAAATACTCTTGGAAAAAGTATGAACCCCCTTATTTCCCTACCCCCATCTATGGGTTAAATAGTATCACTGCTGTTCTTCTACAAAGATAGCTTTGGCATAAAATGACCCATGAAGGGTGATAATGTCATTTAACAAAGAAACCATACCAATTTGCAACTAAATAATAATTTTATGAGATCGTCATTCACGTTGAATATCATTTTTAAACCATCCAATTTTTTTATGTAATGGTGATAAGGTTTGGTTTGGTTTCTTTGTTTAATGGCATATCAACCTTTGTAGGTTATTTAATGCCCAAGCCATTCTCCTAGAACAGTAGTGGTACTATTTAACCCATAGCTGGGAGGTTAAGGGGGTTCATACCTTTCTCAAGGGTATTTGCCCGAAAGTGAACGTAATAGCACGAGTGGAGAACGAACTCGCTTACTACAATTCCACAGTCCATCGCTTTAACCATTACACCACGAGGACACCCCACCTAATGGTGATAAGTATGAAATGCTAATTATGATTTTTTACTCCTTCCTCATCAAAAACACCAGCATCATCATAGACCACAGTTACAATTTATAAAAACAATTTATTTTTCCTAAAATTCCCAAAGATAAAAGAGGCTCCCAAATCCAAGATATTAATGCTTTCTTCTAGTTTTAATCAAGATAGTGTCACCTCTGAAATTAGTAGACCAGTTTGCATACTTCAAAAGCAATATCTCATCTACTGGAAGCAACATCAACATATGCATAGATAAAGCATGTACTACTATTGACAGGCTAATGATGATATGGAAATCTGATATCTCTGATGAGATAAAGTGGGAATTCCTCCCAGTTGTTGCCATGCCAGTACTATAGTATGGTTGCACCACTTGGACTCTTTCTGGAAAAGAGGTTAGATGGGAATGACACAAGGATGCTGTTTTAAACAAATCCTGGTAGTAACACCCAACAAAACAACAGCAGTATGGTTACTTACCTTTCATCTCACAAACTCTGGAAGCAGCACCCCACAAAATAACAGTTGTATGGCCACTTACCTCCCATCTCACAGACCATCTAAGTAAGATGAGCAAGACATGCTGGGCATTGTTTGGGAAGTAAGGACAAACTCATAAGTAACATTCTCCGATGGACTACTATACATGGACACACCAGTGTTACCTGACCAGCAAAAAAATCTTACATTTATCAGCTCTGTACAGACACTGGATGCCATCAAGAGAACTTACCAAGAATGATGGTCGTAGGGATGGATGGTGAGAAAGAGTCAAGAGAATCCATGCTGTCAGCATGCCTTGATGATCATCTTCATGATAGCGTGCAAATTTGTTTCTGCTGCATGTACCTGACTTTGTTAAGTAAATTCCTTGATACCGAAATGAGTGACTTTCTTGCAGTGTTAAGTTTCCAACTTCAGGTCTGGCAGATCTTTACACTTTTAAAAGAATGATTGATTAATTTTAATGACATGTCAACACATCTAGGGTTATTTTATGCCAAGGAGTTGCATTTATTGTACATTGATATGCATACTTTTTGTGTAGTTGTTTCTTAAAGAGTTCCTTGCAGTTATATGAAATCAATTATTCCTATTTAATGCAAATGATTTGTACATAGTTGTATGGTTTGAAGTATTCTTATCTCATATAAATAATTATATGGTTTCAAGTAACTTAAATAACCCTTAGTAAATTGTCACTTCAAGTAACTATTCTTAATACAAATAATTGACACACAGTTACATGATATTCCTATCAAATATAAATTATCAAACAGCTCTACTTGACCCATAGATTGGATCCTAACAGGTACTACCACTTTAGGTTACAGTGGATCTGGGAGTAATGTTAATGAAGAGGTACTCTACACTCCCCAGATCTCCAGAACTGGAGCCTCACTATCAAATGCAGGATATCTATTATGTGGTTGGAGCCTTACCCTAAGCTAAAGATACAGTTAATATATTCTTATATAAAAAACTGAATCTGTGACAACTAAGTTTGATTGAAAGGAATATTCAGTGCATTGTATTATCATCTGATTGCAATCAACTGGTTATACCAGTTACAATTAATCATAGTTAACTGGTATAAACCTTGAAAATTGCATCATAATGGAGTAAGCTGTTAAAAAGTCAGTGTAAGACAAAAAAATAAAAACTTTGGAAAAATGAAAATAGTTGAAAATATAAGGAAAATATTTTAATCACTTTTACTACAAGATAGTTTTATCAAATTATGATTATCTTTATTGTTATAAAAATATACTGTATATTATTAAATTATTTTACACAATCCATACAGTAGAAATCTTCACTTAGATTTGTATCTGGAGGGATACATTTAGGACAGACATATCTGTCACAGATATCGCAGATAAGCCACAATTCTGAGTCAGCACCCTCATATGTACTCCATATCTGTCCACAATTCAGACAATTGTCATCCTTAAACCCATCATCAATTTGAATTTTCTCTTTTTTCTTTTTAATCTTAACTTTAGATTTCCATTTGGTATTTGAAGAAGTGTGATGTGTTGTCTTCTTGATGGCTTTCTTGGTTCTAATTTTGTTTTTAGATTTTAACTTGTTTTTTTCAGTACCAACCACACTGGAATGTTTCCGTTTAGAATTCAACATGGTACTTTCAGTTTTAACAGAAGATAATGCAGGAGTCGCAGAAACCATTGTTTGCTTTAAAAGTTTCCCTGAATCAACTGAAGTTTTAAGAGCATCAAAATATTTCTCTGTCTTCACTGCAGACAGATCAACAGGCCAGAGTCCTGTTTTTTTAAACCCCCCAATCAGGTTATCTGAAAACACATGACCCCACAAGTCTTTCAATAAGGTAGGAAATTCACTTTTAGTAACTGTGTTCACTTGTTCTCTTTGAAAAAACCTAAGAACTATTTGCCGCCATACTTCATTAAGCTGCTGAAAAATACCAACATATAAAGGTTGTAAAGCATGTCCTGTGTGGGGTGGCAAGCAAAGAATTATAATTTTTTCAGCATTAGCTATCATTATGGTGCTGTAAGATAAACGCTGAATATAACCATCATAGAGTAAGATCAAAGGTTTTTTTCTATCTTTCACAAATGGGATAAAGGTTTCTTTAAACCAGTTCTCAAAAGCAAGTTCTGTCATCCATCCATTATCGGTAACAGTATATTGTGTCTGGGAAGGGCCCCCATGCATCCAACTCTCTTTCAAATGCTTACCTTTATAAATGACAAGGGGTTCAATAAACTCACCCTGTGCAGAACCACACACAAGAATTGTATATAAATTATTGCCAATGTTCTCTGTTGGAAAGTATACATCTTTGGATGTCTTTTTAAAAAGCATCAGTTGCCACATTGGATCAATGCTACAAGCAATTTCACTAATGGTGAAAAGCCTTGCAGATGCATTAGTATCATTTTGTAAATTGTCTTCTGCTAGAAAATTGCAAAAAATCTTAAAGAAGAAGTCTACAGCCTGAGTAGCAGAGGTTGTCGGGATTTTTTGCTCGTTTTTTAATTCTGGATAATTAAGATTTATTTTATCAGCCCAACGTTTTCGAAATCCAATCATCCAATCTTTACCAGGAAAATTGAACTTGAAGACAGTTGACCTTTTCTGACTGTCCAGATAAGTTTTGATCATATACTTAAGTTCTTTAGTTCCATTAGGCCAGCCACATCTGCCCATTTCTTCCAAAACTTTTAAAACATGTTCTTCTTCTGCCTCAGTCAGAACTCGTTTGATGGTACCACTTCCAATCTTACTTGGTGGAGATGTAACCCATCGTCTTAAGGTCTCCTTAGGTATCATTTTGTCTTTTGAGACCTTGTGAATAGGATTTCCTTTTCTTACAAGATCCACTGCTTGTTCAAGCGTCTTCTCATCATATGTTCTTTCACGTTTATGAATATAATTTCGCACCATAGCTGAAAAGATACACAAACATAAAATCATTCCATTTTTCAATTTAAATATCTTTCTTGTGATATTTATAATTTTCTTACATAGAAAAATCCATTCTTTCAGAATTCTTTAATCACTGATTGACAGCTTGATAATAATTTTACAAATAAATAATAAATAAATAAGTTTACAAATGAAGTTTGTTATAATATAAAAGTTTATTGATCTACAAGAGTGATTAAAAAAATAAGGTGAATTTTGTCTAAGGAGTTGGCACTGTTTACTTCTCTATACACATTATAAATTCTTAAGTAAATTTCACATGATTTGCACTTTTCCCACACCAAAAATTTCATGACAGACCTTTGTTCAAGCTTGGAGCACTCTGATTAGCCACAATTCTGAATAGCCCCAAAACAATTTTTTCAAGATTAAAATAATTTTTACTATTAACCAAATAATACAGAGTTTACACTTATTGAAAAAATTCTGAAAAAAACTATTTTTTGCTTCTTTTAAAAATATTCTCTGTACTTATTGAATCACACTTGTATATTGATAATTGGGAAAAGTTTAGACAGACAAACAATTTTAAGTAGACCTACCAAATTTGGTATGCATAATTACTGAACAATTCGAAAGGATTTAGTACAAAAAATTTTTTTTTCTCAAAGAGAAAGAGGAATGTTCTTAATAATAGATGAGTAGTTATGTTGCTGCACAACATAACTAATTATACAGTTTTTAAATTTTCAAATTTCAAAAGAAAAATTATCTAAAATAATAATTCATATTTAATTAATGTTAAATAGCAATACTTGAAACCATATAATAGTGTGCAAATAAATGATTAATATTAAATTAGATAGGAATACTTGATAAAAAGAAATACTTATATATAAAGAATTTGGCATTAAAAAACTGACAAGGGTTGATATGCCATAAAACACAACCAAACAATATCTGGGATAGAGAGTGAGAGAGAGAGAGAGAGAGAGAGTGAGGGAGGGGTGGAGGGTGCAATTTTTATCACAGTCTATATTCAACTTTGTAAAGTTGAATATAGACTGTGATAAAAATTGCACCCTCCACCCCTCCCTCACTCTTTCTCTCTCTCTCTCTCTCTCTATATATATATATATATATATGAGAGAGAGAGAGAGAGAGAGAAACATTAACTAGATTGAGCTACCATTACCACTTGCCTAAGTTCACTTGCACCACACAGGTGACAGTTTAAAATGAATGAGGTATTTCTGCTGCACCATATATATATATATATATATAAGTAAAAGTTGGCAGCTGTAGTCGAGTATGACCTGAAGGCTCCCTTTTCAATAGCTACTACACCAAGGTGTAGGGGAGTGAGCAACTCCTTTCCCTTGATTGCTCCACTTTACCCTTGATATGTACCTTTATAATGCTGAGTGTTAAGCAAGGAGGTGTCAAGTACCATTTTTTGAGTCTTTGATATGACTCGACCTGGGATTGAACCCCAATCTCCCGGACCATTGGTAAACGCTCTACCCACAAGGCCAAAAATACAGAGCAATATCACAATATATGTTAAGTATAAAATAAGATTATAAAACATGATAAAAACTTAGAACTGAGTCTCACGTTGTCAATCCTCAAGCATAGCTAATTTTTAGATTCCTAACACTCAGATGTGTTGTTTTATTATCTTATTCTGCACTTGAAATATATTGTGTATATATATTGTATACTGTGTGCATGCATATAGATAGATCGATAGATAGAAAGATAAAAGAAAAAGGAAGTTGTCTAAATTTCTGAGACGAAGCTTGATGATTTTTATCATTAAGGGTTTTCAGACTATTGTCTTCATCTTTATTGTTATTTCCACAACGTTTCAGCCGATATGTCCTCCAGCCTTCTTCAGGTGTTTGTCGAATTCTTGAACCTTCATGGAACTTTATTGAATACCTCGGTTAATCATAACTGGGTACAAGCATTAAGTATTCCTGTATTGTTACTCGCCTGCAGTCAGGATTGAACCTGCAGCCTCCAGATGATTGTCTCTTTAGACGCTTACGGAACCAACGCCTATAACCATTACGCTATGTGTCCTGCTGGACCCTTAATGATAAAAAAACACCATGAATGAAAAATCAAAAACAGAGGCAAGGGAAATAGTCTAATTAAAAGAAAAAAATATGAATAAATTCTTTGTTTTTACAACCTCAAAATTATAAATTCTGTATAGTTAGGATCAATGTGAAAAATATAGAAAATAAATATATATGTGGTACTTTACAAACATCCTTAGAACTATCTGTAAATATGTTAGTAATTTTTAAACAATTGTGACAATTTCCACAAAAAATTTCACAACACACTGCATAATGCATTTGTACATTGCAATTTCCAAAATAAATTAGGGTGACTTTCTATGGCGTAGAAACAGGACTGCGAAATTGCAATAAGTGAGTTTGAATTAGTCACACTATTGTATTCACTTTCAGACTTGTGAAAGGTATGAACCCCCTTATCTCCCTCGGCTATAGGTTAAATAGTAGCACAACTGTTTTTCTGCAAGATAATCCAGAAAGGTTAACATGCTATTAAATAAAGAAATCAAACAAAACAAAACTAATTTAGCCAGCTTTAATATGACTATTCCTTTTACTCTAGTAGAGAAGTAAAATTCAAACATAGCAAATGAAAATGAAGAGGAAGTAATTCTGATTGTCATCCTAGTAATGACCATTTGCCAGCCATACAAGGATCATTAAATAAGTTTCCAGACTTTTTTGTATGGGCACTTTTATTGATAGTACACACATGAAACTTTAGTCCCCTTCGAAGTAATCTCCTCCGGCTGCAATACACTTGTTGTACTGTTCCAACAACTTCTGAAAGGCCCCATGGAAGTCCTCTTGTGTGAGCGTGTCAATGACTTTCGTCACAGCCTCTTTCATCTCCTTAATTGTCTCATAACGACAGACTCTGAGCTTAGGGAATAACCAAAAGTCACAGGGACCAAGGTCTGGACTATAGGGAGGGTGAGCAACTGTTTTGATGCCCATCTTGGTCAAATAGTCTGTGACAAGGATGGAGTTGTGGACTGGTGCATTGTCCTGCTGGAAATGCCACTGATCCGATTTGAAGAGTGCTGGCCTCTTCCGACGGAATCTCTTCCTGAACTCCCTTAAAACCTCAACATAGTAACCCTAACCGTTAGGCCAATCAACTCTGGTGTATTGACTTCCTTATTCCTCCCACACCTCTCATCATCCCTCACAGACTCCCTGCCTTCCTAGAATCTCTTATGCCACTCAAAAACTAATGCTCGATTCATGCAAGATGGTCGAAAAGCATTCTGAAGCATTCCATACATTTCTGTGGCATCATTTTTTCCAAGTTTAAAACAGAATTTTATTGTATATCGTTCATCTAAAGTGTCCTCATGTCCAGATTGCATTTTTGAAATTCACCAGCTGTGACAATCAGGCTTTAGTAGGGTGTATTCCAATTGCTGCTGTAGCTGTTTATTTGAAGCTGAAATCATGAAAATTGGTCAGTCATCTCATAAGATGTATAGCAATAACATAGTGAATTTTCAAGAGTCTACGACAATTTTAAATGCCTGGACAAAAAAAGTCTGGAAACTTATTAAATGCCCCATGTATATCAAACTAGCATGGTTTAGTTTTCCACTCATAATTTAGCATTATTCTAATATGTCAATCACACTCCTGAAGGCAAAAAGTATGAGTGTATCAAATTTCAGCTAATCTGTCTAGTGGTTTTGTTGTTTATATAATTTGTACAAATACAGTCTTCTTTATTTGAGAGATCATTACTTAAAATATCAGCAAATGATACAGAGAAACCACTCAAATTCTATCAGCTGTAACTAAAGGGAGATTATTTCTACTCTTGTGCAAACTCTACAGAAAAAAATGCATTATTCAATTGCTACTCAAGTTTATAATTTAAGATAATCTAGAACAGTTTTCACAAATTTTGGTGTTTCAGAAGTTAAGGTGCTTTTTAATAAAAAAATTAATCAAAAAATATCTTATAAAAACAAAAGTCACTATTTTTTTTTTAAATTTCTTTCTTTGATTGATTGATTGATTGATTGATTTCAACCCATATAGGATTATTTTATGCCAAGAGGTTAGGGAATTGCATTCATTGTTCATATTTACATTTTTTTGTGTAGTTGCTTCTTAAGTGACTTTTTTCCATGCATTACATACAAATAATTTTAAAACAGATCTGTCTGATCCATAGATGGAATTCCAGTAGGTATCAACATTCTGGGTCAGAGCGGACCTAGGAATAATGGCAATGAAGAGGTACTAGACACTTCCTCAGATCTCCAGAACTGGAGCTTCATCATTGGATGCAATTTAGCATCATGTCCAGAACACCTATTTTTTTTTTTTTTTTTTTTTGGCAGGGCAAGGTCTTACCTTTCTGCAGGGGACACAATCAGCATATTCTAAGATCCATTGACAAGGCTATATTGTAGCAAGAGTGAAAAAACATAAAAATACTATTAGAGGAAAAAAACAAATTTTCAATTTGATAATATAGCATCCACAAATACTTATTCAAGGGAGATAACAATTAAAGGTTATATTAATACTTTCCCTTTTTTATTTATTTGTAATCCCACATGAGATAAATTCTACAAATAGGATGTGACACAACATCAAACTTGAGAGCTGCCTTTAAGTAAGTTTAATTTAGAAAAATAAATATAAGAAGACTTTGATATGAACGAAGTACAACAAAATAATATTCTTCTTCTCAGTCATTGGGGCCAAGAATATGCCAACTGCATCTCCTACAGTGGGGTAAGACACTGTCCAAAGGGTATCTCAAGTATAACACTAAACTGAATCTGGTGGCGAGGCTCCAGTTCTGGAATTCTACAGACTCTGACGTCACCTCTTTATTGCCATTACACTCACGTCTTCTCTAACCAGCAGTGTTAGTGCCTGTTATGTTGGAAATTATTAGTATTAGATAGGAATATGTGGGAATTAATAAAGATAAATAAAACAAAAATAAATACAAAAAATGCAGAAACTCCCAGAAGCTCCTCACAGGAAAAGGGGCAGTGCATGCACAAAGAAGGAACCCTCTCAGCAAAAGAAAGAAGCCTGTCTTCTTTTTAGCAGTGACCAGTAGAGTGACAACTCCTAAATTTTTCTTGCTACAGGTGGAAGACGCCATGCGTTCATCTCAAGACAACACGGTGGCTAAACTTTCTACTATTAGCAGCCACTTCTTTTACCAACAACCCAAGACTAAAAACACCAAATAATGGACTTTTCAGAATCACAATTAAGACACCATATAATGGACTTAATGACTAACACCTTCACTGGGAGACGCAACCATTTCATTTCTATTCAGGAAGAATTTCCTCACCCACTGAATGGTTGTTCAACCCAGAAATAAAGGCAAAATATAAAAGATATATTGGCCTCCTATCTTCTCTTTATGTCTTCTTTTATATAATTCCTTGCAGCTTTCATATCCAAGAAGTTAAACCAGCAAGATAACGTGGAGTAAGAATGACCCAGAATGGAGTCAGATACCAAACAACATAAATCACCTTGAAACTCCATGAATACTTGAAACTATACGACTGTGCGCAAATAAATAATTATTGTTATTAAATAAGATTAGTTACTTGAAGTTATAATATGACTGAGAATTAAAATTATTCTTCTTGAGGGTTTCAGTATTATGTGCTTAAGTAAAAATCATTTTTCCTCAAATACTGAATAATAATCTGAATTTTTATCTTATTTATTCTTTATAATTTTTTTTATTTTGGCTATTACTATTTTTTAAACAGCGAAAATTCATATGATCCAAAACATAATCTAAAAGGTATTTATTAAGTTTTAAGAGGCGGGTTTCATTTGCAATGTATGGTCATCCTAAAATGGACTCTGACTTTGATTCCGGTGTCAGACTTTTTAGCATTCCCTTTGAAAAAATACTCCACACACCCACAGTAGAATCTGAATCTCCGTGATTCATTATTTAATCCAGAAAACTGTTAAGAAAAATAAATAAATAAATAATCAGTAGGAGGGATGGTGTTTATTTTAAAACTTTAGATAAATTTTCTCAACATACAAAAATATTTTTAACAACATTTGTAACCTGTTTTTTTTTTTGATTAAATTAAAAAAGTTATGATAGGTAAACCTGAGACCATAGTTGACATTTTTCTTTCGGTAATGTTTGTTTACCCAGATGTTATTTTGTTAATTTTTTAAAAATAAATAAATAAAAATAAGTGATTACTAAGTACTAATAAAAACGATTACTAAAGCAATGATCACCTCTAACTACAAAATCAGTGAATTACAAGGCAAAAAAGAGAATAAAAAGAAAGATAAACATTTTGTCTTGGTTTTACGACATGTCAACGCGATACTGAAGACAGTCCTTTTTTTCCAAGCAGTTAAAGTCTCAAGTAACTAATAATCACAGTTCTTTATCAACAATTATAACTTCAAGTAACTATTCTTAATACAAATATTTTGTAGATACTTAAACGTATCATAAGTATTCCTAACTAATGATTTCAAGTAACTGTTCCTCCAAATTATTTATAAGCATTTTCAAACTGCTATTTGACCCCTAGATAGAACCTTAATAGGTATTACTACTCTGGGTTAGAGTTAACCAGGGAGTAATGATAATGAAAAGTTGTCTACGCATTCCCCCAGAGCTACAGAACTGGAACCTTGCCACCGGATGCAGTTTAGTGTCATACTAAAGAGAAAGATAAACAAAACAGGGGCTTATTTTACTCCTTCTTCCAACTTGAACATTCTTAGGTCTGAAAAATATTATAAATTAAAAACGCCAAGATGTAAGAGTCCAGATTTTTAATTTTAATTTAACATTGAGAATTAAAACAAATACTTTTCGTGGTGAAGTACCTTTAACTTTTAAAACAAAAGTTTAAAACAAATTAAACGATTAATTGACTACAAGTAAAATAATTCCAAAAATTTTATCCTGAACCGAGTTTTTAATCAACTACCCGAAAAAATAAAAGTTACTATATTATTTATTTAAAAATAAACAGAAAATAGTCGAGTTGAATAGGTACAAGTGTTTCACTAGCTACTACTACTACTACTACTACTAATAGTCGATGAGAAAATAAAAAAGTAAATTATTTACGATTTCTTCATATAAAGCATAAACGAACATCATGATAGTTAAAATAAGAAGAGGTCAGTCCAACCTGATTAGGAAGGAATAATAATTTATAAGGATCACAGATTTTGGTGAAGTAGAAAGTTGATGTCACGATGAACTTCTCACATAGCGCGAAAGAGAACAAGTAGGGCCCCCTATATCCGGTACCGTTGCCTTGACAACGGCCTAAATCAAAATCTAAGGGAAGGAATTCTGTTCTCCTAAATCACTGAGAACGTGATCATCTCATCTCGCTTAATGGGTACTGAGCAAAGTGAATTAAAAGGCTATTGTTTGTGAGTTCGATTCTCACTGGGTGTACTATTGTTCCGTCCTTGTGCCACAACTAAGCCAAGTTTTGTAAATAACCCTCTTTCTGACTACACGTTTCGGTTGATAGTAGGGAATGAATGAGTTTAGCATACAAAATAAAAAACTTTGTTATAGCCTGAAGTTACTCCTACTTTCTTAGAAACCAAAAAGCTTAGCAAAAAGAAAACCCTTTGCAGTTGTAACTCTGTTTCAGCATGAATAGCAACAAAAAAATCAAATTTGTTGGTTGGGCTTACCTTTCCTTGGGAGAAGATGATCAAGGAGTTGTGGGGCTGGTAAGAATGTTGACCCCGCAAATTATTTGAGGTTGTTAAGCGTGTGAGTAAATGACAGCCAAAGAACAAGGAAGAGAACAAAGGCGAGATAACAGTATAACAAATGACAATTTATTTTATCGTAGGTTACAGAGTTGTTGTTATTGGTAAAGTCAACAGGTGTGTCGTCATTGTTGGTGGAGTCAGCTGGATGATCGATGATTGATATCCCGGTTGTGCAGTACATTGGTTTAACCGGGGGGGGTCAACGTGGTTTCAAATGTTGACGCTAGTCCATACAGTGAGTCGTACATGGACTAGATGCTGCAATGCTGGAGCTGGTCTGCAGTTGGTGCTAGTAGCTTGGTCGCATAGGATCAAACGAGTGGGCTAAGACCATTGTTGGCGAGAAAGGAACGAACGGGTGAAGGAACAAGTAAGTAAGACTATCGTGTCTTAGTGTTGTAGTGCCAAAGAGCAAACAAACGAATATCATGGCCAAGACTACCATGTCTTGCTATTGCGGACTCAAGTAAACGAGTATCATGGCTAAGACTACCGTGTCTCAGCATTGCGGACCCGAGGAATGAGCAAATGGACAAGGAAACCATGGCTAAGTACTTTAGTACTGTGAAGCCGAGTGAATGGACAGGGAAACCGACAGAAATGGGTGGTCTTATTGTCCTTTTCATGTTTGCCTCCAGGCTGTCTGCTTCGACAAGTTTGTGAGAGCTGTCAGAAATACTCTAACACTAAGGACTTTTCCACATGTTTATGCAGGTGTAAGGTGAATGCAACCACTAGATGTAGGATTATGCCTTAAGAGCTTCACTAACTTGTCAGGACTCTAGAGAATCATACCAATGGGCGAGCCGATTTGACTGCCGAAAGGGGCTGGTTTATACAGAGCAAATGCTATATCACACTACAGGGCCACGTGGATAGAGAGTTCGTCTATTAAAATAAAAGTGGAAATACAGTCCTTCTTTCACCTGAGATAGGCTTCAAAAGATAATCCACTTTATTTTAATAGAGTGACTTTCGAAAGACAGGCACTGTTAATGTTGTAAAAATGTGGATTTTTTCTTTCTTCGCTGTTACAGCAGGTCAGGGCTATGCATGATCTCATCATTTCTAGTTGTAGCCAGACATAGGGGTTTTTAAAGGTTTTTTGAGTAATCTGAATTGTTTATGTTTTGATGACCAGACACCATCACCTTCTTTTCTCAGCTGCAATCAGTAACTATCGCAGTCCAGTCTTTTTTTAAAACTGTCCTTTTTAGGGATACTCCAAACAGTCATTGTAAGGACATCGGTCTCATCTCCCCAATACTATCCTTTCAAGGTAGTCAACTACATCCAGTTCAATATCACAAGGACAATGCCCTATTTCCAGCCTTTCCATTCAACCAGCTAGATGCAACCAACACCCAGAGTAACAGACCAGTTGACAAGCAGACACTGCCACTTGGACTGCTATCAACAGATAGTAGCAGAGCAGAGACACCTAACAACTCTTCATGACACCAGTTCATGAACAAACGACTCTGCTCAGACCGACAAGACTTCATCAACCCATTCAAAGTTAATGTCAACCAAAACCCATTTAAATGCTGAATCAATTATCAGGATGTAGATTAGCCTGACTTTGTGATCCAGTATGTCCAACTCTTTGACTCTCTGCTGACTATCTAGCCGCATAGCTGCACCAACAACTTGTTCAAGATCATCTAGACTCACTGTTCGCAAAAACTATTTGACAATCAAGTCTACACTTTCAACTTATATAGGAACTTCACACAAATTTCTTTTCTTGTATTTATTGCCAAAATAAAAGTTGGCTTTGAATTTACTCACTTGCTTTTGTCATCTTTGCCTTTCCAGGGTTACTTCACTCATTCCAAAAAGTTTGCAGGATTGACATATTCATTGGCTCCATGACAACTTATTCTCTTATATTTCATGTATTCAGTTATTTTTTTCTGTGTGCACTTCTTGGTTGCATAATGTTATATCAAGCATATGGTTGCAAGGAAAGGACAAAACACAGAGTTGTAAATCAAACAAGGGAAAAATTTTTGTACTTGTCTTTTAATTGGAATCATTTTGAGATGAGGCTTCTTAATCTGAGACTTAATTTTTTATTTATTGCGGACTTTTTGTCCTCATCTTGGTATTTTTTTTTTTGTGTTTTTTTTTTTTTTTTTTTTTTACTACATTTTGGCCAAATTTCACCACTGGCCTTCTTCAGGTGATTTACCGCGACCTCAGATAGGAATGCTGAGTCTTGTAACCGTATCCCCAGTAATTACTGCCTTTCATAGTTGTTGTCTATCACACCACGTTTTTGACCAAGTAAACCTCTGGCCGGCTTGGGTAGGATTTGAAACCGCTATCTTCTGACAATGCTCACCTGGAACCATAGAGACTCAACGCCACTATCCGCTGCGCCACGGGCCCCGAAGGGCGATCAAGGATAGATTTTTTGGTCTTATAAATCCTTATCTGGTCTTCCAGAGTCAGGTCTGTACCAAATTTTTGTACTTGTCTTTTAATTGGAATCATTTTGAGATGAGGCTTCTTAATCTGAGACTTAATTTTTATTTATTGCGGACTTTTTGTCCTCATCTTGGTATTTTTTTTTTGTGTTGTTGTTTTTTTTTGGGGTTTTTTGGGGTTTTTTGTCCAAACAGATAAAATATATGCTTATATTGTTCTATGAACAAGCAGTATATGAAAGGGTAAAAAATGGTAAAAGTTTTCAGTGTTAGTGTATCATTAGACATACTAATGTTAATATTGTACCTTGGTGAGTGAGGATACAACTAAATATCTTCCCTAGCATCAACCAAACTAATTCAATCAATGTTTGACTGTATGATTGGTGATGAATTAACATCAATCAGCAAAGATGGAACAACAAGAAACAACCTGTTAGATGGAACTGTTGAGTGGCCAAAGAAGAACCAGGTGGCTATCTTAACACCTACATTGATTTTTGTCTTCCTGTGAGAACTATATCAAAGGACATACAGTTGATCCGTAACTAAGTTGATAATAAAAATTTTTACATAATCATTCTGTTAGGAGGGTAGAGTGTGTTGCAAATTAGTGTAATGAGTTACTGTAGCAAAATGTAGCTTAATATTGTATCAGAGAAGTCTTTTAGTATCTGTGATAAAAGATTAATGCTGAAGTAAATTATAAACAAAACATGCAAACAAAACAAATAACAGGAGGTTGAGTTGAACAAATGTGTTTTTATGTATTTATATATTTTTGGTAATAATCAATAATTTACAAAAATGTTTTCATGTGTGTATTAATTTTGTATGTGTACAATGTCTTTGATATTCTTTTTTGTTAAATTATTTACTTGTGTCAGTCCTGAATTCCTTTGAGGATTAAACTTAGTTATTGTTTGTGAAATTCAGAACTGATATTTTGGTTCAACAGTTGGAATTAAATATATGTCTAATATCTTTGAATACTAAAGCTCTACTCTCAAGGCAGGGTAACTGGTCCCAGACCCACAAGATCTTGGAGGCAAAATTCTTGGAAAGAATTTTATTTTTAGATGTAATGAAATACCCCAACTTTGAGACTGTTACAATTCTCATTGCTTAATAGATTGATGTATATAATTTTTATTGCTGCTACTTTGTTAGCGTTTGCATTGTTTTTTATTTCTTCATAAGATTTAGCAATAGGTCTATTTTGTGCTGCTTTTACATTCACCTTTTAATTTCTAGTCTGCTACTACAATACCAAAGGAGTCTAGCAACCAGTTGAACTCTTACTTTTTTCTCACTGATCTGACCCTTATTCAAATACAGCAGTTTACTATAGTTTCATTTACCCAATTCATAGAGTAAATGTAATCATGTGTCCATTAATTTACAGACTTTTGTCTCATGTCATTATGCAAGCTCAATATAAAGAATAAAGGAACAGACTTCAGAGCCAGTTGACAAAAATCTATAAACCAGAAATAATCTCAAAAATTGCTTTCATCTACATTAATAATTGTATTTACTCAACCTCTCTGTCATAAGCAGATTGGTTTGATTTCTTTGTTTAATGGCATATCGACTTTTGTGTTTTATTTAATGCCAAAGAGTTGTATACTCAAATCCTTGTCACCAGTTGTTCTATTGTATACTGGGGTCTAAATTGTATCAGTATACTAATATATCTGGATTATTTGTAGTAGCAAAGTGTTTCGACAGTTCACAGCTCAATCTCCAAAAGGTATGACTGATTGTCTCTGTAGTATTGGTATCTCCGTAATATTACTATTATTCATATCATCTGATTGTTCCAACAAATTCATCTTACTGCTCTTATAAGAATTTAGAAGAGAATAAAATTTGCAATATAAAAGAATTTAAAGAGAATAAAATTTAATATGAAGAAAATGACACTAAAGCCAAATTTAGTATTTAACTGGGTATGTTTTTAGGGAGCTTTAGTGTATCATTTTAAATGGTAAGTCCTGCAACTTTATAGTTCAGATACTGACCCAAAAACATAACACAGACAATAAAGTTTTTAAAAAGGAATTTTATACAAAAGAAACAAGAAAGAAAGGGATAGAAAAGATAAAAAATTGCAAATCTTAGTGTAATTCACGGGAGCTTATCTGAGAGAGTGTCCAGGAAACAAAGTCCTTTGATATGAGCATTTTTTCGTTTTAGTTTTGTCAAAATGTTTCCGTTTTCATTTAATTTTGAGTCTTCTGAAAGGTTGTTTTTTAGCAGAGTTCTCAGGTTGAATTTTCTTTCAGTTGGTTTCAATTTGTAGAATTTTGGTAGTCGACTTTTGTTTGACTTTAGTTTTTTTTCTCGGGAAGCTTCTTGCTTATTAGAATACTTATCGGCTATTCAAGAAGTGAGTGATGAAACCTTTCTACTGGCTATTTTTCCCTGCCTTAACAGTTGGGTCCCCGAGTTTGTACGGAGTACCCAATAGTAGTTTTCGACAAATAGTCAGGGGTATCTTTTTGGTGTCATATTGTCTGGAATTACTTCTTCCTTTTCCACTCTGGCCAAATCAACTGCTGTATGTGGTCGGTTTGTTTCTATAAATTTTTATACTCTAACCAGCTATAGTAGTCATGGACCAGTTTACCTAATAATGAAGAACCGGACATTGGCCTAGGGGTTAGAGTGTTCGCCAATGGCCCGGGAGACCTGGGTTCAATCCCAGGTCGAGTCATACCAAAGACTCAAAAAATGGTACTTGATGCCTCCTTGCTTAGCACTCAGCATTATAAGGTACGGATCAAGGGTAAAGTAGAGCAATCCAGGGAAGGAGTAGCGCCCTCCCCTACACATTGGTGTAGTAGCTATCGAAAAGGGAGCCTTCGGGTTACCCTCGACTATGGTCGCCAACTTTACTTACAATACAAAGCCATCCTTATAGAAGAACAGCCGTGATACTATTTAACCCACAGCTGGACAAATAGAGTGGTTCATACCTTTTCCAAGAATATTTGTCTGACACTGAACATATTAGTGTGACAAGTTCAAATTTACTTACTTCAAAGCTGCAGTCCTGCACTTTAGCCATTTTGCCACGTGGAATATCCACCACAAGCAAGATTTGACATAAGGTCAATTATGGCACCAAACTCTGGGGTGATTAATTGCTGTCTGCTCACATTGTGTTTTTGATTCAGACAACAAATTTGAACTTGGATCGCAATTTAACCACATTGATGTTAAGTATCAGAGTCACTGGTTGATGAGTAGATGGATGAGACCACATAATTAAGAAAGCAAAAAAAGTTGATGCCCACAAACAGAGAACAAAACAATTTGTAACAATAACAATATAGAGTAAAAAAAGTGTCTAAAAGATAGTACATGTATTTACCCATCCCAGAGGTGAGAAGTTTTTGATAGAGACCCAGTTCCCAAATTAACAGTCAGTCATTTTATCAGCATTCAAAGTCAAACCCAAGGTTTCTCAATTTATCATATAAGTTTTAGGTTTTCTATTCTCTCTATAGTAGGGCATAAGGCAATCTTAAAAGGTGGTAATATTTGCTTTTTTCCATCCTTAGTATTATTTCACAAGTGCTGAATTATGTTAAGCTTTCTTCACTTCTTTCAAAGTATTGTATTATGTTAGGCTTTTTTTGCTTTCTATACTCAGGGTAGTCTGGTATAAGGTCAAAAACTCAGACTATTGTGGAAACAGCTAGCCTGTTTGTGTTCTCTCTCTGAAGTATCATATTATCTCAATCTCTCTTTGCTTCCTTATCTATGTGGGTCTGGCACAAGGCTATCTCAAGGCATCACATTTGCTTTGCAACTTTCACGAGTCTAGCACAAAGTCATATCAAAGTAACATATTATCTCCATCTTTCTTCGCTTCTTTATAAGATTGTCTATTGGTAAGACTACATCCAAGCAACATGTAATATTGATTTTCTCTGCCTCTCCTCTCTGGGCAGTCTGGCACAAGGCCAGAGCCCAGAGCAACATGAAGTTTAGAAGCTGCCTTCCACTGGTCTCCCACTGGGCTCTCTAAGTGTTGTATATATACATTTTCTTTCATCTGAGGAATGGTGGTGGACTAAGCTATTAACAATATCAATTTTCCCCTAATTTGGATTTCAATAATTAATTCCACCCCTTCAGCTTGCTGTGCCTTCAGTACTTGATTTACTCCCACCCTCACCAAAAAGGGGTGGTTTTCCCCAAATTTGGAATTACTATTAATTTTATGCTGGCATTATATTTCATCAGAAATGTTTTAAAGAAAATTTTCCTCATTCAAATTTTTAAAAATGTTATTTCAAATCCAGTTTTTTTAACTGAAGGGTTGTACTCAACCACCTTTGATAACTGACAGGCCCTGGCTTCTTGGGTCAAATCTACCATAAACATAACAATCGGTAAAAACATAACAATCGGTCAAAATTAAAAGCAACATATCTTCTTTCCTTCCTCATCAAATAATTTTGATAATTTCTTTCTCATCAAATTAACATATTTTCGATCTATACTTCCTTCCAAAATCCATTTCCACTGACCTACACATTTGCAATGTACTACTTTATTCTTCTAAAATCCAAATTAGGTTGGTTTTTTGTTTTTTTTTTTGTTAATAGATTTATCTGACTAGGTCCCCGACTCATAAGTTTACAAATTTTTAAACAGAGTACAGCAGGTTTGATTTTAAAGTTTTCTTCTTTGTTGCCTAACCAAAGCTAAAAACCCATTCTGCCCTACTATTTACCCATAGCAAGAGAGAGAAGAAAAGGAATCATACATTTCCCAAAAGCATTAGTATGAAGTGAAATACAAATTGCTTTGTTCAAGATTTGAACTTGGATCGCAATTTAACCACATTGATGTTAAGTATCTGTTACAAGACGAGATCTTGCCTTGATTTGAAAAAACAAAAAGAAAGAAAAGAAGAAAAGAAAAAAAAACGGAAGTTAACACTTCGAGTTCTCAACTCAAAATGAAAAGTTAGTCGCTCACGCATGGGCTCCGCGCAGAACTTCCGTTTGCGATAAATTAACCAAAAAAAATACATTAATAAATATCCAATCGGAACGCTTCCCGCGGGGCACAAAAATTGCCGTTTCTGAGCCTACAGAAAATATATAAATAGACGGACCAAATAATTATCAGTCAGACTTGTTCTTTCACACGACCCGTGTTAAAGATTCTTCGCCGCCGTCCGGCGCCTGTCATCCGATACATCAAACGATCGCCGCCGCTACCAATGCTGTCCTAATTCCGAGAAAACCATCCCTTCACCACGAGACAAGTACAGTACATGAACTTTGTAACTACTACCACTGAATTCATTCTTTAACTGTGAACATATTTCTCCATTCTACTCTCTGTACTTAATCTACTTATAAAAAAATTTCTATAACATCATTACTGTGTTATTGTGAGTATCTATACGTTCTTTGTTTTGCAACCATACGCATTTCTTGCCCACAACTCAGAATATAACACTGGTGTCAAGCGTGCAGCAAAACAAGTATGGAATAATCCGGCCTTTCTCGATCAGAAATCTTGGAACTTATAAAACAGCAAAAAGCAGCGATTCTCCAAACGAAAATTGACATGGAGCCGGCAGATAACCCGCAAGCACAATTAATCATTAGTGAACTGAAAACAGACCTCCACGAACTTTTAACTGCTCTGCAAACTACCGCACACGATCGATCGCACACATTGCAACAACACACCACAAACTATGAGCTTCTATTGCGACAGCAGTCACTTCGGGACGCCACAAAATCCATCCGGACCTTCGAACCGGGCAGCGATGTAAACCGCTTCATTACCGACCTTAATAAGGCTTACACCATACATGTTAAACCAGAATTAAGGGAATATCCTGCAATGGAGAAGGAGTTTGTCAAGCTGGCAAAGCAACTACTGAACGAAGGCATCTTCCAGCAGATGGAGGACTCAAGACAGCCCACGTCCACGTTCGAGGAACTAAAGGCTTACCTTATATCCACCCACGGGAGCCAAATGACAAACTTTCAGTACCTAAGCCGAGCATGGGACCTTCAGCGACACGAGGGAGAGAAACTCACTGATTTTGCAGGCCGACTTGAAAACACAATCCGAGAGGCCACAGTCCACATCACGGCAAAATTCAAGTCGGACAGACAAAATGCTGAGATGACGGCCGAAACTGCGTTTTCCCTAATGGGGGCCATGCTCATGAGTGAAAAGATCAAGGCATGGACACCTAACATCTATCCACACCTCGTCAAAACTATGGACAGACACTACTCAGCGGGTGGTATAGCCAGCGATGCGCAACGCTATCTTGATCGTGGTATCAAAACGGACATCACCACCGCCGCTGAAACCACTGCGCTGATGGCGAGCCAACCTACACACTCTGACAAACCTCGTAGCCTTGAAAGTGACAAGATACTAGCCGACGTACAGCTACAGTTGCTGGATCTGAACAAGCAACTGCGGCAAACCCACAGGCGGAACCCATCCATTGTTGACCGGAAAAGTCGAACCGCCCCCACCTACAACATGAAGCACAACCGGGCACAAAGAAGCGCTGGCCAACCCAGCCAACAAGCAATGTGCAAAAACTTTTTACCAGGCCGCGCATGCTTTAAGGGCAACAGGTGCCCATATTTTCACCCCCCTCATGCTCAAGCATACATAGCGACCACTGACACCGGTTTACCTGGAATAGATAGCGATCAGCACAACCATGAACACGCGACGCGCTTCGACGAACTGGATTTTCGGTTGGGACCGAACGAGATGTGATGACTCGTTCCCAGGTCCATGTATCCACTCAGCATCATCACACATTTAACGTTCAAATCCGACCTGATCTCCGATCGCCCCTTGTTCAGATCAACCTCCGCAACAACGGCATCACATTCTCCGGTGTAGGCATGTTGGATTCCGGATGCACGACTTGCATCATTCCCATTTCTCGCTTACCTGAAGATGCAAGAAGACACATGTCCAAATCCAACATCCGAGTCAAAGGAATCGGAGGGAACATCTCTATTCTGGGCAAGCTCACCTGCGACATTACCTTGGGTGACGATACTTCCCCCGCTTTCTGCAACGTCGACACACTGATCACGACATCAGACATTCCCATCTTGATCGGTCAGAACATACTCGGTCACCACACACTGTTATCCTATACTATCGATAACCAGAAGGCGACTGTAGAACTTGCGCGCACACTCCCATCTGGCAAGCTAAAACATACTGTCCCGCTCTCTACAACCGTCCATCCAAGGATAAAACCGACCCACAACCTTTCACACGGCGCCCTAACCTTTTCCAACGAGGAACCACGAGCCACAGCCAGATCATCGCCTAACGGGTTGACTCTCAACCAAAAACTCCATTGGCTTAAGCAAACCGTAGGCCTATCGCTTCCAGACCATCATAGCCGTAGTGAATTAGAAGCTACCGCCGATTTACTCATCAGCTATGCGGACATTCTCGGCACCGACGACAATAGAAGGGGCACTTTCATCAAGCCCATACGCATACCAACCAACGGCCAGTCCAGGAGCCAAAAACAGCACCCTATAGCCCAAGCACTGGAGGGTGACGTTGACGTGGAAATTGCCCGCATGGCAAGTGAGGCTGTTATCGAACCTTGCAACGACCCTAAAGGATTTAACAGTCCCGTTTTTGCCGTCCGCAAGAAAAACGGAAAGATTCGAGTGGTCGCAAATTTCAAAAGAACCCTCAACAAGGTGTTAGTCGATCTCGACCCATACCCAATACCTACCATTGACTCGACATTCAACAAGATTGGCGAAGGTAACAAGTACTTCTCAACACTCGACCCCCGCAATGGCTATTGGCAAATCGTTATTGATGAACGTGACCGCCATAAAACGGCCTTTACTTGGAAAGGACGCTGTTTCCAATACACCCGTCTGGCCTTCGGTCTAACATCCGCTGGACAAATTTTCTCTCGATGCATAGCTGAGGCTCTCGACACAGTGGCCTCACACGCGAACATATCGTCATATATCGACGATAATCTTGTCCACGCCAAAACCTTCGAGGAATATGTGACAGCGCTGGAGCAATTATTTATTGCTCTACGCAAGTTCGGATTAAAACTAAACCCGGAAAAATGCATTTTTCTTGCGTCCGAAGCTAAATTTCTCGGTCGCATCGTGAATAGCGACGGGTTCAAGGCCGACCCCGAATATGTCCGCGCCATTATCGACATGAAACCCCCGACAACAAGAAAAGAACTACAAAGTCTCATCGGACGTCTCGTATGGATTCGGCAATTCATCGAGACACGCCTTAACGAGAGCATCAGAACCGACATGTTCTCCAATTTAATGGCCCCCATAAACGAACTAAACAAGCCCGGACGGACATTCGTCTGGACCGAAGGGGCCAACAAGGCTTTCAATAAAATTAAGAAGCGCCTCGCTTCACCACCAATCATTTCATTCCCCGATTTCACCGGACTCTTTACCCTCACCACCGACGCCAGCGATATCGCATGTGGGGCCATTCTCATGCAAGAGAATAAACACGGCCAAAAGAAAATAATAGCAGTGGCCTCACACACCTTTATCGCGACGGAGCGCAACTGGTCAACAACTGAACGCGAGGCATATGCGATAAAATGGGCCATCACCAAATTCGATTACTTCTTGCGTAGTCGTCCCTTCGTCGTCCTCACAGATCATCGATCTCTCACATACTTGGATCAACGTGAATTCAACAATGCGAAGATACGACGATGGCAGGAGGAAATATCGTGCTACAAATTCGTCTTGGAATATGTAGAAGGTGAATCGAATGTCTGGGCAGACATGCTCAGTCGGAGATATGGCCACAGCAAGGACAAGCTTACGGCAGACCCGACACCTGCAGGGAAGCGCTTCAAACTCCAAGGCTCCAGTCTAAACATCTACGTTCCATCCTGGTGCATGGACGAAATCAAGAGCTCCCAGCTGCTCCCTGGGACTCACACAACACGGAACATTCAGCATCATCTGCAGGCCATCGACGCATTCCTCGCGTTTCATGCCACATCGACCATCCCGGTTGAAGAGATAGCTGACCACATGGGTATTGCAGCGGAACAAGCCTCTGATGACACACTTTCAAAAATCATCAGAGCTCTTCAGTTGGCAACCCGAAGACCGGACGCTACCCTACTCGACCCCAAAGATCATCGTACCGGGCTATATAACAAGCACATGCACCAATTCTACTTGGAACCTGGTACATCTGTATTGATGATCAGGGATACTACAAACACACCAAAACTAGTAGTACCCTACAAGCTCCGGACAAAATATCTCCACCAAGCCCATGACTGTGTCAACCACTCAGGGATCTCCCGCATGCAGGAACACCTATCCAGCTACTGGTGGGAGTTCAAAAATCGCGATATCAGGGCGTATGTTCAGTCATGCCAAACCTGCGCTAAACGCAAGGGAAATTATGGCATGCGCCGAAACTGGTCCACGGGCCATTGCAAGAGAGGCGGAAAACCATTCGAGGTTGTCTACATAGATTTTATCTCAATGCCCCTCTCAAAGGGCAAGCGGTACATCCTTACTATTCTAGACAGCTTCAGCCGCCACCTCATGGCCATACCATGTGCCAGAGACCGCGCAATCGACGCAGCCCGCGGACTCTACCAGTTCTTTCTTCGTCACCGCGAGATTCCCCGCATTGTCTCCTCCGACCGAGGAACCCACTTCACTGGCGAGGTCTACAAGGAATTTTGTGACCTAACCTCGATCACCCGGGAACTTCACTGCCCGTGGCGACCACAAAGCTCGGGGAACATTGAGAGGCAACACCGGACCTTAAAAAACGCCCTTTACATGATCTGCAAAGACAGAAATTGTGAATGGACGGACGTTCTCGAATCGGCAGTTTCCTCAATGAATGCCACAGCCAACACCGCCACTGGTGCATCCCCGCATTACATTATCACCGGCCGCCAACCAAACATTGGTTTACCGAAGATCCCCTGCCAAGACATCGTTAACAACAACCCAGGTGCTTACGGTATGCAGATAAACGCTTTGCTCCGACAGGTGCATCAAAGAGTCGCCTTGGCGAACAACGAGGCTGACCACAAAATGGAAGCCAAACTGAACCGCAGCATCTTCAAAGACCCGATACAAGTCGGTGACAAGGTGCTACTCCACCGACCGCAGTCCGCAACAGCCCACTTGTCTCATCTGCCTTGGATAGGTGACTTTGAGGTCACCAAAACGAACGGTTTGGTGGTCCAAGTGAAAAACAAAAACTGTGAAACGCATTGGGTTCACCGCGGACACGTCCGTCAACTCGTACCGCGACCAAATCACCTGCAGCACATGCATCGACCACCCCCACCTCCAGCTCTATCCCCACCTCACCAAATTCCCTATCACCCGTCGACACGACCACTCCTACCTCCTTGTCCACCCCGGCAACCTACCCATCACCCGTTGTCGCGACTCCCTACACTTTCGTCAGGGGAGCATCTTGTCGCAAATGACTGCAGTTCCGGAGACAATACCCAAAACCCAACGAAACGAACAACACGCGGGCAACTCCCAGCACGCTTTAAAGACTTCGTTATGTGCCAAAAAACAAAATAAATAATACACACACCAACAAACAAAACAAAAACACACATGCAAGCAAGCACTAACAACATAGCAACCTCAAATCATGGTAAGATCTAGGGGAGCTGTTACAAGACGAGATCTTGCCTTGATTTGAAAAAACAAAAAGAAAGAAAAGAAGAAAAGAAAAAAAAACGGAAGTTAACACTTCGAGTTCTCAACTCAAAATGAAAAGTTAGTCGCTCACGCATGGGCTCCGCGCAGAACTTCCGTTTGTGATAAATTAACAAAAAAAAAAAATACATTAATAAATATCCAATCGGAACGCTTCCCGCGGGGCACAAAAATTGCCGATCCTGAGCCTACAGAAAATATATAAATAGACGGACCAAATAATTATCAGTCAGACTTGTTCTTTCACACGACCCGTGTTAAAGATTCTTCGCCACCGTCCGGCGCCTGTCATCCGATACATCAAACGATCGCCGCCGCTACCAACGCTGTCCTAATTCCGAGAAAACCATCCCTTCACCACGAGACAAGTACAGTACATGAACTTTGTAACTACTACCACTGAATTCATTCTTTAACTGTGAACATATTTCTCCATTCTACTCTTTGTACTTAATCTACTTATAAAAAATTTTCTATAACATCATTACTGTGTTATTGTGAGTATCTATACGTTCTTTGTTTTGCAACCATACGCATTTCTTGCCCACAACTCAGAATATAACATATCTGAGTAAGTTCTTTACCCACTTTGCAATAAGGTAAGTGAAACTAAAGAGTCCACTTATGTTCATTCTTAGTAGAATGTTTTAAATTCAAACCTGTGTTGGGAGAATCCATAGGATTTGAAATCCAATTGGTTCTCCCCGCACAGGTTCAGATCCTGTTTGCAGCACCATGTTGAAGTTCTCTTGTGTAAGATTTTGCCTGTGTCAAAACATAAAGCTTGGTAGCTATGAGTCAGCACTCAGTTGCGTAACTTGCAGAACCAAAGAAGGAGAGATTTTATAGACATTGGAGCATTCCATTATGCGCACATGGTAAAGTTCATTCTCTGGATAGTAATTGGTTGCTGATGCAGTAAATGGATATATTGGCGTATGTACATACCGGCTCGCTTCAGTCATGTCAAGGGCTCAGTACAGCGTGCCCTGTCCAACAAAGGCAGACTTGAGGCTGTAAGGCCCCCAGCTTCAGCTAGGCCACCTTTGGGTGGGCAAGCTGCATCATAGTCCAGCAGGGCTCAAGCCTCAGCTCATGCCTGACCTTCTTCTCCTCTAATCCCCACTCTGCCAGGTCGACCTGAGTTGGGGTCGCTGAGCTGGTAAGTGTTGTTTTTATTGTTGTTTATTCTGCACATTAGAGCAGTGACTTCTACACTTTACACATCCCCATTGAGCAATTTTATAGATTTTTCCTTTCCCTTTTTCACCATACATGTTTTTTTATAGCCAACTGTATTCTATTTTACATGTTCATTTTATGTCCACTATATCATATTTATTACATATGAATTTATTTTTATTTTTCTATGATTAAATGTTATTATTCATTAATCATTTGTTCTGTTAGTCTATATGTTAACTCAACTAACTTCTTCAATCAGTTAACAGATCCTTGACAATTTGACGACCTATTTGAACATCACACATGCAAAGAACTAAACACTTGTGCTAGATTGATTGATTGATTTTAATGGCATGTAAACCTATCTAGGGTTATTTTATGCCAAGGGGTTGAGGAATCATATTCATTGTATATTCATATCTACATTTTTTGTGAAGGTGTTTCATAAAAGGTTTTTACTTTTTTTTTGCACGCAGTCCTATCAGATACAAATAATTTTTAAACAGATCTTTTTAATATGTACTACCACTTTGAGTAATGGTAATAAAAAGGTAGTCCTCATTCCCCAGAGCTCTAAAACTAGAGCCTCACTATTGAATCACCTTTGCAAACAATGATTGATTGATTGATTTTAACAGTATGTCAACCCATCTAGGGTTATTTTATGCCAAGAAGTTTGGGTATCAAATTCATTGGGAGTTTATATCTATATCTTCTGTATAGTTGTTACTTAGTAGTTTAATTATTTGCAATTATAAGGCATCAAATGAAGACAAGTAATTTTTAAACAGATCTATTTTATCCATTGATGGAACCCCAACAGGTAATAGATTTTTTTTTGCATTGTTATTTTTTAAAAAGTTATTTTTTATTTTTTTACAGATGGTCCAATTGAATGTGAGGGGGATTCCCCATAGTGTTTTGACTAATGTGCTGGATTGCAACTTCATAGTATGTATTGAATATGAATTATCTGGCCCATAGATGGGATCCTGAAAGGTACTACCACTACATGTTTGAGTGGACCTGGGAGTAATGGCAACGAGGGTTTACTCCACACTCTCCAGAGTTCCAGAACGGTAACCTCTCCATCAAATGCAATTTAGTCTCGTTTTTTGAGGAGGTCTTATCACTCTGCAGGGGATACAGTCTATTCTAAGCCCTGCTGACAGGCCAAAATACAAGTTTGAGTAAAGATGATTAACTAATTAAAAAATAGTCTTTCATCTAATCAAATATCAGGTTGTTGAGGAAATTATGTGCAATTTTAAAATAAACTTTTATTCCTTAATTCATGAATTTAATCTGTGTTTTGGTTAATCAAAATATAATCACTGAACTTCTTTGCATTTCTGACTCTAATCAACCAGGTTATTTAGGCCAATACAAGAAAACACTAAAAGTTTTGATGCCAAGAAATTTTTAGATACTTTTCCCTTAGAATAGAATGTTTTTTCCAGTGTCTGGACATTGGAAAAAATGGTAGTTGATGAGCAAGAGGTCAGTAGAATATGGTGGATGGAGTAAAATCTCATAGCCCACCAAGTCAGTGAACTTTTACAGTGTCATCCTGGTAACATGTGGCTAAGCATTATCATGAAACAAAATTATAGCCAAGCTTGAACTTGTGCAAAAAAAGTAAATGCATTACTTCTTTTGGTTTGGTTGGTTGGTTGGTGTTTAAGGCATATCAACCATTATAGGTTTTTTAATGCCAAATCCATTTTTATACAAATAATCAGTTCTATTTCAAATAATTCGGTTTACCATGAGTACACAGTTTAGTCATCAAAAGCATTTCTATTTCAAGCTATTCAGTTTAGTCAAACAGTTCTAATTCAAACAATTCAGTTTAGTATAAGTATAGTTTTTGTCCATGTACAATTACTTCTTTTATCATGTAAATCCTTTATATAACCTTCAAAATCAAATTCTGAAAGAAATGATAAGAAATTGATAAAGCGCACACTTCAACTATTAGGAATAAGAGTTTTTTATGCAACTGTTATATACAAGCATGTGGTTGCAAGAAAAATAAGACTGACGAGAAGATTTAGTTTATTTTGTTTATTGAATAAATAGAATAAACAAGCGGATGAAATATCTGGTTGTCTATTCAGCGACAAGTGGTTACTTTGATCTGGTCGGACGGTGTTATCAGGTGACGCTCTTAGGGCAGCTGGCAATTCAACTGGCGTGTGATTTTTATTTGGCCTATTTATATGTTTCCAACTTCAAACACCAGCTCCAGAAAATACTAATTGTGGAAAAAATATGATTGGTTGAAAAATAGACCTTTTTTTGTATAACTGAGAATTTTCTGGGGATTTTGGATAGCCTATGCGCAGAAGCCATAATTTTCTCAGTTTGACACTGGCTGTTGTTGGGTCAACATCCGGTAGCTGTTATTTTCTTCTATAGTGTCAATGTCTGTGGGTATGTGTTTTGTGTGTTTTAGTAGTTAGGTGTGTGAAGAGTTAAGAGGGTGAATCAGAAGAGATTTGATGTATTTTATTATAACACAACTATTAAAATGATATGTTAGAATAGAATTTAAGCAGTTTATACGAAAATTGGACTGTATTTTCTGAATAACCAAATTCAATGACTGTGTATAATTAACATTATTATTATTATTATTGATACATTTCATCAATCTCTCTATAGATCTGATTGATAGAACATGATAGATAGATTATCTATCATGTTCCAAGTGTCACGTGGTGTCCCACTGAGACGATAGAAATAAGATTACTACTATCCTCGTGTTCGAATTAACAGTAGCAAGCCGTCAAAGAATGACCGTTAAGAAAGAATGTGGGTCACATTGGAGACCAACAGATGTTTGTATTTGGTGACCTCACTCGGGTCGCCTGACACAGGAAGGAAGAAGGTAGAAGCCAAACAATTGGCTGGGACCCTAAAACGGAAGTGGCACCTTCTTCCCGTCAGCGAAAAAAGGAAAAGAGAAAATTAGTTATTGGACAGGGTTCGTGGCGGACGGAACTAAAGCCAAGAACTCCGGGTAAAAGAAGAGCCCGTAAAAGAAGAAAGATTCTCCACAGGAATCCATCTAAATAAGATAAGTAACTTTGGGACTGTTTCTCCTTATACCCAATTTTATATACCCTCTCTCTCTCTCTCTCAATTTGAAGAAAGACTGAAAACGAAAGAAAAGAAAAGAAGAAGGACATTTGTGTTCACGCACTATTCTTTTATAATATATTTGATAGGTTGAAGGTGTATATTTGTGTGTAGTAAAAAGGACTGATATTTTTTAATGTTCCCACGTGCTTGAAGTTGTTATTTGTAGCGTCTGCTATGAATTTGTTATTTTATGTTTCTTTTCCAGCTTCACGTCGCCTTATGTTATCTTGCTTAAAATTGTCCTATTAATTCCTTTAAAATATCACACGGGAAACCGGAATTGCCGACTACTACAATATAATATTATTACGTCTAAACCTAGAGGTCCATATCTTCCATTGTTCTAGGGGAGGAAGACTAGCAGCCTTGGTGGGTGTGTGTATAGTGTGAAATTTGGAACCCCTTGCCAGCGGCGGTCAGTCTAGCCATAGATTATTCCCCCCACATGATATGCCAGTTCTTATACGCCTGAGGAAAAATTCTAAACGAGGACTTATTCTTCAAGAGATCAAGTGCCAGTCTGCCCCGTCTTCACACGTGCGAAAATAAAGTCCCGTTTTGGAATTTTAAAGAATTTGCCGTCACACAAGGTACCCTCTTCATGAGAGGATACTCCATCCTCATTGCAGTAGAATATACCCTTCTGTGTATCAGTTTTATTTGATTTCTGGATGAATTAAACCTTCCAGATAAATTTTAAGCCAAAATGCTTCAGGTGTCTCTAGAGGTGGCATACCTCAGAATACTTTTAAAATACTCCTTTAGGTCAAATGGGTTCACATACCTAGTTTGATCAAGATTGGCTCATTAGCCAAGGAGTTCATAGGTAACAATTAAGCAAACAAAGAGAATTACAAGGTTCATTAAATAAATAAGGTAAATTTTACCTTAAAAGTTAGCAATCAGAAACACTGTTTACAATAGAACCTTTTTGAAGGAAATCAGTTGTAATGGATCCTCTTATGTCTTAGAAGATTGTCCACTTTACTGACTGCTGTGCCTTGAACTTTTTTTACCAAAGAGTCAGTGTGTTTTCACTCCATGGACTGTCTTTTAAATTCAGACTCATTGTGAAAAACCTGTGTTTAACCCATTTGTCAACATTTTTTTACTATAGCATGCTTCTCCATGCACATCACACATTCTTCTGTAAATTTCATATGGTTTTCACTACTTAGCCATCAAAAATTTGATGACAGACCTCTGTTCAAGCCGAGAGCAATTCTTTTGATTTACCACCATTTTAAATAGTCTCAAAAGAAATATTTTTATGGGGTTAAAATAATTTTTGTGATAAACCAATTCAAAACAATGCTGATTTTACATTTATGAGGAAAAAATTCTTTTTAAAAAACATTCTGCTTATTTATTGAATGGTCCTTGTGTATATTAGACTTCAGTAAGAACAAACATTTCCATTCAACAGCATCTCAACAAACCTACTAAGTAACATTTGACAAGTTTATATATTAAGTAGTTAAATAAGAAGGTGAAATAATACATACGCATATTACGAGGATCATTAAATAAGTTTCCAGACTTTTTTTGTATGGGCACTTTTATTGATAGTACACACATGAAACTCCAGTCTTCTTCGATGTAATCTCCTCCGGCTGCAATGCACTTGTTGTACCGTTCCAACAACTTCTGGAAAGCCCCATGGAAGTCCTCTTGTGTGAGCGTGTCAATGACCTTCATCACAGCCTCTTTCATCTTCTCAATTGTCTCATAACGACAGTCTCTGAGCTTAGGAAATAAGCAAAAGTCACTGGGAGCAACGCCTGGACTATAGGGAGGCTGAGGAACTGTCTTGATGCCCATCTTGGTCAAATAGTCTGTGACAAGGATGGAGTTGTTGACTGGTGTATTGTCCTGCTGGAAATGCCCCTGACCCGATTTGAAGAGTGCTGGCCTCTTCCGACGGAATCTCTTCCTAAACTCCCTTAAAACCTTAACATAGTAACCCTAACCCTAACCGTTTGGCCAATCAACTCTGGTGTATTGACTTCCTTACTCCTCCCACACCTCTAATCATTCCTCACAGATTCCCTGCCTTCCTAGAATCTCTTATGCCACACAAAAACTGATGCTCGATTCATGCAAGATGGTTGAAAAGCATTCTGAAGCATTCCATATGATTCTGTGGCATCATTTTTTCCATGTTTAAAACAGAATTTTATTGCATATCGGTCTTCTAAAGTGTCCTCACGTCCAGATTGCAATTTTGAAATTCCCCAGCTGTGATAATCAGGCTCTAGTAGGGTGTATTCCAATTGCTGCTGTAGCTGTTGATTTGAAGCTGAAATCATAAAAATTGGTCAGTCATCTCATAAGATGTATAGCAATAATATACTGAATTTTCAAGAGTCTACAATAATTCTAAATGCTTGTAAAAAAAAAATCTGGAAACCTATTAAATGCACCATGTAGGTGTGAGTATACCCATGTGAGTATGCATGCATATGTATATGTCGGTATAGTGCATGTGTATGTCCATGCATGCGGGTGGGATTGTGTCCGTATGGGTGTGTATGGGTATAGGCAAAGTGTATATACATGTATGGATGTGTATGTGTGTATAGTAGTATTAAAAGGATAGTAAACAAGTTAGGGATGTCAGCAGATTTTAATTGATACTAAAATTGAAAGAGAAGGATTTCTCTATGGAGTTGAAAGGGTTAGTTTTTTAAAGTCCATAATAAAGAGAAGTCTTCAGCATTAGTTCAGTCAGAGGTCAGTTGATGAGAATATCATTTCTTATGGTATTCTTAGTTCCAGCTGGAGAGAGCAGTTTCCTTTTCCAGAAACCAGTACTCCAAATATTCCAGGAGGCACTCATGGTGTAATGATAATCATCATTGGAAATAGACATGGCAACTCAAGTTCAAATCCTGGATGAGACTGTTTGCATTTCCCATAGCACTAATACCTTTGAGAAAGGTATGAATCCAGCTATGGGTAAATAGTAGGGTAGACTATGCTCGTTAACCTTAGTTTGACAACCAGTCTAGGAGAAGGAAAAAACTGAATTTAAACTTGTTAAACTCTCCTTAAAAAATTGACCTTGAGTCACATCCTGCTCATGTTGAGGGGTTGATGAATACATATATTATGTATATCCTTTCCCCGATTGAATATGCAAATATTTCTGTGACCCCTTTACAGCTGAAAGTTGTAGCAATTTTATAAGTGTCCTGGGTATGATGCTAGACTAAATCAGGTGATAAAATTCCAGTTTTAGTGCTCTGGGGAGAGTGAAGTTATCAATTCATTGCTATGACTCCCAGGTCCACTCTGACTTGGAAAGGTATCACCCTGACTGTATCCCCTGCAGAGGAATAAGAACCACTCCCTAAAAAACTCTTAAGAAACACCAACAAAAAATTATAATATATGAACACATAATGAACATAATTCCCTAACCTCTAGGCATAACATAAACCAAGATGCCATTAAAAATCAATAAATCTGGAAAAAAAAATCTATTCAAAATCAATTAAAAAATCAATTAAAAATCAATAAATCAGGAAAGGTGTTGTATAGATTCGAGGTAATGAAGTGTTTACCTATTTAAAATGATTATCAAGATGCAATTATTAAACTGACTTCAGCATAAAATGACCCAACAAGAGCTGACATGCCATAAAACCAGCCAATCAACCAACATTTTGGGGGGAAGTCTCTGTGGCATAATAACTAAAGTGCTGAACAGCTGCTTCAAAAGTAAGAAAGTTTGAACTCTAGTTTTGCTATTATGTTCACTTTCAAACTAATAAATTAGGGAAAAGTATGAACTCCTTTGTCCCTCCAGCTGAGTGAGAGAGACAAAAGAGTTTGTACTCTTGTTCTTCTACAAAGGTTGATATGCTACTAAAAAAAAGAAACTGAACCAACATTTTATAATGAACAACTATTTACAATAAATTTCCATTTTATTTCATGTAGGAAAGAGCTTATTTCTCATTCTCTCTTTACACAACAAATTGGGAAAATTTTTCCAAATAATAAAGCAGATTTCATTTAAGAGACTATGTTTTCAAACCGAATAGAGAAAATATACAATAGCCCTCTCTTGTTTACAGGGGATATATTTCAAGAACCCCGGTCTTAAGCCACAGATTATTTAATAATAATCATTTATTTGCACATGGTTATATAGCTTCAAGTATTCCTATCAAATACAAATAATTTACACACATATGGTTTTAAGTATTCCTATCTGATTCTAAAAAATTCTGTACAGTTATATGGTTTTAAGTATTTCAAGCAATTATATGGTTTCAAGTAACAAATAATATCAATTCTTTGTATAAAAGAAAATGACAAAGCTGATGCAACAGCTAAATTAGCACTAAAAATGGTCCCTGACAGCTTCAAAATCCCATATACAGACTTGAAGACCAAAATCAATATTTTCTTCTATGAAAAATAACAATAAAATTTGGACTAACAATATACATAACAAACTCTTCCCAATAAAACCTAATATAGAAGAATGGAAACCAGGTTTCAGAAAGTCCAGAAAAGAGCAAGTCACTATATCCTGATTACATATAAGTTATAATGGAAAGGTAGTACAGGTTTCCTTCCTGTTATATTTAAAAGGAAAATAAATGAATCGGAATAAGATATCGAAAGGTTTTCAAGAAGGTTTAATGGCAGCCAGAATAAAGGGTACCTTTATGCTGTGAGTCTCATAGGAAGGAAGAAATAGTTATCGAGTTGAGAAAGAATCACAGCTGCTAAACGTCAGAGCGGAATATGCGTCGCTGTAGACATAGCAACTATTAAGTTGCTGATTTTAGAACAGGAGTGAATGTTCAGCCATAGATGTGAGGTCCTGGTTGCTGTGGAAGAGGAGTATGAAGGTCTCCAGAAAAGGTTGTCCAGGAATGAAGTAGCTGAATTGTCAGAGGTGGAATTAAATCGTCTAATTCGTATTCAACGGTGGAACCCTCGGTCTAGAATTGTAGATCCGAAGGTCCATGAAGTAGATGGTTGATCAGGAATGAAATATTCAGCCATGATGTGTGGTCCAGTTTGCTGTAGGAGAGAAGTATGAAGGTCTCCAGAAAAGGTTGTCCAGAAATGAAGTAGCTGAATTGTCAGAGGCAGAATTAATTCTAGTTCATTTGCAACTGGGAACATTTGGGTCTCGAAGTGTAGACCCAAAGGTCCATGAATTAGATGGCTCTATCCTCATGGTGGTGAGTTGCTGTTGATAAAGGAACGGACAGAAATATGTCCATCCTGTTTGAAGATTGTTGAGGAAGAGATAGTTTGGCAGGCTTTCACTGAATTCGATATGCCCAGGAAGGTTGTTCAGACTGAATGGGATTCGTCATCCCCATTGGGTGAAATTATATGATGAAACCAACGGTTAAAATAATTTATGAGCCAAACATATGAAGTTCTTTTTGCTACAAGGTCATACAAAATTTACACACTTCTTTTTACTTAAACAAGAAAACCAACCAGAATGCATAACATGTTAAACGCTCTTTACTGCTAAAAACATTCTAATAGAATGTGGTATTTTTACTGTTATTAGATAATGTATTTACTACACAAACAACATGAAAGATATATTTGAAAATGTCTACATAGACAACAGCTTGTCCTTCCTGAAAAAATGAAATTATATCAAAAAGATATAACAAACTTAAACTTTATCCTATTAACTTATCCCATAAAGCAATCTCCAATCCATTTAGCAATAAACAACTGTAAACAACCTAATGTCAAAATCAAGAAAAACCCTTGAAAAAGACATAATGATAAATTTGACCATCCTTTTTTGGCTTCCAATAAATTTTTATTTTTTACGGTTAGTGCTCAGTTACTGAACAACTTTTAAGTTAATAATTTTTGAAAAAGTTCCATAGTCTCAATTCATATTTTCATTCATCCACAAAAAATTCAACAATAAAAGAACTGAATTCACATATTACAATATTTTTTATTTTAGTAATTTTTTTGCCTACATTTAAAATATCATTTTAAAAAATATAACCCTAGACTCATGAATGATTTGAAACATTATTATAATTTCATTTTTTAAAGACTTTTTTAAAATATGATAAAAATTTAAATTCAGTTCTTAATTGCCTGTAAAGTTACAGTAATAAAAAATGTATTTGTTTAATTTATTTTCTTTTTACATTATAAAATGTAACCATAAAAGAAGCTAAGAATTAAAAATGTGTCCATATTTTTTGGTGAAAATTTCATATATTTATTCAAATGAAAAGTATTTCTTTATTCAATTAATATTCATTTCTTTTTTTTTTAATAAAAGGTTTTGAGTTAAGCTGATTAAAAATTAATATTTTGTTCTAAAAAATATAAAAAAGTATTTATTTAAAAAATCAATTTTTGAGTTATCAACAATATTGCTTTCATCTAATTTTTCTCTTTTTCTTTTTTGTCCTCTAAAAATGTAACATTATAGGTAAGTAAAGTTGGCGACCGTAGTCGAGGGCATTCAGGGGGCTCTCTTTTCAATAGCTACTACACCAAGGTGCAGGGGAGGGTGCTATTCCTTTCCCTGGATTGCTCCACTTTACCCTTGATACATACCTTATATTGCTGAGTGTTAAACAAGGAGGTACCAAGTACCATTTTAAAAATCTTTGGTATGACGCGACCTTGGATTGAATCCAGGTCTTCTAGACCATTGGCGAACACTCTACCCACTAGGCCAATGAGCCAGTTCAAATTATAGGTAGGTACAATATTGTGTCCTTACAATAAAAGGAAGCAAAGAAATAAAAATGTTAAATTTTTGTATTACAATTGCTTTTTTTTTAGTTACATTTAAAATAGAAATTTTAAAAAGGTGCCCCTTGATTTGAAACATTTTCATGATTTTTTTAGTTCTCAAACAATTAAGAATTTTTTTTTTTCAATTGCAAAACAATAGTTTTTGAAAAAGCATTAAATTAAAATTTCACCCATGGAATCTGTGATATTTAAATATGGCAGGACTTCAGAAGAATTGAAGAGTTGGATGTGCTTTTTTTGTACTTACTTATGAAGATCTGCAAAGAATTCCACGAATCAAATGATTTTTTATTATTGAATTATATTATCTAATCTGTAAAACTCAAAGACTAAATTTTATACTTTTCCTTATTATAAACATATTAAAGTGTACATGCAATTTTAATGCTCATCTTTTTTTAAAATTTATTGTTGACATGCACATATCAATTTTAATGCACATCTTTTTTTAAAATTTATTGTTGACATGTACATATCAAAAAGAGACATAACTTCTTTATATAGATATAGGCAGCAAAAAACAACATCTGTGCCATCAACAAAGCCTTTATCTGATGATGAATCTGGAGTCAGGAATAGTTTGGGAGCCAAGGATCATCACTATTAAGCTAGAGCATCATAGCAGTATCTTATAATACTACTAGATTTTGTTTGTTTTCTGTCACATTCTGGAAATGCGAGATGAAAATGAAGCTTCATCAATTAATCCTTTATTTTCATAACTTTCCGGTTAATATCAATGACAGTTGGTGACAGATGATGGCTATTATCCATCTGAATTCAAATGCAAATGTTAATTTTTTTATAGTTTAAACTGAATGTTAGCTTATCTTTGTGACAATGACATCCAATTATCCCATTCACTTGGAATGTTCAGTATCACCAATAAATAAGCACATCCAACCAATTTTTTAAAGATAGAATTTAGTTTTCTTTTAAATCAGAATTTAATTATTTCTTGTGGAACATGATATAATCTAAACAGATATTGTAAGGTACTATTGATTAACAAATGTGCCTGCATTTAAAGTTTGTAACAAGAAATGAAATTACATAAATATATAAAAATATATAAAAAGAATGAATTTATATTTGTACTGCTACTTACTCATAGTTTGGTTTACACAATTTTAATGCGGTTGAGTTTGGTAATAAATAATACCTAATAATGAATGTTTTGATTGTATTATGTTCCACTAGAAATTATACTTGGATTTGGTTTGTTTTTTTAATGGCATATCAAATTTTCATGTGCTATTTAATGCTGAAATTTTATAAATTTGCAAATGTTTAATTTTAATCATAACTATTTGTATTTTTGACAATCCAATTAGAATCTTTTTTTAGATCACACTTTTTTATTTGTCTATTATAATAATCATTTATTGGTACACAGTTATATGGTCTTAAGTATTTCTATTATAATACGGTTCCAAGTAACTATACCTATCTAATAATAATCATTTATTTTCATACAGTTATATGGTTTTAAGTATTCCTATCTAATACTAATAATTTTCAAACAGATCTATTTGTCCTATATATTGAACTCTGACTGGTATTATTTCTTCGAGTCAGAGTGAATCTGAAAGTAATGGCAATGAAAGGGTGACTTCACACTTCCCAGTACTTCAGAACTGGGTCCTCACCTCCAGATGCAGCTTAGTGTCATACATAGGACAGATTTTTTTTTATGGGGTCTTACTCCTCTGCTGGTAATATATATTCTAAGCCTTGATGACAGAATAGAATAGAAATAAAATCCTGGTATCTTTAGTGCAGATTATCTCTTCACTTATAGCATTGGGTCCTGATTATGTCTCATGGTTATTTTGCCAAGCATCCAAGTTGAAGTCAACAACTGTTTAACCTTTTTAAAGTCACTTTCCTCAAAAGTGCCTCCTTCCCTGCAATATGCATGTTTATTTTACAACAGAAATCCAGGAAAAATACAGGGTGATTGAAAAAACATGTTAACACCCTTATGGAAGCTCCTTTATGATATAATTTCAGTTTCCACATATTCATCATCCCTGCAAACATATTCTTGGAATTGCTCACAAGGGATTTTAAAAAAAGTTAATATTCCTATGGGAGTTTCTTTATTAGAAAAGCAGAACTGATATTATAGAGACCACCTGGGGAAGATTCCAATGATGTGTTGACAGGGATGGTGAATATGTATAAACTTGAAGGTGGGATGAAAAATTCAGATGATGATGCCACATCTCCCGTTGACGACAACAGTATCCATGGAAGAAGTGTGTAGACTTCAAGGGGTACTATATTAAAAAATAAACTTTATTTGGTCACATTCCATGAGAGTATTTTCGTCAGTCAAAGAACTTTTCAGCTGACACTCATAAAATCATACTGTTATAAAGGAACTCCTGTAGAAAAGTTAACATTTTTTAAACAGTCTGTCAAGAAATGCAAGTAACTTTAGCATTAAACTAATAAATTAAACATTAGATAATAATAGTACTTGGAAAATAAATATCTTATCACATTCAATGAATGTTCATGCTGAAGCAAAAAACAGCACTTGCTGAAATTGACTGGAAATTGTCAGTGGAAATAACAGAAATATATGAGCTTGCTAAATCAGTCAGAAAGAGGAACTAATTCAAAATCTTATAGCAATGTGAATTAAAATTCCTTCTGGGGACCAGGGCAGGATTTACCTACTTGTAGGCTCTATTATTTATCGATGTGTGCCACCAACACACGAATATGGCACAAGGCCGTTTTTAAGGTGGGTCCGGTCGCAGGGCCGAAGCCCACACATGTCCAGCAAGGTCAAAAATACCTTCAACCCCATCGGCAATCCCCTTTTTGGGGCACCTCTGATGCCAGGCAATAAACCTACCCCCCCGAAGTGGGTAAAAGCCTGGGGGGATGGCCCCCTTGAGGCCGGAGGAACTCTCCAGTGCCGAGGCACACCCGGTAGAACCGCCTAGAGGTAAAACGGCCTACAGAATGCAACCCAACAACTAGAGAGGAAAGGTCACACACACCCTAAAAAAGAGCGGGGACCTCTAGGACAAATTTATTTGTTGGCCCCAAATTTATTGAAATATTGACATGTTTAAAAATCCATTATATAAATATATATACATTTACTGTAATGTTGAAGGCTACCTTGGGCTTATACTTATTGTACAAGAGCCTTTATGGTTTTTAATATATCATAATATGAAATACCTTGTCTATACTTGAAACAAAGTATAATCTGGCATACTGTATTATAAATTAGTTTCAGTCAGCCCCCAGATACCTGTGGGTCCTGAGCCAATGGCCTACTATGCCTGTTGGTAAATCCAGCTCTACTAAATAACCTTACATGATTAGAGGCCATGAAGTTAAAGCTTAATTTGTATAATAGTAGACCCATCTATGCGCCAGTAATTAAAAATGTAATTAGTACTTATAAGTATCTTCAGAAACATACTAAACTTTTAATTTTGATTTTTTTTACCTTGATCTGTCTGTCTCTCTTTAAGTTATCTATTATTATTTTGTCTGTTATATCTGTAAACCCATGTTTTATCTTTCAGGTTCGGAAAGTTTTTTCTTGAATATATTAAAACAGATCTTCAGTATGTTTCCTTTTGGTATCAAGAACAAACTCTGTTACAAGATGATGTTCTGAAAAATATGTGTGTGTGTGTGTGTGTGTGTGTGTGTATTTATGAGGGGAATACTTGATAGTTCATGACCTGAGGTATAAAAATATAAAGAGTCCTTGATAAATTCATGGCTTAATGTACAAGAACATGAGGGATGATTGATAAGTTTTTTGTAAAATGAATGGGCAATTAAAAAGAAGTTTTTGATAAGTTTGTGGCCTCACGTACAAGGATATGAAGAGTGATTGATAAATTCAAGGCCTAAGGTACAAAGACATCATGAGAAGCAATTGATAAGTTCATGGTTTAAGGTCCAAGGGTATAAGGAGTTAATGATAAATTCATTGTTTAAGATACAAAGACAAAGAGTAATGAATGAATTCATGGCCCATAGTTCAAGAGACAAAACTTTTAAAAAGCTAATGCACTTATTGTAGCTGTCCCATCTACAATACCTAAAATATCAAGTTTAGTAAAAATGCTGAGTCACCCGTGATGTCAGACAAAACGTTGTACATACGCTATGAGTGAACTTCTGTAATGAACACGCAAACTATTTTTCGAAAGGAGTTAATTCTGCTAGCCTTTTAGAGACAAAATTGTTACCACAGGATAAAATATATTATATTAAAAAGTTCCTCTTCAAAGTATAATGAAGTATCTCATTATCACTTATATTTAATAAGGGAACTTCCTGTACTTCCCTCGACCAGCAGAGTAGCAGCAGCTAACACTATATAAACACACAAGCAGCAACCAAAAGTTAAGTCGGCAGCTGGGATTCAGTTGGGAGCAGTGTTCAAGGTCAAGGACAGATTAAAGGTCGAATGGCTCCCGGTTTCGGCTGAGCTACCTTCGAGTGGGCAATATGTCATTGACAGCAGTGTATAGCACCGTACCTCTTGGTTCAGTTTATGCTATAATCAGGCATCTGTGCCAGAACTCATGTTTAGGTCCATGTCCAGTAAGGCTCATCAGGCTCACATTGCTCGAAGTGAGCCGATGACCAGCATAGTCTAGCAGGGTTCAAGTCTTAGCTCGAGCCCGACCTTTCCTTCCCTCGACCCCCACTACAATCAACCTTCGGGTCATTGACCTTGTGTTAAGTCCTGTCTAGTGGAAGGCAGTGACAAATACCACTGGGCTTAGCTCTGAAGAGAGGAATCTGTTACCTCTCCCAGCAGCGTGGGGTCTGCATCCTCACCACCAAGCCAAGCTGTCAAACCTGGGGTCTTTGTCCTAACCACTAGCCGAAGCAGAAGACATGGAATCCAACCAATCACAGTCGCAGACCAGCACAGCTTACCAGAACAATCATAGCAGCCTTTTATTTTTCTCATTCAAACAGCTCTTCTCAGAACTAATCTCAGAATGTCTTACCATCTTCAAACAGCTCTTCTAAGAGCTAACCTTAGAAAGTCTTCTTAGACCACTTTTGATCTCCTCACTACACCTTTCCAGGTAGATACCATGAGACTACAACGCAACAGCCAGTACCAACTGCAGACAAGCACCAGTTTACCCCAGCAGCCGTTCCTACACAACCAAACACCAGCACCAACTGCAGATCAGCTCCAGCTTAACCCAGCAGCCGTTCCTGTGCAACCAAGCTATACCATTTGCCGTGTAGCAGAAAGAACTTCGTACTTTTGTTTGGACAAAATGTTATTTTCGTTATGCTAGCTTGAGTTGGGGTTTTTCTTGTGGGCGGACTGAAAAGAAAATAATTCCTCGTCCGAAAGTTTTTGGGGTCTTTCTTGTTGTAGAGGCATGTGTTCCAAAAAATGTCGTTATTTGGGTAATGAGGAGAATATTGTTGTAGGCTCTGTATTTGACGGCTTGCTGAATAACACTATCGTTGCAAATTGGCGTCACTATGTCTGGTAGACGAAAGATGATATCTCTTTTTAAAAAGATTGTTTTACTAGCCAAAAAAAATTTTTCTTTCTTTTATGACTTCGTAAAACGAAGTATTTTAAAGTCTTTCTCCATCACGAAAAAGATTTTTCTTAATGAATATTTTTCTGAAAGAACAATTTGCGCCAATGTCTTCGCAGCAGACGAATGTCTCTTGAATGAACACGTGTGTCACAAAGAAATAAAATTCGTGGGTGGTTGTATTCGTTGGGTTGTCAATTTCTTTGAGCCAGGAAGCTTTTTCTCTCTCTTTTTTTCTTTTTGCTTGTTCTGCTGTCCGAAAATGGAGGTTAAGTTTCATGATGTTCCTTTTTTTGTTTCGCTATTCAGAAGGTTTGTCAGTTTCTCGTCAAAGGTCACCAATTTAGTGTTGAAAACGGTTAGTTTCCATAACACTATAAATTATTTGACAACACAAATAAATAACGAAACTTCTTTTGAAAACACAACGAAAGGTTTATTATTTTAGCAGAAGAAGAGTCAGAGTGAGAAAGTGTCCCTTTTGTATGTTGGTCCTTGAGTTTGTAGGAAGTGTGTGTCACTGTAGCAAATAGCTCGTGTGACTGACCACAAGGCTGGTTCTTCTGTGTGTGAAGCTAGTAGCAGCGTGTTCTTCAGCGAAGGGGTTCCAAGTGGAATCCGTAGCAATGAACGTGAGAGAGGTCTGTCTTGGCTGCTAACTAGGTACTATAAAGCAGCATCTAATCCACAAGTGACTCACTGCTTGGACTAGCATCAACACCTGAGGCCACATCAACACACACCTGGTTAACCAAGGATTGAATTAACCGGGACATCGATCACACAGCTTCTGCAACTATCATCTGCAACATCTAGTCCACGAGCAACTCACTGCTCGGACTAGCACCCAGACTTCAAGGCCACTTCGACACACCCCTGGTTAACCAAAGTACTGCACAACTGGGACATCTATCATCCAGCCTTTGCAACCAATGCATCCACATCATTGACTGTCTCCAACAACATCTACAACCTGACCTTACAGTAACATTGTGGAAATTTGTTAAGGAACTGGTGATCCTGTTTCACCGAATATCAGCAGCCCCTTGGGGTCACGTGGTGTCCACTATAAAAAGAGCTCCAACAGAAGATTCTTCCTCTTTTTTCCACAGCACCTAATATCTGCTCCAATCACAGTGACCAATCGCTCCTGCTAGATGCGCTGTCACTACAAACTAATAGGTAGCTGAGTCTAAGACTTTCTACAACACAGACTTTCAACGTCTAACAAAGATATTGACGTGATATAACAACCGCGATTTCTACACCTATAGACTTTTTGTGTAAGATTCGCTCAATAAAACTTGAATTTAAACTTATCCATTTGCCTCCGTCATTTGTCTAGTCCTCTGTCAATCAACACATTCAACAAACAATATACATAACTATTCGCGGGATCGACGCACATATGGCGTTTCGGGAATTAGTTAATTTCCCTAACACTATATATTTTAGGCAACACAAATGAATAACAAAACTTCTTTTTAACAACACAACAAAGTAAGGTTTATTTCAGTAGCAGGCGTGAAGGAGTGAGAGTGAGAAAGTGTCTCTTTTCGTCGCTGGTCTGTATGCTGGTCCTTGGTTCATAAGAAGCGTGTTTAAAGCTAGCAGTGAGCGAAGTGTCCTAAGTGGAATCAGTGCAGTCGTGTGTGAGAGATATGTTCCTTCTGCTAGCTCCAGACTCTCTCTGACGTTATCCGTTCTACAGAAAAGGGATCAGAAAAATAGTTCCTGAGGGGGAGAAGGAATCAATGCGCTCTGGCAGTTGATTGGTCAGTGAGTGACTGATTCTCTTAACAGGGGCATTGATTCGCGAAAGGAAATAGATCTGTGGCTGCTACATCACCCCCTGCTTAGGCGGAAAGCCGACAGAGAAAAAGATAGCAGCCATAAAACAAAGAAGGGTACATTTTATACATAAACAGTTTTATAGAGCTTTTTGGGCCAATGTACTCGTCGACCACTACGTGTGGTGGTGACGTAATTGTCTTTTTGCATTGTATTTTTTTCTACAGGTGTAGGGATATGTTCATGTGTGTAAGTAGGGGGAATATGTGGCTCTTGTGTGTTTGTGTTAAGAAAGGCTCTTTTCACCCTGTCAATAGATACAGTTTCTTTTTTGCCATTAATGTCAAGGGTGAAAAGTTTGTCAGTGCGTGAAAGCACGCGGTAAGGGCCAGTGTAAGGTGGAGTGAGAGGGGCTTTGACAGCGTCCTTTCTTAGAAAAACGTGAGTCCATGAGGAAATATCTTTGGGGACTGATGGTTTGATGGTCTGTTCCCTGGGTTGCATTGGTGGGAGATTACCAAAATAACTTTGCAGTCTGTTTACATACAAAGCTGGATCTGTTCCCGTTATATCTATAGGGTTCAGCATCTGACCTGGTAATGATAGCGATACTCCATAGACAAGTTCTGCTGGAGAGTATCCTAGGTCCTCTTTGATAGCTGCACGACAGCCAAGAAGGACAACAGGTACATATTCGCTCCATCGCTGTTGGTCAGGATAGGAGCGCAATGCGGCCTTCAATTGGCGATGGAAGCGTTCTATCATCCCGTTAGAAGCAGGGTGGTAGCTCGTAGTTCGTATGCGATTGATCCCTAAAATCCTGGAAAGTTCCTGGAATAGGTGGGATTCAAACTGTCTGCCTCGGTCAGTGGTAATTGTTGTTGGAACTCCGTAACGCGTTATCCAGCCTGATATAAGGGCTTGTGCTACGGATTCAGTTGAAACGTCCTTTAAGGGAATAGCTTCAGGCCATCGTGTAAAACGGTCTATACAGGTCAGGAGGTAAGTAAATCCTTGACTGACCGGCCATGGTCCAACCAGATCTATATGGATATGGCTGAACCGAGCGTCTGGGGTGCTGAATGTCCCGGGGGGTGCACGGATATGTGTGTGAACCTTTGATTTTTGGCAGGATACGCAACAACGTGTCCAGGCAGTGATATCACGCCTCATGTTTGGCCAGAAAAATCTAGCTGAAATCAGCTTCACTGTGGCTTTGGGTCCGGGGTGTGCCAATTGGTGTAGGGTGTCAAAAACAACCCTACAATGAGTCATCAGAACAAGAGGTCGAGGTGCGTCTGTTGAAGTGTCACAGATAATCTGCATGTCCGCAGTGGGCACTGGCAGGTATGCGAACTTGCAAGTTGCAAATTCAGGTGACGATAGATCCAAGGTGTCCAGACGTGGCTGGTCTAAGTCCATCTGCCGTAAGTCGATATCCGAAGGTGAGAATAGAGAATTAATTGGAAGGCGAGAGAAAGCGTCTGCCGCAGCATTCTGTTCACCAGAGATATGTCGGATATCGTTTGTAAACTGCGAAACAATATCCAAGTGGCGAGTTTCGCGAGGAGAATACTTGTCCGGCTTTGAGCGCAGCGCGAAATTAAGCGGACGGTGATCGGTGTAGATCACAAATTGCCGGCCCTCTAGTGAATGCTGAAAGTGTTTCACTGCGAGGTACATTGCCAGGAGTTCACGGCCAAACGTGCTGTAACGTTGTTCTGCCGGTTTCAGTTGTCTCGAAAAATAAGCGAGAGGTTGTAGCTGTTGTTGGTATTGCTGTTGCAAAACTGCACCTACAGCTGTGCCCGATGCATCAACGACCAATGAGAACTGTGCGTCGGGTACAGGATGTGCAAGTAGCGATGTTGTTGCTAATTTCTGCTTCACTTCGTTAAAGGCTTTTAACTGTATGTCATTCAACGAAATCTGCTCATTTTTCTTTTTCCTGTTACGTAACAGGTCAGACAGAGGAGACAGGAGATCCGCACAGTGTGGGATGAAACGTCTGTAATAGTTAAGCAGACCGAGGAAGTGCCTTAGTTGGCGGAGTGAAGTGGGTGGTTGGAGGTCTTGTAGAGCCTTTACTTTTTCAGGTAAGGGAGATATCCCTTCAGAACTGATAATGTGTCCCAAGAAAGTTAGCGACGAAGCACCGAAAACACATTTACCAGGGTTAATCCTCACCTGGTACTTTTGAAACCGTTCGAACAGTAGGCGGAGGTGAGTAACATGTTCCTCGGGTGAGGCACTTGCTACGAGTATATCGTCTATATAATTATAGACTATGTCCAAATCACGCACTACTTCGTCCATGAAGCGTTGGAAGGTACTAGCTGCGTTTCGCAAACCGAAAGGCATAGTTAAAAATTCAAACGCTCCAAATGGAGTTGTTACAGCAGTTTTTGGTATGTCGGCTGGGTTCACTGGTATCTGATGGTAAGCCTTAACGAGATCTAGTTTGGAGAAGATCTTACAACCATGCAGAGATGAAGCGAAGTCTTGTATATGTGGGATTGGGTAACGATCAGGTACCGTAATGGCATTTAGTCGTCGATAGTCCCCAGTCGGACGCCAATCTCCAGAACGCTTTGGAACCATATGCAAAGGGGAAGCCCGAGGACTGGACGAGGGGCGTATAATTCCCAGCTGCAGCATATGGTTAAATTCTGCCTTCGCCGCCTTTAGTTTATCAGCAGGGAGGCGGCGAGGGCGTGAGAACACCGGAGCACCCGTGGTCCCAATGTGGTGTGTTGTTTCGTGAGTTGATTTGCTCACAACAAAATTTAAGTTAGTTAACTCTGGGTAAGAGCGTAATAATATTTGGTATGGGTCGTCTGTGGCGGCAATGAAAAATACTGGGCTGATGGGTGAGGTATTTGCCTTATAACCTGTGACGGAAAGTTCCGTATTGCCATCAATAAGCCGTCGTTTGCGCATGTCCACCAAGAGGTTGAAGTGGTGCAGAAAGTCCGAGCCTAGAATGGGGTATGGTAAATCAGCTACAGTAAAAATCCATGTAAAGTCTCTCCGTAATTCCAAGTCCAGAGAACGAGAAATTTGACCGTACGTGGGAATAGGGGAGTGATTTACCGCTTGCAGTATGATGGGCGACACTGGCGGTTTCTCAGTGAGGAGTTTCAGAGGCCAGATACTGCAAGCTGCTCCTGTGTCAACCAAACAACGTGCTTGGGACCTGAAGTCAGTGATAAAATAGGCACGGTTGTTATATAAATCTTGTGGAGAGTGTGCCGTGCTCAGCTCTCCAGATTTAAGTTTCCCTGGTTTGAAAACGAGCAGGGCATTTTGCACCTCCGAGCCTTAGCACCAAAGCGACTGTGATAAAAACATAGTCCTGACTTGCTTGAGTGGCGGCGGTGGTGTGGGGATGGCGAACGACTTTTTTGTTGACGTCTAGGCGGTTGTGATTTGACTACGGCCAATTTACTTACTTCATTGGTAAGCCGCATCAAAGCTTCGAGTATGGCCACTGTAGTGTCCATTTTCTTTTTAATTTATAAGGTGACAACAGACCACAAAAAAATCAAAGAAACACGTTTCAATGAGAAAGGAACGAAAGGGATAAAATGCCACAAGAAAATAGCGATATTCGTGTTAAAATAAAAATAAAAATTTGTTTTGTTTTAGAGAAGGTGCTGCTTTAAGGTTCCTTAGTAAGGAAAACAAAAGTTGAAATTCAAGATGGCGTCGCCCAATGACTATTTAGGCGGGAAAATGAAATGTTAAATAGGAAGAAGGCGCTCTTTTAGCTTTGACTTTCTAAAAAAAATATGTAAAAATGTATGACTCACTTGTTTTTTTCTTTTTTTTTTGTTTGTTATTGTAATAAATTTTTTGTACCACGTGGTCAGTTGAAAAGAGCAAAGTAGTAAGTTTCTTCCTTTTTCTTTTTGTTATTGTAATAAAAAAAAAGTTTTTGTGTACCACGTGGTCAGTTGAAAAGAGCAGATTAGTAAGTTTCTTCTTTTTTTATGCCAAGTCGGCCAAGCTGAAGGTAATCATTTTTTTTTCTTTTTCTTTTTTTTTTTTTAACTTTGTTTCGTATGAACAAAATGTAATGTTCGTTATGCTTGCTTGAGTTGGTGTTTTTCTTGTGGACGGGCTGAAAAAGAAGATAATTCCTGGTTGGAAAGTTTTAGGGGTTTGGGTTTTTTTTGTTGTTGAGGCACGTGTTCAAAAAATGTTATTTGGGTAAAGGGAGAATCTTGTATCTTTCTATTTGACCACTTGTAATATGGGCGCCAATATGTCTGGCAATACGAAAGATGATATCTCTTTTTAGAAAGATTGTTTTACTTGCCACAAATTTTTTCCTTCGTTTATGGCTTCGTAAACGAAGTATTTTAAAGTCTTTCTCTGGCACGAAAAAGTTTTTTTTATGGAATATTTTTCTGAAAGAAAAATTTGCGCCTGTGTGTTCTCAGCCGACGAATGAATTGAACGAACACGTGTGTCACTGGGAAGAAAATTCTTGGGTGGTAGTATTCTTTCGGTTCTTTGAGTCAGGAAGCTTTTTCTCTCTCTTTTTCTCTTCTTTTTGCTTGTTCTGCTGTCCGAAAATGGAGACCGTGTTTCATGTTATTTTTTTATTTGTTTCGTAATTCAGAAGGTGCCATTTGGGGTCACCAATTTATAGCGGTTAAGGGAAATAGTTAATTTCCCTAACACTATATATTTTAGGCAACACAAATGAATAACAAAACTTCTTTTAACACAACAAAGTAAGGTTTATTAGTAGCAGGCGTGAAGGAGTGAGAGTGAGAAAGTGTCTCTTTGCGTCGCTGGTCTGTATGCTGGTCCTTGGTTCGTAGGAAGCGTGTTTAAAGCTAGCAGTGAGCGAAGTGTTCCAAGTGGAATCAGTGCAGTCATGTGAGAGATATGTTCCTTCTGCTAGCTCCAGACTCTCTCTGACGTTGTCCGTTCTACAGAAAAGGGACCAGAAAAATAGTTCCTGAGAGGGAGAAGGGATCAATGCGCTCTGCCAGTTGATTGGTCAGTGAGTGACCGATTCTCTTAACAGGGGCATTGATTCGCGAAAGGAAATAGATCTGTGGCTGCTACACACATATATACTGGTCCTGTAGGGAACGAATAAATAAATAAATAAAATTCAAATTGAATTTAAAAAAAAGGAAAACTTAAATTCGCAGAAACTCTCAGAGGTCCCTGACAGGAAAAAGGGATGACGCGTGCGCAAAGAAAAAAGGCAACCTCTTGACAAAGGGGAACAGGCTTTCTTTCTCTTTCAGGCGGTGACCAGCGGATTGATAACATCGTTGCTGACGGGTGTCTGGGCGCCACGCATATGTCTTTGGGCTAGGCGTTGGTTAGTCCCTTTCACCCAGTAGCAGCTCTCTTTCTCGGTCAGCATTATGCTGAAATATAAAAGACCCACAAATGAACAACAAACTAATCCTTACCGGACTTTGACAAACTTCCAAAAGAAAACTAACCCTTATGGAAGCCCGAAATACCAAATGAGGACAAACACATGCATGAAACGATTAACGTATTTTGACACCTTAACTGGGGGATTCAACCCTTTCAATGTATTCAGGAAAAACTCCCTCATCCATGGAATGGTTGTTGAACCCAGTAAATAAAGGAAAGTATAAAGAAACGTCTCCGTCTCTTATCTGTTGCTGTCTTTTCTTTTGTATAATTCTTTTTGGGACTTTCTTGGGCAAGGCGTTACACCGACTAGCCAACGTGGGGGTAAAATAAAATAACCAAAATATGGAATCAGATATTAAACGGCAACACAGCCTTGCCCTTTGCCTGTGACCTTCAGCCTCTTACCCCACAGTCCCATGATACACTAAATTAATCTTCATCAAATCAAGTGCCTTGGAAAGGAATTGAACTTGATTGATATGCTATGTGTATAAAGATTATTTGAACAATGATTTTGAATAGAGATCAAATGAAAGAATCTATTTTCTTGACACAAGGGGTAACTGATAAGTTTGTGCTTTGAAGCACAAGCACACAAGTTAAATAATTCCAATTAAATTCCCGTACAGTTTGTAGAAGAATCTGTGAAAGAATTTATCTGTATTTTTATGGTCCCTGACTATTTAACGTTGAGTTTATGTTGTGGGGTTTGAAGGTTTTTAGGTAGTCAGTGGCTCAAGGGCAAGGCTGTGTTGCCGTAAGATACCTGACTCCATATTTTGGTTATACTATTTTACCCCACGTTGACTGGCTGGCGCAATGCCTTGCCCAAAGAAGGTCCAAAAAGAAATATACAAAAAGAAAAGATAGAAACAGATAATAAGAGACGAAAACATTTCTTCCATACTTTCCTTTATTTACTTGGTGAATGGACTAACCAATGCTACGTCCCAAGACATAGCGTGGTGCCCAAAAACACCAGACAGCAAAATCGGTGTTGTCGGTTCGACGTCACCACCCGAAAAGTGGTCGGTTCACAGAAAACCTGAGTATTTATCTCTCTACACCGGCTCCAAATTCGCTACTCCAAAATCCTTCTAATTTTGGCACGACCGCTTCCCATTGGCTACTTTACTTTTTATTATTTTTCTTTTTCTGATTTTTAACCGGATGGATGCGTGGAGCCTTATGCGTGGCGACGAGTCAATATCCGGTTGGGAGTTTTACTGTTAATTCCTAAATCCCCACAATGTATATTGAAATTAGGGTTTTAGTAGTCAGGCTTCTCCACAAGTTTAATGCTTTAGTTTAGAATTAAGGGAGAATACAAGCATATTATATAGCACATGGATAAAACAAATGAATGAATAAGGCCAGTGAAATAAATGAGTGAAGATATGCAACAAATGAGTAAGAGATATGAAACAAATAATGGTTGTGAAACGGCGCGGACAAAATGAACATTTAAAACAAGGCGACGAACAAAAACAAATTTATATATTACAACAAGTAAACTTACATTGATACATAAAAATATTACTGACTCATCTAACGAAATAATAGTGTGTGTATGTGTGTGAACTCGTGTGTGTGCGTGTGTGTGTGTGTGTAACACAACTAAGCTACAAAAAGAATCGCAAGTTTAAATTGTTCTTTTTCTATGGTTTGAAACAGGCAGTTTTTCAGAGACGGGAAAGCGTCTCATAGTCCTTGTATATGAATGTCTGCGAGGCATGGTGTTGCTGCTGCAGAGAAATTTGGTCAAAGAAAAAGAGGGTCCTTAAAGACGACGTATTTATAGAAAATACCGTCTTGTGGGTGGCTCAAAAACGCAGGACTTGAATTTACGCGCGCCGACGTAGTTGTAAGCATATCACGTGGTCCTCCTGGCCAATGGTTTCCCGAGACTGAACATTGAGCGTCCGCCATCTTTGTGGGAACAAGTGGCATACCGCCCAAAATAATCTATAGGAGTGTAAAGTCCTATAAGTTCAACTCTTTGAATGATTGTACAAAAAATATTAAGTCCTTAACCATTTTATTTTTTCTGTTCCATAAAATTGAAATGAGAAATTGTTGAGAAAATAAATAATTCTAATCCTTTGAACTTTGAGTTCCTAAGCCTAAATTTATCCTCTGCCATTTAAGCATGATCTCTGCACCAGCAAACCAGTGCTATGGTGTGGAGGAAAATAAAAAGTACCACCAGTATACAGGTGTAACAGGCTTATAAGGGTTAAAAGCCATTTGAAAATATCAAAGTAATAGAGTGTTGTTTAAATAGATCAAAGTAGACACCTACAATTATCAGGAGCTGATGTGGGGGTTGTATGTAATTTGGTTATTTCAGTAGATGTGCATCCGTAATTTACGGGTATTGCTCTCTAAATTATTCCCACCACAAATACAAAACAAAACTTTACAATCGCGCGAAAGAAATGGAATAGAACACAACGAACATTAAATAACAAACAATTTAATATGCATATAACAGAATATGAAAACAAATAAAATACATGATGTGTAAATGGCCTTTTGGAAAATAAAGTTTGGCAAGAAGAAAATAAATTTGTTTAAAGATGCATGTATGTTCATGTTAACAGAGTCCGTAAATAAGTCGTTCTTACTTACATTAAGTTCATGTCTTGTTTTATGATTGTGGCGACAGCGTGTCGCGTTGATGAAAGAAAGTTTGTCGGGTTTTTCTTTTGAATGTGATTCGCGGCCATTTGAAGATAGGTCATGAATTTTAGTTGAGGAAGGAAAGGAATTTGCCAGACATAGCATCGGCTACTGCTTTACTGGCTTAGTGGCTTGTTGTCGTCTGTGTGTAAGTTTGGGTGTAAATCTGTGTTATTTATATCCTACAGGTGGATCAAAGAATCGTCCTAAAATTTTGGCGCGTAGACATTTATTGACCAATCAGATTTGTATTTTACTATTTTATTTTCGAGCCTAAATATTTTCTGTTAGTTCACTTCCGATCCTATTTTTCTTGAATGTTCTATTCTATGTTTTTAGCTGATTGGTTGAAAAATGTAAAAATGTAACTTAAATGCTAATACGGTTGTGATCCTAAATTTCTAGAATGTTCTTAAGTATGTTTTTGTTTTATTTTAAGACTTGAAAAAATGTGTATCCTATACTGACAACATTTATGCAGAGGGGTAAAACACCCATAACGAGTGTTTTGATATGGCACTTAACTATCTGATAATGAGGCTACAGTCCTAGAGCTTTGAAGAATATCAAGTACTCCTTCATTACCATTACTTCTTGGTCAACTCTGACATGAAATAGTAGTACCTGTTAGGTTCGTATCAATAGTTCAAATAGAAATATTCAATCATTTTCTATACTTAAAACTATTTAACTGAATGCAAGGATCAGTGTAGACTTCATTGTTTTATTTGATGAGTTTTTGATTATTTCATTTGTTTTTTTGTTTTTTTTTTAAATAACTAGCGACAGGAGGATTTATTCCCATGACAATATGTGTGGTAAATTCAAAGATCTGTCGTCCTCATGTCTGTGGCAATTTCTGAATTATCCACTATAAAGGCAATCTTAAGTCAGCTGAGTTATATAGACTTTATCACTGGAAATTTTTTAAAAAAGTAACTAATGAATGATGAATGACAATTTGTTCTATTTAGTTAGCGTTTTCTTTCTTTCTTTTTTTCTCTTGTAATATCAAACAAAACGTGTTGTACTCAAACAACTGTTTTTAACTTTCCTATTTTTGTATTTCTTTAAAGATTATTTATTATTCCCTTTTATCGTGGTTTAAGGCCACAAACACAACAAAAGACAATGTTGTCATATTTGTTGTCAACGAGCCAAATAAACATTTAAAAAAAGAAACAAATGTAACACAGCGCCACCTATAAGTACAATCAGTAAGTAAATAAAAAAAAAAAAGGTTGTTCAGTTACCATGGCAACATGGTAAGTAAAGCGTTGCTTCAATATGGAAGTTTGCAGTCTTCCAAAATCCGCTGTTGTCTTATAAAAGGAGGAAAAGATTAAAAAAAAAGAAATTTTCAAAGAATTAAAAAGAAAAGAAGAAAGACAAAATAACAAATTCATTCTGATACTTAAAAAAAAAAAAATGGAAAAAAACTAAACTAAAAACAAAAACTAAAAAAAGCAAATAACCAACAAGAAGAAAGTCCGATTTTTCGAACGGGGTTGTAAATGACCGAAATCTTCTCTCTAACTTTTTTCGGCAACAAAAAGAGAAAAAAGCACAAATGAAATTTAGAAAACGGCAAAAAAGAAAAGAAAATGAAGGCAGGAATGAAATTTAGTAAAAGGCAAAAAAGAACCGAAAAAAAAAAAAAAAATGAAGTCGTTGAAGAAAATTTGAAATAATCAGCAATAGAAAAACCAAAACAAACAAAAAGAAGCAATTATTCCATCAAAAAAAGATGAAGATCCTCGTTCTGTTTTAACTTTTACGAACACTAAAAGCTTCTGAAACCTATTATAAAAAAGCAAGTATCGAAGAGTAAAGATATTAATGAATGAAAAAAAAAAAAAAAAAACACAAGAAGAATTTTTAAAAAATCAACAAAGGAGAAACTATTGTTATATTATTTATTTACAAGCTTTAAATTAAAAATCAAGTGGAAAGATATTGGAAAGAAAAAAAAAAAAACAAAACAAAGAAGACAACAAAGTTTATTGAAAATGAAAAGAGTTCACTTGTTGATTTATTATCAAAATTGATTAACAAGAGAAAATAGAATCAAAACTCAACTTATCTTGTTTTTAATGTGAACTGCTTATGTTTAACTTTTTAAAGATCGTAACTAATTTACATGCTCTTCTGATGAACTTTTCAAAAATTATTGATTGATTTTTTTTAACCCAATTCTTTTTTAAAGAAACATTTTAAGCCCAAAACGTTTTCCTTGACTTGTTGGTTAAAGTAGTTGCATTCCATTGAGCTCCTTTGTTTTTGGTAACAGTTTGAATTATAAACACAGCAGAATTCATCATGGATATGGATAGGGTTGGATTATTCTCCGAGATGGGATACATCACCATCGGAGACAAATATAAAAATCCCGTATCAGGTAAGAATATTTTGTTGTTGTTGCTGTTGAACGATGTTTGTAGCTTGGGGGCATAATGGGTCAGTGGACTTGAAAAATCTAAAAAAATGCTTTTTTATCATTATTGTTGTTGTTGTAGTGGTGGTGGTGATAATATATATATATATATATATATATATATATATATATATATATATATTAACTCCTTTATTTACTTAATACATAAACAATAAATAGGACATTTTTTTCAAGATTCTCTCTGATCTTTAAAGAATCTGATTGTGCAGTTGTTTTATCTTAATGAACTAGATAATTGTGTATATCATATCACACAAAGTGTTTAAAATAGGACATATGTCACTAAATTTCTTGTAGTACCATCTCTTTTTAACCTACACATGTTAATAGTTCTATCCTATGAATAGTTTCCCTGGATTATCAAGTAAATTTATTTTAATCTGTCGCTTTTAAGAAGAATGAAATAAGTGACGTTTAGAAAATTGGTTAAATGTTGAATTATTTTTAAAATAATTTAATTTTTAAATTTTTTCTGGTGAGCAAGTTAGTCTTTTATTCTAGTTCTCACTTTACTATTTAAAAAAAGATATGTTTATATTTTCTTGATTGTTTATGAAATAGAAACAATGAAATATTTAATATTACCAACTAATAAAAAATTTTTTCCTTCATATGAGCACTTTTCTGCTTATTTAGTTTAAAACAGCATTTTCTTCTTCACTAGATTAAAAAGAAAATGTTAAGAATTTGCTTTGTAATTTATTGTTATTTCTTCTTGACACAAAACTTAAGTATTTTAACAATGTATCATACAAACACCCAAAACCCTCTTCTTGGTTAAATGAAAATACACATTTAATTGGTGACTGTACTTGTTTGTTATACCTCCTTGGGCATCTCCTCTTTTTACCATTTGACATTAACCTTAAAAAAATCTTTGTAGAGAATATATACAATATTAATACAACATTAGTATTCAGATCAATTTTTTGTTAAATGCCATCTTAATTTTTTTTTTTTTTTGTTAAATGCCATCTTAATTTATTTTTTTTACCATTATTTCTGAATTCATCCAATTCAATCTCAGTATTTTCAATGCTATTGTTGTTCTTAATCTGATTAGGCAATTTGTTCCAAAAATATATTACTCTATTTGCCAAAAAATCCAATTGGTTAATATAATAGACTTAGCTTTTGAAATCTGCCTTGACAGTAAATTTTCAGTTCAAGGAGAAATATTTTTGAAGAAATGTCCACCAATAATTATTTTAAAAGTTTCAATTTGACCACCCCTCATTCTTCTTTCTTGTAAAGTAGTTAATCTTAATTCTTCTAATCTCTTCCTGTAACTGTAATCTTTTACTCTTTTTACTTGTTTTATCACTCTTCTTTGTATTTCTTCCAATTTCTATGTCTTGACTCTGGAGCTCACACCTGAGTACAATATTTTATAAAAGGTCATATTTGGGTTTTATATATTTTATTATTAGTTGGAGTTAGGGGTGTATCTTTAAAGAAAAGTTGATATTTTTAGCATCCAAATATTATTTCATAGATTTCATGAAATTGAATAAATGGGCAGTTGATTGATTTATATATTATTTCCAAAAACTTTTGTGACAAAATACTGGTCACTAGTCCTGTAACCTGGTTTGGTCATAGGGGTGCTACTCATGTGTCTTGGGCAGGAATAGCCTGATGGAACCCATCCCTCCCCAAGTCTACAACTGATTTAAATTCAGTTTTCCTTCTCCTTGACCAGTTGTCATACCAAAGTTAAAGAGCCCAGTATGCCCTATAAGACATGCTGGGGACTTCTGTTGAAGTAAGAACAAACTCATAAGTAATATTCTCCTATGGACTCCTGCATATGGACACACCAAAAAACCGATATTCATCAGCTCACTATACACACTGAATACTGCCTTGAGGGCTTGCTAAGAACAATTACTGATAGGGATGGATGGTGAGAGAGAGTCTAGGGAATCTGTACTGTCAGCACATCTTGATGATAATGATGATGATGATTTCTTTGCCTCTTGAATTAATTTTAATATTTTTATGTATATAAATCAAATATAGCACTTGGGGCATATTCTATAATCAAAAATAGAATAAATTAATCTATGTAATTGAATTGTTGTATCCAAGCCTAGAATTGTTTCGTTTTTTTAACATAGCAACTTTTTACTCTTTTAATAATTGAAAGTCTACTTGTTATGAGGTTCTGACTGAGCTATAAACCTTTGATCTTGGCATTGATCCCAGCCTGTAAATAAATAATTTGACATTTAGATATGTACTGGCAAAATTACTAGAAACAGATCAGTGTCTAAAATTATGATTCCCACTCTACATTTTCTTACACTGTCAAAATTTTGATGTTCAGCATTAATTTTTAATATTTGGCTTTAATTTAGTAACTGAGAGTAGCAGAGAAATCTATAAATTTTGATCAGTTTTGATCTCATTTTGTTTTTAATCAATTTCATTGCTGAAAATGCTTGTTCACATCAGTATTTTGCTCCCAAATAGCAGATAAAATTCTGGGCAAATTTTCTTAATTCTTGAAAATTTTCACAAAAATGAATAAGGCATTCATGGTGTAATAGCTATCACTATAGGAAATGGACACCATGACCCAAATTCGAATCCTGAAGGAAGCTATCTGCATTTCACATAGTGCTAATACCCTTGGGAAAGATATAGTAGGGCAGATTAGATTCTTTAATTTTAGTATGGCAGTCAGGCTAGAAGGAAAACTCTGAATTTAAACAAGTTAAACTCTGCTGAAAAATTGACCTTGTGTCATATACTACTCATGGTGGCGGTATTGAGTAAATACGTAAATAACGTCAGAAGTGATTAGGATTGAAAGTTGCTCATTGTTATTCTCAAAGTCAAATCTCACTATGTTTCATAAATTTCTCTTTATGGTAAAAAAAATAGAATGTTTTGTTAGCCATCACTGTCTAACTGGCAGATGCAGATGTGAGAAATCACATAAGGAATTAAGTCTTTTTTGGCCAATCAGAAAACACCACAGACTGAAGCTGTGTATGCTTTCTTGTTTCCATCAAAAACATATAACACCTCACATTCTACAATAGGCAGTTCTCATTCTCACAGCAACCATGTGTCTTCAACAAACTGTAGTTCCCTTGCTTAGCTCCACAGTTAAGCACAAATAACACTCAAAACATCTTCTTTCATTTCACATCTACACCAAAGGATAGCCCAAAACAAGTAATCTATGAACATATGGAGAACTCAATAACATCAAACAAATATTCAACAATTTAGCTTCTTTGTAAGCCTTCAGAACTAACATAAGGAAAGGGAATCTTCTTGTACATTTCTGTACATAAATTCCACTCCATTTATTGATTCTATCGTTGCTTCTTACCATTTCTTCCACTCCTCTAATTCAAGCAATTAGAATGACATTTCTGCTCAGCAAGTTGACCCTCTTCCACTCTCTCTCTCTCTCTCCTTCTCTGCATTCCCATAAATGAATATAACATCATCAAGTGTTATTTTTTTTATTACAAATTTGTGCAAAACTGCAAATATTCACAAAGAATAAAGCACAATTTCCTAGTGTATGAGTTTCAATTGTAAAACTCACCTGTAGTATAATCATACAATGTGCTACTTTTAGTGCATTTGTTTGGTTTGGTTGTTTGGGTTTTATGGCATATCAACTTTTGTAGGTTATTTAATACCAAATCCATTTTTATACAAATAATCAGTTCTATTTCAAACAATTCAGTTTAACATAAGTACGCAGTTTGAATGTAAGTAAACAGTCTAATCGTCAAAATTATTTCTATTTCAAGCTATTCTATTTAATCAAACAGTTCTATTTCAAACAATTCAGTTTAGCACAAGTACAGTTTTTGCCCACACACAGTTAAATGTCAAAGCATTTCTATTCCAAACAATTCAGTTTAGCATAAGTATGCAGTTTAGTTCTATTTGACTCATAGATAGGAACCTATCAGGTGCTACCACTCCAAGGCCAGAGTGTAAATGGGAGCAATGGCAATGATGGGGTGCTCCACATTTCCCAAAGCTCCAGCATTACTGAAATGTCACCATCAGATCATTTAGTGTCATATCCAGGACACTTGTCAGGTGTGTGTGTGGGGGGGCTTAACCCTCTGCAGAGGTGCAGTCGGTGTATTCTAGCCAACTGGGCAAAGTGCATTAGTTATGAGATAATATGTTAAGTTAGACTCATAACAAAAAATTCTCTCAGTATACTCTCCTTAAACAGCTGGAGAGATATTCATAACTGAATATTGTTTGTAAAACTCTTAACCTCTTTTTAGGTCTGATATTTATCTATAAAAGGTAATGTTTATGAACCTAACTTGTTTCTAGATATGAAACTTTTATCAGAGATTATACTCTTGGCAATTATTAAGTACCTAGGTTTTTAGTTCGCCATTTGGGATAAAGAGCATTTAGGTTTTCAAATAACTTGATTGAAATGGAACAAAAACTTCAAGACATTTGTATTTTGAAAAGAAATGTAATTAAATTTTATATAAAATTTATGCTCTCTGATCCGAGATAAAACTCTGACAAAAGGGTATTTTGCACTGTGTGAAGCAAGATTTTCCTCTAGGGCTTGGAGCACAGCCTCAGAATCCATGGTTTTAGGCATACCTGACCTTGCCTAATCGTCATGCTACTTGCAACCAGAGTGATATTTCTTGAACAATCTGGTTACTGTACTGTAATCAACTGCTCCTTCATCTTTCACTCAACAAAAGTTTTTGATTATTTCTGCAGCATCATTACCCAGTTCAAACTCATAAAGCATAAAATCTCAAATTAGACCACATTGCATGTTCATTGGTGCAACTTTCAAATCACACACTGATTGAAACAATGCAAGTGATGGCACATTATCACAATACTACCAACCACATGGGGTAACTACTGCAGCTTATACTGCTTCAATCACTTGATATACATGCCATAAACTAGCTTGTACCGAAATATTGCAAAACTTTTGACTCATCCTAGTAATTCTAATCTTTTTTATTATTACAATTTTCAAATTACTTAGACTTGTTAAATTCAATGTTTAAAGATGGCAGTCATATTTAACAGCTACTTGCACTTTTAATTGTCTCAATGAAATAATACTGTTAATTTTTGTCATTCCTAAATAATGAAGATTACCAGCCCTCTGTATCATAACCAGTTGCTGTTCTTTTTTTTTTTTTTGGTGGTTGCCTACATTTTGTTTATGCATAATATCACAGGTAAAATGGTGCTATTGAAGAGATTGACACGTTAGGTCTTGTCCAGATTTGCTTTGAGGATATCTTTTATCATGGTAAATGCTTTACACCCTGATCTTATTCTCAGCAAGATTTCTACATCCATGTCTTGGCACGTATTCATTCTACTAAGTAGATGCACTCTTTCACTTTTTCACTTCCCACCACTATACTGCCCTGTTATACATCTTCAGAATTCATGAATTTAGTTTTTACATTATCTTGAGCCTGATGACTGAACTTTGATTGTTCAGTTCTGTCAGCATCGTCTGTAACTGATAAGTGGTTTCAGTGATGAACACAATATCATCTGTAAATTGGAAGTGAGTTAATAGTTCACCATTGATGTTAATGTCACCCTTTTAATCAATGTCCTCAATGACCATTTTGAGACATGTGGAGAAGAGTTTCAGAAAGATTGTATCTCACTGTTTGATACTCTTTCTAACTGGGATTGTTATAGGTGGTGACTATAAACCTATATTGACAGTATAATTTGAGTTCATTAACATGTAGGGGAACAATAAATAATTATCTCTGTTAGAGAAGGCATATATCTATTGGGTGTCACAAGGTAGTCCCAGAAAACCATTCTTGCCCTCTTTTGCCACTATTCTTTGAACAGTTGAGACATCTCTTGCCTAGCCATTGAACAGTAAAGCCAACATGGCTTTGAACATCTTATTGTCCCTCATCATCAAGTAAGCCTTTTTCTGGTTCATTCTCCTTGTTCATAGAACAATATGTGCTTATTTCTTGCTGTTGGGACACATTTGTGTATTCTTTTTCAATTCTACTTGTATATATATATTATGTATATATTAAATGTTTTTGTATGTGTCTATGAGCTTGTCTTTTCTTTGGTTTATTCAGTATTAGTATATCATGGATATACTAATTCTATTAGAATGAGTCAAAAGATTTGCAATGTTTTAGTATGTGTTAGGTTGCAACAGGTATATCATGTTACCAAAGCAGTTCAAGCTGTGGACGGTACCTGAGGGTACCTTAGCAATCAGGCAAGGTCAGCTAAGTCTCAAACTGTAGATAATGGGGCTGTGTTCCAAGCCATATAGAACCATTTGGTGAGTAGTACTTGGAGAGTATCAGGCGAGCTCTGCATCTCACTGTCCAATGTGGTTCATCACCTTTACAACCTTAACAAAAGCATCCAGATCTGTGAACTATGCCCCGTGTTACTAGAATATTACAAAACTTTTTCCTCACACTAGTAATATTGGTTTTTGATGAGTGGGCATTTAACTGCATTCAAGAATCCCAATAACATAACAGTGAAAATTTCTGGAGTGCATAATTTTGTTGCTGTCAAATAAATTCTGCTCCACTCACTTTTGATTTTAATTCTTAGTTGCTCATTTTTCATTTACAATCTTTTCTAAATGATTTTATAAGACTTAAGCTTAATTAAAACCTTATCAAAATAGTATTTTTTGGTGCTAAAGTTCTAACATTTGTCTTTTGATCTGATTCCAGTTTCACTGAGAAAAGGAAAAGGATTTAATGTTCCTGGAACTAAAATAAGAAGTGCCACTCAGGATGGTTACTTTAATGAAATGTATAACCGAATATTAGATGGAGAAGCCTATACTGATAATATCAAGTTAAGACGACAGTTTCAACTGAAAGAATTAAAAAAAAATTTAAATAAGAATTTCATCCCAAGCAGCGGATACAAAGAAAGGTTGGTACCCTTTGTTATTTATTCAACAGTGGGGCTCTAATGTTATTTATTCCACAGGGGTGTTCTATGTTATTTATTCAACAGGGGTGCTCTATGTTATTTATTCAACAGGGGTACTCTATGTTATATATTCCATAGGGGTGCTCTATGTTATTTGTTCCACAGGGGGTACTCTATGTTATCTATTCCACAGGGGTGCTCCATTATTTATTCAACAGGGGTGCTCTTTGTTCTTTGAGAATGTTGAGTGATTTTTCATTTGCTCTAGGTATGATTTTTCTATTGTAAAGATTGGTAGATATATACCTCTAAGATTTTTGTTATTATAGTATAGAAATAATTTTCTTTGGAATGAAATCAATTTTTATGGAAAAGTTGTCCATTTTATTTTTAGGGGGGGCAATCAGTTTGCTATGTTACTTTTTAGCTAAACAGGACACCCATTGGCCATTTTGTTCCATTAACCAAATAATTTGATTTTAAAATGATGACCACTGCTACAGATTCTCCAAGAGTGGAAATTGTGAAAAAGTCTAGCAATGACAATATTTTACAATATTTTCAAAAGTTGGTTGAAATTACAAACAAAACAGCTATACAATGATATGAGTACTAATGAGATATTTGAACAGCTAAAATGCAGAAAGTTGAAGATAGCTAGGTGGCCTGAGACAAAAAAAATGGCAGTTGTGTACCACTGGAACACTGTCCAAGTAATGTCCTGAATTTCAGTATGGACCTGGCAGTAATATCAAAGAAGGTGTATTCCACTCTTCAGATCTCTAGAACTGGAGTCTCACCATCAGATGCTGTTTAGTGTCATACTCAGGACATGATAACTGGAGAGTGCAATGGGGTGCTCTATGCTCTATAACAATAATCAAGATGAGGACACTAGTTCAAATATGTCAGTAATGATAATATATAGTAATGACAATTACTCATTTAAGAAATTGAGACAAAAAACAAGGACATTTATGAGCATTTTTTTACTGATTTCATTGATCTAATTCTGTAAAACCCTTATTTAGCACAACCTGAAGTATTCATCTATGTCAAGATTGGGATCAAAGCTAAACAATATCTATTTTACAATCTTTGTTGACAATTAAAAATTCAGACTAAATAATTGCAAACAATAATTGTTACCATAAAAAATAATTATATTTTTTATAAAAGATAAATCCAGATAACAGAAATGAGATTTACTAATTATATATTTATAATGTCTTTTGAATTTAATACGGCTTTGTGGAGGAATATTTTTAATTTAAGTGTGTGATGCTTAAATGATTTATTGACTTGTTTAAATCATATTTCTCTTCAAAACTGTGAAATTTTTAAGTTCACAAAAAATTGGCAGATTTATATTTTTGTTGAATTGGATTTATTTTGGCCCACTCAATGAATAGAGTCTTTAGGGATAATTGTCTTAATCCACCTCACATGATCTAGTATATGCTTCAATCTGAACCACAAAGCCAAACAAGTTTGCCATTCCTGGTCTAAGCCAATGTTGATATGACCCCTAAAGTCTATGGAAAAAGGATTTTTTTGAAGCTTTGACTGTCAAGAGGTTAACGTTTATAGATCTCAGGTGGCCATTTTGTTTTTCTTCAGATTGTTAGTCATAAACAAACAATAATCCCATATAATTATTTTATACTTCCATCTTGAAAAAACCTAATTAGTAATATTTAACATGAATGTCAATAATTATTTTTGTAAAACAGATAATTTGTTAATTCTTTTAAATTGAAATTTTTCATGATTAATTACATTTTCTTGCAGCATGACTCCCTTCTGATTATTGTGTATTGTTAGAGTAGGGGGTACTCAAAATAAAAATATCTTTTTCTTCAGGAGGAGCCAAAGATATATTAAAACCTTCCCCTGGCTTCAATAAGTCTGCATATCAAATTTGGTGACTCTACATCAAATCATCTGGTTATCAAGAGAAGAGAATTAAACTTCTCAATTATTAATATAGATTTAAAAAGAATTTTATAGATGGTAGAGTATGGTCAATTATTTCAATAATAACATTATTAGAATGTTGTTGGGGATGCTGAACGAATTTTGTCTGCTGGGTATTTGTGTTGTGTTGATATTAGAGACTGTTGATCCTTTAATCTGATTAGTAGTGCCTGACCACACAATCAACTTTGATTATTACAACCAGTGAACAAGATTGCACTGATGAACATACAATATACAAAGCCAATTAGATACTTCCTGTTTTCTAGATATATGTTTCTAAAATGTTTGAATTTAGTCTTAAGAAGAATTTGTATTAAGGATTTTTACTATATCAGGATTTCTCTCCAACATTTTACAGTCATGAAACCTGAGACTAAGTAAAAAAGTTTTGTGACTGAAAACACACACACACACACACACACACACATATATATTGTCTGAAAATAATCATCACACCATTTAAGGCTTGGTGATTTTTAATCCTATATTGTAAAAATGGTATTTACCCGAGCTCTTCCCCACTGACTGGATGTGACACAACATCAATTTTTAAGCAGAGTAAAGCTGGTTTGAATTCAAAGTTTTCTTTCAGCTAGACTGGTTGCTGAACCAAGGCTAAAGAACCTAGTCTGTCCTATCATTTACTCATTGCTGGTGAGGAAACAGATGGATTAATGTCTTTTTAATTAGTATTAGTATGAAATGAAATGCAAACAGTTTTGTTGAGAATTTGAAAAATGGTTTGTATCATTCATGTTTGTTAAAAAAAAATTAGTGAATGAAGCATCCTTTCAGTCTCCCAATGTTATTTCTATTTTTAGCTGTGGTGTTGGCACTTACTATGGAACTTTGGGTGGTATTGTGCCTGCAATGAGCAATGTCCGCAAAATAGATGCAGCATACAAATCACCTGGTAAAAATGTCTTAACCAACCCCAGCAAAAGAGGTACAGGCTATGGGTGAGTAACTTTATCTGACTCCAACATATGCACAAAACAATTATTTCCCTTAATCTCTCTTGTAATCTTTTTTCTTTTTAATTATCATGTTTGCCTTTTGTTAAATGTATATCCAGAATAAAGCTAAATCCTGACATCTCCCTACAAAAAGAAAAGAGGAATACAATAAAAATGATTGATAAATTTAATTTCAAAATTCATTTCCTATTTAGTTTTCTGAAACTTTTCATTCACTAGCAATTTAAATATATTGTTAAAAGGTGGAAGAGGGATAAAAACAATATCAAAAAAGGCTGTTGTTCTATTAACATTAACTGAATCTAAATATTGTAATTATTTGTGTATGATACAAATTCATGTATGACACATACCCTTAACTTTGGTCTATGAAATTCTGGAAAAAAATGTTTTTTGTATCATGCACACTGACTTTTTAGAATTTGTAGCAGCTAAATTTAAACTAAAAACTTTTTATTGGTTCATACTAACTAAAAATAACAATTCATATTTTACATTATGTCTTAAAGTACACACTTTACACAGTACTTAGGGCAAACACACAGATATGTTCACACAAAAATGTAACAAGCTTGCAGTGAAAATAAGTTCATATTAGAGGATTTGAAATTATAAACAAACACACATTCCAATGGATATTTCTCTGCAACAGAATAAAGCACATTAGATTGGACTATAGATATAACTTATTTTCAGTCATCTGGTCTTGAATATATATGAAGAGTGTGGCTGGAAAAAATCAATTATATAGTTCTTGTGTATAATACACACCTCTAACTTTTGGGCTGAAAAATCTGGAAAAATAGTGCATATCATACACAAATAATTATGGTATATATAAAAAAATGTTTTGCTATTTGGATCAGCCTAAACTAGGGATGTCAAACATGCACTATATTTTGTCTGCCCTGAAGCCATGTTTTGTTCAACCTGCAGCTCAATTTTATTTTGAAAAATTATTAATTCTTTACAATTTTTAAAATATTCTGTTACATATATATTTATAGAAGCTAAAAAACATTTCATATTTAACCATTAACTATTTGTGGTTAAAGATAAACCATTTAAGGCTCACAAACATAGCTCCACAGTGAATGATGTACTTCTCTCAACAGTGGAGCTGTGGAAGGAATGTGTCAGGAACATCTCAGTTAATCCTATTTATTCTTCTTATCAGTGATAGTTTACTGCTTTTATTAAAGTTAATTCTGGTTTATGAATTATTTCATCTGCCTAATCACATTATGCCAAAGTAAAGAAAAATTGATGTTGAATATAGAATATGGGGTAAAAAAGAAAAAATTGGCAGATTTATATTTTTTGTTCAATTGAATTTACTTTGGCCAACCCTATGAATAGAGTTTTTTTAATAATTGTTCTTAACCACTTCACAAGATCTTATAAGTATATACTTCAACCTGGCCCACAAAACCAAACAAGTGTGTCATTCCTAGCCTAAGCCAATGTTGATATAATCCCTAAAGTCTATGGAAAAAGGATTTTTAAAGCCTTGATGTGGATCCCTAGTGGCTATTGCTAGTACTACAAATACTAGTGTCTATTTTACCATTATACTTACATTGTGAATCAAAACCTTTCCTTAAAACTTTAAAAGATTAAGAATTTTCAAAAATTTATATGATAAAAACAAGGCTCTGCTGTCTCATTAGTAACTACACTAATTTTTGTAGTCAAGGTGTTCTTGATAAGAGACTGACAGACAGACAAAAAATATATTTGGGGAATTATTTTAAAATTGAAATCCTATTGAATTTTGTATGTTTTAAAATCCTGTTTATTGAAGCAGAAATGTTCCATCCTTATGTAATAATTACTTATTAACTTTACAGTTACCTAGATGTGACACTTGGGGATTATTATAAACATCTTCCTGACCCTTATGAACAAGCTTGGCTGGAAACCCAGGTTAGTATGTTTATGAATGGGAATGCAGGAGATAAAGAAAGAGGAGAAGAGAAAATAGTCCTGATGAGTATAATGCTGTATCACTTGCCATTTATGGTGTAGTGATTAAAACATAAATGTTAAACAAACAAGGGTTAATAGACAAGGAAAGGTGTAATTATGATTCTATAGAACAAGCAATTCATATAGTTGAAAAGTCCATTTGTGAAAGGTTCTGTTCAGTTGGTGGTTAAGGTTGCATCATAGCAGAAAGAAAGGGAAGTTTGGTGCCCAAAGCATAGACTTATTTGTGTTCATATTTGCTGTTGTAGGTGGAAGGGGAAAAAGAAGGCCAGCTTAAGAGCATGGCTCTTAGCATTTCTTTGGTTATGTTGTAATTTGTGGAATTACTGCAGCACAAGTGGAGTAGATGGCCATTCTTCTTCTTAGTCTGGTTACAGATGGAACCATAATGATGGAGTCAAAATGCAGTATATGGGTGCATGGATCCCTATCACAAATATCCTATCTGATCATGGATAGAGGTGAAATTGGTCAAAATGTAATGAGGTCAGTTTTTAAAAAAAAACATTATGAACAACTGATCTTGGAATATAAGAAAATAAATCCTCAACTCTATCACAAATATTATTCATAGTTGAGCTTTAAAAATAATCAAGACTGATAACTAAATATTTCACATTTCTATTAGCAAGATCCGTTTAATCTTTTATACTTAAAAATTATGGGAATCCTAGTATTCATTTTTTGGTTTATGTTTTAAATGTAGTCTCTTATTTCAATCCAGTAAGGCTGGCTCTTTCATGGTCATCTAATAATTTTTGTACTAGAATGACATGTATTTCAATATGGCTGCGACTACTGCTGCCCCATGGTAGTTTTCACTGAAACTAATCTAGCTAATGACATATAGTATTGCTCATAAGTAAACCTTTCTTCTAACAATTTTTTATAAAAAGTTAATTTTCTTCTAAACCAAATATATCACCATTTTATTTTTATACAATCAAAATGGATATTATTATGTATTATTTTTAACCAAATAACATTGAAACTCTGTAATGAAAAATAACAAAGAGGGAATCCTGTGATGTAATGGCTAACATGCTAGACTTCAACATCATAGTGATTTCAAAATCCAATCATACTATTGCATTCACTTTCAGACTAATACCCTTGAAACTCCCTTATCCTCCTTGTTATCACTGCTGTTTTTCTCCAATAGCTTTGGCATTAAATAATCCATGAAGGTTGATATGCCTGTTGTTGGGTCATGTAGAGGTTGTTGTTGGGTATGCTAACCGAGTTTGTATTGGAAGGTAGTGAAGAAAATTTTCAAGTGAAATGAAGTGTCAATAAAAGAATTAAACAGTAAAAGTAACAAACAAAGAAGTTGCAACAAAATTGTCTTTTATATATATATATATTATTATTAGCGTTCAATGAGCAACAGGTTACAAAAGATGTGGTATGGTTATGAATTTTTGAATGTAATATCTTGATAGTATTCTAAAAAGTTACTTCTTTATCAGTCCTAAGGTTCTTCAATAAGCCTCTTAGACTGATATCTTTGTGTTTGTGTGTTCCTAATGCTGTCATTTCAGCTACTGACTACTTCCCGTCTGCAGGATCTTTTTCTAAAACTTCCCTTCCCAATTCTCTTTGACTTTTTTCCTTTTCCTTTTCTAATTCTCTCTTGTTACTACCTGTTTCTTAAATTGTTCATTACTCTAAAGGTTTTTGAATTGAGATTTGGTGTCAGTCGGTCTGGTTTTGTCTATTGTGGGTTATTCAATGCCTAATCTTCTTTATACATATATATATATATATATATATATGTAATAAGTTGGGCAACCATAGTCGAGAACAACCCAAAGGCTGCCTTTTCAATAGCTACTACACCAAGGTGTTGGGAAGGGCACTACTCTTTTCCCTGGCTTGCTCCACTTACTCCAACTGAGTGATTGGATCAGGCTTCTCTTGTAATAGAAAGAACTTCGTATTTTTGTTTGGCACGTAAATTAATATGACCGTTATGGTCGACACATATTTTCACCCAATGAGGATGACTTAACCTGTTCAGCCTGGACAATTTTTCCGGGCAGCACCAAACTGGGGAAAAGTCGCCAAACACTCTCTTCCCCAGAAGCTTTGGCTATGTCGACTGTGACGCAAAATTCCACCCAGACATCCAGCTACTTCATCCCTGGGCAACATTTTCTAGAGACATTCATGCTTCTCTCCCCAAACAAACAGGACCACACATCCATGGGCAACTACATCATTCCTGTTCTTAACCAGCAAGCATGACTTTTGCTACACCTATGGCGACCATATCTCACTCACACATTCAACAATGCCTTAATGTAGCAACGCACATTTCACTCAGGCATTTAGCTGCTAAAATGCCTTCTCAACTCCATAACTCCTTCCTTCCTTCCTACGAGACTTGCAGCATAACGCAAACCCTTTATTCCATGCTGCCATTAAAAACCATCATAAAACCCCTAATGGCATCTTTGTCTTCTCCCTCATTTAATTTACAACAAAATAGTGGGGAAATAATGCAACAATGGAACAATTTTCCTCACTAAAAAAAACAAGAATTATCCTCGCTAAAAATGGTAACCACTCTCCTTCGCTAAATTCTGATTGCCCTTCTAGTCCACTCAGACCAAAGTGGAGTGTAGCAAGTCATGTGACTCACAGACTACTCAGCCACCAGGATCCTGTTTTTAAGGATAATGTTTCACCTCCCATGGACAACAGCTAGCCTTATTAGTGGGGTGGATCTTACCCCCTCTGCAGAGGTGTTGTTGGCATATTCTACAATTCCAGCCAACAGAATGAGAAGTTTCAATGTTGTAATGAATATTTGCTAATAAATATTTGATAATATCCATTTTGATTGTATAATGTTCCACTAGAAATAATAAAATCTTGGTATCTTTGATTTAGAAGAAAATTAGAGGTGTACTTATTTATGGGTGATACTATATATACATTAACAATGTGAACCCTTGTCACCAGTCATTTGTTATGTGAATCTTCTCATTCATTTTTTATTGTGTGAATCCTTACAATTATTGTTGTGTTGACATGAAAACTGAGACAAGATAGAATTGATTGCAATATAATTTTTTTTATGAATTCTTTTTATAGAAAGAACAAACAAAACATAAGGAAAAAATGAGGGGGTCTGCATTCCGACTAAATATGCATCCCCAGGATTATTTTGATCCCAACCCCTTCCTTACAACTCCAGGACAGCCAGACAGGAAGCCAAAACCACCCAAAAAAAGAGAAGGAAAGCCATTTTATCCAAGTCATGTTGGACTTAAGGTAATGTTTTTACTTCACTGTACAAATCTAATTATGAGGCTAAATCAAAAGTTTTGCAATATTTCGGTAACATGACACATAATTCAGCAACTCTGGATACTTTTGCTAAAATCAAAAGTGACAAACCATGTTGGACTGTGAGATGCCTAGCTCACCTGATACTCTCTGTGTGCTACTCACTGGATTTGCCTCTATTAGTTGAAGCATGGCCTCAGAACCCATGGTTTTAAGGCAACCTAATCTTGCCTGATAGTCAAGGTTCTTGCAACCTGAGTGAAATTGCTTGACCAATCTGGTTACTCTACTGTCATCAAATACACCTTTACCTTTCACTTTCAAGTGATACATACAGTGAAGCAATGCACAGTGATATTTTTCATGGATACTTTTCATGGCTTGAACTATTTTAGTCATGTGATACATGTACTGTAAACTAGCACATATGCAAATATTGGAAAACTTTTGATTCACACCAATAAAATTAGAATGTTATAGTCTAACATGTTAATATTTCACCTTTATTTGATTCTATGAAAAAGAATTATTGAAAAGATTTCAAGTATGAATATGGTAGATGCAAGTGTGTCAGTATTTTTTAATTAAGAATTTATCAAAGTTTTTAATACTTGGAAAGGTTTTTTACTCTTTTTTTTTTTTTTTGCTGTCTTTCTGAATAATTGCAGTTCAATTAATAATCCCCAGCCTCTAATGTCTATTATCATCTGTAGTGGAAGGGAAATTTTGTATTTTGGTTTGGCGCGCAATTTAATTCGACACCTAATTTCACCCAATCAGGATGAACTATCCTATTCACCCCGGACCTTCTTTTCCGGGCAGCAAATTGGGTAAGCTGCCAAACACACTCTTTTTAGCTGGACAATGCCGCCCAGTGCAGACGTCTCACTGTGGCTCTTAAACAGCAATAGCAGCATGGACACATGAGGGAACCTATCTAATTTATGGATTCCTTGCAAGGAATGCCAGTTGAATATAAATTAGATACATTCAACATGCCTCGCACAGGCACAACTTTATGTCACCCCAAAATTGGCTATGTCAACGCGATGCTTTATTCCGCTCTCGACACCTAGCTATCAATTCACCTCTGGACCACTTTAATGGAGACAACGCATACTCTCCTCCCCAAAAATACCAGACACACGAAACTCACGGTGACATCCAAAGTTCATTTACTCCAACTGCAACATGGTTTTTGTTAAACTACAGCAAACACAATCCCTCGCATGTCTGACGACACGCGCTGCCATCTCAACCTTCTCAACTTCTCATGACTCAATTTCGTCTCAATGCTCACAACCTTTCCACGAGTCTTGCAGTATCAAAAGCAAACCCAATATTCCATGCTGCAAATAAAAACCATTCATAAAAACATTTCGACTATCGGCATCTTATTTCATCATCCTTTCTTTATTTACCCTTAAAACTTAGCGAGGGGACTAACAACACTTTGCGAGGAAACAACTCAACATAAACACACACATACGTTACAACCTATCTTCGCTAATAACAACAAAAAATCTTCTCGCTAAACATCCATTGTTTAGGACAGTAGATATATTTCCTACTTATTAATGATTCATCAACTCATTTCTGAAAAAAACATTATAAATTAGCAACAAAAGAGTATCCACTTGCATTCATAACAACCAATTTGGCTGTGAATCGTGTAACAAAGTTTCTTAAGAAAGATGGAGGATAGCTCTTGAAGACTTAGAATATGCCTACTGTTTCTCCTGCAGAGGTGTAAGCCCCCCTCCCCATAAAGAGATGTCTTGAGTATAACACTTAGCTGCATCTGGTAGTGAGACTCCAGTTTTGAAGATCTAGAGTGTGTGGAGTACTTCTTTATTCCTATTTCTCCCAGGTCAGAGTGGACCTGGAATTGTAGTACCTATTAGAATCCAATCTATGGATGAAATAGATCTGTTTAAAAATTATTTGTATTTGATAGGACCATATGCCAAAACAAAAAACTCTTAACAACTACACAAAAAATGTAAATATGAATGTATAATGAATACAATTCCCTCACCTCTCAGCATAAAATAACCCTAGATTGGTTGATATGCCATTAAAATCAATCAATCAATTAACCAAAGATGGAGGATCTTGAAAAATAAAAGTTTTCTTTAAATAATGGCCAGTATGAGATTATCATTGTATTAAAAGTTGATATGACCAAAGAAACTGGGAAAATCTTTGGAAAAAAATAAATACATATAGATAAATAAACATATTAATGAAAATGAGGAATAAATAAAAAATATATGTATCAACAGTTGATTTATATATAAAGCGGCTTATGCCATCATGGAAAATTTTGTAATTTTTTCTCTTAATGGCCTAGTCATCAATAATGAATGGATAAATAAAAAGATAAAAAGCGATGTGTAAAAGGTATTAGATACTAAGTAAAAGGTACCTGGTAAAAACCAGCCCAGTCGGCTGGGGCTGCAGAATACACCAACTGCATCTCTGCAGAGGGGTAAGACTCTCCCAATGAGTGTCCTGGATATGACACTAAATAATCTATTGGTGACACTTCAGTAATGCTGGAGCTTTGGAGAATGCGGAGTACCCTTTATTGCCATTGCTCCCTGTAATAGTAATGCCACGAACAATCTTACCTCGAAGAAACAGAAGGTGTGCTCTCTCTGCTACCGGCATGCGGAAACCAGAAGAAGAAAAGGATGCAAGAGGTGTGACTTATTTTATGGAGGAGAATGTGATAAGCCCACATGAAGTGGTGAGATTTAATGAGCATATAAGAAACTAAGTTTGAGGTGGAAAAAGGAGAGCAGTATTTTGCTTATGTCTGATTGGTGAACATCCATCAGTTTATTTTGCGTGTTAAATAATTTGACTACCCCCCAATAGGTTGATTCCACTTCGACTAGACTACTAAAACCACGAACACTCCCAGGTCCACTCTGGCCCAGAGTGGTAGCATTTGATAGGTTCCTATCTATAGGTCAAATAAACTGTGAACTTATGCTAAACTGAATTGTTTGAAATAGAACTATTTATATGCATAATAATGGATTTGGAATTAAATAACCAACAATAGTTGATATGCTATAGAACTAAACCAAACCAGGTAAAAACTTGATTATTTAATTTTTTGAAGCTAAAGATAATACCAGACATGCCTTTCCACATTTTGTGAGGAGACAATGTCTCTGAGATTATGTGATATTTCAAATACTGTACAGTGAGGTTGCAAGTGCAGTGAGCTCTTCAAAAAGTGGGTAAAGGTGTGATTGTAGCAAACCTGTTGCAAAGTGAACAAGCTACCCTCTAGGCTGGTGTGCAAAGATACAAAACACATAGCAAATTTACCAATAATAATAATAAGAAGAATTCATGCAAATATTATTGTATTAATTCTGTCTGAGGTTTTAAAAAATATGAAAACTATTTGTTTAACAAAATATTTTTATACTAGTATTTTTGACAGGACTATTTCTATACAAATAATTTTGCCTTCAGTCAGGGTCTAGTTTCTTTGAATTCTTCCTAGCATCAAAGAGTCATTTACAAGTACTTCTGCCTAGGAGCAAAGTGCAGTATCTGAGCACTCTATCTAGAATTTTCTGCCTAGGATCAGAGTGTAGTCTCTGTGCACTCTATCTAGCATCAAATATTATGGGACAGAAATAGTGGATTTAATTCTATTCCAGTCTTATAATAATAGCTACATTTATCGTATTATATGCATATGTAACAACTATTATGGGAAAGAAATCGTAGATTGTGTTTGAAATCTTCAAACATTGAAATGGTATTTCATGTCGACAATTTCTTTTCCTTATTTTTAATTTCTAGGATGGAGGCATGAAAGCTGGTACATTTGAAACTTATCCCAGTCATTCCAATGACCAGTATATTAAGGTCAAACTTTCTCGTCCAGTACATGTAGTCAACAAATCGGGAAGTTTGTTTGTTCCTCCCAAGAGAGAAAAGTCACGTCCAGTTGCTTCCATTATGCACATGAATGTTATGAGGTAAGTGTCATATTCTAACTTTTTCTTGTACAACCAAGCCTCAAATAATTAACTCTCTGAACCCATAAATCTGCTATTTCAAGCCAAGTTCTATTTTACTATACACTGTAAATCTGCTATTTCAAGCCTTGTGCCATTTTATTAGAAGCCTACAGTTTCTGGTCAAGTGCTATTTCCAACTGAATGCTTTTTTACTACCATTCTAAACCCACTAATTCACATTGACAGTACTATTTTACTATAATTGGAAAGAAATAAGAGGCAGGTTATTCTTTGAAAGTAAAAAAAATCAGTGGAGACTGGATGAAATGATTGTAAAATATAGTTAATATATTTGTGAAAGCTTTAAAAAAAAGGGAAGAGGTAAGGGTGTTTGAAAATACAAAAAGAAATGGAGAAATCTATTTATTTCAGAGTTGAAATATCCCATTTATAAAAAAAACTAACTAGACTATAGCATTTACCATAGGTAAATAATCTTCCTTCTAACATTGAAGTAAGTTGTTTATTAGTTTTTTGATAAAAATTTTTTTTGTAAAATACTTGCACTGTTATTCATTCTTTGTAAAAAATAGAAGAATTTGAAAACTTAGAATGTTAACCTTAATATACAGAATCTTCCTCTTTAGCTTTGTGTATCAGATTGTAAACCCTGTCCTCTTTTTTTCAGTTGATATTTATATATTAGCCTCTTTTTTACTCACTTTTATTTTTAGATCAATCAACAACCAAAACTACAAGACTGTTGAATCTGTGCTGCCCTACTGAGCAACATATTTTACTGAACTTCAATCATTTTGTAGTTATTTTACAGCAGAATAAATCATCTAAAAGATATTTAATCTTTTTTCTTTTGTCATTTATTCACATTCAGATCCTTACAAAGTGTATTTGGCTGTGTAGTCTTTGAATGAAAATATAAACAGTGGCAAAGAAATTTTGAATTTTGATCAGTTGTAACATTGTAAGTTCTTCTGCCTCTAAGTAAACATATTTTGGTGCAATAATGCATATGCATGTAGATGTAAGCATGCCTATGTGAGTATGTATGAATATAGGTATAGAATATATGTATATGCATGTGAGTGCAAGCATATTTGCATGGGTGTGTATTTGCATAGGCATAGTGTATGTGTATGCATGGATGTGTATGCGTATAGTAGTATCAAAAGGATAGTAAACAAGTTAGACATGTTGGTAGATTTTGATAAAAAATGAAATAGAAAAAAAAAAGATTTCTCTCTGGGGATGAAAAGGTTAGTTTTTTTAATTTCTGTAATTAACTGAAGTCTTTGGTGCTAGCCCAGGCCCGAGGCATTTTTGGAACTGCCTGTCGTGTTGGGCTTTGGCCCTATGACCGGACCCACACTAAAAACGGCCTTGTGCCATATTCTTATGCTGGTGGGGTGTAGGATAAATACAGGTGCTAGCAAGGTTCCAACCTTACTAGCACCAAAGACTTCAGTTAATTCTATTTCAGGTCAGTGGACAAGGGTATCATTTTTAGTTCTAGTTGGAGAGAGTTTTCTTTTTCAGAAGTCAGGACTCCATATATTCAAGGAGGCATTCAGAGTGTAATGGTTTGTTGTAGAACTAGTCCAAGCAAAAGCAGTAGTACAGTCCTCAGACAATTGGGTAGTCTCAGTTGACTAAAAATAACAACACACACGACTAGCAGCCCTTTCTCAGTATACCTCTGGTCAACTCGTTCGTTCTGTCAGTCAGTCAAAAAAGCAGTCCGCAAAGAACAACAACAATGCTCCTGCTGCTGACATGCTCTTTTATGCAAGTTCCGGCACATAGAAATTTACATGTGAAGTAGATTTCTTCTCGTGAGAGACAAGATTGGCACACTATAACTTCTGCCTCCGGAAGTGAACATATTTTTTACTGCTTGACAAGCAAGGCATAGTCTTATGCGCTTTGATCCAGGAGGTAAGTTTCTTCTCTCACTACACTCCCTCCTGATCTCATGATCACAAATGTAGCAGTCTGGTGGTGGCCGCTTTCGCCAAGTGCTTCAACACAAAGGCACGGGAGAGGGTTCTGCCACGGCTCCTTCCTCAGGTAGATTGTTTGATTCTGTATCTTCAGTGTCACACAGTAGGCTTTCTGCCTCGCTCTCAGAAGGTGTGCCATCAGAGTCTTCCTCGAGCGATGTCACGCTGTATCGTGGGCGCAGATCCTTCATGTGGTGGGGTATTCCGTCTACCAAGATTGATTGTGGACTAATCATTTCGGTCACCCGACCTTGGCCGAATTTTGCAGTACATCGATTCTGCGCCATCTTGAACCACACGCGATTCCCAACTTGGTAATAGCTGCATCCGGGACCTGAAGAAATTATTGGAGCGTCAACCCCTTTTAGCCTCACCTCATAATGATAGATCTTGGCGGGCGCAGTGGAAGTGACATGCTGTCTCTGGGTGTGACATTGTGCCAGTAGACAGCCTCCTGGATTGGACAGTGCATACTGGCTGCAATACGCTTCACCATGTGGTGACATCGCTCTGCTATGCCATTCCCGGCTGGGACGTATGTGCAACGAAACCGCAAGTTAACTCACCGATCATTTGCAAAAGCCACAATGTCTTCTGGACATGCACCTGAAGATATGCTCTCTTAAGGTCCAACGGGGATACATTGGAACCCTTTTGCCGTCATTCACGCAATTTAGCTGCGCAGACATCTGCGTTGGCTGTGAAAACATAACATGATAGTTGAGCTGTTGAAAGTCCATCACTGGTCGTACTTTTGATTTATACTGCCACAGTACGGCCATCGGGGCATCAGCCCTTTTGGGGGATCCCAGTTCTTCTTTGTATGGCACAAGCCAGCCATTGCTCATCCATTTGCAGAGCTCCCACTCAAAGTCCTCCCGGATCTCTGCTGCTACCGGATATTCCCACACCCTGTTGTCTAGTGCCTCAGGTGTGGCCCCTCCTCTGACCACATCCATGCCACAATCCAGGCCCGGCTCCAATGGTTGAAAGTTGCAGGGAAATCGGGTTCATTGATGGAAATGGTTGCATACTTGACAATTTCCTTGTTGCCGAGTTGTACCGATCCTGTTGGTCCAACAACCCTGCCTCCCAGTGCTTTTATAGTGTCAATCCCCAACAGCAGGTCAAATCCTAGTGGTTTAACACATACCACCAGTACACTGATTTTAGCAGAACTGCCTTCCTCCATGGACCCAGTTACCATTCCATCACTGCAGCATGGACAAGACATGCCTCCAATCATCATCACATTCACAATCACTCTCCTCCAAGATCAGCATCGATCTGCATCAATGATTGTTCGTGAGCAACTGATGTCAATTAGTGCTAAACACTTTGCTTCGTCAACATAGATTTTCACTGCTGGGAGCGCCACATTCACATCTTCATGGGGGAGAAGGCTGGCGCTGATGCATTGTCTCCTGTTTCATTTCCTGAATAGTCTCGGGCCCAGTGTCCAATCTCACTGCACTGGAAACAACGTGTCCTGCACTTCTGGCAGTCTTTTGCAATGTGACCCTTGCTGTTGCATCTATAGCAGATCACATTGGAAATGGAGCCACTCTTAACAGCAGGTGTGAGCTCACAGCTGCAGCCACATCCTGGCTTTGGTCCCCAGTTGTCAATACTCTGGCTTGTGCTTGCAGGTCTCCCTTGGCCAGGGTTTCGATATTCAGGGCTTGCTGAAGCTCAATTGAGATGGCATTAGGGAAACCTTCATGAACCCAGCCAATCCAGCCAACTGCCTAATGTTGTTGGTATATATGGCAACACGCTCACCAGCCTTCCTAACCATGGTCAATTTTCTCTCTGCTGTGAACATGCTGACTGTAAATGCTTCCTTTAGCCGAGCCTCAATTAGGCTGATGTCCTTCTGGTCATATAGAGAGCCAGAGCATCCCCCTCCAGGTACAATGACAGCAAGCTGGTGACGTCATCTAAATGCTGAAGTCTTGCCACCAGCCTGACCTTTTTAGCCACGTCACTCTCGCTGGAAAATGGCTTTAAAATGTTGCTGCCCAGGTGAACCTTTGCCATTGTGCCGAAATAGCTTGTTGTAGAACTAGTCCAAGCAAAAGCAGTAGTACAGTCCTCAGACAATTGGGTAGTCTCAGTTGACTAAAAATAACAACACACGACTAGCAGCCCTTTCTCAGTATACCTCTGGTCAACTCGTTCATTCTGTCAGTCAGTCAAAAAAGCAGTCTGCAATGAACAACAACAATGCTCCTTCAGCTGGCATGCTCTTTTATGCAAGTTTCGGCACATAGAAATTTACATGTGAGGTAGATTTCTTCTCGTGAGAAACGAGATCAGCACACAATAACTTCTGCTTCCAGAAGTGAACATATTTTTTATTGCTTGACAAGCAAGGCATAGTCTTACGTGCTTTGATCCAGGAGGTAAGTTTCTTCTCTCACTACTTGGTTATCATTGTAGGAAATGGACACTGAGACTCAAGTTCAAATCCTGGATGAAGCTGCTGTTTACATTTTACCTAGCACTACTAATACCCTTGAAAAAAGTATAAATCCAACTATTTTCCCTCCAGCTAAAGGTAATTAATAGGGCAGAGTGGGCTCTTTAACCTTGATATGGTAACCAGTTTAGAAGGAAGACTGAATTCAAACCTGTTAAACTCCACTTAAAAAATTGATCTTGTGTCACATCCTGCTCATGCAAAGAGGTTGGTAAGTACATATATTCAAGGAAGCAGTCAGAGAGAGTCAGGGAAATCCATGCTGTCAGCATGACTTGGTGATGATGATGATAATCCACAAGAAGTACTTAGCAATATCACATAGATGATCATGAAAAATTAAAGTGTGTAAAGTTAGTTTTATAAAAGTTTAGGATTTAAAAGATGTTTTATTTGTTTCAACTATTTGTTTACATCAAGTGTGGTATATGGAAGATGGCTTCAGGTTGATTTGAAGATCTAAGATACCTTTGAAAACACCTGGAGGGTAATGCTCTTGTAATGATTACCAAGAGAGTGGGTAAGAACTGTGAGACAGACACCCTTTTACATCAAAGGGGACAGTAAGACATAGAGAGTGAGAGATCCCACCTAAAAACTTGTCTGAGTCAGAGCTCCTAGTACAATTTAAAATCTTTCCAGGCATGACTGATGATTCCTGAAAGTTTACTTGAAATTTCAGCTGAAAATGACAGTATCTTAACTGAACAAATGGACAAACATTTGGTGAATTATAAGAAGATTCTATCAATATTCACCTGGTAATTCAAATTTGTCATTTAAAGAAATAAGTCTTTTGGCATTGTTCACTACATCATCATTGTTTATATATTGTTTACAGTTTATCAGTCATTCTAAATCAGGAGGTTTGCTTCCTGAGTAGAGACTCAGCATTAAATTGATTCTGTATCACATCTGGCTACCAAGGAAGGTTGTTTGGTAAAAAAAATCCGGATTTCAATTTAATAATACCATTTCAAAGAAATATCTTTGAGCGGTTTAACTCATTTTTAAATAGAGACGATTAAAAATTGTAGATCTTGAATAAATGATCATCTACTGATCAAGTAGAGACACTTTGTATTGTGACACTATATACAGGTTTAGCTCTATGTGAGTACATGTATGTGTAGGTGTATACATGTGTTGACTATGAGTATATATATATATGCATATGCATGTGTATCCATATTGGGGCTGAGACATATTTGCATAGGAATTACTAATTCAGCCTTGTTAGTATAAAACACAGATGTCAGATAAAAGTGGATCAACGACTTGAAAATTTTTATTATCACACTTTTTAAGGTTTCTAGGAGACCTGTTGTCTGACAGTATATTTAGGTCCAGTCAGTGGGTAGCCAGGGGTCTGGAAATGGGAATGACAAGTAGAGTCAGTCTGCTACTTGAAGAGATAAGAGACCAATGCAGAAGATATACAGACGCGGAGGGTCGGAGAGAGGACCAGAGATACAAAGAGATGAAAATCTAGCAGTCAGTTTTAGATTTTTGTTGAAGGAAGTATGTAGCCACAAACCGTCATTTTGTCACACTAACTTCTTCCTCTTTTTAAACAAGATTTACTCAATTTTCTTGTCTTCACCTTGTCTTTTGTGGAACTGTCTCAGACTCTTGCATTTCGACTCAAAATGCTGAGAATCAACAAACACGTGGGGTAAGGTTTTTATTCTGCTAAGTGCATAGCCTGATTTGTATTCTCACATAATGGTATAATGGCAAATGAACTAAGCTAGCAGGCCATTGTTAACAAGTTTGATTCTCTCTGAGAAGCCAACCAACCTCCTCCATGTTGTGTTTGATTTTTAAAAAGTAATCAACCACCAGTTTTGGTTAGAACCATAGAATCCACAAGTCATGCCCACAAAGGAAAAAGAAACAAATGCAGTTGGGGAATAGTAAGGTTGAATGACTTTTAATTGATGATGGTTACAACTTCTCACTTCTCTCGAACTAACTCTGGAGCAACCTGTATAACACTTACCTTTCAGATAAATCAAACAGACCTTAGCAGATGAAGGATAGAAAAGGACTCTCCATCGCACCATAGTTCTGACTTTGTACCAAAGTAAGCTCAGTAAATGACTACTGATCAGGCAGAAACCATTTCTTAAGCACAGGACCCATATTGTTTATTCCCTTAAATTTCTTTTCAAGATTCTTGGACGGATGGAGTCAAGAGTCACCTGAGATGAAGGTGTAAGGATTATTTTACCCAATGTAAAAACAGGAGTTTGGCACCAGAAGCAAAAGTGTAGGGGGAAAAAAAGTTAAAGGTAGTCTTCTTGGTCCTCAGAACACATCCTCCAACACTAATTCTTGTCTAGATACAAATCACGTCCATCTTGCACAGAAGATTTCAAAACCAAACTCCTCAAACTTTGAATATCATGACTTTATGTAGGTAGGTCCCATGTGCTGATTGGCTGGTTGATTGGCCAATCAGTAACAGCCTGTCATGAGAAAAGTCAGACCTAGAACAACTGTTTCTTCTTTTCCACACTAGACGCTGTCACTCTCACTTCTGGTCTGAGGCACATCGATTTTATCTTTCTAAGTAAAAAATGCATGCCACCCTGACTCTTTTCAACCTGTAAGGTAACTCATCACAAAAAGTAATCCGCTCTTGTTTTGGGCCCTGCAGCTCGTGAATATAAATTTATAGTCTCTGCAATAGAGTACCTCCATTCTTTCTTTGTCTACAGGTATGAATTTTGTTTTTCTCCTTTTCTAGAAGAGCAATTCAGCCAATGTACTATTTTTCTCTGGGCTAAAAGTGATTTCAAACAAATTACTATTTCTTTATCACTGAAAATGGCTTGCTTATTAAATTCACAATTGTTATTACTTTTGGAAGTGTGCAAGATGTACTAGTTATTTACTAAGCTTAACTTAACAGTGACACAAATCAAGAAGTATGGAGCACCCAGTAAGAATTGAACTCATGAACAATGGTCTTGTTAATCTAGCTAGCTAACCATGTTACTGTCATAGGAAATATACTAGGTGAGCCAAATTCAATTCCTGGATGAGGCTGTTTGCATATCACTTCGTACTAATACCTTTGGGAAAGGCATAAATCCATTTATTCTCCCACAAGCTGTGAGTAAATAGTAAGACAGACTGAGCTCTTTATTGATATGGCAGCTAATCTAGAAGGAAAAGTCTAAATTTAAACTAGGTGTACTCCATTTAGAAGTTGATCATGTGTCAAATCCTGCCTATTGTGTAGGGAATGAGTAAATTCATACTACTTTTGGTCTAATTCTAATACATTGTAAAATATGTTAGAATTTACAATGCTACATATCTTTTCTTCCTTGAATTGTTTTATCTCTCACTACTTGGATAACCAAAAAAAAAATTCAATTTTATCTGTTGGTGATACGACAAAGGAAAAAAAACTATAATTACTTTCAAGATTCATCATTGGGCTCCTCTTAGAGCATCTCCCTGTCTTCAGGTGTGCTATCTCCTCCTCTGGACAAAATCTGCAAGTTGACTCCTATACAGATCTCAAAACTGACAACCCACTCAAAAAGTGGTGATATGGTTCAAAGATAACTTCATGTATAAAAATTGTAATGTTAACTTTCAAAATTTCTTTCAAATATAAACATCCCTTTTTACACTATCAGCTGTCAATCAGGCAATCTTGGCATATGTTTTAGACATTTCATTTAATCAACATTTACAAAACAATTGCTGGCCTCATTACATAAATCTGCCCTGTCAGCAGGACTTAGAATATACTGATTGTATCCCCTGCAGAGGGGTAATACCCAACCAAAAAAAAGGGTGTCCTGGATATGACATTAAACTGTATCTAATAATGAGCCTCCAGCTCTGGGGAGTGTGGAGTACTCCTTTATTGCCATTACTCCCAATCCCACTCTGACCTGCCGTAGTAGTACCAATTAGGCTCTGGGAGAGTCCCTGTGGCATAGTGGTTAATGTGTTTGACTGCAACATCATAGTAAGTGAGTTTGAATGCCACCCACACAATTAGCTTTACTTTTGGACCAAGTATGAACCCCCTTACCCCCTACAGCTATAGATTAAATAGTACCACTACTGTTCTTCTACAAGGAAGGCTTTGGCATTAAATAACCCATAAAGGTTTATATGCCATTAAACAAAGAAACAAAACAAAAACTTTCACAGACCCATTTATGGATTAAATAAATGTTCAAAAAATGATTCATAATTGATAGGACTGAGTACAAAAGAATATTTTAAAGAAATAACTACACACAAAAAAAGGTAAATGTGTACAATGAATGCAATTCTCTAACATCTAAGTATAAAATAACCCTAAACGGGTTGACATGCTGTTAAAAATCAATGTTTCAAAGAGTTATAAATATAATAAAAAAATTATTTTATTTAAATAATAAAGTGCATTAAAAGAAATGTATGTATATAACAAGAATAAAAAATATTCCATCTTTACACAAATATATAAATGTATATATGCTTGTGGATATTTACAGTATTAAAATCTTTCATGTGGATTCAAATCAAATGATTAAAATTTATTTCCCAGGAATGTAAATTGAGCCATGTTTTTCTGGGTGAATGATTCATGTATTTTCAATGAATTGCTGTAGGGTGGCCTCAGTCTTCTGCCAGATTTGCTGTAGATTCTTTTCAAAACTATTTTCCCATTCTTTACGGTGGTTGTCCTCCTCAGAGAGATAGTCTTGGAACTGGGTCTTTTCAATGCTAAACTGTATGGGAATAACAAGAAAAAGTAAGTATCTTTAAATAGATAATTTTTGTGAAAATTGAGTACATTATTAGATTTTCTTTTTTTTCCTAAATAAAAACCAGCAATAAAGAATTATTGTTGCATTGTGATGAAGTAAATTACTTTTTCTTTATCATTGCCAATGACTTGCCAATCAATTTCATGAGGGAATACAGTCTACTGATCAGACAGAAATGATGATGGCAACTGATCTAGAAGAAAAACTGAATTTAAACCAGCTGTAAAGTCATATTGTTATATATTGACCCTCGACTGAGCCGTCAATCAAGAGATGCACCTGTGTAAATAAGTGGAGGAACAGCTGAAGCAGGTGGGCGTGAGACAATTATATAACCAAGTGCCACAGACGGATTGGGTCAGTTGGAGTTGGAGTCGGGGGACAAGATGCCAGCGTGGGAATCAGCTTGCAGACTGAGGGCTTGCAGCCCTCCATGACCCATGGTTGAGCAACCCCAGCCAAGATGAGGAAGAAGTGCTGCTATGGTCAGAAGAACTTTGGGTCAATATGTAGCAGTCTGTCCCCGTCTCCAACTCCCCTCTCACACACAACCAACATCAACCCTTTCGAGAATAAAGTGTGAGAGTTATATTTTTATAAAGAAGTTTATTTGTTCGGTCATTGAAGTTCGTCATTATGTTTGATTATGTTTCGCATATATCATATATATGTATGTGGCTATACAACAATATTTGCTTTCAGGATTCATCATTAATCTGATGGTCTAATATTTTATCTATAAATTTCTTAAAGGCCTATAACAATAATAATAACCTAGATAGAAAAAAATCAATGTATAATTGTTGTAATCTAAATTAGGACTATTAATATCAAGTCAAGGATAAATTTTTTATATATGCCTTATCTGTAATGTTTTTTAAACTTTATACAGGTTGTACTAAGATTTTATCAGAAGTATTTTGACTCTCCACAATATATATATATATATATATATAGTACTGCCTATAAATAAGTACACATGTGCCTGTGGTGTAATTGTTATCGTCGCAGGAAATGGACACGGCGACACGAGTTCAAATCCTGGACGAGACTGATTGCATTTCACATAGCACTAATACCCTTGGGAAAGGTATGAATCCAATTATTCTCCCTCCATCTATGGGTAAATAGTAGGGCAGACTAGGTTCTTCAGCCTTGGTGAGGCAACTAGTCTAGGAGAAGGAAAACTCTGAATTCAAACCTGTTAAACTTCGCTTAAAAAATTGACCTTGTGTCATATCCTGCCTGAGTGGAGGGGTTGGGTAAATATGATAAATAAGTACACATCCACCAATTTTTTATAAGGTTGATTTTTTTTTAAACCAAAAATACCAAGATTTTATTTTTTCAAGTGGAACATAATATAATAAAAACCAGATATTATTAGGTATTATTTGTTAGCAAACTTTACAGCATTGAAAGTCTGTAACCAAAAATCAAATTGCATAAATACGTATAAAGAGTGTACATATTTCTGGTCAGCTACATTGTATGGGCACTTCCCTCCTACCATACAAATCATAGTAAGACAAAGAAGGACATTCAGGACATTGCTGGAGAAGTAAAGACAGGCTCATAAGCAATATTCTCCTATAGACTCCTACACATGGACATACCAGTGTTGGTCAACCAGTAAAATCTTACATTTACCAGATCTGTGCAAACACTGGATGCCATCTAGAAGACATACCAAGAACAATGGCCAATAGGGATGGATTGGAAGAGAGAGTCAAAGGAATCCGGGCTGTCAGCATACCTTGATGATGATGATGATGATGACATATTCATATTTTCAGTTACGGTGTTTCAATGTTGGGAGGCACATATTGTGCATCAGTTATTGCCATAGAAAATGAACTCTGCTACCTGAGTTCAAATTCTGAACAAGGCTGTTTGTATTTCATATTGTGTTAATACCCTTAAAAAAGTATGAATCCAACTATTCTCTCTCTACCTATGGGTAAATAGTAGGGCAGACTGTACTAAGGGAAGGGAAACTTTGAATTTAAACTTGTTATAGACCTGGAGAAGGATGAGTTCTATCAGTCTATTTCTGCTCAAGACATGCTACATGAGTGGTGCTCCTACGACCAAATTAGGTTACAAATCTTGTAACAATATAGAAAGATACAAAGAAAAAAACAAAAAAAACAGACTCTCACCACATAATTATCATTTCCTGGAACGTTTGCAGATTGTGAAGTTTGTATACCAGCTTCTTGGTTTGATGTTGGGGTTGATTGATGGACAATATCATCAACTTCTTTAGTAAAACGACTCAGAACATCAGCTTCTTCTTCAACTTCTGAAATTTAAGAAGAAAAAAATCAGTAAATTTACAAATCTTGTAAATGCAGTGTCACTGTAAGTAGATTTTAAATTTGTACCGACTCAGCGTTTTATATACTAGATTGAGTCAAAAGTTTTGCAATATTTTGGTAACATGAGGCACAATTCAGCAATCCAAGATGCTTTTGCTAAGGTCATGAAGCTGTTAAACCACACTGATGCAGAGGTCACCTGATATTGTTCAAGTGGTGCTCGCCTGATTTGCCTCTATGACTTAGAGCACAGGCTTAGAATCCAGGGTTTTAGGTCAACTTGACTTTGCCTGATCATCAAGGTTCTTTCAACCCTAATGAAATTTCTTGAACCTTCTGGAAACAGTACAATGATCAACTGTACCTTCATCTTTCGTATAACAAATGTTTTGGGTTTCTTCTGAGTCATTACAGCCCTGTTTGAATTAGTAAAGCATAAGTTCCTGAATTAGACTGCATAGCATGTTCATCTGTGCAGCTTTTAAATCACACACAAAGTAAAGTAAAGCAAATGCCAGCACACAAACTCTCATGATACTTCCAACCACAAAGTATACTTTCCATGGTTTGAACTGCTTTAGTCGTGATATATGAGCCAAAAATTAGCATATATCAAAATACTATAAACTTTTGACCCACCCTATGATAAAACAAAGATTAATTGTTGAATTTCAAAAAAGATACTATTTGCATCTTGGGAAGGAAGTTAAAGCTAAACACTGTTGATTTTCTTCTCCCAAATTGACAGATGGTTACCCTACCATAAACAATCAATAATCAACATCCCATATATAAGAGCTGGCATTTTTGACACTACTACTATTCTGTGGATACCAGGATGCCTTTTTTATTTTGGTAAATTTTGGATATTTGGCTTAAAACATCAATCTTGTCTTTTTTGATCTTTATAAATAAGAGATTGTTTTGTTGGCAGCTTTTATAATTAAATAGCTTTGTTATTTAAACAAACTCATTTTTCTCCCTGAAACTAATTTATTTCACTAGTGTTACTACTTTTAGAAGTGTGCATATTGTCGCAGTTACTTTTCAGAGGAAATCTCCTAAATTCAATCCCTGAATAAGGATGTTTGTATTTACACTAATACTCTTGGGAAAGGCATGAATCCATCCATTCTCCCACCAGCTATGAACAAACAATAAGGCAGGCTAGGAAACTAATATAGAAATAAAACTCAACTATTCTCCATTTAGGAATTGATCATGCATTAAATCCTATCCATTATGAAGAAGTTGGGTCAATATATACTACTTTTGGTCTAATTCTAATACATTGTAAAATATGTTGAAATAAATAAATGATTATTCAGTTAGTAGCTTTTATAATTAAATTGCTTTGTTATTTAAACAAAATCACTTTCCTCCAGGAAACTGGTGCTGACCTTGCCCCTTTAAATCACAGCTTTGGTCAATAAAGGAGTGTAAGCAATTGTTGAGGATTTTTTCCGGACTATATTTTAAAAATTTAACAACTCTAAAAATTTGTTTCTGAATTATCTTTTTATTTATTGCTTGTAAAATATTAATCTAAATGTATTGATTTGCTTTGCTTGAAAATAGAATTATTTATCTAGATTAATTTTATATATATATGTAATTTTTAGTGGAAACTAACTAAACAACAAGAAAAGTAATTCAATCATAGAGATATCAACCGAAAAGGTAATGATAGGAATGACTAAGAGAAAAAATCAACACTGCTAAAAGAGCAGACCAAAGTAAGAGATATAGAAATTATTAAAGGATGAAAATAGACATGGACAAGGCAGATAGTTAGGAAGAAGGATAACAGGTGGTGCAAAGGTTTCACAGAACAGTGCTCAAGAAATAACAAACATAGTATGAAAAGACCTGATGAAAGATGGAGATGAGACAGTGGAGTTTGTTGGCCAAGGCAATGATGATGGGACTTTTGTCTGCTGTAGTTCAAATGAAACATAAAGAAAACATGTAAACTTCCCAAGTCATTTAGGATATGAGGTTGTATGTCATTTAAAGGACCAGGGAAGATGGCAATCATTACTTCAACAATCAATATACAAGTGTACATTGAAATCCTGGATAATTTTTGCATTCCATCAACCGAAAATTGATTTGGTAGTGATAAAGTCTTTTTTCAAAAAGATAATACATTTTGTCACAGAGCAAAGAGGATTAATATTTTTCTTCAGGAAAGGCATATAAAAATCAATGACATGGCCAGTGAACAGTCCAGATCTAAATCCAATTGAAAATTCATGATGGAAATTTTTAAAAAATGATCCATGAGAAAGCGCTATCCTCCAAAGGAGATCTGTTAATTGCCATTTGGAAAATTTGGAACCACTTTGACAAATTAGTGAAATCCATGCCAGAAAGAATTACGAATGTCAACAAAGGTTGAGGAGGGGCAACTAAGCATTAATTCAATTGTTTTTATCAATGAATTCCTTAATTTTTCTCGGCATGGCTTGTAAAATAGTTATACCATTAATTTAAATAAATAATTTAGTTTGTTTAAAGAATATTTTATATATAGCTAGAATATTCAACTATTAAAAAAAATGTCTTGCATATTATCTGTTATTAGCTTATTCACTGCTAAATGAAAAAACCTAAGGGAACATTCTCTAAGTGTGCTAATTCCATAATTGGGAAAAGCCTTTGTGTAGATTCATTATAAAAGAATTAGAATTTACACTTAGTTATTCCTCCATAGACTCAAATGTTGATGATGATGCTGATTGAATTTATTCTTTCGTCAAAGAAAATGTAGAGAATAGCTGTTGATAAATGAACATTTTTCTCTCAGATGAAACTACTTACTCTTACTGTTCTCCTTCTCCTCAGACAAGTCTTGCTCAAGGTTTGCAATTCGTTGTTTTAATGCTTTTATCTGGTTTTCTGCCTGTTGCTGGACCAGTTGTAGTTCATTACGCTGAAGTTGAATCTTTTTTTCTGTTTCTTCTATCACTTTCTGCATTTTCCTATGATAAAAAAAGACATTTTGTATCATGACATAGGAAAAAACAAGGAAAGCAAGTGGATTCTGCTTCTGATAGACATTTGAAAAGGACCATAAATATGATTTAACTCACTGATCCTGATGAATTCAGTAGAATACATGTAAAATCCAAAAATGATATTGGTCAGCAGACTTCATCTCTTTTCTATTGATTCCTTATAAAAGTGTCAAAAGCTCTACAACATGAAAGATTATAGATTTTTATGTCATTTTGGAAGATTCTAAGCTAAATAACATATCATTGTTGTTATTACAGCCATACAATTTTTTGCTAATTTAATGTAAAACGAATTTTGTTTCTTGATAGTATGTGATTATTTCTTGATTGTTTATATACACTACAAGAAGATATATGTCCACAACTTTGATTTAATCAATGTGTATTTAATACAAAAGAAACATCATTTTTCATAGCAAAGGTGTATAGAAAAAAATTGTGGCTGGATATAAAATAAAAGACTGAATTCCACTCCAAAAGGAGACATAATATATTCAACAAAGTGGTCATGGATGTCATGAACAAAGGATTTATCTCCAATATTCAGTGAATTAAAATAATTGAATAACCAATGTAACCAATCATGTGAACAAATAAATATGCAACATGCTGGTGTTTGGTTTGGGTTTTATGGCATATTAACTATGGTAGGTTATCTAATGCCAAATCCTGTAAATACATATATATTGAATAGTACATAGTTACACAACTTCAAGAAAAGTAACTCAAATTCACCTGGCTTTCTAACCCTACCCTACACATATCAGATTGGCTTATGGATTAGTAGGTATGTCAAATAACCAAGCAACAATTCTGTTTTTTTTTTTATTTAATGCAGATTGCGGTGTATACTAGGTGTTTTTTTTCATCTAAAAGTACCTCTATTTTTCTCATTTTTTGTCATAGCTGGTAACCTTTCATCTCTGCACAGTGTACAAGAGAACTGATTCTTTTCTTAGAATTTTTGTTTGAAATTGGAGTTGTGCATTATACACACGAGTAGTATACATGACAGTCCGTGGTATTTCTAAATAAAGTAGTGTCAACTATCATTAATTTTTGATACATTAAGATGAAAGAAATATTAGTGCAAAATTAAGTGTTGAATAATGTTAGATGTCAACAATGAATAGTTTGAAGTCTAGTTAATTATTTCTAAAAGTCAACATAAATTCAAATGTTGTCAATATCATACGATAAATGACCAAGATGGATTTAGAGTTATTAGCAAGTCTAACAATTCTCTTTCCCCTAAAACAATTTAGCTTCAGCATACAAAGCTGGAATTTATTCAATCATTTGCTTATATATATGGAAACCTAATGTAATTATATATATAGTGAAGTAAGTAAAGTTGGTGGCTGTAGTCGAGGGTGACCCGAAAGCTCCCTTTTTAATAGCTACTACACTGAGGTGTCGGGGAGGGCACTACTCCATTCCCTAGATTGCTCCACTTTACTCATGATCCATACCTTATAATGCTGAGTGTTAAGCAAAGTGGCATCAAGTACCATTTTTTGAGTCTTTGGTATGATTCAACCTGGGATTGAACCCCAGTCTCCTGGACCATTGGTGAACTCTCTACCCATTAGGCCAATGGCTTCCTTCCTACTTACCAGCTATGTTTACTCTTAATGTCTTCTACTGCTTGTTGGGCCTTCTTCATCACATCCTGTACTTTCTGTCGAAAATCCATTTCACAGTTCTTTAATTGAGTTGACAATTCATTCACTGTTTTTTGTAAGGTAAGTTTTTCATTCTGAAATGAAAAGAACAGAAAAATATAAAAGGGATTTTAAAAATAAACAGCATGGTTCATGCTCTTGTACACTACAGGAAAATATATGACCACAACTTTGATTTAATCAATGTGTATTTAATACAAAAGAAACAATTTTTCATAGCAAAGGTGTATAGAAAAAAATTGTGGCTGGATATAAAATATAAGACTGAATTCCACTCCAAAAGGAGACATAATATATTCAACAATATGGCCTGACTAAAGTGGTCATGGATGTCATGAACAAAGGATTTGTCTCCAATATTCAGTAAATTAAAATAATTGAATAAAGACATTACATGTCACCAATCATGTGAACAAATAAATATGTATCATGCTGGTGTTTGGTTTGGGTTTTATGGCATATCAACTATGGTAGGTTATTTAATGCCAAATCCTGTAAATACATATATATTGAATATATATGAATTGTAAACACATTTTATTGATAACATTCTTAAATGAGCCTGAGCTCATTTGCACACAGTTAAATGGTTTCAAGTATTGCTATGCAACAGTAAGAATTTAATATCAGTCATATGTTTGCCCACATTTAAATAGATATACATGATTTGTAAGTGAATAGTTTGTAGGTGATTTTATTTTTAAATGAGTTAGAACTAATTTGTTTGCATGCTTGTATTGCAATTGTTTTTACAAATGGTTTCAGTTATTGCTATCCAACACTAATAATTCTATTCAACATTATTCATTCATTCATTCATTCATTTGCACACAGTCAAATAGCTCCAAGTATTGCTATATATCACTAACAATTCAATTTAACAGTTACTTGTTAACACACAGTTAAATGGTCAAAGAGTTCTATTCCTAACAATTAAATTCAACATGTAATTTGTTTGCACTCAGTTTAAATGTCAAATAGTTCTATTTGACTCATAGATAGGACTCTATCAAATGCTACTACTTTAGGTCAGAGAGGAACTGAGAGCAATGGTAATGAAGGGGTACTTAACATTCTCCTAAACTCCAGGATTAGAGCCACACCATCAAATTGTTTAGTATCATATCCAAGACATTTGTTGGAGGGGGTCTAACTCTTCTGCAGAGATGTAGTTGATGTATTCTACAGCCCCAGCCAACTGGGCTTATGCTGGTGTAGCTACGGCTAGGGAACATATATAGTGATGAGCAAGCATTCACACTCAGAGAAGATTAGTTTGTACCTGCTTTTTGAGCTCCTAGTATGAAGCAGGTTGCTGCAAATACATTGTAAGAGGTAGTCAGACAAAATGAAATAAAGCTAAACCAAATCTTTTTTTTTTAGTTCAACTGAATAAAGCAGACATTTAATTGAAAATTTCTTAGCTAGAAATTTTTCCTAGGCAGATATGTTTTTCAGATGACATTTTCTGTTCACTAAAAAATCAAGACTTAAAAAATAGCATTATAGTCTTTACATTTTCATTTTACTAGGAAGCCATAAATGTTAACTTCACAATAACATTTATTAACCTATAAGTCCTCACAAAACAAAGATTAGTGTTATTAGCTTAAAGTCTTGCCAGTAGGGTGGGTTTTAAGCAAGTAAATAAATATGAAAATAGGAAAAATAAAGAGAAAAGTTATTAATTACTTTTCAATCATATATAAAATTTTTTAAAAATCCATAAAAAAAATGATCATTTACTTTCACTTTGGCAAGCTCTACTGCCAAGTTGGGGTTGTCCTGGTGTGGTTGTGTTTGCTCATGGGTCATTGTCCCCTTCTGTTGAATTAGAGCCTGACGGAGAAGATGATTTTCTGACCGGAGAGAGTCCAATTGTCCACTTGCCAACTGCTTGATAAATAAAAAGTGCTTAGATAGACATATATATGGAAAGCTTGTTAACTTGTGAACAAGTGTGATTAGTATTACTGCCAAAGTAGAAAAAGCAATAAACTTTACAACAATAAAAAGAAAAGAGTAATAAAAGCCATGTCTTGTCTTGAAACTGGCAGAACCTCTTGAATGTCTTGTCTTAATAATTAAAGGCTTGATGCTTTTATGAATGAGTGTCCTGTGGTTTTAACTGTTTTACACATAATTTTTGAGATGGTTAATTCATCTACTGAGGAGAAAAGAGCCAAACTTTTTAGCTTGTTTATCATGGACAGAAACAGATGCCAATAATATAACCTTATTTCCATAATAGTTGTTACATCTTGCAAATGAAATTCACTAGTAGATGACACAACTATTGTGTGATTGAGGTAGTATAATAGCACTGCATTACAATATAGCAAAGTGGAAAATGTTGGAAGATATGGGTTAATAATTAAACTTCTGTGAATACGGCACAATCATTTCTTTTTAAATATTGCTACAATGTAATCAGAATGAATGAAACTACCGGACTAGGAAAGAATCAGAATGCTTGGAGAAAATGTGAACTACAAATACATGGGAACATTAGAAGCAGATACCATCAAATAGAGATGGAAGAAAAAGTAAGAAAGGAAGAATAGAACAGATACAATTTTTGTCCCATAACAGTTATTACATTTTAGAAATTAAATTCACATACAAATGTAACAACTATTATGGGACAGAGGTAGTACAAGAACACTGCATTACAGTATAGCAAAGAGGAAAATGTTGAATTCTGTGAATATAGCAATATCATTTTTTAAAAAAATATTGCAATAAAGTGATCAGTGGAGGCACATATCAACTTAAGAAATGGACTCAACAAGCTGAGTTCAAATCCTGGATGAGGTTGTTTGTATTTCACTTTGTACTATTGCTCTTAGAAAATGCATGAATCCATTTCTTCTTCCACCAGTAGCGCCAACTGGGCTCTTTAGCCTTGGTACAGTAACTGTTCTAAGAGAAGAAAAACTCTGAATTCAAACCAATAGTACTTTGCTGAAAAATTAACCTTATGTCACATCCTACCTGTGGCAGAAGGAGTTGGGTAAATACATATAAGGTGATCAGAATGAATAGAATAAACTGAGCAGAAAAACATTAAAATGCTTAGAGAAAAGAAGTACAAATACTGGGAAATATTAGAAGTAGATACCACCAACCAAAAAGAGATGGAAGAAAAAATAAAAAAGGAGACCCAGAAAGAACAAGGAAACTACTGGAAACCAACCTTAGCAGCAGAAACCTAATTAAAGGAATAAATATTTCAGCAGTCTACTTGGCAAGACATTTAGGATTGTATTCCAGGCTCAATTAACCATTAAGCCAAATAAGTATGTGCTTAGAGTATCAAGGAAAAAGGGGCACCAATGAGATTATCCAATGTTGGATTTACCTCTTAAATTGATATTATTAGGCAAATATTTCAAGTAAATGAATGATTTATTCTTTTTCATATAATAAATCTTATTCAAATTAAAATGTTTTTGTGTTTCTAAAAAAACAAAAAAAACCCCAAAAAAACAAAACAAAAAAACTGCAGATTTTAAATGTAGAGGCCCCATTATCTTCTCAGTGCTTAGGGTCTTTGGAGGACTTAATCTGACCCTGATTGTGTAGCAGTTATTCAGAGATTTGAAGAATACACAAGAAAGAGCAATTACAATGGCCAAATAATACAAAGACAAGAAACCAGGAATTATAAAATTGAGAGAATAAAAATGGGAAGAAAACAACGATATGGACACTTCAAAAGACAAACTAAGGAGATTGCACATGAGATAACCTGGACATAGCTACAGAGACAAAACCTCAAGAGAGAAATTGAATCATTATTAGTAGCAGCCAAGACTAACACCATAAGAACCAATTATATAAAAGCTAGAATAGATAAGACCCAAGAGAATAGTAAATGTAGACTATATATATATATATATAGAGAGAGAGAGAGAGAGAGAATAAGAAAGAGATAAAACAGTCAACTACATAAGCAAATACATCAAACTAGTACAGAAAGTACACAAGAGTAGGCATGACTGGATAAGGAAGGTCATCCTCTGAGAATTGTGCAAGTAACTAAAATTTGGCCATGCAGACAATTGGTAAATGTACAGATCAGAATCTGTCCTGAATAATAAGATGAAAAAATTCTCTGAGATTTTGAGATACAAACAGATCACACAATCCCAGCCATATCTAGTTCTAATTAACACAAGAACTTTTCAACTAGTAGATTTTACCATTACAGCAGATCATAGATGAAAAGTAGAGAAAAGCAAACACACTGGATAAATACCTGGACCCTGCCAGAAAGTTAAAAATGAAAAGGAAAATAAAGGTGACAGAGATACCAATTATAGTTGGAGTCCTTGGAACAATCCAAAAGAATCTGAAAAAGAGACTGTGAGAACTCGATATCTGAGGAAGAATTGAAAGCATCCAGACTATTATAGAACTGCTAAGAATACTTACAAGAGACCTGGAAAGCAAAAGAGACTTGTTGTCACTTGCAGTAAACTAGCACAAAAGGATTACAAGAAAAGGCATGACTGGGTGGGGAAGGTGATCCACTAGGAATTGTGCCAGAAACTGAAATTTTACAATACTAACAAATGGTATATTCACAGACCAAAAATTGTTCTTGAAAATGAAATGCATAAAATTCTCTGGGACTTTGAGATACAAACGGATCACCCAGTCCAAGCTAAAAGACTAGACCTAGTTTTAATTAACAAGTGGATTTTACTGTGAAAGTGAAAGAAGGTAAAAAGCTGGAGAAATATCTGGATTTTGCCGGAAAGCTTTAAAAGCTGTGGAACATGAAGGCAACAATGATACCAATTATAGCTGAGGCCTTTGGAACAGTCCCAAAGAAGATGGAAAAGAGACCAAATAAACTGGAGACAAGAGGAAGAATTCAAACTATCCAGATCACAGCACTACTGAGATTGGCTTGGATACTGAAAAGAGTCCCAGAGATCCGAGAAGACTTACTGTCATTCAGACTCCAATGAAAAACAATCAGTTAAAGATGGTATGAAAAACCCATAAGGAGTAAAGAAGAAGAAGAAATCATTTGAAGACAGCTGCTGAACTGACTGAAATTTATACAAAAAACAGAAATAAACAAATAAAAGTAAAGATATAAATCTGGAAAAAATTCCTTCCACTTAAAACAAATTTTGGCTAAATGATTTTCTAAAATGAAGAATCATCAATATTACACACTGATTTATTAATTCTCATCTTAGTTATTATAGTCACATTATTTCAGTTATTGTATCCTTCAACTTTCTTAAGGTATCTGTTGTATTTAGTAACCTTCTAGGATTGAACCCTTATCCATTAATTTTCTTCTAAATCAAGGATGCAAAGATTTTATATCATACAGTCAAAACAAATATAATAAAGTAAAAGTAAAGTTGGCGACCTTAGTCGAGAGTGACCCAAAGGTTCCCTTTTCAATAACTACTACACCGAGGTGTAGGGGGGGGGCATTACTCCATTCCCTGGATTGCTTCACTTTAACCTTGATCCTTGCTTTAAAATGCTGAGTGTTAAGCAAGGTGGCATCAAGTACCATTTTTTGAGTCTTTGGTATGACTCGACCTGGGATTGAACCCCAGTTTCCCAGACCATTGGCAAACACTCTATCCATTAGGCCAATGGCCGGTTGAAACAAATATAATTAGGTATTATTTATTATGAAACTCTAGAGCATTAAAATTCTGTAACCAAAAGTAAAATGGTATAAATTTAGTTGAGTTTAAGTGTTATTAGAGAATAAAGCAATTTCCAGTTCAATTTACAACTTAATAACAGCATAGATTTGCATTTGTGTTCACCCTGATTATTATAATTTCTCAAGAGAAACAACTATTAAATGCTAATTGTTCAGTACTTCCCTTTTTTTGTTAGCAACAGCATTAATATAAGAGATGTAATTATTTTTGGACTGTTATATTACAGTGTTTCAAAGCTGTAAAGTTTGGTAATAAATAACACAGTTACTCCATATTTTTAGTCTTCTGCTCAGCTAAGTAAAATGACCATGTTAATGAGAATATACTTTTGGCATTCAATTGTAGGTTGTTTCTTTATACAATGTTAGGTAATTGAAATTATACAGCATGGTTGAATGATATAATTGTTAATCTTGGTTGACACACTCCACAACCAAAACCTGTAAGGACTTCAGAACTGGTCTCTGATCTGAAACTGATTTAATCTACAGCAATATCTAATGCTATAACCAAGAAATACTTTCCCTTTAGTCAACTCTTAAAGATGTAATCATTTTCAATTTGCATTCAACTTCTAGCTGCATAAACTAGTCAATAGTGTATTGAACATATAATAGTCTGTGATTTTATTACTTAAAATTCATTCAATTTTTATAAAACAAAAAACCCATTCCTTTTCAACTTTAAATATATACTGACATGGTGTGCAACTAGTTTAGGAGAAGGACAATTCTGAATTTAAAAATCTGGTGCTGGAGTTCTTAAGTCAGATGTTATCTTCAAACTCATTCTAGCAACTACTGTGAAGAGTTAATGTTGAGTTAAATCTCCTTTCGTAATTGGCTGTTGAGAGTAAAGTTTGCTTGATGGTACTTGTGAGTTTTATGAATGAGCAACCAAATTATGCCTCTTTGATAATTGACTGTTTGGAGTGGGTGAAAGGTAGATAGCATTGCATTAGGGATTAGTGTATTAGCACTATGCGGGCCAATCAAGGCTATCCTTGAATTGCCCCCACCCATGTTATATCAGCTTCCCAGAGGAAGGAGAAGAAGATTTTGCTGAAGAATGTCCAAAAATGATTGTATTAGCCCTTGTCCTTCCATTAGAAAAGGTTAGTAGCATGTAGAGGGGAGAATTGGTTCATGGCCAATTTTTGTGTCCACTTCATTCAAACTTGCATCCAGGGCCTCACAAGACTAATGGATGCTATCACACTGATATAAGAGCTATTGGTAAGAGATAAATTTTACAATATTTTGCATATTTTTGGTCATTATTAAATTTGTCTTCAGCAGTACTTATTTTATTTTGCGGTAGATGGCAAGTAAGTCAAATAACATATAATTATCAATGTTGGTTAACTCACTCAATAACTGTGAGATGTAATAATTTACTTCCTTTATATAAACACATCTACCCTCCCATTCTGTTGTGTAACTGAGTTTACTTCTATTTATCTCTCTCTGTTTGTTTCTCTCTCTATATAAATATATATAATAATAAATAAATATATATTAATTTTTATATATATTTAGCATATATTTAAGACACTGTAATAATTGTTTGTATTAGCTATGTCATTTTAATGGGTTTTTTAATAGCATATTCCTTAACACAATATATTCACTATAATCCTTACATACATATGATTGTATGTATGTAAGGATTATGAATTACAATTGTATGTATTAAGGATTATGAATTACAATAATGTATATGTAATATAACATTAACACAACATAACTAATACAAATTATTATTGCAATCTAACACAAAACATATCCCAGCATAAAATACTATTATTGTTTAATACCCCATAGTATATTACGATATGACATGTCTCATCACCACAATATTCTTATGTTTTGATCCACCATACTCCTTCGTCTATTATGCTTATAAATCAAAAGTTTTTTTTCTTCATAATGCAATGATGATGATAATTTGTTCCTAAGTTAAAATCATCACTACACACACAGAATACAAAAAAAAAAAAATTAATACTCCATAGTATATTACAATATGACATGTCTCATCACCACAATATTCTTATGTTTTGATCCACCATACTCCTTCGTCTATTATGCTTATAAATCAAAAGTTTTTTTTCTTCATGATGCAATGATGATGATAATTTGTTCCTAAGTTAAAATCATCACTACACACACAGAATACAAAAAAAAAAAAAAATAAAAATAATACTCCATAGTATATTACAATATAACAGGTCTCATCACCATGATATTCTTATGTTTTGATCCACCATACACCTTTGTCTATTATGCTTACAAATCAAAAGTTTATTTTCTTTGTAATGCAATGACGATGATAATTTGTTCCTTACTTAAAATCATCACTACACATATACATGAATACAAAAATAAATTTATTTGGTCAAACTCTTGTCTGTCATGACTTTCACTACACATCGCGACTCATATATCTAGGAGACAACCTCAAATTTGTTGCACAGCACACATATTATCATACACATACATACTAAAAATCACTTATACAACCACACACAATAATACGCAAAAATAATCTACACACACAAAGAGTTTACACGATCCTAACATTCTTTTGACTGTATTTTTCAATTTCTCCAATATCTTTCTTTCTCCACCTGATGATTGTCGTCATAAGACAGCATGAAACCTGTGGTCACAGACAAGCATCCATGCTATTGAATATATATAAAAACTAATATATATTTATTTATTATTATATAATAGCTCTATCACAGATATTGAGCACTCTCCAAACTATACTGCATTTGGTCTGCCACAAATCCACCAAGTGAGATAGAGACAACCAACACTGTTATATAAATTCATATATATATATACATTTCTTCATATATATGTATGTATGCTCATTTCCTATCTATCTAAGCCTGTTCCTATGTATGTATGTATGTATATATGTATCTAAACCAGTTTGTATGTATATATGTATCCATCTATCTTCGTCCTCATATCTATCTAAGCCTGTTCATATCAAACTGAACTTCATATAATCTAAACTCCCAATCATTTATCTGCAAGTATATATCCAAGATGGTTCATTCCATTGACAATAGAGGAATATCATGATACCCCAGAATGCTATTCTTTTGAGAGTAAATATGTATTCAGTATTTGCTATATTCAACAGTTTGGTTTCTATTAAAAGCATAAGGCTTAACTCTTAGAGCCCTGATCCCCTCCCTTCAGTGGTTCCACCACTATGGAAAAATAACTGAAAATGTAAAATAATGTAATCTGTTATTTAATAACCTGATTAGCTGTATTGTTGCTAGGCAATAGTAATGTAGAAATGGGAATTCTCCTAGACAGAGTTCAAACTAATATGAAGTAAAAATGATTACTGGAAAAGTGATATTTATGTATTAAAATAGTAATTGTATATTTCCCATTTTTATCCTGCAAAATTCTTGAATTTTTTGTGTGTATATATATGTGTGTGTATATATATATATATATATATATATATATATATATATATATATATATACACATATATAATAAAAATATGGAAGTGCACTTAGCATAAAGGTTAATATACAATTACAAATTCCCTAGAGAGAGCATGGCACAAATGTTTGTAGTCTATTCCATGTTGTTGATGAAATGTTTAATTTAGTCAAATGAGGATTACCCCAGATTTTTTATCTTGCAACATTTGTTCATTCTCCTGAGCTTTATTAGCTTCAGTTGTGTCGTCCTGTGAAGATACAAAAAAAAAAAAAACACAAGTGAAGAAAAGCAATAATGACTTAACAACCTATTGTTACAGAAAGAAACCAAAGCTCAGATTTTATGTTTGATAAACAATAAAAGACAATTAAAGAAAAGTTTCTTTGTAACAATATTACCAGCTAAAAATATTTTTCTGGATCTTAAATGCAATGTTGTAGTAGCTAGTAGACTAAAACTTACTCAGATGCCATAGACTACTAGGAATTATACCAAGCCTAGCTCTGTAATTCTATAATTTTAAAATGTAAATAGAGTAATGAAGTCTTATATGCTATCAACTATGGTAAATAAAAAAATCTACAACATTTTTCAGTCTTGTTTAGAAGGGCACCATGATACATTATTTTTTAACTAGTACTTATCCATATTATATACTAGTGGGGATACTCAGCATTTAGCCATGTATTATAACAAATCAACACCAGTAATATACATATCTTTTTTTCACTTTAAATCAGAAAATAATAAGAGGATGGACAATATTTATTATGATCTGATTTTTCGCCACATTTAAGTAAACTATCTATCTGTTTTTTTTATAAGAAATAAAAACATTACAAAATTAAGTTGCTGTTTTACACATCCAAATAATTTTGTATTTAAAAAAAAAATAACTACAAAAATAATTTGAATTAATATTTTTCACGTAAATCAACTATTCTAATTTATTTATTTTGTAAAATATGTATTTATAATAAAAAATAACATTAATAATTTTGGTCCTCTAGTGGTCCATATAGGTATCTATAAACAAACATTGTCATGCTGATAGTGTGGATTTTCCTAACTCTCACTTGCTATTTGTCTCTATCATCCATCGCTCTTGGTAGGTCTTCCAAATTACATCCTGTGTCTGTACAGAGCTGACATAAATAAGTTCTTGCTGGTCAGCCAACACTGGCACGTCCATGTGTTGGCGTCCATAGAAGAACATCATTTATAAGTTTGTCCTTGCTTCTTCAACAGTGTCCTGCATGTCTTATTCATCTTACTTGGATGTTTTTTGAGATGGTAAGTAAGTGGCCTTACAGATGTTGTTTCATGGGGTACTGCTTGATTTTATTTTCATGATAAACAGTTTGATTTATTTCATATCATAAGTGTATTTTCATTGTAACTTTGCTTAAATATTTGCAAAGCTAAAAAAAGGTTATGTTTTCTAATGTTATTATTAAATATCTTTCAAACTTTAGCAAAATAATTCTTTTATTAATATCTTGAGTAATACTGAATCAGATTATATAGAGTTTTGGTAGTCAAGTGTCATAGTTTTTGAGTTATAATTGGACAAAAATGCACACAGACATTTCACTTTCATATATAATTGACTTGTAAGATGGTCATTATTAAAAATAAAGGATATAGAGTCACTTTTATTGAATTTTAGGATAATTATAAGAAGTATTACCACTCCAAAGCAAAATGGACCTCGGAATTAATAGCAATGAAGGGGTAACTCTACACACTCCAGAAGTAGAGAATTGGAGTCTCATCACCAAATGTTGTTTAGTGTCATACACAGGATACTCTTCAGGGAGAGTCTTACAACTCTGCAGAAGATACAGTCAGTGTATTCTAAATACAAAATATGACATGTTTGTTTATTTAAAACAATTGTGAACTAAATATAAATTGGTTGTATTAGAAAGGAATCATTAATTGAATATATATAATTGCGTGGAAGTTATTAAATATGAATTAATTGAAACTATATAATTGTGTGCAAATTATTTCTACCAAGAAAAGTTATTCAGAGATTGGTTGATTGGGTTTTATAGCATATAAATCCTTGCAGGTTATTTAATGCTAAATCCTGCTTTTATATATATATATATATATATATATATTGGTTTGTAAACAAAATAGTTTGTAGATAATGTTATTTTTAAATGAGCCAGAACTCATTTGTTTGCACAGTTAAATGGTTTCAAGTATTCCTATTTAACATTAGTCATTCTATTTATCAAGTATTCCTATCTAATTTAATACTAATCATTTATTTGCACACAGTTAAATGTTGGTTGGTTGGGTTTTATGGCATATCAATCTTTGTTGGTTATTTAATACCAAATCCATTTTAATGCAAATATTCAGTTTTATTTCAAACAATTCAGTTTAACATGAGTACACAGTTTAATTGTCAAAACCATTTCTATTTCAAGCTATTCAGTTTAGTTAATCAGTTCTATTTCAAACAATTCAGTTTAGCATAAGTACACAATTTAATTGTCTAAAATATTTTTATTTCAAGCTGTTCGGTTTATTCAAACAGTTCTAATTCAGCCAATTCAGTTTAAGTATAGATTTTGTCTACACACAGTTAAATGTCAAAAAAAGTTCTATATTAAACAATTCAGTTTAGCATAAGTACAGTTTCAATGTCAAAAACAGTTCCATTTCAAACAATTTAGTTTGGGATAAGTACACAGTTTAATTGTCAAAAACATTTCTATTTCAAGCAGTTCAGTTTAGTCAAAAAGTTTTAATTCAAACAATTCAGTTTAGCAGAAGTATGGAGTTTAGTTCTATTTAACTCATAGACAGGACCCTATCAGGTGCTACCATTCCGAGCCAGAGTAGACCTGGGAGCGATGGCAACGAAGGGGTGCTCCACATTCCCCAAAGCTCCAGCATCACTGGAACCTCACCATCAGATTGTTTAGTGTCATATCCAAGACACTCGTTGGTGGGGGTCTTACACCTCTACAGAGGTGCAGTCAGTGTATTCTACAGCCCCAGCTAACTGGGCAAACAATTAAATGGTTTCAAGTATTGCTATGTAATACTAACAACTCAATCTAACATCAGTCATTTGTTTGCACACAGTTAAATGGTTTCAAGTATAGTAAATGATTAAATATTTCTATTTGTCCCATAGATGGGACTCTAATGAGTACTACCACTCCAGGTCAGGCAATAAATTAGTACTCCACATTCCCTAAAGCTCCAGGACTGGAGCCTTGCCATCAGATGGTTTAGTGTCATATCCAGGACACTTGTTGGAGGAGGGGGGGTCTTATCCCTCGATAAAGATGTAGTTGGGCTGAGTTACTTGAAGTTATAATGTTTGCAAATGATAACTATTAATTTGAAATAGTAACTTGAAACCATATAACTGCTTATAAAAAAACTGACTTCAGCTTTAAATAACCCAACAAGAGTTGACATGCCATTCAACCAACCAACCAACGATGTCTTATTGTATAACATTATAACACCCATTGCTAACTTAGACGAAGAGCCCATCTGGCTTCTATTTTTAAGCAAATATCATTAATTCTGATATTCTTTTTATCTGACATAATTATTTAAAATAATTACATCTATAATCACGAGATTGATATTAATATGGATATCAACTAAACTTAACTTACTATAACATAAGGCCATAATAATGATGCACCCAGTGAGTTCCGAATTTACTAATAATGGGAGATTAGCTTGCTAACCAGTGCTTCATGGTAGATACTTGAGCCAAAATATATGACAGTGTTATAAATCAAATTGCCTCTGTCTCATAATATGATTGGTTAATTTTAACCGAATTTCAAACTGTCTAGGGTTATTTTATGCCTACAGGTTAGGGAATGTTCATTGTACATTCATATCTACATTTTTTTGTGAAGTTGTTTAAGAGTTGTTTTTTTGCACACAGTTCAATTGAATATGAATAATTCTCAAACATCTATTTGTCCCATATATCATTCTGGGTCAGAGTGAACCTGGGAGTAATGACAATGAACGAGTACTCCACACTATTCAGATCTTCAGAACTAAAGCCTCACCATCAGATGCAGTTTAGTGTCATACCCAGGATATTCCTCTATTGTAGTCAGCATATTCTAAGCCCTCTTAAAGCAATTTTTCCTGTAATAGTTGTCACATTTACTGAATAATATATGAGGTGCATACGATAAGTTTCTAGACTTTTTTCATTTGGGCACTTTTATTGATAGTACACACATGAAACTCTAGTCCCCTTCGAAGTAATCTCCTCCAGCTGCAATGCACTTGTTGTACTGTTCCAACAACTTCCGGAAGGTCCCATGGAAGTCCTCTAGTGTGACCGTGTCAATGACTTTCGTCACAGCCTCTTTCATCTCCTCAATTGTCTCATAACAACAGCCTCTGAGCTTAGGGAATAACCAAAAGTCACAGGGAGCAACGTCTGGACTAAAGGGAGGGTGAAGAACTGTCTTGATGTCCATCTTGCTTAAATAGTCTGTGACAAGGATGGAGTTGTGGACTGGTGTATTGTCCTGGTGGAAATGCTGGCCTCTTTCGATGGAATCTCTTCCTGAACTCCCTTAAAACCTTAACATAGTAACCCTAACCGTTTGGCCAATCAACTCTGGTGTATTGACTTCCTTACTCCTCCCACACCTCTCATCATCCCTCACAGACTCCCTGCCTTCCTTGAATCTCTTATGCCACTCAGAAAATTGATGCTCAATTCATGCAAGATAGTCGAAAAGCAGTCTGAAGCATTCCATACGTTTCTGTGGCATTTTTTTTTTCAAGTTTAAAACAGAATTTTATTGCATGTCGTTCTTTTAAAGTGTCCTCACATCCAGATTGCATTTTTGAAATTCACCAGCTGTGACAATCAGGCTTTAGCAGGATGTATTCCAATTGCTGCTGTAGCTGTTCATTTGAAGCTGAAATCATAAAAATTAGTCAGTCATCTCATAAGATGTGTAGCAATAACATAGTGAATTTTCAAGAGTCTACGACAATTTTAAATGCCCATACGAAAAAAGTCTGGAAACTTATCGTATGCACCTCGTATACACACATATAACATCTATGAGATAGATGTACATATTTACCAACCCTTCCACACGGGCAGGATGTTACACATAGTCAATCTTTTAAGTAGAGTTTAACAGGATTGAATTTAGAGTTTTCTTTCTCTTAGACCAGTTACCATACCAAGTTTAAAAAGCCTAGTCTTAGTATTTCCCCACAGTTGGAGGGAGAATAGTTGGATGTATACCTTTTCCAAGGATAATAGCACTATGTGAAATGCAAACAAGCTTGCTGTGGATTTGAACCAGAGTTGCCATGTCCATTTCCAATGAAGATAATCATTACACCATGGGCACATCTATGGAACAAATGTAGTATTATTCTTTCATTTGATACAATTAGCATGAACATGAAGTGCTACTCAATAGTTTGGAGGAGCAATAAACATAATGGTTATCATTGTAGGAAATAGAATAGGTGATCCAAGTTCAAATCCTGGACATGGCTGTTTGCATTTCACTTTGCACTAATGCACTTAGGAAAGGCATGAATCTGTCTGATCTCCCCCAGCTAGGGGTAAAAAGTAGAGCAGAATGGGTTCTTTAGTTTTGGTAAGGCAACCAGACAAGAAGAAAGAAAACTCTGCATTCAAACAAGATGTATTCTGCTTATATATTGATCTTGTGTCACATCGTGTCTGTAGTGGAGAAGCTGGGTAAATACATACCATTTGGGGGGGGGGGAATTTGAGAGCACATTCAAACAGAATGTAGTGGATACTTTTATGGACAAGAAGTACTACTTTTGAAGTAGATGAGAGACATGAAGTGAAAATTCCAGTTGTCAAAATTCAGCCATTACAAAGTGCTAACAGTGAAAATTAGTAGTGGCCTAGATTTACCAGGCAAGTAGTTAAATCTGTTACTAAAAAATCTGGTCTATTTAAAACAAAAATCTTAGGAATAGACCATTTCTAATGAGTAGGGTTATCTCTACCAATATTAATGGATAATGTGGTCTATACTAGTGCTTCTCAAACTATGGAATGTGGTGAACTAGCAAGATATTTTCCCAGTGTGCCACAGACAGGTATCTTATTTGTTAGAGGTATTAATGGTATAATGTTTACCATAGTAGAAATTGAACATGGTAATACAAGTTCAAATCCTAGATGAGGCTGTTTGCATTTCACATAGTGACCTTGTGTTACATCCTGTCTGTGCGGAGGAGTAGGTAAATATATACCATATTTGTGCAATATTATTTGATTTATGATCAAGTTCCAAGTATTTCTATTTGTTTTATTGTATCACAGCATATGAAAATAATAATATTAAACAATACAGAAAGAGTTTATGCATTTTCATTTTTACATTATATATTATATATATCATAATGTGAAACTGGAAACTCACCATGTACTGGCAGTCGATGGCTTACATTCCAGCATTGGTATGCATACCATTATTTTTCGCAGTGCTGGCCAATACCATTTTTAATGAGTAGTATGGTCTATACCATTCTCTAAATGAACACTTTAAAATTCATTATCTAATAACTAGGTGTTCAGGTAAGTATAGCATATATATATATATATATATATATATATATTTGTATTATCAAGTTTTCTAATCTTTTTGGGTGCTATCTTTTATTGCTTTTTTATGCTATTTATCTTTAGAATCATTATATTGTAATGCCTGACCTTATTTTGTAATTCTTCACTTGGATTATTCTTTAGATTTTTCATTTGTTGTTCAAGTTGAGAAATGTGTCTATTCTTAGTCTCCAAATCCAACTTCATAGCACAAATTGCTTCTTTCAATAATTTCTCTGTGTTGCTCAAATCACTGAAAGAAAGAAAAGGTAAAAGAAAATTAAAAAAAAAAAATCTGTGAAAAATAAGATTCTGAATTGTGATGATACAAGTGTGTGTTAAAAGTTTTGCAATATTTTAGTTAGGTTAGGTTATTTGGTTTAATGGCAGAACAACCTTTGATGGTTATTTAATGCCAAATCCTGTTTATCCATATGATTTTTAAGTGAATAGTTTGTCAGGAACATTTTTTTAAATGAGCCAGAGTTCATTTGCATACATTGAAATGGTTTCAAGTATTGCTATTGTTTGCACAAAGTTAAATGGTTTCCAGCATTATTATTTAACACTAATAGTTCAATTTAACATTAATCATTTGTTTGCACACAGTTAGATAGTTTCAAGAATAGGAAATGATTAAATAGTTTTATTTGATCCATAGATGGGATTCTAACAGGTACTGTCAGTGTGGATTAAAGTGGACCAGGGAGGAATGGTAATGAAAGGGTACTCTACATTCCCCAAAACTCCAGGAACATCAAATGGTTTAGTGTCATATCAGGACATTCATTGGGGGAGTCTTACCCCTCTGCAGAGATGCAGTTGGCGAATTCTACAGGTTCAGCTGACTGGGCTGAATATTTTAGTAACTTGAGACACAATTTGGCAGATCTTGATGCTTTAGCTGAAATCCTGACAAACCACAAAGGACTGTGAGATGCTGAGCTCATCTGATACTCTCTGAATGCTAATTGACAGATTTGTCTCTATGGTTCTTGCAACCAAAGTAAAACTTTTTTTAACCATCTGGTTACTATACTGTGACCAACTGCACTGTCACCTTTCGAGCAACAAATATTTTTGGTTGCTTTTACGGCATTATGGCTCAGTTCAAACTTGTAAAGCATAATTTTCTGAATTAGACTATGTTACACATTCATCTGTGCAACTTTCAAACCACATAGAGAGTGAAGCATTGCATAACATGTCAAAGAACCAACTACTATGATACTAACAACCACAGAAGGTACCATCCTCTGCTTGAACTGCTTTGGTCACATGATATATGCACTGCAAACTAGCATGTACCAAAATATTTCAAAACTTTTCACTCACCCAAGTACATGCATAAAATGGAGTATCAGTTTGAATTTCTGTGGCTGTTTATGTTTACTTTTCACTAATCTTCTTAGGAAAGGCTTGAACCAAGTTGCCCTTATGTACATTAAAGACAGGATCAGTTGGAGTTCCAGCTGAGTAGCCTCTGTTGTAATTCAAATAATTCAACTTCTGATTGTGGAGTGTATTAACCAAATATCAACAATTATATAAATTGACCAACTATAGTATATAAATACAGAGATCTAACTTGCAGTAAAGATACAACGTTCAATGGAATACCACAAATGCAGCCAAGCACACACAAATATACAACACTTTGCATAAGTGGAACGTGAAAGAAAACCTGCCAATTATTTAGATATGCAGTAAAACTGACTTATGAAATTTCAATATTGAAAATCAAAAAATCCAAGTTAAGGTGAACAATTTTCAAAAATATCAATTTTCTCATTAATCTAAAAAATTAAGAATAAAAGTTAATGTTTTTAATTTTTTTTTATTGAGTTTGTAAATTTTGATAGATCTTAACAGCATGTCAAACAGTTCAAGGTTGTTTTATGCCTACAGGTTAGGGAACCACATTCATTTTATGTTCATATTTACATTTTTGTGTACTTATCTTGCACAGAATCCTATTAAATACAAATAATTTTTAAACAGATCAATTTGACACATAGATAAGACCCTAATGTAACACAAACAATTCAACTAAACATTGGTCATTCATTTGCACATAGCAAAATAATTAAACAGTTTTATTTGTTCCATAGATGGGACCCAAACAGATATTACCATTCCAGGTCAGAGTGAACCAGGGAGTAATGGCAATGAAGGGAATTTGTGTTTACCCAATCCTTCTGCTACGAGCAGGATGCAATTTTAAGCAGAGTTTAACAGGTTTGAATTCAGTTTTCCTTCTCCTAGACCAGTCGCAATGACAAGGTTAAAGAGCACAGTCTGTCTTACTATTTACCCATAGCTGAAAGGAGAATAGTTAATTGCATGCTTTTCCCAAGGTTATAGGTACTCTGAAAAATACAAATAGCCTTGTCCGGGATTTGAACTCAGGTTGCTGTGTCCATTTCCTTGAATAATCATTACACAATGAGAACCTTCTAACGAAGAGATACTCCACACTCCCCAGATCCCCAAAACTGGAATCTCTCCATTAGATGCAGTTTAATGTCATACCCAAAACACTTTATTTTGATACAAAAGTAAAATAATCTTGGAAACTAATGGTTCCTGTGTATCCAAACTGAGATGAAATAACAACAAAATGAATTAGTTTTTGTAAGCATACAGACATATATGGTCATCTAGAATGTATCCAGTCAGTGTGAATATATTGAGAACAAATTGTATGGCCATGATATGAATTGGCAACCAATTAGATTTGTTTGTTCTTATGGCACATCAACCCCTGCAGGTAATTTAATACCAAATCCATTTTTATACAAATAAACAGTTCTATTTCAAACAATTCAGTTTAGCATAAATACACAGTTTAATAGTCAAAAACATTTCTTTTCAAGCTATTTAGTTTAGTCAAAGAGTTCTAATTCAAACAATTTAGGTTAGTATAAGTATAGTTTTTGTTTATACACAGTTAAATGTCAAAACAGTTCTCTTTTGAATAATTCAATTTAGCGTAATACAATTTCAATGTCAAAAACAGTTCTATTTCAAATAATTCAGTTTAGCATAAGAATGCAGTTTACATGTCAAAACAGTTTTATTTCAAGTAATTCATTTTAGCATAAGTATGCGGTTTAAATATCAAAATAGTTCTATTTCAAGTAATTTAGTTTAGCATTGTGCAGATTAGTTCTATTTAACCCATAGATAGGGCCCTATCAGATGCTACCACTCTTGGCCAGAGTGAACCTGAGAGCAATGGCAATGAAGGGGTGCTGTACATTCCCCAAAGTTCCAGCATCACTGGAACTTTACCATCATATTGTTTAGTGTCATATCCAGGACACTTGTTAGGGGAGGGGTTTACCCCTCTGCAGAGTTGCACTTGATGTATTCTAAAGCCCAAGCCAACTGGGTAAGACCAATTAAAAGAAACCTTACTTCACATGTATGAACGAACAATCAGTTATGGGATAACACAGTCAGCAGTGAGATATCATTGAGTAAACTTACATACTGTCATGGTTACAGAGAGTATGCATTGGGTTTTGCTTGAAACTAAAACAGTCGTATCTGGAAACTAACCAAATGATTAAGAGGTCTTTTAAGAATGATTCAATGAATGAAGTTCAAGTAAAATTTAAGTACAAGACTGGGAATTAATTGAAAGTGATCTGTTTTTCAGAAAGCCTTCAAGAAAAAAAAACACCTGAAAATACTGAATACATTTGGGCAATAATCCAAAGAAATTGCTAGTTGATAAAGGGAGAATTAGGAAATCTTGGGATTTCACAAATGGAAAGCATTAAGCCATTCTGAATATTTCCACTTCCCATTTTTCATGTCTCATGCCATTTATTTTTGTAAAACAGTGCAACCAGATTAGTCAGTCCACTCCCTAAATGAGATTTGGCTTCAGGTAACTTCTGGCCTTTCTCAAAGCTAAAAAAAAAAAAAAAATCACCTTTGAAAAGAGAGAAGATTTCAGACAATGGACAAGATTTAGCAGAATGTAACAAGGCAGCTGATGCTGATCCCCCCCAAAGGATTTTGCAGATTTGTTTAGTGAAAGAAATGCAGTGTTAGGTATCAAGAGGAGTACTTTAAATAGAACTGAGGTGCTATTGTCCTAGGTAGGTTACATTTTAATTAACATTTACTGGCTAAAGCAGGAGTCCTCAACCTGTGCCCTTTGAGGTTCATCTGTGTAACCCTTCAATGAAGTTTCAAAATTTTCTTTTTGTCATTTCATGTTGACTGTGAAGAAGTACCATGACAACCCCAGGTGGAACTCATTGACCTTCAGTGTTCAGAAGATTTGAAGTCCAAATTTCTTGCTTGCTACATACTTGATATCTATTAGAACAATATGCTTTCATCTGGATAATTTCCCAACCTTATCCTCCACACTACATACTGCTGTGAACAGATAGAGGTATGCTAAGAGGATGCCTCATTTAAAACTGTCAAATCATCTGATTTGCTTCTTCTGTCAACTGCTTCATTTTTCCCTAATATTGCATCTTTTTGTGATTGTAAACAACATTAGATGTCTCATTAATAAATTATGATTGTTACCTAGTGAAATTAGCTATTTTTTTCTGTTTTTTTAAGATTACAGTTCTAGGCCTCAGGTTGAAAAGGTTGGGAACCTCTGGTCTAGAGGAAACATGTGGCATAGCTGTTATTGTAATTGGAAATGGACTTGACGAGTCAAATTTAAATCCAGATTGAGAATGCTTAGATTTCACTTCGCACAAATACCCTTGAGAAAGGAAGAATCTTTTTTCCTTCTGGTTATGAGTAAATAGTAGGGCAGACTAGGCTCTTTAGCCTTCATAAAGCATCTGGTTAAGGAAAAGAAAAAACTGAATTCAAAACAAAGAGATATGAGGCTAGTAACTCCACTCCAGAAAAAATTTACAAAATTGCTAAAGAAAACAAACTCAGAGGAAAAAAGCAGATTGCTGACTTAGCCTCTCCATGACACTTTCCTGATAAAAAGTGGTTAGAAGAAATAAAAAATAATT
>OY757918.1:68177847-68260347 GCA_963585895.1 Sepioteuthis lessoniana | reverse complement strand
AGAATTAATGACAAGAAAAAGATATATTATCTGCTTATTCCAAAATTTCACCCCAAACTCTAAATCTAATGTTAATAACAAAAATCAAGAAGAAAGAAAAAGAAGCCTGAAAGGACGAAAAAAAAATAAATAGTGAAAAAAATGAAAATAAAATAAAGATTATATTAAAGTAAAAAAATATTGAGAAATTTTAAGTTCTGTTGATGACATGCAGTTTGGTACCTGCAAGTTGGAATTGGCCACTTTCTGATCATGTAGTAGTCGCTTGTTTTCTTCAATTGTTCGCTTCTGGGATTTAGACAACACCTCCATGGCAGCCTGCATCTTCTCAATGCAGGTGTCCTGACAGCAGTGCACAGAAACAGTTAAGATTGGAGAGGGTAAGAAGAGACATCAAAAAGTAAAAGAAAGAAAAAAGTAAAAGAAAGAAAAAAGAGAAAGAGAAAAAAAGAGGGCTAAGGAAATAAAAGATAGAAACAAAAAAAAGGTAAGATAGCAAGAAAGAAATGAAGAAAAAAAAGCACAGAAATAAATTGGACAAAGAAAAATCATGCTTAATAAGGTCATGTCTATTGGGTTCTCAAGGATATGAGATGCAAGTTCAATTGTTGGGACCTACTTTATTTCTATTCCATATTGCTTATTTAACAGTTGTAGAATAAATGAAAAAAACAACTTGATCAATGTGATAAAGAACAACAAAAATAAGATGAAAGAAAAACTTGTAAAAAAATCATTATTATTATCATTATACACTGATGTACTCAGACTAATGTTTGCATCTTAGTTGTAATGGTCAGAAAAATTCCACATCTCAGAAATTCCAACAAAAATTAGTAAAAATTGATAATGGAAATCAGACTTGCTCTTGTATTCCATAAAATCATGTCCTCTTTCATTTTTCACTCAATTTATAATCTCATTTTTATTCATTTTTCTGTGAGGATATAATCTTTTAACCATTTTAAAGTGAAAGAATAAAAAAGAAGAGTAATAAACATAAAAAAGTAAAAATAAGTAAAGAGAAATAGAAAAAAATATAAATTTTTCAACTTGGTGTATTTTAGTAAAATACAAATTAAAAAATAAAAATAGAAAAAATATAAAATTTTCAAATTGTTGTATCAGAGTAAAATACAAATTTCAAAAATAAATAGAAAAAAATATAAAAATTTCAAATTGCTATATTTTAGTAAAATGCAAATTTCAAAAAAATTGAAAAAAAAATAGAAAATTTTCAAATTGGTGTATTTTAGTAAAAATAAACCCATAAAGCAAAAGAAAAAAAAAACAAAAAAACAAAAAGAAAGCTGTAATTATGATACACTAATATTCTAGTGCCTTCATTTTGGTATAAAGAGCAAAGGGAAGGACATGTTCACATGAAAATGTATAAAAAGTTCACAAAAGAAGAAACAAATTATAAACTAACACATTAGTTTAGTTTGGACTATAGATATAACTTAGTCATACCATCCTGAATACGGTGATACATGTGGCCAAAAAAAAGAAAGAAATATTAGTTCCTGAGTATAATAGGTACCCTTAGCTTTTAGGCTAAAAAATCTATGAAAAAAAGTGTGTATTATACCAGAATAATTATGGCAATCTAGTTACTTTGGCTTTTTCAAGAATTAGAGGTTGAACCACAGAAACAGACAGGTGTGTTTTGAGAGCCTTAATGTTTAGAAGCTCCTTTGAGAAGGTTTTAACATAAATGAAGATGTAAAAAGTTACTCCTTCTGATGAAAATATTACACTAGTATTTGTATGCTAGGATCAAAATGTAGTATCTGGCATTGTGGAAATCCAATAGTAATCTAAAAAAAAACTTGTAGAACTAGTCCAAGCAAAAGCAGTAGTATAGTCCTCATACAACTGGGTAGCCTCAGTTGACTAAAAATAACAACATATGCGACTAGCAGCCCTTCCTCAGTATACCTCTGGTCAACTCATTCATTCTGTCAGTCAGTCAATCAAAAAAGCAGTCCGCAAAGAAGAAAAACAACCATGCTCCTGCTGCCAGCATGCTCTTTTAAGCAAGTTCCGGCATATAGAAATTTACATGCGAGGTAGATTTCTTCTCGTGAGAGACGAGATCAGTTCACATATTTTTTACTGCTTGACAAGCAAGGCATAGTCTTACATGGTTTGATTCAGGAGGTAAGTTTCTTCTCTTGCTACAAAACTATAACTGCCTAGTTGGAGGGGCTTAGAATACACTGACTGTATCCCCTGCAGAAGTGTAAGACCCTGCCAAAAAAGGTATGACACTAAACTGTATCTAGTGATGAGGCTCCAGATCTGGAACACTGGTTAGTGTAGACTACCTCTTCATTACCATTGTTCCCATGTCCTCTTTGACCTAGAGTATTAGTATCTGTTAGGGTCTTATTTATGGGTCAACCATACAACTATGTGCAAATTATTTGTATTAGATAGGAATACTTGAAACTATATAACTGTGTAAAAAATCTTAAGACATAACTACATAAAAAATGTAAATATAAGCATATAATATATATGATTCCCTAACCTCTTATCATAAAATAAACCCTAAACAAGTAGATATGCTGTTGAAATCAATCAAAATTATTTATTGTTTTTGTGTTTTTATGTGTAAAAAAAACCCAATAATGTATACATTCATAAAAATGAAAAAGTTTGCATTGTTTTTTGTGTTTTTAAGTGTAAAATGATGGACTAAAGTATAAATGATATGATTTATAAAATAATCAAACATAATAAACAGTATATATATATAATCATATAATTTTATTTTCTATGATGAACAGTTTCATATCTTTATTTTATATCATAAGTGTATTCTTATTGTAGCTTTGCTTAAACATCCGAAATGCTAAAAATTGTTTTTATGTTTTCTAATGTTATTATTAAAATGTTTCATTTTACAAATATCTTCATTAATACAAACTTAACCATCATAACTGTTTTACTGCTTCTGGCAGACACACAGACATTTTACCTTTATATATATAGATTACTAATCCTGATTCTAGGTAGAAATGCTGAGGATTGACATTTTGATCTGAGCAGAGTACACAGATACTATACTCACATCTTAGAAGATGTTATGTAATTACCTAACCACTGCATCATGAGTAGGATGTGACACAAGGTTAATTTTTAAGTACAATTTAACAGGTTTGAATTCATTTTCATCCTATTTACCAACCCCTCCACTCAGGCAGGATATGACACAAGGTCAATTTTTAAGCAAAGTTTAACAGGTTTGAATTCAGAGTATTCCTTCTTCTAGACTAGTTGCCTCACCAAGGCTGAAGAACCCAGTCTGTCATACTATTTACCCATAGCTGGAGGGAGAATAATTGGATTCATACTTTTCCCCAAAGGTATTAGTGCTATGTGAAATGCAATCAGTTTCGTCCAGGATTTGAACTCATGTCACTGTGTCCATTTCCTACGATGATAACCATTACGCCACGGGCACCTCCCAAATTCAGTTTGAATTCAGTTTTATAACTTGTTGCCATACCAACCTTAAAGAACCCAGTTTACCCTACTATTCACCGATAGCTAGAGGGAAATAGTTGGATTTATACCTTTCCCAATGGTATTAGAGCTGTTTGAAATGTAAACGGTCTTGTCAAAGATTTGAACTTGAGTTACCATGTCCATTTGCTGTGATGATAACCATTATGCCACAAGTACCTTCAAAAAGATGTTACAAGCAAATGAACAAAGAGGAAAAAGTCACACTGTCCATGACATAGAACACAATTGCACTCACTTTGGCTGAGACTGTTCCCATTACAGAAGTCAACTGATCTTCTAGCATATCTCGTTCGGAATTAAATTTGTGTTCCTTGCTTTCCAGCAACTGCTGCTGAATCTGGAGAAAGAGGGAGAAAATGAAATAATCATAGGACAAAAATATTACAATAAAAAATGATCTTATACAGCAGAAAAGAAAAAAAAGAGAAAACAAAGAAAAACCAAAGAAACATTTAGAAACATATTCTTCAACATAAGAAATACAGCAATAAACAATATTTGATATTGATATATATTATCAAGTTAATGTAAAAATTTCTATTATTTTGGGGGAAAATCTTTTATTCATAGTTATTCAGTTATCAAGGTATCTTCATCAGCTTTCTATGACCACATGGAAGCATATCATTTGTATATCATTAAAATTTTTATTATATATAGGTATAGATTTCAATAATGAAATATTAAAAACAATTTTAAGATATAAAAAACTATTCATGACTTGGAGTCTTACAAAAACAATCTTCAGGTAAATCTATGCAACCACATCTGAAATCTATTAAATATTTAATGCTCTCACTGTCTGATGCAATATTTAAGCCATTACCATTTTTGTCATGTGATTCAATCTGGCACCAATTAACAAAGTAGATGTTTAGCTTCATGCAGAAATTTTGTTACCAATTTTGATCTTTTTTTAAAAATATTCCTACGGTTAAGAAATTTTATAATATAAATTTTTTTTGATTGTATAATGTTCTATTAAAAATAATAAAATCCTGGTATCTTTGGTTTAGAATAAAATCAACTGTTTATCTAAAAAAAAAAATGGTTGAGGTGTCCTTTTTTATGAGTGATACTGTCTATTTACCCAAATGCTCCTCCATAGGTAGGATGTAATAGAAAGTCATTTTTTTTAAAGCAGAATACAGCTGGTTCGAATTCAGAGTTTTCCTTTTCCTAGATTAATCTGTCTTACTATTTATCTGTGTCTTTCTCAAGAGCATTAGCCTGAAATGAAATGCAAACAGTCATATCCAGGATTTGGATTCAGGTCATAAGTCCATTTACTACAACATGCGGTGATACAATATGTAAATAATCATAACTCAAAAACAGCACATCATAGTAAGAATTTTGTTAGAACTTAATAAAGCAATTTTCAGTCCAATTTGCAACTGAATGATGATTTTGCATAATCTGTAGTTGTTATTTGCTTAAATTTCTGTGATGAATCTTGATAATTTTTATTGCTTAGAATATTCAGACAATAGTCTTCATCTTTATAGTTATACTCACATTTCAGCCAATACATCCTTCGGCCTTCTTCATCCCACAAGGGCAGATAGTTTCCCTTTTCTTTCCATATATGGTCAGCCATACCCAACTTTTCAATTTCCACTGACATTCTGCTTTTTGATATTCCTTGAGCCTTACTTTTAGTGGGCGGCATGTATACTTTACCATGGGATGGACTACATACAATTTTTGGCCAAGTTGTATTCTGTTAGGGGCTTTACTGAATATTGTTCTGATATCATATGGACTGAATATCTTTAGAAACTTTTCGGCAAGGCCTTTGACATAGAGTAGACAGACTGTGATAAGTTTTTAGGTATTGTTTTCTGTTGTTTGATCCAAATTTCTTGGTGCCAATGTTATGCTCTCTGGTTAGTTGTTGTGATGGAGGTTGTCTCTTAAATTCTTCATTTCTTCTTGATATACATTGCTGTCACTACTAATGGCTTTTGCTCAACGTTCTTTACATTATATGGATGGTGGGAGTAGAAATTTAGGTACTGCTCAGTGAAGGTTGCCTTTTGATACACAGATGGCATGAATCCTTGCCCTGAGTTATTAATACATCTAGGAAGGATAATCTGTTGTCTTGTTCTTTCTCCATAGTGAACGATATAGATGGTCTGATTGAATTCATATGATCCAATAGTGTTTGAACATCTTTCTGGTGATGTCAGTGAATGAATGTATCATCTATGTACCAAAGCCACAATGATAGCTTTAGTATGTAGATCCTAATGCCATTTCTTCAAAGTATTCTATGTATATGTTAGCCAATACTGACAACAACAGTGATCCCATAGCCAGTCATTCTTTTTGTCGGTATATGTTGGATCCGATCCCTAAGTAGGTTGTTTCCACATAAAAGGTCAACATCTCCATCAGGTTATCTATTGGGATTGTCATGAAACTTCTCTGACTGGTTTACTGTCGGCAAAGGTGACAAGCTTTTAGTCTCAACCCTTTTACCTACTCTTATTGCCCAGACAATGTTTTATTTTGAGATGTCATTCAACCACAAGCGAACAGGGAAAACTATGATAGATTTTCGAACAAGCTGAAAATAAAGATAACATGAAATGCACAATTTAGAATACAAATTATTTTATTATCAACCCCCCAAAAATTAAGGCACGTATACGAAGTAAAATAGTCTTAGCAACAAAAATAAAAATGTTTATAGTTTAACAATTTGGTGACAATTCACCAAGAATTTTTCTTGTAATGATGTGTGCAAAAAAAAAAAATTTTTTTGATGTGTTTTGCATGCGGTAGGAATGGAGTAAGCAAAAAGAAAAACAACATTAAAATGAAAACTTATCTTACTTCTCTCTCTCCTCTTTTATCTTTTTTTTTATACATATGTCTTTCTTTTTTTCTTGTGTTGCATTTTACTGACCGTTAATTTCTCTTTGCATCATAAATACATCTGCCTGTTAGGGAATCTCTCGGCCAAATGACTTGTCTGATTTTTCCTCTTTGCAAATTCGACCTTCCTGCTGCCTCGTATCACTTGGGCTTCTGGGCCAATCAGCATTCAGCCTTCAAATAAGTCGCTTGCCAGTTCATACACTCATATTAGGGAAACTTGACTGTCAATCGGTCAGCACGTACCCTTAACCTGAATTCAACTATTCAGACTTCTTGTCTATTTCTGCTGGTTTGTGAGGAAAACAAAGAGAGAGAGAGAGAGAGAGAGAGAGAGAGAGAGAGTCTATAGTTATAAGTAAAATATGAATTTGACTATCCCCAGGGTCCAAATTCATAACATGATACAGGTGTATTCTTCTAACAAGGGATCTGCAACCAACTTATCCCGTACCACTGTTAGCGTTTCATCAGTGTGTACCCTTGTGAATAGGCTTACTACATCTAGACTCACCATCTGGTTGGAATGAATAGGGACCTTGCTGATTTTTTCCACAAAGTGGGCAGAGTTCTTGACATATAATTACCTGTTAGTAGGGTGAAACACCTGAAGAAAGCCATAGGATATATCGGCTGAAATGTAGTGAGTATAAAATTGAAAATGAAGACAATAATCCAAATATTCTAAGGAATGAAAAAAAAATTGTAGCCATGTTTAACATTATTCTTTAATCATTTAAATTCTTGATATAGTGGAGATAATTTTGAAATATTGAGTTGAATCATTTCCTAAACAGAAGCATCAATATCATTATGGATCACTATTACTTCAGGAACCCAACAAGTTCACCTAAATATCCATAATGTCACTCACCTTTGATGTCCAAAAGACAAGTGCAACAAAATGGAAACTGCTTTTCATTAAAACTTGTATAAAGAGACATGACACACTTAGAGTAATGGTTATCATCATAGGAAATGGAATTGGTAAATTGAGTTTAAATTCTGGTCAAAGCTGCTTGTGTTTCACTTTGTGCTAATGCCCTGGGGAAAAGTATGTGTCTATCTGTTCTTCCCTCCAGCTATAGGTAAATATTAGGGCAGACAGGGTGTTTTTAGCCTTGGTAAGGTGACCAGTCTAGGAGAAGCAAAATTCTAAATTCAAACCACACTGCTTAAAAATTGACCTTGTGTCATGTTCTACCTATGGTAGAGAGTTTGGGTAAACACATATAAAGAGACAAGTGAAAATAATAAAAATATAAAAAAATTATATTTTGTAAATACCTGATACTTGTCACTCAGTCCTCTGTATTTAGTGTCAAGATTTTCCATTTGGCTAACCAGTTCCTTATTTTTCAATTCAAGGTTTTGATTCTGCTCTTCTGATTCCTGAGAAGTAAAATAACATCCAACTTTATCCAAGACAGACAAGCAATTACAAGTAAACAATAATTGTTTAAATAACGTGTTAATATAACAAGACGTATCAAAATATTTTCATTTTGTACAGATCTTTACTTTAAAGCTTATTGCATGTACACATCTAAAGACAGGTAGCATCTGCTCTCTCCTCTAAAGAGGTAAGGGTTGGGTTTATCACCTGGTATCTCAAAAGAGGAATGCAAATGGAGCTGAGCTATTTTTGGCATCACTACATTAAACCAACCTTGTATCACATTCTAGCACCATGAGGAATTGGATAAATACCTACACATCTAAAGACAATCTATGACTCTACTATATCATTATTATTATTGTAGTACTGGGTCTTGAAGAAAGCTACCTAAAACAAAGAAAGGATGAGGAGATGATAATAAGTTCATAGAAAAGGAAAAAGTTAGACACATAGTCCAAGAAAATAAACCATTCATTTTATTAGTGTGTTTCAGCCTTCCTTCTGATCAGTTTAAATTAGGAAGAAGTGACATGGTATTTTTTAGTCAATCCTATTGTTCCAGAATCATAGCCTTTTAAAGTGAGGGTTATCATGGCTGACTCTTTGTTGTCAGTCAAACAAATGGTCACAAGGTTCATCAGGGAGTGAGAAGGCTGCTATTAGATTACATTCTTATTATAATTATTAGAGTGTATAAAAATATTTTTGTTTTTTCTATCAAAATTTTACTGCAAAGCTTATTTCATGTACACTACAGATCAGCAGCTCATACCTGCTATCATTTTACATCCATATCAAATAACTTTGTCTCACTTAGAAATAGATTTAAAAAGATTTATATCCTTTTTTCATGAAATACAAGTAATGAAACATTTATCTGGTTTCTAGAAAATCAGCTACTTTTTAAACTGGCTAGTTTTGAGTTTGGCACTTTGTCAAATAGCTCTACAGATATAGCTGTAACTTTTTTTCATTTAATTTTTATCCTATATATGATATGTGGTAAAGGTATTCTTTACAGGTATTTAAGAATTTTAAATGGATTAATAAAGATCAACAGACTCGGTTTTAGAAGTGTACTAGTTTATATCTATCAAATAGTTTGGTCTTTACTTTTCTTTTATATATCAAGTATATATTTAGCCTGCATTCATCACCCAGCAAATCTAAAAATTCAGACCAGTTCCAGTACTAAGCTTGCTAGATAGATGGTTTAATATCTGTATCTATATCATAAGGATCCAAGACAATTCATAGATACCAATGAAAGCAGTAAAAAAAAAAAAAAATAACTGTCTTGGAACAACTGATATATTTTGGGAAATTCCAGTGTCCTGAATCTTCTTACTCTGGTTGTAAATGGGATAGGGATTCAAGACAATTCATAGATGATGAAGATGAAGGCAATGAAAGCAAGGATTGTCCTAGAATGGCAGAAAGGATATTTCACTACAATGTTGTACAAAAATATCCAAGTCCCAAGCAGTTACTAACAAAATTTATGTACAACTTGAATCCTTTGAAATAATCTCTAAGTCTAGGTGTTTCATCACATCTAAAAATAACTTTTACCAATTTTGACACCAAAATCTAGTGGATTTGTGAGCAGTTATCCCCTGTCTAGAGAGTAGAACTCCAATATTCAAAGAGAGAAGATTTAATCTATTTTACTGCTGAATCAAAGTATCAGTTCTGAATTTCCTCCATGATAATAAAGTCCAATCCTCAAAGAAATTCAAAACTGATACACAAGTAAGCAATTAAAAAAATAGGGAATAATTAAAAGCTTTCAAGTACACGATACACATACAAAATTAATACACACAAAAACATATCGGTTAATAATTGATTATTACCAAAAATATGCAAATACATAAAAAAGACAATATCTGTTTAACTCAACCTCCTGTTATTTTTTTTCTATTAGCATGTTTTATTTATAATCCATTTCAGCATTAAATCTATCTGGAAGACTCCTCTGCTACAATATTAAGTTAAAGTTATAGTAACTGATTACACTAATTTGCTATGCACTCTACACCCGTAAGAGCTTTTACAACAATAAAAACTCATACAAAAACTGTATTTGCATTCAAATTAAAGAACATGGAATTCCAAGCAATAACATTTCAAGATGACAAGGCAAATTCCTAAACAACTCAATTTATACTGGAATATCATTTTTATTCTAGTAATAGACAAAGCATTGTCAATTATGATTAACTTTTGATAAGTATTTCATCCCTCTTCGTTTTTATTTTTAATTGATTTTTCTTGTTAGTCTGAATAGTTGCAATAGAAAGCAACTAAAATTAAAAAGAAAGAAATACTAGACAAAAATTAATAATGAAATGAAATGGATGTTTGCCATACAGGGTCAGACATTGGGTATTTTTTAAAAATTGTTCAAGTAACAGGACGTATAGATATTCTTAATCTTGAACTTTTGTGTTCACGTTTTTTTAATTTTGTTTATATAATTTTTGTTGAATTTACATTGCTTTAACGTTGACAGTTTTATTGAAAATTAATTGCAGAATTGTAAATTTTATGATTAATTTTTTGAAATTGAAGTGCAATCTTTAAATTGGCTTTTTAGCTCAGGTATATGCTAATTTAAGACAAAATACCCCTATGATTTTCAAAAATGTTTTGATTTTTTGTAATAAAAAATTAGTAATACATTTTTATGAAAATTTCAGTAAAATCTTTTTTATAACCAGATTTTAAAGTAACAGCCCTAAAAAATGTCTATTTTTTGGTAAAAAAACACCAAAATATTTACTCTACACATGTATACTATTTATGAAACATACCCATAATACGGATATGCGAAATGTACATAGAATGTTCATAACTCATATATAGATAACATAGGAATCCCGAAATACTAAAACACTTACGACTTCTTAGTTCAGGTACAAAACTTTTTATTACCTTTGAGTTAAAAAGTTTTTTGACATAAGGAGAGAGATACAATCTTTCTATCACGACATTTCCATCTGCCCCAAACCACGTGCGACACCTGCCTCAAGGCCTCGGCGAGCAAACGAAAGTCAACTTTCTTCTTCCCAGGCAAGAACTCAACTAACTGACTTTTCTCAAATCTCTGCCCACGCTTCCAGTGTGTGACATCACTCACATCCCTGGTCACATCCTATATCTGGGATTTTTATTGTGACATCTCTGAATGACATATCTGCTCCGCGCGCGCATGTTTGCACCTAACCCATGCACTGAGCCGAAAGGTTCTCAGCCTAACTAAACCCAAAGGCAAGATATATAAAATGAAATCCCTCTGCCATTATATTACACTTATATATATATATTTTTTAAATAAATACCTGCATACTATCTCTTTAAATTGATTTCACCCAGTTCTGCCTTGACTATTTGGAAAACATTCATAATCAAATTTTTTTTTAAACTGCTGATATTTTGTTGCCAAAGTTGATTTTTAGTCTAAGTATCAGGTATATGACATGTATAATTCCATTGTTAAAAGTAAAAATCCAAGTCAAACTATTTGTATTCATTTTATTTAGTCTGATACTGCCATGTGCCATGTCCTCCAATTTCTAGTTTTAGATATAATTTAAAACATTTTTTTTCCATTTTTACATGTGTGTCAAGAATCTAATATCAAATTCTTTCCAACATAAGTGATTTAGAAGTCATGGTGAAATTCTGGTCCATAAACATGGGCATTTTGTATGGTTTATCATATTTTTGACAAATTTGCAATGTTCAGTCTAGTGGCAACTACCACAGACATCAGGGAATGTCTTAATTTTGTCTTTGCAATTTGTTTTCAAAAAATTTAATCCATGTCTAAAAGAGAAAGCAGCATTGATTTCACAGAGGATATTATCAGATCTTTTGGACAATGAACATTCAGAATATCAATTAAAGCAAAATTTTCCCTTTTCTTCTTGATCAATCAAGTACTAGTAAAATCTGTTATGTTTGCAAACTGTTCATATAAAGTAAAACCTATTTAAGTCATAAATGTCTACAGTTTAAAAGTCTATGTATATCAGTTAGAATTAGTTACCTTAAGCTGATTGGTCAGTCGTTTGATTTCATTGCTTCTTTCTAGGTCTAGCTCTGATGCTGTTTTTCCTTGTTTTTCCATATCTCGCATTTTACGCTGGTACTTTTTGTGCAACCGTTCATGCTCGTTCCTTAGCCTGGAAGCCTAGCATCAAAAGACAAAAATAACATCAGAGAATAACTGATAAATTCCTGAAAATATTGAGTAAAACACTTAATGTAAGAATATAAATTGAATGTATATATTGTGTTTTTTCTCTGAAGAGACACAGATGGTATAATGGTTAGTGTTATCAAAAAATAGACTCGATGAACTAAATTCAAATTCTAAACAAGGCCTTTTGCATTTCACTTTGTGTTAATGCCCTTGGAAATGATATGTATCCATCTTTTCTTCCTACAGTTATAGGTAAAATAGTAGGGTAGACTGAACTCTCAAGTCTTAGTAGGGCAACCAGTTTAAATGAATGAAAAACTTTGAATCCAAAACATGAGGAATGTTGTCCTGGAGTATCTGTGGCACATTGGTGAACCATTCTTCTGTTATCAGCTCATCCATAAAATGTGGTTGACTCTACACAAACCTTCACCACTATAAACAAATCTTTTGTGCAATCATTTGCAAAGCTTCAATGTTGATTACTTAATCTTGCCTTAGCTTTGTATTTAACTACTTTTCCACCAGGAAATTATGACACATGATCAGTTCAATACGGGGATCCATGTGCATACACACGGATAAGGACAAAATTTGCTCACAACCAGTGTCACAAAAGTGTCAGATAACTCAGACTCTTGCCTTTGGTACAATGGAGATGCCCAGTACCAGACATGCCTCATTTTTTACTGTATTCTGGTTTGGTTGGTTTGGTGGGTTTTACGACATATCAACCTTTGTAGGCTATTTAACGCCAAATCCATTTTTATGTAAATAATCTGTTCTATTTAAAACAATTCAGTTTAGCATAAGTACACAGTTAAATTGTCAAAAACATTTATTTCAAACTATTCAAGAAGTTATATGTAACAATTCAGTTAAGTGTAAATACAATTTTAATGTCAAAAAACAGTTCTATTTCAAATAATTCAGTTAAGCATAAGCACGCAGTTTAAATGTAAGTACAATTTAATTGTCAAAAACATTTCTATTTCTAGCTATTCAGTTTACTCAAACAATTCAGTTTAGCATAAGAATGCTGTTAGTTCTATTTAACCCATAGATAGGGCCCTATCAGGTGCTACCACTCTGGGCCAGAGTGGACCTGGGAGCGATGGTAATGAAGGGGCACTCTGCATTCCCCAAAGCTCCAGCATTGCTGGAACCTCACCATCAGATTGTTTAGTGTCATAATCAGGACACTCATTGGGGGGGGGGTCTTACCCCTCTGCAGAGAAGCAGTCAGTATATTCTACAGCCCCAGCTGACTGGGCAAACTGTATTCTGCTTGAAGACAAGTACACAACTCAGTCAAAAAGACTTGCCTTTGATATTGCAAATATTTGTTGAATATAACAAGAATAATTAATTGGTAGTTTTCACAATTCAAGTATTCTTCCAGTTTAGCAATAGGCTTATGGCTTTCCTATTATGTGTGTGTATATATATATATATATATATATATATATATATATACACACATATATATATATATATATATATGCACACACACACACACATACATATATATATATATATGCACACACACACATACATATATATATATGCACACACACACACATACATATATATATATATATATATATATATATGTATATATATATATACTTAAAAATAACGAAAGTGAAAGTTACATTGATTTTTGTTATCTAATATATATTAAATAACAATATGTGTGTGTGTGGGTATATATATACGAGGTGCATGCAATAAGTTTCCAGACTTTTTTCGTATGGGCACTTTTATTGATAGTACACACATGAAACACTAGTCCCCTTTGAAGTAATCTCCTCTGGTTGCAATGCACTTGTTATACCGTTCCAACAACTCCTGGAAGGCCCTATGGAAGTCCTCTTGTGTGACCGTGTCAATGACCTTCGTCACAGCCTCTTTCATCTCCTCAATTGTCTCATAACAGCCTCTGAGCTTAGGGAATAACCAAAAGTCACAGGGAGCAAGGTCTGGACTATAGAGAGGTTGAGGAACTGTCTTGATGCCCATCTTGGTCAAATAGTCTGTGACAAAGATGGAGTTATGGACTGGTGCATTGTCCTGGTAGAAATGCCACTGACCCGATTTGAAGAATGCTGGCCCCTTCCAACAGAATCTCTTCCTGAACTCTCTTAAAACCTCAACCCTTTGGCCAATCAACTCTGGTGTATTGACTTCCTTACTCCTCCTACACCTCTCATCATCCCTCACAGACTCCCTGCCTTCCTTGAATCTCTTATGCCACTCAAAAACTTGATGCTTGATTCATGCAAGATGCTCCAAAAGCAGTCTTGAAGCATTCCATATGTTTCTGTGGCATTTTTTCCATATATATATATATATATATATATATATATATATATTACAGTACACAAGAATCGTTCAAAAAGTTCTACACCTTAACCATAAAGAAAAGCTATAGATGAACATTTTTGTTGTGGCAACAAACTACTGCGTTTTATAAAACTAGTTCAGATTTCTTTCTTAATTTCTGTGCAAGTGAGACCTACCTATACAAAGGTGAGAAGTGTGCAACAAATCTAAAATCTGGGTGAGGCTTAGAACTTTTTTAACAATCTTTATAGAGAGAGAGAGAGAGAGAGAGAGAGAGAGAGATAGATGATGATAATGAAAGTTACATTCATAAATTGATTTGATCTTATTCAAGTACTTTTTTGATTAGTTTTTCATTGAAATTCAGCTCATTTATTTCTGTTATCTACTTTTATTCACATGCAATATAAGAAATTAAACAGAGAAATGACACTTTTCCTATTAGAATAATCAAGTAACACAGCCGTTATGAGATATATAAGATGATTTTTTGTTACTATAGGATTTTGAAAATCTTCTTCCTTACCTCTGCTTTGAGATCTGAGAGTTGGGTTTCATACATGTGTACTACATCTTGCCTTTCTTTAGCTGTATTGTCCAATTGGCTATGCAGTGTCATAATCTAATAGAAATAACAGAAAATCAAATATCTATATAAATCAAAATATTTTCATACTAATTCATATCTAGAACAGTGCAAAATAAAATCAATGACTGATTGATTTTAATGGCATGTCAACTAATCTAAGTTTATTTATGCATAAAATTTAGAGAATCACATTCATTGCACTTTATATTTACATTTTTTGTGTAGTTGTTTCTTAAGAGGAGTTTTTTTGCAAATGGTCCTATTGACTATGAATGATTTTTAAACAGATTTATTTGACCCACAGATGGGAACCTAAAAGTTACTACAACTATAGTGGACCTGAGAGTAATGATTTCTGACATGTTTTTCATACAATTACAACTAACTTTTAAAATTTTTCTTTTGAATATATTGTGAAGCTTGTTTGTCTATCAATTTGAGAAATATCTATTTTTGTCTTGATGCTTCTATTGTGTGGTGGTTAGCTTCTTTTCCTGTTGTTTTTCTTTATTCTATAGGGGCTATATGTTAGGGTCATAGAGAATCTGTTATTTTTCAGGGTTGTTTCATATTCATCTTTTGTATTGATGGCATTGTTGGAAAAAATTATCAGATAATCAGCTGCTAATAAACTATAGTATTTGTTTGCTGATGGACATAAGGGTAGAAGAGGATTGATTGAGTTTAATGGCATGTCATCCTGTCTAGGGTTATTTCATGCCAAGAGGTTAGGGAATTCATATTTAAAATTTTTGTGTATTTATTTCTTAAAAGCTTTTTTTGTACATGGTTTGATTGAATATAAATAATTTCTAAACAGATCTATCTGACACTTTGATGCATAGATGGCACCCTAACAGGTGCTATCGCTCCAGGTCAGAGTGAACCTGGGAGTAATAGTAATGAAGTGATACTTCACACTCCTCAGATCTCCAGAACTGGAGCTTCAACATAAGATGCAGTTTAGTGTCAGATCCATAACACTCCTATTTGGGGGGAGGGGGTCTTACTCCTCTGCAAGAGGATACAGTCAACATATTCTAAGTCCTGTCAACAGGGCAAAAATAAAATCAAGATTGAGGAATTAAAATTATGAAAGTTTTATGCTTAGATTTAGATATATAAAAAATCAACACAATTAAAAGTGGATTTTAAAAATCCAATATCTAAAAAAATTCTAAAGAACATTTGTCAAATGGAAACAATCTATAAAACTATAGATTTATTTCTTGATAATGACCAATGATGGTTGAAAATACTCTAACTACAACTAAAAAAAATATCTTTGGACAGTTTTTCGGCTTGGTCAAAATCTACCATATTAGATGGCTTAATGACACTTTTTTCCAAGAAAATCATCCTGTATCTTATAAGGTCAAGGGTCAATTTTGGGTTACTGGTTAGTGACCCTTAAATTAATCTGCAAACATCTCTGCAAATGTAAACAAAGTGACAATCATTTCTACACAGATAACAGTAACTCTTTCTAACAATAGTATTTAAAGGTACTTTATATAAAATAACACCAGTCAACAAGAAAATTAAGGGATGACATTTAACCAGACATATGCCTTAATAAACCTATTTAGGTTTTTAAATGTAAAATATTGGGGCTTAATAAGGATTTGAATATATATGAAATCTAAAAATGACTTGATAGTGAGGAGGGCTACAAATAAAAAAAAACCTTGACCTGACATTCATAGTTTAAACCAGTTTATTTAATAGCAATTTTTTAAATGCCTGCCCAAATTGAGGTGTGCCTTATAAACCATAAAATACGATATATATGGATATCTTTTTCTGGAAATAACCTTTTTAAAGTTTTCATCGAGTGTTGTTTTTTGCTGCAAGCATTCTTTTGTCTTTGATTCCAGTTGTTTTTGGACTCTCTTTGTCTGCTGCCTCAGTTGACTCTCTCGACTCTTCACCATGATGTCAATCTGTCGCACCAGTTCTTGCAACTCCTGCTCACAGGAACTCATCAACACACCACCTAATGGAAGCCTGCAAATAGGAACAGGAGAGGAAAAAAAGCAATAAAAACCAACATACAAAATAGATATTATGTATATAATCAACCAAAAAAATAAAGCATATAGAGATGGTTATTTCTAAAAACTTGAATTGTAATGTAAATAGCAAAAATAGTTCCCATGTTACACTATAAGCTCTTCTGCCTCTGGGTGCACATATTTAGGTGCAATAATGCAAATAGATGTAGGCGAAAGCATGTCTATATGCATATGTATATATTTACTCAACCCCTTTGCCACAGAGAGGATGTGACACAAGGTCAATTTTTAAAGCAGAATAAGGCTGGTTCAAATTTAGAATTTTCCTTCTCCTAGATTGGTTGACTAACCAAAGCTAAAAAAAAAACAGTCGACTCTACTATTTTCTCATAGCTGAGAAGAAAACAGATGGATTCCTTCCTTTGCCAAGGGCATTAGAACAAAGTGAAATGCAAACAGCCTCATCCAGTATTTGAACTGAAGTTGCTGATTCCATTTCCTATGACCATTAACAACTATGCTAAACACACCTCCAAAAAAAGGTGTATCTATTCTATATTTATGTGTATAGATGTAAGTAAGTAAAGTAAAGTTGTCTCCCTTCAGTCGAGGGTGACCCGAAGACTCCCTTTTCAATAGCTACTACACCGAGGTGTAGGGGAGGGCGCTACTCCTTTCCCTGGATCGCTCCACTTTACCCTTGATACGTACCTTATATTGCTGAGTGTTAAGCAAGGCGGTATCAAGTACCATTTTTAAAGTCTTTGGTATGACGCGACCTGGAATTGAACCCAGGTCTTCTGGATCATTGCCGAACACTCTACCCACTAGACCAATGAGCCGGTTGTATAGACGTAGCATACATATATATCTATGAAGGAATTCTTGATGTAGTATTAATAATTCTGTAGGTGGTAATTAGCTGGGGATAAATGCTGTGGCCAGTTGCAGCCAGTTTTAAAGGATTGGTTTCTTTGTTTAACGGCATGTCAACCTTTGTAAAGTTTTAAAGGAGTGACCAGTGAAAGAAAAGTGATCTTAGAAGTAATGAAAGATGTTAGTAGTAAGCTTTGTCAGTAAAGTAGGCCTTGTTCTTATTTTATTTCCCATGTGATGGTAGACTGAAAAGTTGTTAAAATGTGGGTCCAGAATTGCTGTCAGTGTAGGTAAAGAAGATTGATGAAGGACAACATAAAAGTATACACAGCAAAAATGTATGCTGTAGAGCAATAACATTTAATAATTAGAGAAAAAAATTTACAAGTGACAAGCAAAACAAATTTTCATGAAAAATATATTATTTACAGCTAAGAAACATGTTTGGTGGATAAGGAAAGGACATGTGGCATCACTTGCTATAATGGCTAAGTGAGCATCAATCTGAATATGTCACTCGTTATATACTGTAAAGTTATAAGTGAATGGTACCAGGATGTGAATAGACAAGTTATCAACAAAAGCCAGCAGCTGGAAGAAAGGTAAGTTCAACATCTCCTAAACTAGGTGTAACAAGATATTCTTGATCTAGCACCCCCAGACTGAAAACAGCAGTTAACCAGGATTTACTGAGATCAACAGGCTTAATTGGCCAAGTGGAGACAGGATCTGGCCAGACAATGCCACCCATATGAGGCAAAAGTGGGTGTTGGATGTTCTGTGAATACCAATAAAAAGGGATGGATTTACTTTCTTTTTTGGTAATTTGGGAGGTTTCAACTAGAACAAAGAAGCTACCCCATATGTTGTATCCATTATTCATATCCATCTACTTCCACAACTTCAGAAACTGAATGAAGAGAATAAAGCAATAGAAGTCTTTGTTTTATAATGACCTATGTTGATTCATAATGGCTACATTAGAGACAACTCAGATACATATGAATTCAGCTTAATGGTTTATTCATCTTCTCCTAAGAGAGGTTGTTACAACAACAACACAAGGAGCACAACTCTGCAATACCTTGATGTACACCAATTAGTAATTCTAATATATCACTGTTTATAATACAGTTCAAATACTTGAGGCGAGTTGGTGTTTTTGTGTTTCTCTTCACCTGTTGATGATTAGACATTACCAACATTGATGACTATGTTACAATATCCAATTTGTAAATATTTAAGTCAGATTCCAGCACCAACATTGAGCTAATAGATTTCGGATGTTTAGCTCAAAATCTGTGTTTATTATTTTTTATATTTATCTTGTGTGAGTTACAATAGTAGCCAAAAATCTGCAAATTGGTGAAATTACACCTCTACTCTATTAACTGTGTAAATCTCACTCTGTACTGAATAGTGTTTTTTTTTAACACAGACCAGATGAGTGAGCAAAAATGAAGGAATCTACCTGGTCACAAAACATGAGTTCACTTAAAAAAGAACAAATTCTAGACAAAAAAAATTTAACATGTAAGAATAATTCAAGTAAAATAATTGGTCATTCTTCTTGATTTTATAGACAGTGAACTTACTTGTTCTCTCGCTGTAAATCTTTCCACAAAGTAGTGGCATGGTTTTCCATATCTCCCACAGTGCTTTGATAGCACTCATCAAGCTCTGTCATAAAACTCTGCAACTGCTCAAGGTACTTGGCTGGAAAAAGTAGAAGAGAAAAAGGAAAACAAAAAAAACCCCAATAAACTTTATAACATACCAATTTCTTTTCTCTTTGATTAAAATTAATAAATCAAAGGTACTCATAACAGACTTCTAATTAAACAAGATTTAAATGAAAGAAAATTTGAGCCTTTGTGCAAGTGATTATTCTAGATCAGGAATGTGCAATATTTTGATTGACAGGCCACTTTTGAAATTGGAACAACACTTAGGGCCAGTCACCATCAAAATATAGTAATCTAATTGCAGCTAGTGTACTGAGTTGTGAATACATCATGAATACATCTTTGAATAATAAAAACAAATAAAATTAAGATTTAGCACACAACACTAGGTTACTATTTCAAATGAATAAAATTACTGAATTTTATTAAGAACTAACCTGCAATCATCAATAGTAATTTAAAAAAAAGTTCTTCAATCTTTCAAATAGAAAACTGTAGAATTTGTCTTACAAATCAAATTAAAAATTTTTGTACGAGCAAAAAAATAAAAACTATTAACACACAGACTGGCCTGGCAGGTTGGATTGTGGTTCGCTTGTTGTACACCCTTGTTCTAGATGTACATTACATTACAGATGAGCAAAAACACAATAAATACAAACCTAATACACACAAGTGAATCAATTTTTTCTTTTTAAGTAATGATACATGAATATTTAATAGGCAAGTGAAACTAAGTGGTTACTAAAAATTATTTTTATTTTCATTCACATTCGAGCATTTATATAATTATAAACACAAAAGTCAAGCTGAAACATTTTAATAAGAATTAAATTTTTTATATAGACTAGACGATCCATGAACCCATTGGGTTCCTGTTGTAATAATGGTTCATGATGATATTGATGTTTCTTTCTATGAAGAAGTTATCTGTTTATGTTGAGAATTTAGATGATTAAGAAATGACGTTAAGCACAATGCAGATCTCTTGAAATTATCATTCAGTTGCAAATCAGATTGGAAATTACTTTATTCTCTAATTTACTAAGTGTATTGCTTTAAAATGCTATGGTGTGCCATTTTTGCTAGTTTAGGGTTCAGGTTACATACGAAGATAATGAGAATTTAATAGATAACATTACATACATTACATTAATATTGATTAGATTTGTTAGTGAAAATAGGTCAGTATTCATTTCTATTCCAATCTTAGATTTAAGAAAAAAGGTTAATTAATTGAAGCAACACGGAAGTTGTTTTTTTAAAATTATTTCAAGAAACAGTTTGATATCATTTTTTTGCTTTTCCAGAAAGCATATGGTTCAGTTGTGGAAAAATAACACACAAAAAAAGCGATAAATAAGAAGCTATGTTTATGTTGTCATGGTGATATTTTTTTCTAAAAAGACTCACGAAAAACCTAAATTAGTTTAAATTATAGAATAGTCATTCGGAGGGAAATACTAAAAAATATTTCTTTCAAATAATCAAAACCTTTTTTACCATCTTTTGTTGGTTTGTTTGTTTGTTTGTTTTCTGAGAAATGATAATATACAGTTAAAAAAAAAAACAATTTCACAAAATGTATATGTGCGAGTGCTTTCATTTTAAATCCTAGTCATGGAAAATGTCAACATTACCTAAGACTGGACTGAACACAAATAAAGTAGATGTTGCTGCAAAGAAGAACAAAAGTACATTAAAAATGAAGACATTTCCTCTAAACTGTAATAACTTATTGTCAATAATTCTCTATTTATACCTCTGATATTTCTTGTTGATGAACATGTTGGTGAACGACACGATCGAAAAGAGAGATTTGACCAAGAACCACTCAAATCAGGCAAACTTCCAGCCGTAAAACTGGCCATTTCTAACTTTCTTCAAAATATCTGCTTGCAAAAATAATCTTAAGATAGAAAAACAGATTTGATCTTGTTTTTCAATAAAGATTGATCGAATTTTCTGACTTTCTTTTTCCTCGATTGTTGCTACGAAGGAAAAACAGCTTAGAAATATGACGTCTAGTTGAAGGCAGTTATTCCACGTTTCTTTTACTCTTTCTCTCTTTGGATGTCGTTGCTCCAACATGTTAAAGTAATTGTTATTTTTATTTTTTTCCAAGCTCGGACAGGTTTGTACTTGATAAAAATGCAAGGAAATAGACTCGCTGAGAGAAAGCTCAAATCACAATCAGAGGCGGGTAAATTTGAAATCCTAAAACAAAGCTGTTGTTTACAAACAACGAACTTTACAGCTAAGATTCAATCTACAAATCGATTCTAAGAGGAATGTATACACTGAAAAAAAAGCAAGTGATGTTTTACCTGTTTAGGCATTTTTCAATAAAAGATTTCTAAATGAGATTCAGTGGTAAGATGAACAAATGTCAAGAAAATACCGCCATGCTTGACAACAGAAGCAGCATTAGATGTGACTTCCGGTATAATACCGGAACTGACTTCACTATCTCGTCCAATATGAAAAGTAGGCGGTGTGAAAGAAAACGGAGGTACGTTGCACCGCTGAATAAATGATTTAATTTCATGGTTTCAGTTAAAAAATTCAAAGGAAAAGTAAAATGTTGGCTCTACTCAAAGACGAGCATAAGGAACATCTGAAATTTCTGGCCGACGTCGAAGTTGACGGTAATAAGATTCTTTGTTTATTTTCTTTTTTTCTATTACCATTTTCTGTAATAGAGGTTTTACTTATTTGTTAGATTCAGAACATGGGACTGATGATTTTAACAAATGAGGTGCTAATCAGATGCTGAGTTGTAGAGACTCGTTTCCACAATTTTGAACAGTGCACGTAAACTTTCAAATCATCTTCATTAACAATAATTGCACTATTCTGTGTTGATCTTTCTTTCATGACTGACTGGCAATTATAGGCATTCTCTTTTTTTATGTCCACAACAAATTGATATGGTCCTTGAATTAGAATAAATTTTGTTTAGTTTTATCCCTGTATCCACCCTGTACCTTAATAATGTTTTTTAACGAAACCGAATTTATTACATTGTACGTTTAATTTGTGAATGTGACGAGAAAGCTTTAGTTATTTTTTTTTTATCAAACCGAAAAGAAAAACAAACTTTTGACCCTTTATTAAAAAATAACCAGACTTTTCCGTGTTTTTTTCTTGTAATGTTTATCTTTCCCGCATTATTAATTATAAAATATCTTAGGTTTCATTTTTACGGAATTAGGTCTTAATCTTTATTCTGATATTTTCCCCGGTTTCAAAAATACACAATAAAACAATAAAAAAATTCTATTTTCTCCCTTTTTTGTAGTGGATTCATTTTTTAAAAGATATAAAATAAACCCATACATGCTTTTTTTTTTTTTTTTTTTTTTTTTTTAAATCATTAAACATTAAACATACACGTGATGGTATATGAATCAACAAAACTGTGATTTTTGTAGAATGATGAAAAATGGATAACTTTTTCATTATGCCTCAATCACCTGAATCTCTCTCTATCTAAGATATATATACTGAACTCCCTTATATCAAGTTATATTGACAAAATTCTAGTGACATATCCACTGTATAATTTTATGCTGATTAAGTCTAGAATTCAATTTTTCAAAAAGGGGTGGGGAACTACCGTGCATTTTGAATGATAATAAAAAAAAGCTTTTAATTCAAAGTTTGTTTTCACTTTTGCTGTTTTAAAAAGATTTAGCTCGCTAAAAACAAAAAGAAAATTATTGTAATTAAGTATTTTAAAGTTCTTCGTATTTATTTATCTGTTTATACCGACTGCTCTCGAGTCGTTTTTTTTAAAATTTTTCATTAGCGCAATGTCAGAAGTTCTAGTGTCAGTAGAATGGGGGACCCATCCTCTTGCCAACATCACTTCATTATTTTCACTAAAAGAGCTAGGATCCGCGGTACGCCCTGATATCTCTGATAATAGCCTGGGAAACGGCAATTTCTGGACGATACATCACATGACCTCTAATTATATGTAAATCGTCTAACCAACGGAACAAAAAATATAAGATAAAATTAAAGAAAAAAATACTTCTCTTTCTTTATTCGAATAATTGAACTCTGTTATTTATGTTGTTTCCTCACAATATTTTGGCTGATCCATTCTATGGCCTTCTTCAGTGTGTACTATGTCCCTGCATCAAAAATTAATTCTGCATTTCTATATAAGCATTCGAAAGTTATTTCCCTTACTTAACATAGAAAGCACAATGAGATTTTATTTTTGTTATCAAAAAAAAAAAAAGAATATAATAATTTTTCTGGGAAAAAGATGTTTTTAGAAGTGACAATAAAAATCTATAAGACAATGTAAGAGTGGAAAACAAATCAAATTATTAATTTTTTGTCTTAAAATTGACAAATACACCTGATCCAATGTTGTCGTTTTTTCTTTTTGGTGTGTGTAGATAATCCAGTCATTTTTGGTGAGTACTAAACTGGTAATCTATCAGATACACACACACACACATATCTATTTCATGTAAAAAGAGATTATAAAACAGGATAAAAACTCAGGATGAAGTTTCATTTTCAGCTGAGCTAGTATTCAATGTTTCTCTCTTTCTCTCGGAGGCGCTCGTGGTGTAATGGTTACTGTTATAGGAAATAGATATTGTTAAAATCCTGGACGAAGCTGTTTGCATTTCACATAGTGCTAATATACTTGGGAAGAGTATACCTACAATTATTCTTCCTCCAGCTATAGGTTGCAGGGTAACCTGGGCTCTTTAACCTTGGATTGATAATTAGTCTAGGAGAGGGAAAACTCTGAATTCACACCTGTAAAACTCTACTTAAAAAATTAACCATGACACATCCTGCTCATATGAGGAAGTTGGTAAATACACACACACTCAAGCATATAAGAAAGAGGGACATATGTTTAGAAAGAGAGAAAGTGACCTGTGTGAAATATGAAAAAACATGTCTTCAGAGGATGAAGTTGATAGTTTGAATTATTTGCCAACATTAAACATTTTGGCTTTTAAACCTTCATTAGCACATATGAACTTTTAAATGAAATGAAAAACTGAAAAAGTTTTAAAGTTTTGAATCTTTAAAACTTTTTCATTTTTTTGTTTCATTTAAAAATTCAAATGCGCTGGTGAAAGTTTATAAACCAAAACATTTCATGTTGGCAAATGATTCAAACTATCAATTAAATCCTCCTCTGAAAATTTTTTTTTTTTTTTCCAGTCAGCTGGGGCTGTAGAATACACCGACTGCTTCTCTGCAGAGGGGTAAGACTCCCCCAACGAGTGTCCTGGATATGACACGAAACAATCTGATGGTGAGGTTCCAGCAATGTTGGAGCTTTGGGGAATGCGGAGTACCCCTTCATTGCTATCGCTCCCAGGTCCACTCTGGCCTGGAGTGGTAGCACCTGATAAGGGTCCTATCTATGGGTTAAATAGAACAAAACCGTCCTTCTTTCACTATACTGATTTTTGCATTTAAACTGTGTATTTATGCTAAACTGAATTGTTTAAAATAGAACTGTTTTGACATTGGAACTGCGTACTAGTGCTGAACTGAATTGCTCAGAATAGAACAGTTTTTGACGTCTAAACTGTGTACTTATGCTGAACTGAATTATCTGAAATAACATTGTCTGACATTTAAATCTGTGTATTGCCCAGTCATCTGGGGCTGTAGAATACACTGACTGCACCTCTGCAGAGGGGTAAGACCCCCCCTAAAGAGTGTCCTGGATATGACACTAAACAATCTGATGGTGAAGTTCCAGCAGTGCTGGAGCTTTGGGGAATGCGGAGTACCCCTTCATTGCCATCGCTCCCAGGTCCACTCTGGCCCAGAGTGGTAGCACCTGATAGGGTCCTATCTATGGGTTAAATAGAACTAACAGCATACTTATGCTAAAATGAATTGAGTAAACTGAATAGCTTGAAATAGAAACGTTTTTGGCAATTAACCGTACTTACACTTAAACTGCGTGCTTATGCTTAACTGAATTATTTCAAATTGAACTGTTTTTCGACATTAAAACTGTATTTACACTTAACTGAATTATTACATATAACTGCTTAAATACTTTGAAATGGAAATGTTTTCGACAATTAAACTGTGTACTTATGCTAAACTTAACTGTTTTCAATAGAACTGATTATTTACATAAAAATGGATTTGGCGTTAAATAACCTACAAAGGTTGATATGCCATAAAACCAAACCAAACCAAAAACTTTTGTTTTTTTTTTATTTTTGTTTTTAAAAAAAAATATTTGTAAATTTTCAAACTGTAAGATTTATTTCTAGTTTTTTCCATATATATATATATTGTTAGTACATGCAAATTTAAAGAGGCAAATATTAAAAGACATGTGCAAAATTAGGAGATTTATTGAAATCATAAGAGCCCTTTCATCTGAAATTCGTCTAGTGACAGCCTTCAGAAGTTGTTTAAAAAAACAATCTAAATAAGATTAGATAAAAGGGGGAGGTGAAAATGAGAATGATAGCAAGACCGGGGGGTAATTAAAAACCACCCTGAGTCAAGCGAGAGATATCTCCTAATAAATTAAGGGAGTGTTTGGGGTTTTGCTTACATAGAGAAGGCCTATAAAGTAAAATATAAATGGCCTCCAGGACAATTAAATGTTGTTTCATCCTTGCTCTGCGCAAGGCCACAAAACACTTATTACTACAATTAGCCATACAGCTATTTAAGGCATTCAAATGCTCACAGATGGCAGAATTGAGCAATTTTGAATGCCCAAATGTTGTGTGGAACATGCTGTTTGACTCTAACCTCGAGATGTTATATATGTGGCATTACAGCAACATTGAAATATATAAATTAAATTACTTTGTTGAAAGATAGGGAGCACAACATTATCAATAGAGCGAAATGCTGCTTGAGTTGTAAAGATAGTTCAAACCCTAGCCGCATTATAACAGTGCGTTACAGAGAAAGAAGCCTTATCAGCAATCAACTAGCTTGGAGATCCAATCCAAGGAAGTCTAACATAAACTGAGCATTTAGAAGAGCCAAATGGCCTGATGTTATTCCTAAACTTATGAACAGTTTTATTAATGGTGTCAAGAATGACTCCCTCGGGATACCTTTTACCCAAAAATAAATTTTTAACCTGTTCAAATTCACTTTTAATCTTGTTATCTGAACAAATCTTAAGAGCCCTGAATACGAGACACTTGATCAGGTTAACCTTCCTAGTCTTAGGAGCAAAAGCATCCCAACTCAAATACAAACCAGTGAACATAGGCTTTCTATATATACTAGTTATGAAAGCAAACAAACTGCGTTCAACCAATACATCTAAGAATGGTAATTTGTTATCCTTCTCTTCATCCATAGTGAAGGTCAAAGAAGGATGTAAATCATCCAAACAATGGAAGAATGACAAAGCTTCATTACGTGAACAAAAACATGCAAAAGTATCGTCCACATAACATAAATAAATATTGGGAAACCTGTTGAAGAGTAGTTTCTCATAAAACCCAACAAAAATATTAGCCAGAATAGAGCCTAAGGGAGAATCCATCAAAATACCGTCTACCTGACAATACATGGTGTCATTAAAACTAAAGGAAACTGACTTGGTAGCCAATTCTATTAATTCCATGAAAACACTTTCTGGAAAAGGGACAGATGTTAACGAACTGCAATATAAAAAGTCCACATAAATAGAAATCTCTTCATCTAGAGGAACATTAGTAAACAGTGAAGTAATATCAAAGGACATCATGAATTGAGAGTCAACACAAGAAGGGAGTTGACGAATAATGGAAGAAAAGGTAAATGAATCGTCCACACAAAATCGTGAATAGAATGCTAAAACAGGATTGAGTAATTGAATTAACCATTTCGCCAATGAATGTTGTATGGAATGGCACATGGACAGAATAGGTCGTAAAGGAATATCAGATTTATGAATTTGGCCCAGCGGTTAGAGTGTTCGCCAATGGCCCGGGAGACCTGGGTTCAATCCCAGGTCGAGTCATACCAAAGACTTTAAAAATGGAACTTGATACTACCTTGCTTAACACTCAGCATTATAAGGTACGGTTCAAGGGTAAAGTGGAGCAATCCTGGGAATGGAGTAGCGCCCTCCCCTACACCTTGGTGTAGTAGCTATCGAAAAGGGAGCCTTCGGGTCACCCTCGACTATGGTCGCTAACTTTACTTTACTTATATATTCTTGGTCTTTGCAAACCAATTGGATGAATTAACTCATAGACTTCTCTAGAGATAAATTTTTTCTTGAATAATTCAAGAAACCACTTCTGTAACTTAATTTCCAACTTACAGGTGTCATCAAAGGATAAATCAACAATTTTTTATTTAATCTTATTAACATTGTTTTTAAATGGCTTCTGAAAGCTGTCACTTGACAAATCTCAGATGAAAAGGCTCTTGCAATTTCAATAAATTCTACATATTGTAATCTCCTAATTTGCATATGTCTCTTAGTATTTTCCTCTTATATATATATAGAGAGAGAGAAAGATATATATAGTGCAATTAGAAGGAAACTCGAACCTGGTCAAATTACCATTATAAATTTATTTCGCCAGAGAATATCATACTCTCCATCTCATCAGATGACTGTACATGTTTAACTTTAGGTTTCAACCTCAAGTTAAACATGTACAGTCATCTGATGAGACGGAGAGTATAATGATATTCTCCGGTGAAATAAATTTATGACAATTTGACCAGGTTTGAGTTTTGTTATACGTGAATGATCCACACCCACTATCTTTGAACGCTGACTGGATATTACTGATATATATATAGAGAGAGAGAGAGTTCCAGGGTTGACTTTTTTTCTAACTGAGGTGCCAAGTAAGTGAGTTTATGACTACAAATTCACCAAAGATTTTGTTAATGTATTATTTCTATCATTTTCACTACACAGTGTAAATAAATTTCAAAGAGGACTGAAAATATTTAAGAAAATAAGAAAATTCATTACATTGTTTTTGGTAAAGATTCTAATTTCATATCTCAGAACTATTATCGTTCTCTGTTTTATGATTGAAAAATGCAAATAATCACTTATATTCATTGTTCATACATTTCAGTTGTTCGTGAATTTTGCCGGATTTCAATAGAATTCATCAAGAATGGCTGCAACCCCAAAGTTTATCAAAGTGCAGCACGTAAGATTTTTCATATTGTTTAATTACAGTAGTACTTCAAAGATTTACTTATCTAAGTTTTGCCTCGTCAACAAAATTTTTATTAATCAAAACTACTTTGCAAAATATATGCAAAAGCATAGAATGAAAAAAAGAAAAAAGCCTTTAATAAAAACAAGATAGTCACTTGTAGTCATTATGAATAAATATTTGTTTGCACACAGTTATATGGTTTGAAGTAACTAATAACAACAGTCCTTTATAAACAATTATGGCTTCAAGTAATTATTCTTAATACTAATAATTTACAGTTATATGATATCAGGTATTCCTAATAATGATAATGATTTTTTTTAAACAGATCTATTTGACTCATAGATAGGATCCTGACAGGTGCAACCACTTCAGGTCAAAGTGAACCTGGGAGTAATGATAATGAAGGACAATGGAAGAGTTTCAGTTATAGTTATACTAAATATATATATATATATATATATATATATATATATATATATGAATGTTTGATAACTAAGGAAAAGTTATGGTTTAAGGGTTACTATAAATTTTACATTTGAGCATTACAACGTTTTTATATAACAAGCATTTATAAAAGATACTAGATGACCTGTGAACACATTGGGTTTTTGCTGTAGTCCATGATGATATTATACTTCAATTTAAAGAGGAGTGAAGGATTCTTATTAGTGTTTTATAGTTATCTCTGTTATAGCAAGAGTTTGGATGATGTTAAGCACAAATGCAGACCTGACAAAATCATGCAATTGAAGATTGAACTAGTTATTGCTTTATTTTCTAAGAGCATTTTAAGTATATTTAAAAACTTTATTCATTGACTACGATGTTTTTGTTTGTTATATTATATTTATACACTTGGTTTACTTTTCATTTCTTAGTAGGGGAGGAGTTACCTCCCCTGTCATCAAATTGGCTTAAATTGTTCAGCTTGAAATATCCATCTCAGTTTTGAAGTGCTAGTGTTCTCCTTGATTTAAGCTTTTTTTTTTTTTTTTTTTTTTTTTTTGCCAAAGCAATTTAAGAAATTCTTAAAATATGAATCATGTTTTAGAAATAATGAAAAGTTGTCAACAAAGTGAGTCTATATAGTTTGATATTATTTAAGGATTTCTCAATTTGGGCAAGGTGGAGTCTCAAAACATATCCTACTTTGGTTTGGTTTCTTTGTTTAATTGCATATCAACCTTTATGGGCTATTTAATGTCAAAACCATCCTTTTAGAAAGACAGAGGTATTTACCCCCTCCCCCACCATAGCTAGAGTATTCGCCTGAAATTGAATGTATTGGCACAACTGGAGCTTGAGCTCGCTTATTAGCCACTATGCCATAGTGTGACGTGGTATGTGTTAGAGAGAGTGAAGGAAAGGTCAATACCTTTACCCCTCTTTATTTAACTCAACAGGCATTAAGAAAGATTGGATAACAGGGACTGGCTGTTAAAGTGGTAGGGGAGAGAAAGGTCAAGCTATCTGCACCCAATGCCCTCTAGCCTGTTGAACAAAAGAAGTCAAGGTCAATCTAGTGGCATTATTCAGCAAGGTGTTGGAAGAGGAAAGTTGGATGATTGGTCCACAGGCTCTTCGCACCAAAAAGGCCATCATATGTTAGAGAAATATGAAGGAGAATTTTAGTTTGGACAAAGCCAGCATTAGAACCAGATTGCTGAGGTCAACCAGCTCCGGGAAAAGGCACTCACCCATAAAAAAGAGAGAAAAAAAATTGAAAACCCGTACAGCACAAACCGTTTTCTTTCTACAAGTCTTAAATATTGAAAAGTTGTATGTATTCAAAAAAAAAGAGGGAAACTATAAAGGTTCTGTTTCATCAATAGTTAAATTTATTGAATGAACATTGCTACACGCCTCAGTCCAGCAGTTTTGCTACTTTTACTTGTGTAAGAGAGAAAGAAAAAAGAGGACTGTTAAGAGACATTTTTTTCTTGATGTTTTCCTGTTGGCTTAATATTGCCGGTATTTTAAAAAAAGAGAAAAGAAAAGGGAACTGTTTCTTAAATCTCATCATTATTTGTTTGGTCGTTGCATATTAAAAAATTTATTATATTTTAAATGCACCCTTGTGTTGAAATCTTTTGGTTGTGTTATTTCCTCTGTTGATTTGACTTCTTTTGCATGTACCTTGTCTCAGCTTTGTACTGCTTTCATTAATTCTCGCTAATGTCTTATTGCCTCCTTAAACATTACAAGAGGATTTGGAAATCTGTCTACTGTTAATATTATCTAACCTAGAAGTTTGTTCTTCCGTGATCTGAGGGGGTAGGAAGATAAAGGACATGGTGGTGTATATGAAAGTGAATTGGCACCCCCTTACCAACGTCTGAGGTCAATCTAGCCCCGAATTAGCCTCTACATTATTTGTCTGTTTATCATACGCCCGAAATAGGAGTCTTGACCAGGATTTATTTTGTGGAGTGTCAAGTGCCAGATTGTCCTCGGCGATACACATTCTATGTAACAGCCTTCTACAGTGGACAATGACTGAGATATCAATCTCTTCAGGTCAGAGTAGAATTCAACGTCACACATTGAAACTCACTGCCTTCTTTGGATAACAAGGTCCTACTGTGTATAGATATTTCACTTTTCAATCTGAATTTCTGAGATGAGATCTTGTTACTATTCAATAATTCTCTCAGACTAGCATCCTAATCTTTTGTAATTTTTACTCCAACATTTTGACTAGGGTACACCAATATTTGAACTTCCTCATATGGATGTCACATCAGATAATTTTTAAGGCATTTTTAGCTGGACACTTTCAAGAAACTTACTCCTTGCATTTTGTTCTGTTTTGACTTTCTTCTGAATTGTGAGGTAAAATTCATAGAGAAAATGCTGGGTGTGGCAAAATGCAAGGGTAATAATCTCAATCTACTAAATAATTAGGTACTTTTTTTATGATGATGGTGAAGGCAGAAAAGTGGACATGATATAAATGAAACATTCAGATCAGATATTATACCTATGGAACCTTTTCTTAAGATTAAATTAATTTTGTATCTTTGTGTCAGTCAACTGCATACCTGTTCATTTTTTATATATATATATATATATATATATATATATATATATATATATAACCAACCCCCACCACATGAGCAGGATGTGATACATGGTCATTATTTTTAAGCAGAGTTTAACAGGTTTGAATTCAGTTTACCATCTCCTCGACTGGCTGTGATACCAAAGTTAAAAAGCTCAGTTTGCTCTACTATTTACCCATAGCTGTAGGGAGAATAACTGGATTCATACCTTTCCCAGAGGTATTAATGCTATGTGAAATGAAACAGCCTTGTCTAGGATTTGAACTTTGATTGGTGTGTCCATTTCCTATGACAGTAACCACTACACTTGGAGTGCCTCCACACACACACACACAAACCCCAGAAAAGTATCAAATTATGAACACTTGAAATCTGTTACTTCAAGTTTCCCGTTTCTTTTGTTCAGCAAAGAAAACAAACTGATATCAAAAAGTAGACATATTAGTAAATTTCTTGTATGTCATTTACCACCTTACTAATTCCAGATTTATTCTCCTCTATTTGGATAGCCTTGTAACTATATTTATCCACACTTATAAAATGTGTGTATTTTTTTCCACCTGAGTGTTATATGTACTATCTTAAAACATGACTTTACACCACTATATGATTAAAATTAATTGACCTCTTTTCTCACTTTTCTAACTGATAATTGTGCATAACACATGAAAGGTAAAGTAAAGGACTTAGAGTGTTTATAATTTGATTCTTTTCTGGGTTGTATACCTGCTCTGCTGTAGTTGTGTTGAGCACTTTTTCTTTCAAACTTTTCTCATTTTCATTCATCTTTTTCTATTATATATATATATATATATATATATATATATATATATACTGAAGTCTTCCTCTCTTATGACAAATTCCATAGACAAAATTCTAGTGTCATTGCCATTGTATAATCTAATGTTGATTAAACCAGGAATTCAATTTCTCCAAATTTCTTGTTAAAAACCCAGATAATTGCAAATTCTCTGAAAATATGAGTTGTAGTGATGGTGTGTGTGTGTGTGTGTGTGTGTTATATATGAGATAGAGAGAATAGTAGATGCTAATACAAGGTGTATTTGGTGGAGTTATGACAATTTTATTATAATTCAAATATTGAATTTTTTTCTTTTTCAGAAAAGCTTGAAGTTGATGCTGAAACTGTTCAACATGCTGTTGAAGGTTTAATGTATTTGATAACAGAAACTTCAAGACTCATGGTTAGTAAGTTTCCCTGTGTATGTGTGCGCACACACAAACACACACATAATAATTATTATCTCGTATTTCTTAGCTCATCTATTCCTATTAATTTCTCAATTTTTTTTCTATTTAAAAAAAATCATCAGGCAGGAGTTTTTGGGAATCAATAAAATTTTTTCTTTCCAAAAAGTTTGATGATTGTTTTTTTTTTGTTGTTTTTTTTTTTTTTTGTTTTTTTTAAAGAAGCATGAAACTGGTAGTAACAGATGAGCTAAAGAGGTTTAGGTAATAATTATTTTAGTTTTTATACTCTCTACTTGTTGGCATCAGAGCACTTTATTTTATCCAACATTCTTAAACACTGATTTTTTTTCTACCTATAATTTTTTTCACATTGGTTGTTTTATTTATATATATATATATATATATATAAATAGCTGATGTGTCTGTTTCTCTCCAGGTTCTACATAAAATTGTGTCACCAAAACCACCACCTTTTCTTACCTTAAACAAGTTTCTGAGTATCCTACTAAATAATTTGACAAAAATAGTTATTTCTCTATTTTTTTTTCCCTGAATGATATTAGCTAATTTGCATATGTTGATTAAAAAAATCTATTAAAAAAAGAAAGGTTATTATAAAAATAAATAATAATTATTTTATTATTCATTTTCAGTCTTAATTTTTATTTATTTATTTATTTTTTTTAATTATTCTTAGCTGCAATAGTCTTATCGACCTTGATCTTCTTGTGAATCGGCAATCTTTGACTCATTGTAGATAAAACCACCCACCTAAAATTTTAACTAATTTTCTTAATACATTTACCTACAAAAGTGAGGTTTTTTTTGTTTTTGTTTTTTTTAAGAATTAAAATTACACCGTTATATCGGTGATACTCATTCCCCACAAACATACACACACCATAGCACTGGTTTACCAGTAAAGAAATTATACTCAAATGGCTGAGAGTAAATTTAGGCTCAGGTGTTCAGGGTTCAAAGGGTTAAAGAAATGTGTCAGAATGAATATGTAGAATAGCATGTACATTTCATGGCTCTAATCATTGTTTTCTTAGTCTGGCCAAGAACTTTTCAGCACCCCTTGTAATTCGTTATCTGATTTCAATCAAACTTTGTTAGATAAAGAATTTATGAAAAATGAGGTATAGATGCTGTAATGGTTATTATCATGAGAAATGGATCCTTTGAACCAACTTCAAATGAAACAAAAACTGGCTTGCTCAGAATTTGAAGTTGGTTCAAAGTCTGAGCAAGCCAGTTTTTGTTTCATTTTGCACTAATGCCCTAAAGAAAGGCATAAATCTCTTCTTCCCTCTCTGAATAGTGCATAGGCTGACCAAGATACTCTTCCAGAATGTAACCAAATGAAGTTTATTTTTCAACATAGTCTCCCTTGTGGTTCACACACTTTTTTCCATTTGCTCAGTCTGCTGGGGCTGTAGAATACACTGACTGCTTCTCTGCAGAGGGGTAAAGACGAGTGTCCTGGATATGACACTAAACAATCTGATGATTAGGTTCCAGTAATGCTGGAGCTTTGGGGAATGCGGAATACCCCTTCATTGTCATCACTCTCAGGTTCAATCTGGCCTGGAGTGGTAGCACCTGATAGGGTCCTATCTATAGGTCAAATAGAACTAAACTGTGTACTTATGTTAAACTGAATTGCTTGAAATGGAACTATCTTTGTATGCTAAACTGAATTGTGTGAATTAGAACTTTTTGACTAAGCTGAATAGCTTGAAATAAAAATGATTTTGACAATTAAACTGTGTATTTATGTTAAACTGAATTGTTTGAAATAGAACTGTTTATTTGTATAAAAATGGATTTGGCATTAAATAACCTACAAAAGTTGATATGCCATAAAACCCAAACAAACAAACTTTTTCCATTGGTGTTGCTTGTGCTTGGATTCTCTTGGTCTAAAATGTCATCAATAGTAGATGTGACATCATATGAACCTTTCAGCCCACCCTTGTAGGGTAGACTGGGCTTTTCATAGGAACTCCATTATCCCCACCAGCTATAGGTTAAATAGTACCACTATTGTTCTTCTTCTTCAAAAATAACTTTGGCATCAAATAACCCACAAAAGTTGATATGCCATTAAACAAAGAAACCGAACTAGGAGTAGGAAAACTGAATTCAAACCACTCTCATCAGGATAAAAAACAAGACTTGATAAGGGCTGATAAATGTTAATGGCCTCACACTAATCTTCACTTGGACAAGGGAAGTGTATTCCTTATGCCTTGAAAGATCAAAAACATGAGCCAAGCAATTTCTGTAGCTTTGCTTTTTCTTTTTTCATATCATTAGTATAAAAATATCAGTAGTTCACTCTGTACTGTCGGTGGAGCTTAGAATATGCTGACTGTATCTTCTGCAGAGGGGTAAAAGGAGTGTTCTGGGGATGATACTAAACTGCATCTAATGGTGATCTGGGTAGTGTGTAGTACCCCTTCATTGCAATTACTCCAGGAGTGGTAGTACCTGTTAAAGTCCCATTTATGGGTCAACTAGAACAGTTTAAAAATTATTAATGTTTGATCAAATGCTTGATACCATATGTGTATTTACCAATCCCTCCAGACGAACAGGGCATGACTCAAGATCGATTTTTTTTAAGCATAGGTTTCTGAGTTTTCCTTCTCTTAGATCAGTTTCCAAAAACATCTTAAACAACTGCAATGAACATAATTCCTTAACCTCTAGGCTTAAAATAACCCTAGAACAGTTTGACAAATCAATCAGTCAAGTAATGCAAAGGTAATGTTTAAAACTGATTGGTCAAAAGAATTTAAAATAGTTATGTATCCATACACATACTAATTCAGATATGGTAGATATCATAAGCAATAATGATTCTAGAACTACCATATCTTAGATTACATGATATAAAATATGAAGATCATTTAAATAAGTTTCCAGACTTTTTTCGTATGGGCACTTTTATTGATAGTACACACATGAAACTCTAGTCCCCTTCGAAGAGTAATCTCCTCCAGCTGCGGGGGTTGTCCTCGTGGTGTAATGGTTAAAGCGATGGACTGCGAAATCGTAGTACGCGAGTTCGTACTCCAGTCGCGCTATTACATTCACTTTCGAGCAAATACCCTTGGGAAAGGTATGAACCCTCTCATCCTCCCAGCTATGGGTTAAATAGTAGCATTACTATTCTTCTATGAGAATGGCTTTGGCATTAAATAACCTACAGAGGTTGATATGCCATTAAACAACCAAACCAAACCATCCTCCAGCTGCAATGCACTTGTACTGTTCCAACAACTTCTGGAAGTCCTCTCGTGTGAGCGTGTCAATGACCTTCGTTACAGCCTCTTTCATCTCTTCAATTGTCTCATAACAACAGCTTCTGAGCTTAGGGAATAAGCAAAAGTTACAGGGAGCAACCTCTGAACTATAGGGAGGGAGAGGAACTGTTTTGATGCCCATCTTGGTCAAATAGTCTGTGACAAGGATGGAGTTGTGAACTGGTGCATTGTCCTGGTGGAAATGCCACTGACCCGATTTGAAGAGTGCTGGCCTCTTCCAATGGTATATCTTCCTGAACTCCCTTAAAACCTCAACATAGTAACCCTAACTGTTTGGCCAATCAACTCTGGTGTATTGACTTCCTTACTCCTCCCACACCTCTCATCATCCCTCACAGACTCCCTGCCTTCCTTGAATCTCTTATGCCACTCAAAAACTAATGCTCGATTCATGCAAGATGGTCGATAAGCAGTCTGAAGCATTCCATATGTTTCTGTGGCATTTTTTCCAAGTTTAAAACAGAATTTTATTGCATATTGTTCTTAAGTGTCCTGACGTCCAGATTGCATTTTTGAAATTCACCAGTTGTGACAATCAGGCTTTAGTAGGGTGTATTCCAATTGCTGCTGTAGCTGTTCATTTGAAGCTGAAATCATAAAAGTTGGTCAGTCATCTCATAAGATGTATAGCAATAACATACTGTATTTTCAAGAGTCTACGACAATTTTAAATGCCTGTACAAAAAAAGTCTGGAAACTTATTGAATGCACCACGTATATAGGAGGCGCCTTCTATAGAGCAATTGTTAACAAACTAATCTCCTAAACTATCGATAGTGGTTATGATGATGATAAATTGATTTATTTGTTTTAATTTTTCTTTTTCTTTACAGATTAATGAGGTAGATTTTCAGAATTCAATTGCCATTCTTGGGTTTCCTGAAGAAATTGTACAAGTTCTTCTGACAATGTATCTTGAGAACAGATTGATGATTCGTAATGTTTTATCAGACATGTCAATGGATCTTCCTCATTATTATGATTTGGAGTGGCGTTTGGATGTTCAGGTAACTATTCATTTTATGTACAGCAAATTGTTTGCTCATACACTAGTAAATAACAGCAGAATTTCTCTTTACTCTAGAGAGAGACGAGGTTGCATGACAGGTTCACATTTTATTTATGTTGCCTTTTTGACACCTGTGCCACTCAGCATACGTAGATACTAGAAAATCAAATGTTTTTCAATATTTTGATACATGCTAGTTTGTGGTGTGTATATCACATGGCCAAAGCAGTTCAAGCCACTGTGCTTGGTAGTATCAGGATAGTTTGTACACTAACACATTGCACTGTGTGTGATTTAAAAATTGAACAGATGAACATGCAACTTAGGCTTTACAAGTCTGAACTGAGCTATAATACTGCAGAAGCAATTAAAAACATTTGTGGTGCAAAAGGTGACAGTGCAGTTGATCATAGTAAAGTAACCAGATAGTTCTAGAAATTTCACTCGGATTGTAAAATCTTAATGATTAGGCAAGGTCATGCTCCAATCCATAGAGGCAAGTCTGTCACGTTGCACTCTGACAGTTTCAGGTGAGCTCAGCATTTCACAGTCCAGTGTGTTTTGACATTTTGACAAATGCATTCAGAGCTTCCAAATTGTGCCTCATGTTATCAGAACATAACAAAATTTTTGAATCACCCTAGTAATAAAGTTTGGTGTGTGTATAGATGTTTCTTTTAAATTCATTAATGGATTTTGATAAAATAGTGTGAATTTATGGTTTAAATTTTACAGATTTTTTAATTTCATAGATAAACCGTCATACCCTAATGCTGATCAGAATGTGATATTTCTGCTAATATTTAATTACAATAGTAGAAACTATTGTGATATTATGAAATGACCAACATTAAAAATCTCTTCCTCTGAAAAAATTGCATGTTAGTTTCTAAAAAGAATAAAGATGAAACTAGAGATTAACTAAAAAAAATACAATTGATTTTTTTTTTTTTTTTTTTTTCTTTTCATAGGTAGCCAGCCGTTCTCTCAGACACCAAATAACACCAAATATTCTTTTGAAGCTGCATTTAGAGGAAGACAACCAAAAACGTACTCATATTCTGCAAACTGACCCTGGTAACTTGTTACAGCTGACTAAGGAATTGGAGAAAGCCTTAGACGAAATTAAGTCCACATACTGTCGCCGTATTGTAAGAAACATAGACTGAATTCACAATTATATTTAGGGGATTGAGTGTAAAGATTTCTAATGTATAATGTGACAGTTATGTGGTTACTGAATCTAAGGAAATGTTAATGTTTTTAAATGGACTTTGAAAAGATCCTTAAAAAAAAAAACAACAATAATGTTTATTAAACTGTTTCTCAGACTTTGGAATTGGCTTGAGGAACATTGGCAAAACATGGGAGAAGATAAGCAGAAATTCTTCAAGATTTAGCATGTGTTAAATTTACTTTAAATTGCAGATGCATCAATAATTATGAGAGAATCAAATTACTATTAGCTATAGGAAAAAATGTATTTATCTCCATCTAATAGTTTTATAAGATTATAGTCAAAGAATTCGTAACATATTGTAATACCATAAATAATTATAGCATACCATGTCTGTCCCATAATACTCGTTACATTTGCATGTAAATTTCATACACTACATGTAACAGCTATTACAGGACAAAGGTGGTAATATATAATAATTCTTAATATATTTAATACTTTTATAATATGAATTAATTTCTTTTATATATATTAATATATTTTAATTAATCTCTTAGGGGCTAACTAAAGATTTTGAATTTAAATTTGAAATTTTACTGATAATTTTTTCTGATGATTTAATTGTAACATTTAATTATTTTTTAAAATTTTATAGCTGCATAATTCAGATAGTACTAATACTTTGTTGTTGTTTTTGAATATTCAACCTTTTTAATGTCTTAATTTGAAAGAACTTATTTATCTAAGTTTCCTTACATTATTTAAAGTTGCTAAATTAAACAGTCATGCTACAGTTCTCACTAATACTGCTGTTGATATATGAAGTAAAATAAAATAAGCAAACCAATAATACTAAAAATAACAAACATGAATATATCAGAATTAAAAAGCTAAACTTGCTCACTAAATTCTTTGAAACAAGATATGAAGATGCAGTAGTTAAAAAATAACACAATACTGCTACTAACATTGGTTTGAATAATTCTCTGAATCATAAAAATGGCTGCTCTGATTATAATTTTAATTTTTTATCTGTTGATATTTTTCATTAGCCTATTAGAAATTTGCAATATTATGTCAAAAAACTTATTATACGAACAAAGATAAATCTGGAAAATTTCTCCCTTAATGTCTATTGGTACATGTACATTAAAAGCCACATTGCTTTGAAATTCATTAAACTCATGATCTTTTAAAAAAAAAAAAAACAACAAAAACATTCCTTATAATGTATGTAATATGTTTGATCTATTTATGATTTATCAATAACAAAATAAACTATATATTAATACATTTGATATCTTGCTTATTTTTGTGTTGATTGATAATGATTCAGAAAATGACAGGTTAAAAGCTCAGTAAGGTTAACACAAAGCCAAACTTTTTAAGAGCTTATTGATCTGATGCAGGTATTATTGGGAAATAAAAAGTTTTGGTCTTGTGATATAGTGTAATAGCAGATGTCAATGAAATACTAAAGATGTGAATACTTTCTGCTCTTTCTTACCAACCAATTCCAAAATGGCTGCAGCATCCATTGGCTAATCATTTGTACATTTCTGCTACAGCAAAATATTTCATTTTTATAAACTGAGAAAAACTCAGTGAAGATGGTGTCTGTCAACAGAAGAAAGAATCAGAAATGAATTTAGAAATGGAATTAATATCAAAAGCATAAATACAAGAAAATATATTTTATTGAACATAGGTATTTCTTTTAGTTGAAAATTCTAAGAATTAAAGATATTGATCTTTTTATTTTTGCAGGTATTATATATGGGTTACAAATTCATCTTTTTCCATTTATAAAAACGACTTTTCAAAATACCTTTTAAGAATTTTTAGAAAAATATATAGCAGATCTTAACAACATAGACCAAAATTACACTTTACATCAAAATTAGATTTTAAATAAAATGGCTACTTTACTACAACAATCACAACCTATAGAATCCTTTATGTAAATGTTCAAAACATATTTTGGATTTCAAACCAGCTTATTGTCTACCAGCTTGACCTGAAGAAAGAGATAGACTACGGGCTGGCTTAAAATGTTTCTTGGATTAATTTATGGTAATAAAATTAATCTGATGTTTATTATAAGACCATTTCTAATTACTTCTGTAGACACATTTTTTTGCATCTTCAGAAATTTGGTTGTAATTTTGGTGTATGTACTTACTTGATATTTACTTTGTACAATATCAAGGAGCTTAAAAAGAAAAAAAGTCTCTTTTATAATACTGCATTAAAAAGAAGTGACTAGTTAAATACTACTTGTGTTCTATAATAGTTGTATTTGCACATAAATTTTATACAGTGAATTTAACAACTATTATGTGGCAAGTATATTTATTATTATAAATAGTTTAAAACAAAAAAAATATACTTCTGCCTAAGGAGTCCTGTTTTTGTTTTTTGTCTCTAATTTTTCTGTTTTACAAAAAAAAAAAAAAAAAAAAAGTTTGAAGGTTAATAAATATAAAGATTGAAATTTGATTCTTCTGAAAATTAAGACTTTAAAAGTTAATCTGTTTCTAAAATGACTTCTTATCCACAAATTTTAAAACTAACAAAATTTTAGTCTGAATTTATGAAACTAGGAATAAGAACATGGCGTAAATAAGTCTCCATTTTTACCAATGTTTTTTTTATGCTTAACTTTTTTTTAGTTGCCCAATTCACCAGAGAAAATACATTCAAGCCACCCTTTATATTGGAAATTATTTTTGGACAGAATGGGGGTGACATTTTAAGATAGAAAAGCTTTTATTTATTTATTTATTTTTTTAAAATAAGAATAATTACTTTGATCCAATTCAATAGGCAATGCCAATCACCAATATCCCAAAACTGGTTTTAATGAAGAGTTATTTTTATATTTTTTGTTATTCTTCCAACAAAAATCTAGAGGTTACAAAAAAAAAAAAAAAAAAAAAAAAAAACCTTCCCCCTGAATACCTGTATAATTAAAAAAAAACATGATATTCTAGCAGAGACAGTTTTGAATTTGAAGTAAAAAAAAAAAATATATATATATCTTTGAAAATAAGTTTTTTGTTTTTTTTAAGCCATCAGCTTGTCATATCAATATTTGGTCATGTAGAGAATGTAACAGATGACAAGAATGGTAATTACTGCCACAGTTGGCAGCACCACAGTAAAGACCTTCTGCTTGTTTTCCAGAAAGTCTTTCTTGCGTTCTCTCTTTTCCTTCTTACTTTCTTTTTTAACTTTGCCTTTTAGCTGCCGCATCTTGAAAAAAAAGTCTTCAGTTGATCTCTGGAAAAATAAAGGAAAATTCTTTTAACCAATTTGTTAGATATTCATATTTAAAAAAAAATTAAACTTGACTTAATTGATTGATCTTCTTATTAAGAAAGATAAGATATATATATTCATATGAGATTTTTCACATGATTGTTTAAATTCTTAAGCCTTAATGAACTAAAAATATTTCTCAAATAGGTGTATTTTTTTTTCATTTCAAAAGTGTGCAACACATTAAAGAAAATATTAATTATAAAAGGATTAAAATTATATATCATAATATCATTATATAAAAGATAATTATCAGGTTAAAAAAAAAAAAATCAGAGATTCTTTAAATTGATTTTTTACATGATCAACATCAGTAATAGGAGTGAGTGATAATAGTAATATTACAAGAAGCAGTTGTGAACACACAAACACAGAAGCCCATTTTGTATCTGTGTGTTTGCAGTACTTTTTCCTTTTTTTTTTTTTTTTTTAGCGTGACAGGATTTGTCATGTATTAATCTTAAAACTTGCTTACTTTGAGGGGCCACAATCCAACACTTTAGCCATTATGCCATAGGGACTCCCCCTGCCCCTGAAAAAGTTATGCTGCTCATTATCATAGTAGATTATGCTGAAATATTAATTACTAGAAGAAAGTATTCCTATTTGATACAAATAATTTGCACACAGTTATATGGTTTCCTATCTAATAATACTAATTATATGGGTTCAAGTAATTATTTCTATTCAATAATAGTTATTTATTTGCACACAGTTATATAGTCCCTAGTAAATATGGTTTCTTAGTAAACTATTATGGCTTCAAGTAACTATTCTTAATACAAATAATTCAGTTATATAGCATCAAGTTTTCTGATTAAATAGTCATAATTTTTAAACAGATCTATTTATCACTCAGTAGACCCGAGATTAATGGCAATAAAAGAGTAATCTACACTCCCTAGATCTCTAGAATTGGAGCCTCACCATCAGTTGCAATTTAGTAATATACTCAGGGCACCCTCTTTTTTAGGAAGTCTTAACCCTCAACAGGGAATACAGTCAGCATATTCTGAGCTTGCCGACCATACAAAAGTGAGAAGAGCAGAATTACTTTATTTTATTCAATTTGTCTAGTAAAAATTCCTTAGATGAATAAAAATAAGGTGTGCATGTGAGATAAAAATTGCAACTGTGTAAATTTGAACTTCCCTTATATACACCTATAATATATCATATTTAATATAGGGACCTGAAAACTATTACAGCTTTTGGTCCCCAACTAAGTTAACTGCTGTTGGCTGGGGTTAGAAAATGCTGATTTCATCACCTGCATCAGGGAAAGACCCTTCCTAAAAAGGGATGTCTTAGGTAAGACACTGAACAACATCCAGTGATGGGGTGCCTGTTCTGGAGCCTTGGGGAATGTGGAGTACTCCTTTATTGCTAATACTCCCAGGGTCCACTCTGACCCAGAGTGGTACTACCTGTTAGGATCCCATCTATGGGTCAAATAGATCAGTTTAAGTTATTTGTAATAGATAAGAATATTTGAAACCACATAACTGTGTCAAAACAAATCATTAAATAGGAATATTTAAAACCATATAAATCCTAGCAAATGATTAGTATTAAATAGGAATACTAGAAACCATATAATTGTGAACAAATTATTAATATCTAGAATAGTTACTTGAACCTATAATTGTTTATGAATTATTATTATTAATTACTTTAAACCACATAACAGCATACAAAAAAAAATTCTTTTTTTTTTTTTTGAATGGCTGAGTTCAGCATGAAATAAACCAAACAACTTAAGCTAACCCGAGTAAATGTATCTTTGGTATTCAGAGTTATCTTTTTTGAATTCTCAAAATCAATCAAGATGTATAATAATTAAAAAAAAAAAAAAAGTGAGTGTGCATGTGTGGGGGTATAGAATGTTTAAAATTTGCTTATTTTCCTTCAAGATGCACTTGCCAATAAATACAATAAATCATTTGTCACGTGACCAAGTAAGTAAAGTTTACTTCTGCAAATGTTACCAGATGAAACAAAAAAAAAAATAAGCCAAGAAGATATATGGGAATTTTCACACAAATGACAAAAATCAATAGAAGCGTCAAAACTGCAAGAGATACACAAGATACATGAAAAAAAATAAATAAATAAAAATAAAAAAGTACCAAAACAACATACACAAAATACACAATGACCAGGGTAAAAGAAAAGTACAGGTAACCCAAAGCTGAACTTTTTTAGACCTTATTTTTCCAATGCAGGTATCACTGGAGAACGAGAAAATAAATTTGATTCAAGAAATCAGATTTTAGTTTACAAAAACTTTTCTCATTCCCCGATAATATCTGCATTGAAAAAGTAAAGTCCAAAGAGTTTGATTTTGTGTAAGTCAACTCATATTGAAAGCACTGATCCCTGTCCAATCACCAAAGTTGAGCATTAATGAGCTTGCTCAGTACTCGGATGGGTTAGGAACAACAGGTACTATGAACAACCTAAAGCAAAGTTTAGTAAGTCATAACTAACATTCAACACTAGATTTGATATCTATTTTGGTTGGTTTTGTGGTACATCAACCTGTGTTAGGCTATTTTATGTCAAGGTCAGACTTTTTTTTTTTTTTTGCAATAATATGGTTTTCAAGTAATAGTTCTTATCTAAAAATAAAATTTTATCACTTGTGACCAAAAACAAAGTTGCATTAACATAAATGAGGAAGTGTAATTATTTTTGTATTACTACATATTCATATTTTGGGTTACAGAGTATATATATCAGTGGTTACTCCTAAAAACTATGTTGGGGTAAGCAAATAATACTTATGATCTTAGGTGAAAAGGAATAATTTTTTAGCAATTTAACCTATAAGAAGTATTTAGGTTGACAATTTTTAACTTGCAACATGAAATTTAACAGATTAAAAAAAAAAAAAAAAAAAAGCTTATACAATTGAATTTTAATTATTTTTTAGTTGCATTATCAAATTATGTAGGTTACTACGATCATTCAAGAACTATGACAATAAGTAATAAATTTAACTGAAGCAAAGATTCTAGATATATAATCTCACTTTCTCTTTCACCAAATCATCATCAGCTGCTTGAGTGGCTGCTGTAGAATGCTCTGTATATTCCCTGGCTAAAGTTAATACCCACATTTACTCTATATTGGTGAGCAACATATCAATTTCAATAAACAAATGGAACATAAATTCTACACTATATTTCTAATAAGTCAAATGACAATTTAAAACAACAAACACTGATTCACTAATTAAATGGCTAACTTTTTCTTGTTATACAAATTTTCCCTAGGTTTTGAGATTTTGCATTTTTAAACATCCATCATTGATTTAATATCACTAGTATCATTCCTCATAGTCCTGATGATGGTTCATTAGAACAGAAATGCTAGTGTCAACTTTGCTTCTCAATAAATCAGTCATTCTACTTGAATTACCTTATCAATTTTTCTTTATATATTGTCAGATTACACTCCATTATTTACTTCAATATCAATTTATTATGGAGAGTGATCACTTCAAATCAAATTTAGCATTTTAGAGGTACAGATTTTCAAAGGCAAATGTCTGCTAACAAGTTTCAAGTGTTCATAGCAATAATATAAAATGAAAGGATATGACACTTGCTGATAAAATATGGAGTAAATTTAAATGAAGACTATAATCAAAATATACAGAACATTCAGAATTAGCAGTAGCTGTTTCTAGAGTCAAAACCTAGAGAAACAAGGTTACAGACGGCTGGACATTTTTTGCCAACAGTATGTATATATTTATATTTCTTTTTGTTGAATTCATAATTAGAGTTCTTGAACAATGACATTAACATAAGTAATTTAATGCAAATAGAAATTATTAAAATTCAAACTTTTTTTAATTCATTAAATTTCGTTTTGAAAGTTATCTGTAGAGGTTAATTGTAAAAATATTCAGTTGACATTTTGAAAGTCATGTGATACATTTGATTTAATTTTTTATTTTACCAACAAAACCATAAATGTTAATATACTTACTCCAGCATATTTTCCAGGACACACCACTGGATACCATCATCAGATCAATAATAGATAATATTTGATGACAGTCATTTTTCTTTAACTACATTTACTTATAGTTGAATATTCCTCCTTTCTTTATACTATGAGGATGATTCCATAAATAAAGGAATTTTTTTTAAAAAGCAAAATAAATTTTTTCAGAATTTTTTTTCATAAATGTAAACTCTATATTATTTGGAATTGGTTTATAACAAAAATTATTTTAATCTCAAAAAAATATTTGTTTTGAGGCTATTCAAGATAGCAACAAATCAGAGTGCTCCAGGTTTGAACAGAGGTCTGTCACGAAACTTTTGGTGGCTGAAAAATGCAAACCAAGTGAAATTTACAGAAGAATGTGTGATGTGCATGGAGAAGCAGGTTTTAGTTAAAAAAATGTTTTAAAATGGGCTACATATGGGTTCACCACTATGAGCCAGAGCTGAAAAGACAGTTCATGGAGTGAAAACACACTGACTCACTGGTAAAGAAAAAGTTTCAGGCATAATAGTCAGTAAAGAAAGTCATGCAGATAGTCTTCTGAAACATGAAAAGACCCATCATTATTGATTTCCTTGAAAAAAAAAAAAAAAGTGCAACTGTAAATAGTGATTCCTATTACTCACGCCTTTGGAAATATTCACCTTATTTATTGAATGACCCTTGAAGTTAAAGAAGTTGATCTAATAAAATAATAGTGTTGAAAACAACAATAACACTACAATACCTATTTATCCATGCCAACAAGGTTAATAATTCAGTAATTCACTTAATCAGGACAGCAGTTTCTAAAATATTGTCCTTAAACATTCAATAACAGCTGTCACAACTATTTTAATACCTTCTTTAAGATAAAATTTTTCAGTTGAACCTAGTAATAATTGTTTCTTGTCTAAGGTGGTATTAAAACTTTGATACCATGATTGGAATGCTTGATGGAAAAATATTTTAGTCAAGTCCTCACTTGTTAAGGACCAATACCAGTGTTAGTATATCTGTGATCTATTAATACTGAATAAAAGGAAAGACAAGATAAACTCACTTGGAAGTATTTAATATATACAATATACAGTGGCATTAAAAGAAAGAGTACACAAACATGTCTCAACAGCTAAAACTAAACAGTGTTCCATGAACAAGCAGTATGTAGAAGGGGTATAAAATGGCTTACTTGTGTAAGAAATATAGCTATGTGGCTTTACCATTCTCTTGCAGGATCAGAGACAATATCTCTATTGGTCAAAGATCAGAAGTGAACAGTAGTTGGGAAAGGTTTTCTGACACTGTCATATGACACTTTATGAGGCCACTATTGGACATGCCAATTCTCTAAGAGAGATAATTATTTATTGCATCTCTACACACCATTAACATCTTATAGACAGCTCAATAATAGATTATTATACTATATGCAATAGTATTTGATGGCATATAATCTCCATATTCTATTGACATTGATAATAATGCAATATTATGGACTTAGGCGAGATACAAATATTTGTAATCTATAGGATGTTGAATAAGCATTAACTTTGTATGCCTCAAATAGTAGGTGAACATACCATTACTAGTAAGTCTGTTTCTTACTGGGTGCTCCATAATTATGGCTTTGTGCTAAACTAGGTTAAATTTAGTAAATGACAGTATTAGCCTACCAGACATCTTAACTTTCCATGAGGAGATATTGCCAAGTGATTTTTTTGAGAAAAGTGTTGGTTTTTTTTACCGGCATTAAATATAGTAACTTGTGTTGGTAGTTAAAGAAAGTCTTTAGTTGAAAGCAGATATGACCTACATAGAGGTAAAATGGTCAAGTTTAGGGAACAAAGGTTGGTTGGTTGTGTTTTATGGCATATAAACCTTTGTAGGTTATTTAATGCCAAATCCTATTTAGACATATATACATAAATATATATGATTTGTTAATGAATAGTTTGTAAGTAACAATTTTTAAACTAACCAGGCTCATTTGTTTGCACAGACTTAAATGATTTCAAGTATTGCTATTTAACACTAACAATTTAACAGTTATTTGTTAACACACAAATGGTTTCAAGTATTAAAAAAATCATTAAATATCTGTATTTGACCCATAGATGAGACCCTAACAGAGTCAGAGTGAACCTGGGAGAATAGCAATGAAGGGGTACCCTACATTCCCCAGAGCTCCAGAATTGGAACCTCACCATCAGATGGTTTAGTGTCTTATCCAGGACACTCATGGGGGAGGGGTGACTTTACCCCTCAGCAGAGATGCAATCAGCATATTCTGCAGCCCCAGCAAACTGGGGTGTTTTGAGAATAAAGCAATTTCCAGTCCAACTTACAATTTAAGAGTGAGATCTGCGTTAACACTCACCTGCTATCATTTCTCAAGGGTTAATAACCATTAAAACCTAATTCCCTCTTCCTTATTTGAAATCAATTATAATCTAAATTCTATAAGTAGGATGACTCAACATCAGGCAATTTTTTCCCCAGGCATCAGCAAAGTGACCCACCATAATCATTTACTTTAGTCCAATGGGTATGTGCTGCCTCTCTTAGGAATTCTCTCTCAGTGGTCCCATAAGCTGGTTTGATCAGAGGAATGCTACTTTTGTAAGATGTATTTAGATAAGAATAGCCTAGCAGAACCCATCCCTCTTGTCTACAACTAGTTTGACGTCAGAGTTTTCCCTTTCTTAGACTGGTTGCCATACTAAGGTTAAAGAGCTCAGTCTGCCTTACTATTTACCCATAGCTGGATTCATAGCTTTCTCAAGAGTATTAATCCTGTATGAAATGCAAACAGCCTCGTTTAGTTTTGATATTGAGTAGTAGAATCCACTCCCGACGATAACCATTACACTATAAGCGCCTCCTCTTAGTACTTCAGTTTTATGGTCTCTTGTTGGATCCTAGCTTTGAAGGAACAGAGATGGGGAATAATAATAGAGGTTTTAATTTTTTCAATTAATTAAACCCATCAGCAATTTTGAGAAAATCATAGTTAAAAAAAAAAATACATTTAAAAAATATTCAAAAGTTTTATGCACATTAAATTTCATTAAAAAAAAAAAAAGCAGCATTGATAAAGGAAAACTTATCTTTATATTAAAAGAGGTTAGGGTGTATTTAAAAAAAAATTTTCATGTTTATTGATACTTCTTTAGTTCTATTGATCGTGAGCTTTTTTGACTTGTTTGATTTTTTTCTAAAATTAAAAATGTATGACCAGTACACAATATAAATGGTTGATTTTAACGGCATGTCAACTTTTCTAGGATTATTTTATGCCTAGAAGTTAGGGAATAGCATTCATTGTGAAGCTATGACCAGCAAGGTCACCTGGCATACGTGCTGGGAAACTTGGCAAAGGCTAGTACATTGCACCTTGTGATCTTATGATCAGCATTGTTCAGCGGCGCACGAGTCTCGGCTCGTGTGCGACGTCCCCCTCCCTAACCCCCATTATAAAACTAGCTCGTGTCAAGTCCTGCCTGGTGGGAGGCAAGACAAATACCGCTTCTTAAGAGCTTTTCTTTTAACACATGATCCTATCGCATACAAATAATTTTTAAGCAGACCAATTTGACACATAGATGGAACCCGAACCAGTTCTATCACTCTGGGGTCAGAGTAGACCTAAGAGCTATGAATTACTCCACATTACCCAGATCTCCAGAACTGGAACCTCACCACCAGATGCAATTTAGTGTCATACCCAGGTCACCTCCAAAATATAAAATCAACGTATTCTAAGCCCCGCCGACAGAGCACGTTTCAATTGATTATTTGTACAATTGGTTGAAAACGTTCAAGTCTCTTCTTTAAAATAAAAATTCAAAAAATAAAAATAACCATTTTTTTCTCTCTCCAGCGATATTTCATATAAAATTCCAGGAACTGGGACATAATGACTACATCCTTTCAATATTTTTTTCCGGGTCAATAGTCTGAGTTGGGGCCGTATTTCCGAAAAAAAACAAAAAAAAAAACCTTTCCCTACCTTAACTTTAAATCCACAACTTGAGACACTTAGAATAAAAAGTATTAGCTTTAAATAAACTTTTAAAATCATCTAAAAATACTATCAGACTCACATTTCTTTTCTTTCTTTTTTTTCCATTTTTAAAAAAAAATACATTTGTAAAAATAAAAAGGTGCAAAAATGAGAAGAAATCTGACCAAATTTGAAGAATTCTTTAATATCAAAATCAAGTCAAGCAAACCTATTGCACTAAAAAAACAAACAAAAAACAGCTGATATAAGAATTCAATAATAATAATAAAATTTGTTAAAATCCCTGTTCCTTCGCGCTACCAACCAAGGGAAGATACTTCTTTTTTTAAACGCTTATAGTAGTGTCAAACAATATGAAATAGACGTTTAAGTGATTTATAGGAAACTAAATTCAATAATAGCAATTATATACCGAACAAGAGAACAGGGATATATTCCTCTCCAAAAAACACTTTTTAAAAAATAAATTTAAAAAATAGTTAACGTTGACTTAAACTTTAAATTCAAGTTAACGTGAGCGGTCAACGCGTAAAAAATGTAAAAACATTGTTAATGTTTGTTCGTACATAACACAATAATACAGGTTACTAGAGACAGGAATTTACAAAAATTTAAAAACGTTGCGTAGAGAACCTAAAAAGAAAAAAAACTATACAAGAAAAAGTTCTCTACCTTAAGCAATAAAACGTGATTAAATTGTGGTGGAATCAGACGTCAAGAGAGCCGATTTTCAAGAAGCGATCCGAAATAAGTTGTTTTTTGCGAAATCCGTTGTTGCGCGTGCCGCGAAAAAAAGGAATTGATAAAACTCCCACTGAACGAAGGCAAAAAAGCTAGAAAAATGAATTAACGACACAATGTCACATACACTAGTTGTCAAAAATAAACCAATAGAAGATGAGGAAGGGTTAAAAAAATAAAAAAAGGTGATTTAATGGGAAGAGGTAATTCCCCTTCAGTCAAGTAGTGGGCGGCGACAACTCTTTTAATAATTAAAAAAAAAGCCATGTGTTGGCAAATTTCTATATCAAACCACGTGTACATAAAACCATTTTTAAAAGGTCTGCCCCACTTCCGGTAATAATGTGCGTGCGCAGGTTTGAGCGGAAGTAGAATTTTCACTAAGTCGTGACGAAATTCAAATTCAGTTTGTTGTCAACATGTCTGAGCTTGTACTGTCATCTTGGTAGCAACTTGCACTATCATTTCTATATAAAACAGTTAGCTGCATTTTAATATTTTTATTCTTCCTTGGTTACTAAGCATGTTTCTCTGGAGACGTTATGACGCATTTTTATTGGAGGGGAAACGTTTATTAGAGTTCAGTATAAGATTAGGAAAGGAAGAAAATAATTTAGTAAAGTATTGACTATATCAACAATGATCTTCCGGATAAATCTAATTTAAAATTTTACTTAGACCAAGTTGGACTAAAAAAGCAAAGGAGAAAATACTATCAGTGAGTATTTATTGTATTTTTGATGACTTAAATTTCTTGAGTGTGTTAAAAATATGCTAATTATTTGTAATTTGATTTTAAAATAGTATTGTAATTTACCAGTCATCGTTAAAACAACAGGTGTTTTTTTTTTAATTTGTATTTATATTACTGTTATTTTTTCTTCCAGTTTTAATTTTAATTTTTAATTTTTCAATATATTTTTCGTGGTTTTATTGTTTTAAACGCTTGATTCACACATCTTTGTGTATATGAAGTTGATACAACTGAATTATCGCAAGCAATTAGTACATTAAAAAATCCTGTTTCTTCACATTTTTTAAACATTTATTTCCACCCACAGTTAAAAAATAAACAGGATGATTTTGTTTGTTTACGTTTTACTTTATTTTTACTTTTCTTTTGCTTTTTTTACAAATATATAAGAAAGAATGATTATTTTTGGATAATAGACTTGTTTTCAAATGAAGTCTGTTGCCAAAGTTTCGGTTGATTATATTAATTCATTTATTTGCTAATTTTATGGGAACAATTATCTCATAAACACCAAAAGGTCTTGTTAAAACAACTCCAAGATTTATGATCAAAATCTTAACCTTCAACTTGGAATTAGTTTTTAAAACCCAGTCTCGTTTGCAAATTATAAAACACAAGAAAAGCTAATCATTCAAACCGAATCAGTTTTTAAGAAAATGTCTTGAGAGTCGATACTTGTCCAGAATATTCCGCTCAGGAAATATATGCGGTAATACATAAAAATAAATGTAATACTTATATTCAATATCCAGATGAAAGAAAGTTTTCGTCATGTTTTTATTGAGCGGTAAGTTACATCTTTGTCCCCAAAATTACCCATCTTGTCTGCGTAGTTTAAGATATGTAGATTGCATCCTCTGCAGAAGGGTAAGACCCCCTCTTCAGAAAAAGAAGTGTCTTGGATATGACACTAAACTGCATCCGGTAGCGAGGTTCCACCTCAGAACTCTGAGGAGTGTGGAGTACTCCTTCATTGCCATTACTCTCAGATCTACTTTGACCCAGAGTGATAGTAGCTGTTAGGGTCCCATCTATGGTTTAATTAGATCTCTTTGAAAATTATTTATACTAGATAGGAATACTTGATATCATATAACTAAATCATTTGTATGAAGAATAATTAGTTGAAACTATAATTGTTTACTAAGGATTATTATTAATCACTTAACAACATATTACTGCATGCAAACAAATGACAATAACATGAATAATTACTTGAAGCTATGTAATTTTAGCATTTGATTGGAATACTTGAAATCGTCCAACTTATCGCAATTTTATTTAGTCAACAAAACTGGACACTAGAAACAATAATGATATTACAAAAAAATAGGAAGGCAAAAATAAAATGGAATAAAATAAGGGAGTGAGAGATCCTTGTTTTTACATTCAAAGTATTTTATTATGACAAAAGGAAGGTCACTTCAGTTAGTAGTATAACATGAGGCCAGATAAAGGTTACCATTTATACAAAAATGGTAATTAATATTGATGAGTCCTGTTGCCCTTGTTATATTAAAAAAAAAACAAATGAGACAACGAAAATATTGATAAGTTTCCAAAGAGAAGCTTTAATGGTCGCTTGAGACGTAATTTTCCTTGTGCAGTGAGTAATAATAGAAGGAAAGAGTTGTAGATACTTGAGCAGGAATTTATCATTCAGCCAGAAGTTCAAGGTCCAGTTGATTTAAGAGAAAGGAGTAAAAGGTGAAAGAATGGTCTCCTAAATAGTTGAGCAGGCATTTAGTTGCTGATGTCAGAGCAAGAATTGAGTTGGTGCTGAGGTCAAATCAGGAATAAAACATCCAATTTGAAGCTTCGAGGATACGTTGGTCTAGGAGGGGTGAACAAATGATGAAGGAATGATTTCCTAGAAAACAATGGTCCATAAATTGGATGTGCTCTCCTCATGGTGATATGGTCTGCTGCTGGAGTTAGAAAGAAAGATAGGATCGGTCTGTCCTGCTCGAAAAGTACATGAGGAGAGGAGTGCACATTCCCCCGCCTTTTATATTGCTCGGGAAAGTCATCTGGGCAGAATGGGATAAATCATCCTAATTGGAGATTGAGACCACAATGGTCAAAATGATTCCCGCACTAAACAATATTTTAAAATTCTTTCTGCATATGTATCCCAATGCAAATATGACAAGTAACACACAAATGCAAAAATAAGTTTTAAAAAATTATAAAAAATCTTTCACCTACTGCTATACTCACAAAACACGGAAAGAAGTCACTACTTCCCTCCAGCTAAACAAGGGTTCATTCATGTATCTTTTCTTTTTTTTTCTTAGAGACCAGTCCCTAATAATGTCCTTTTTTTCTTTTAATAAAAAGTCATTCTCTGTCTTTCTTTCTTCTGCGAGACAATGTCTCTAACATTGTTCGTTTTCTTTGTTGATCATCTTCTCTCTGGATAGAGCAAATAATGACATCTGAGACTTGTGTAGTTGTTGGAGTTGACTGGAGTCATTAATTCTTTTTCTTAGAGAAACAATTCCTCTAAAATATAAATCTATATAATAGAAACCTACTATTTTTGGTTTCTTTCTTTCTTTCTTTTCTCTTCTTTTTGGCTTGAGCTGTAAAAACTTATTTTCTTGGGTTTCTTTCTTTTATCTTCTTATCTACTCGTGTTAACTTTGAATTCCCTTCTGGTGAATTCAAATTCTTCTCATTTCTTTTCTTTTCGACTTTCAAGCCTTCTTTGAATTCCCTTCCGGAATTTTGAATGAAACACTAAATTCTTCAAGTGGACTTAATTCTTGTTACCCAGCTCCATTTGAGTTGAGGAGTAAAAATGCGGCCTAATTCTAAGGCCTGTTTTCCACCATGTAGACCATATGGCCGATCCTGTTCTTGATCGTTCCCTGTTCCCAGAAAGTCTTATTATCCTTGTGCATCCGGAAGAATATTTTTTCTCCCGGCATGTATTTCTTTTTGGGAACAGTTGTCTTTGCGGGTTTTACCTGTTTTGGCAATAATTTGTCAAAGACTGGCCGTATTTTTCTAGTGAACATCACTTCTGCCGGAGTCATCTAGGATGGTGTATTCTCATTAGGCATTATGCAGTACACTTGAAGAAATTGTTGCAAAGCTTTTCCAGATGGAGTGTCCTTTGTCTTTTTTCAAAGCCCTCTTCAAGGTGTCCACGAATCTTTCAGCCTGTCTGTTTGACCTGGGGTGGTATGTCAGAGTTGTGATGTGGTCCACTTGGAAGTCCTCTATGAACTCTTTAAAATCCCCGGATGTAAACTGAGTGCCATTATCTGACACTAAGCAGTCGACCACTCCGAACCGTGCAAATAACTCATGAAGAGTTTTTATAGTGAAGTCAGTAGTTGGGCTTTTACACCTAAAGACCTCTGGTCACTTGGAGAAACTGTCTGCTACTATGAGCTAGTACTGTCCATCAAGTGGTCCCGCGTAGTCCATGTGTATCCATGACCATGGGTTGTCTGCTTTGGGCCAGGGGCTAAATTGAATTGGTAGAGCTTTAGCAGCTAGTGCACATCTCCTGCATGATTTCACCTTTTCTTCAATGTCTTTGTCCATGTTTCTCCAGTACATGTATGAACGCATTAAACTTTTCATTCTGGTGGCACCAGGGTGTCCTGTGTGAAAATCCTTTAAGATTTTCTTTTGGATAGTCGCTGGAACAACTACTCCCTCCCGATATAATAATACCTGGTCGCATGTTGAGAAAACCTCTGCTACTTGTTCATCAGTCTGCAGTTTTCCCTTGGTTTCTCTTATAAAATAGTCGCTTTTGGCTTATTTCCTTATATTGTCCAGGGTAACAGGAAGTTCTTTCTCAGTGTTATATATGATCAAACTATAATCCCTCTCTGATCGTAGTGATGTGATCACCGAGTCTTCTAGTGGTTCACCAGTCCTTGGTATTAACCGGGATAGGCCGTCTGCGTGTCCTAACTTCTTTGACGGAAGTAACTCCATGTCAAAGTCATAATTCAATAGGATTATCCCCCATCTTTGGAGCCGGTTTGCCGTATGTGTAGGCAACCCTTTCTTCGAGCCAAAGATAGATATCAGCGGCTTGTGATCTGTTTGTAGTTTCGTCCAAGCAGATATCTGTGGAATCTTGTTACCACAAAAATGAAACTTAAGGATTCTTTCTTTATCTGGGAATAATTCCTTTCTACAGGTAGTAGGGTTCTCGACACGTGTGCTGTAGGTTTTGTAGATCCTTCCGGCATTTTATGCAGGATACACGCGCCGATTCCATATGCGCTCGCGTCAGTTGTGACTAAATCTGGGTTGTAGTGAGTTAGGAATAGTTCCGATGTGAGCACCTCTTTCAGCTTTTTGAATGCCATCTTGCATTCCGTGGTCCAGTTCCAAACCTTGTCCTTTCGAAGTAGTTCATTGAAAGGTGTGCGCAATGTGTGCATATTAGGAATGAAGGATTGGTAGTAATTAGCTAAGCCTAAAAAACTTTGCAATGTTGTTATATTGTGTGGCTCAGGCATATTTTTTATTGCTATGGACCTTCCTGGATCGGGCTGTCTACCGTTTTTGTCTATTATCTGCCCTAAGTACTTTATTTTGTCAAGGAAAAATTCACATTTAGTGTCTTTAAGTGTGAAGCCATACTCATTTATCCTTTTGAATACCTGAAAAACATGTTTTCTATGTTGCTCTATTGTTTCACTTTTCATTAGAATATCATCCAAGTATCCAATGGAAAAATCAAGGCCACTCAACATCGTATCGATTATCTGTTGAAAGATAGCTGATGCGACTTTGATTCCGAAAGCTAACCTATTGAATTTAAATAGTCCCTTGTGAGTGGAAATACACAAAAGTTTTGAGCTTTCTTCTTCAACGGGAATTTGTAAGTACGCCTCACTCAGATCTATTTTTAAGAATATTTTCCCTCCATCTAATTTAGTAAAAACTTCCTTGGGCCTGGATGGCGGGTAATGATGATCCTTTAGTGCTGCATTCAACCCAATCGAGAAGTCTGTACAGACTCTGATATCCTTAGATTTATTGACGAGTCTGTCCAGTTCTTCGTTGATCTTTTGCATAGAGGCAAACGGTACATTCCATTTCTTTTTGAAGACTGGGGTGACATTATCTTATAGTTTGAACTTCACCTCCATTTTTGTGCAGCGGCCTAGTTTGTCCGAAAAAACATTGGGGAATGACTCTTTCAGGTCTTCCTTTAGTTTTTCAGCTTCAGCTGTAAGGTTGTCCACTTTTTGACAAAAATCGCTAATGGGTGAGTCCCAGAGTTCAAATTTTTGGGTCCAGTACATACCAAAAAGGTTATTAGTGTTTCTTGATACAAACATCTTGAGTTTCAGTGTCTTTCCCTTCAACGTTACATGAGTAACGTTGAAGGCCAGTAATTATCGTTACTGAACGAGCAACTTTCTTGGTTCTTATCATCCTCGGTTTTCCAATTTTGCACCAAGTATGGTGGTTTACAATGGACAAATCTGAACCACTGTCAAGTTGAAGTCTAACATCCTTGTCCCCGATTTTTACCGTAACGTACTTCCGTACATTTTCATCCTCCACTTGAGTCCTCGTTTTTACGTAGCTCCTGCGGGGTCCTTTTGGTCTGCAATGTGAGGCTTTGTGTCCGTTGCGTCTGCACAGATCACTTTTCTTGGACCGGTATGGACAATCGTTCTGCCAGTGAAGTTCTTCACATTTTTGGCATGGGTAGCGGGGCAAATCTGGCTTCTTTTGAGATTTTTCCGGAAAGTTATGTTTGGCTTTCATTTGACTGTTGGGAGAGTAAGATTTTCTGTTACTTTGTACCTTTCTAATGTGTGCTACTCCTGCCTCTTCTATATTTTTGGAGTCTTGCTTCTCTGAGATGATCCATTGGCATTCCTCTGCCAATTGTTGAAGGGTTATATTTGGCTCCTTTTCCAATCTGTTTAGTGCCTGGAGTCTGAGTTCAGTGTCCTTGGTCGACACTAAGCCTTGAATAAAAATCAGGACCTTAAAGTTGTTGGCTGACAATGAGGATAGTCCAAAGTCATCACAGTATCTATTTATGACTGAATCAAATGTGGTGTAATCTTGGCCTTCTTTGCAGGTCAGGTTGATGCATTTCCATCTTTTATGAAATAAGCTGGTTTTTGGACAGTATAATTCCATCAAAGATTTCACCGCCTCGTCGAAAGACAATTTGCTCGTCTGTTTCAGGATGATGTAATCCATGAACCTGTTATGTTCTGCAGCTGCCAATTTTTGTGGTAGAAGACGAACCTTCATCTGCTTGCTCCATGACTTGCAATCTATCCTGAATACGTCACCAAATCTGTGAAAATAGGCTTCAAATGTCAAATCCTATTCAGGAACATAGTGAAATGTTTCTAAAACTGACCAGATCGCGGTTTGGAAAAAAACATTCTGGTTTAACTCGTTACTGTTTTTATTTGCTATTACTTGAGTTAGTAGTTCCAATCTTTCCTCTGTCTGCGTCTGCATTTCCAGTATTTTTTCGTTAAATTCCTTTCTTTCCTCTTCTCTTTCTCTTCTTTCTTCTTCTCTTTGTTTATTTAACTCCTTCTGCATCTTACTCTGCTTTTCTTCAACGAACTTCATCAACTGCAGTTGTCTTTCTTTCTGTCTTTCCATATTTTGTCTCTGCAACTCTAATGTCTGGGTTTGCTGTAGACTCATCATTTCAACAAGTTGCCTCGAAAGCTCTTCCATTTTGAAAAATGAATAGAATCACAAGACAAATCCGGGTCTAAAAGATGAAGTTAAAAAAAAAGTTTGTACTTTTTAGATAAACAGAAAAACCGCGACTTTACGGAAAAGATAGGCAAAATTAATATTCACAAATTTTCCACAAAAAAAGTCATGTACATGTGGTTTTAACAGAAAGAATGTTCAATTTTCCACAGAGAACAAAAGTCAGTTGAGAATTTATTTTAACTCTCTCGAAAAAAAAACACAAAGAATTTTTGAGTCCAGAAAAATTTGGAATAAAAAGGAATTGAAATCCCTTTTCGTAACGAAAATCCAGTCGAACATTCAAGTTGTCCTGAATTCTCGTAATGGAGTGAATGCGGTTTCAATCCTTTGTAGGGTTGATATACTTTTTTCTTGTTGTTTTACCGAGAAAAAAAAATCATACAGATTATCAACAGAGAATTTTTTAAGGTCACAGTAATTAGATTTTTTTCTACTCACAGTTTTTGATAAAGAAACTTTTCTGAGGTTGTTTTTTGTTTTGTTGAAAATCCATTGTGCAGCCAATCTTTGTATTTTTGAAAAAGGTAGAAAAAATATGAGTTTGTTGAATAAAAGTTGGTTGTTTCCAAAGGAGATCCTTGTGGGTCCTTTTTCAAAATCCTTTCATCGCCAATGTTGTGTTCCTGTTTAAGGGGGTCACAATTATAAGGGGAAAGAGTCCTGGGGTTCACAGCAAGCAGTTAAACTATGAGTGTACTCTCACCTTGAAGGTAGAAATGTCTGGCATTATATAAGTCAGACGAATCCATATTGTCCATCGATATAGGGGTGTTAACTACCCCAGAACAGATTCCTTTCCATTATTTACTTCCACAAAAATATAAATAAATGTATGCAATTCTCGAGCATCTAGGCATAAAATAACCCCAGACAGATTGGCGTGCTGTTTAAATCAATCTAAAATTAAAACTTCAAATTTATTAACACTTTCTTCAAATCAATATTACAATCACGGCAGGCCTTGGGAGGTGAGGGCTCCAAATGGAAAAACATACATTGCAATACATTGTTTTTAATCAATATTACAATGAGGGCAGGTCTTAAGAAATGTGGGCCCCAAGTGGGAAAATATACATTGCAATATATTATTGTATGTATTTAAGGAGCCAAGGGTAAATTACATGATAGCTCAAAGTCCTGTTAGTTCCATTAACTTAAGGCTGACCCTGATTACAAGGTATCTTGAGGTTTGGTTTGGTTTGAGTTTTTTTTTTTTTTTAATGGCATATCAATTTTGGTGGGTCATTTAATGCAAAAGCTATCCTTGTGGACAAACAACAGTGATACTATTTAACCCATAGTGGGGCTTCATACCAATGGTATTAATTCAAAAGTGAACATAAATAGTGCATCTAAAGTTTGAACTTGTTTATTTCGAGGCTGCAGTTCGGCATTTTAGCCACTACACCATGGGGATTCCCTTTTTTCTTTCGGTATTCTAGTTCTCTATTCTTATGTTTATAGGTTTTAGAAGTTTTATATTTGTTGTCTGTAACTATGGAAATTTTATCGGTAAATGGGTTTATTGAATGGAGCACCATTATTTTTGGGTCATTTGGGGCCCATTTTGTACTGTTTTTTTTTTTTGTTTGTTTTTCTGGTCAAGTTTTGTGTTTGGTGAAAATCTGTGTGTGAAAGAGGAGCTTTAATATGATTGGCTGGGCTTTCTGGAGGCTGTTGCCCCTGGCTTTTACTGCTGAAATCAACTATAGTCAGGAGGGCTGAAAGTCCTGAAAACAGGAGGCCTTAGAATTAGGCTGCATTTTTTACTCTTCAACTCAAATGGAGCTGTGTAAAAAGAATTAAGTCCACTTGAAGGATTTAGTGTTTTTTTCAGAATTCCAGAAGGGAATTCAAAGATGGCTTGAAAGCCAAAAAGAATAGAAAACAAATGAGAAGAATTTAAATCCACCAGAAGGATTTTGTATTCCTCTCAGAATTACAGAAGGGAATTCAAAGTTAGCACAAGCTAAAAAGAAGATAAAAGAAAGAAAGAAACCAAAAAAAGTAGGTTTCTACTAGATAAATTTATATTTTAGAGAAATTGTTCCTCTAAGAAAAAAGAAGTAAAAACTTCAATTGACTCCAACAATTTCACAAGTCTCAGATGCCATTACCTGCTCTATCGAGAGAGAAGATGACTAACAAAGAAAAAGAACATTATTAGAGGCTTTGTCTCGCAGAAGAAAGAAAGAAAAAGATTGGCTTTTTATTAAAAGAAAAGAAAGAAAAAGCACAATTTTTAGGGACTTGGTCTCTAAGAAAAAAAAGAAAAGATACATGTGTGAACCCTTGTTTAGTTGGAGGGAAGAAGTAGTGACTGCTTTCCGTGTTTTGTGAGTGTAGCAGTAGGTGAAAGATTTTTTATGATTTTTTTTACTTATTACGTATTATTGAGTTACTTGTCATATTTGTATTGGGACACATATTCAACTAACTGGAGTGACCTTCCTTTTGTCATAATAAACTACTTTGAATGTTAAACAAGGATCTTTCACTCCCTTATTTTTTATTTTTGCCTTCCTATTTTTTTTTTTTGTAATATATTATTATTGTTACTAGTGTCCAATTTTGTTGACTAAACAAAATTGTGATATAACTTCAAGAAGAGTTAACAATAACATCTATTTTTTAGGGTTGGTCAGGGAACAAATGAATCCCTTTTCCAAATCTTTGATACTGTCAACACAATGTTTCGGCCAATCTATTCTACAGCCTTCTTTTGTCTGCATTGATCGTCTGGAAATATCAAAAACATGCAAAACATAAAATCAATTGTCCAAAAAAAAAGTTATCCATTTTTGTTTGATATTTTAATGAAATGTCTGAAAATTTCAAGTTATTTTAGACGTTCTATCTGCTTGTATTAATTCGTTTGGAAATTTTATTTGTTGTTCATTATTCAGTGCCTCACAGAAAAATACGGTATAAACTCAATATTGACGAGAAAGAACAAATGGCAAAGGCTGAACGTGAAAAACGGAGAAAGATTCGATTAATACAGGTAAGTTTTGATATTAAATATATTTCAGAAATAAACATTGACTGTGAATATGTAAGTTTAAAAGTGTACTGCTAACAGAAGTGGCTGTGTTCTGTCTCATAGAAAACAAATTGACAAATGTATGAATTTTTAACCCTTGGAATCCTGAGGTAAAGTATGGACTGCTATTAACAGGTTAATGACCATATAGAAATCTGATCTCTCTGATCAAATAATATGGGAATTCCTCTGTAGCTGTGTCAGTATGACTGTATGGTTGCACCACTTGAACTTTAACAAAATATCTGGAGAAAAAGCCAGATGGGAACTACACAAGGATACTGCATGGTGTTTTAAACAAATTCTAGAAGTATCTGTATGACCACTTCCCTCCTATTTCACCAACTTGATATTCATAACTTGATTTTCTTGGTTGTATACCAGTTCTGCTGTTGTGGTGTTGAGCAATTTGTGTTGCAAACTTTTTCCATTTGCATTTATATATATATACACACACACACACACACACATACTACTAGAATAATGCTGCATTAAAAATAATGTACTAAAGCACATTTTATTAAAGAGAGATTCTATTTGTTTTGTAGATGAATGAATTCTGTCTTATTTGCCTTCTGGATGAATTAGACCTTGATGATCAATTTTAAGCTGAAATGTTTTGGGCATCTCTGAGAGCAGGGGTGCAGGTGTCTTTACACTCTCCTTCAGATGTCTTTAAAATACTCTTTAAGGTCAAAGAAGTTCACTTGGCAAGTTTTGAGATTTGTCCATTAGCCAAGGAGTCTGTTGGTAGAATAGGTTATTGATGATTAATTTTCTATCCTCATTCTATCCTCCCATCAATAAATACGATTGAGTACTCCTTGAAGTGAAAGGAGTTTGCACACCAATTTTTATCAAGATTGGCCCATTAGCCTAGGAGTCTGTAGATTGAATGAATTTGTTCTAATTTTCGTCCCAAATGGATGCAGAATATGCTAACTGCATCTCTGCAGAGGGGTGAGACCCCCACCATCGAATGAGTGTCCTGATATGACATTAAACTATCTGATAGCGGGGCTCCAGTAATGCTGGAGCTTTGGGGAATGTGGTGTATGCCTTCATTGCCATCGCACCTAGGTCCACTCTGGTCCAGAGTGGTAGCACCTTATATGGTCCTATTTATAGGTAAAATAGAACTGTTTCACATTTAAACTGAGTGCAAACAAATGACTTATGCTAAATTGAATTGTTTGAAATAGATCTATTTGATCATTTCACTATGTGTAAACAAATGACTTATATTTACTTGAATTGTTAGTGATATATAGCAATACTTAGAACTATTTAACTGTGTGCAAAAGAATGAGTTCAGGCTCATTTAAAAATGTTATCAACAAAATGTATTTACAAATCATATAGTTTTAATATATATGTATGAACAGGATTTGACATTAAATAACCTACAATGGTTGATATGCCATAAAACCAAATCAAACCAAATAGATGTCTTGCTTTCTTGGTAAACTAGACCTTCCTAATTAATTTTAAGCTAAAACTTTGTGGACATCTCCAGGAGCAAACAAACCCTAACACTTTTCTGATAAACAAATACCATCAAAACACTCCTTGATGTGACAGGAATTCACATGCCAAGTTTCATTTAGATTGCTTAGGGGTCCGTAGAAAACAAGCAGTGAATTATATATATGTGTGTGTGTGTGTGTATAAGTATTTACCCAATTCTTCTGTGAATGGCAGGATGCAACACAAAGTGAATTTTCAAGTGAAGAAAAACTGATTTGAATTCAGATGTTTCTTTCTCTTTGACTGGTTGCTGAATGAAGGTTAAAGAGCCTTGTCTAACATACTATTTATTTGAAGGAGAGATGGATTCATGCCTTTCTCAGTGGCATTAGTACAAATTAAATCATAAACTGCATCATCCAGGATTTGAACTTGGCTTGTCAAGTCTATTTCTTAAGATAATAACTGTTATGCCAAGTGTGCCTTCTCAAGGGAATATATATATATATATATATATATACACACACACTTAGATTTTCCATTATTTTTTGGAAAGATGGTAAGAGTTTTTGCCAATGGCCCAGGAGACCTGGGTTTAATCGCAGGTTGAGTCATACCAAAGACTCAAAAAATGGTACTTGATGCCTCCTTGCTTAACCCTCAGCATTATAAGGTATGGATCAAGGGTAAGGTGGAGCAATCCAAGGAAAGGAGTAGCGCCCTCCCCTACAGCTTGGTGTAGTAGCTATTGAAAAGGGAGCCTTTGGGTCACCCTTGACTATGGTCGCCAACTTACTTACATTAATATAAGATTATGCTTTGCATGAATTAGTTCAGACATTTTCTAATGTTTTACCTTTATCATCTTTTCAAGGTTCGAGAGATTTCTAAAAAAAATGCAGCAACTATTCGCAATGCTGTAAGACTTGAGAAACTGAAACAACTCCAGAAACTCGCAGACAACATTAGTGTAAGTAATATCTATTCTGCAATGCTCACTATAATGTAGGTATTTTTTCAGACATTTTACAAGTGATGATAGCTGAAGAGGATGTTTCCCTATTCTCTTGTATGGCAGTTCAAATTGACATAAAATTACAAAAAACTGTTATCACGAGATAATTATCCACAACGAAATTTTAAAAAGATTTTTATAAAAGAAATCAATTTTAATTTTTCTAGAAATTATTTTTGAAAACCTGTAAAACTTTATTTACAACCCAGCAGCATTTTACTATGATCTCCTTTGGGTAACATTTGGTGGGAAGGATGGATGTTTCTCCCATAACTTCTGAAGTTATTGGGGTCCCTTATTAAGTAGTAATTTACTAAGCTTTTTGCTTAGATGTGGCACAAGGCTATATGAATGGGGCACCCAATGAGACTCTAACTCACTTGTGTAGGTTTGCCAGTCTAGTTTGCTAACCATTACACCACCTGAGGTGCCCTGGGGTCCCTTATTAAGTAATTCACTTTTTAGGAATTACCTGGAAACCCTCTGCCATGGACAGAATATGGCACAAAGTCAGTTTTTGAGCAGAATACAGCTAGTTTGATTTCAGAGTTTTCCTTCAAGGCTAAAGTGGCTAATTTGCCCTATTATTTACTCATAGCTGGATGGGAGGGAGAGATGAATTCATGTCTTTTCCCAGTATATTATCATAAAGTGATAATGCTCAGGGTAAAAGCCTCATCCAGGATGGTAACTCAGCTTATCTAGTCCATTTCCTTAGATGATAACCATTATGCTATGTACGCCTGGGAGTTACTTCATGATGCCCATCGCCTTCCCAAGTAACATTCAATAGGTTGTGCTAGGTCACGTAGTAGGCATTGCCCAGTCAGCTGGGGCTATAGAATACACCAACTGCTTCTCTGCAGAGGAGTAAGACCACCCCCCAACAAGTGTCCTGGATATGAAACTAAACAATCTGATGGTGAGGTTCCAGTGATGCTGGAGCTTTGGGGAATGTGGAGTACCCCTTCATTACCATCACTCCCAGGTCCACTCTGGCCCGGAGTAGTAACACCTGATAAGGGTCTTATGTATGGGTTAAATAGAACTAATCTGTGTTCTTATGCTAAGCTAAATTACTTGAAATAGCACTGTTTTGATATTTAAACTGTGTACTTATGCTAAACTGAATTGCTTGAAATAGAACTGTTTTGACATTAAAACTGTACTATGCTAAATTGAATTATTCAAAAGAGAACTGTTTGGACATTTAACTGTGTGTGGACAAAAATTATAGTTACACTAAACTGAATTGTGTGAATTAGAACTTTTTAACTAAACTGGATAGCTTGAAATAGAAATGATTTTGACAAACTGTACTTATGCTAAACTGAATTGTTTGAAATAGAACTGATTCTTTGTATAAGAATGGATTTGGCATTTAATAACCTACAAAGGTTGATATGCCATAAAACTTAAACACCCAGCCAACCTTAGTAGGCATCCACCCATGAAGTAAAAAACAGTTTCAGAGATATGTGCATATGACACCTGTTGTGAGGATAGGGGGAGCTTCTATAAATTAATCAGTTTTTACTATAGTTGTAGAGGAGAGTCTCTCCGTCGAGTAATGGCAAACATGCTGAACTCTGACACCATAGTAAGTGAGTTCAAAGTTCAGTAATGCTATTACATTCACATTCATGTGGGAGGAGAGTCCCTGTGGCATAGTGGCTAGTGTGCTGTATTGTGACATCATAGTAAGCAAATTCAAAGTCCAATCATGCTATTAAACTTTCAAACTAATACTCTTGGGAAAGGTATAAAACCTCCTTATCCTCCCAGCTATGATTTAAATAGTACCACTACTGTTTTACACAGATGACTTTAGCATTAGATACCCTCAAAGTTGTATGCAAAATTTTAAGTTTATTTCTATTTTTTGAAATCTGAATTTTCTGAGATAAGAAATTATAACACACTGATGTACTCTGTCTAATATCCTCATCTTGGTTATCATCATGATATTTTGGCTGTTGTACTCTCCAGTTTAGATCATGAATCTTTTGTAACCTTCTGGAAATTTTGAACTAAATCTTTTATTCCAACAATGCAGTTAGATTGTTCTCATTCTGCTTTTCATGCTTGGATGATATTGCTACTACACAAATCCATTTCTCTTTTCATAACCTGAATACACTGATTTTTCTTTAAATAGTATTTCCTTGATGTATTTTACTGGATTTTTATGAAAACAATCGGAACAGGTTCTTATTATTTGCTAGAGAAAATGCATAGCCAATGGTGGTGAGTGAAGAAAAATAGAATTTTGTAGCTGAAAACTTGTTCTATTCAATTATGCCATTGTGCTGCTTGTATCTATTGTATGAATTTACCCAAACTCTCTACCTCAGAGAGAATGTGACACAAGGTCAATTTCAAAGTAGAGTAAAGCTGGTTTGAATTCAGAGTTTTCCTTCTAGGTTGATGGCCTTACCAAAGCTAAAGAACCCAGTCTGCTCTACTATTTACCTATATTTATGTAAATGTATGTGTGTGGGGAGGGAGGGGGAAGAACAGATGGACTAATGTCTTTCCAAAGGGCATTAGCACAAAGTGAAATGCAAACAGCCTTATCCAGGATTTGAACTCTGGTCAACAATTCCTTTTCCTATGATGATAACTGTTTAGCGTGCCTCCTTGTATCTGTTGTAGTTTTCATCAAAATAAAAAGATGGTCCTTCAAATTCATTGATATGATTTTTTGAGACCTTTAGATTTTTTTTTGTTTTAGAGAATTCTTTTTTTTTTTCTTGTCAAATAATACAATCATAGCAACCAATGGCATTTCACCTTCTGATATTTTTTTCTCAATTTATTTTATAGAATGAATTTGATAAATCTAAAACACAACAACTTAAAGAATTGGAGGAGAATTATGAGAACAGTTTTCGCAACATTGGTAGAGCACATGTCAATGCTACAAAACAGGTTTGTCGATGAATCTCGAATCATTTCTATCTTTCTCTGTTTTTACTGCACCATTTCTCTTTTTATTTCTGTCTTTTTCTCTTTTACCTCCTCTTTTGATTTGGGTATATTATTGCTTACTCTCCTTCTCTATACTGCCTTGTCGGCAGGGTGAAGAATATACTGACTATCTTCTGAAGATAAGTAAGAGCCCTCTCTAAAAAGATGTTCTGGGTATGACATTAAACTGCATCTGATCGTGAGGTTCCAGTCTTGGAGATCTGGGTAGTGTCGAGTACCCCTTCATTGCCATTACTCTTAGATCTACTCTGACCTGGAGTGGTAGTACCTGTTAGGATCCCATCTATGGGTCAAATAGATTTGTTCAAAAACTATTCATATTTGATAGGATCATGTGTAAAAAAGAAACAGCTACACAAAAAATGCAAATATGAATGTACAATGAATACAATTTCCTAACCTTGAGGTATAGAATAGCCTTAGACAGGTTGACATCCCATTAAAATCAATCAGTCTTTGATTTTTATGAGAACTATGTGCTTTCATCTGGATGATATGCTTGACTTATCATCTACACCAAGCAAGTAGCGAGCATGTTTGGCACTAAATATCACTGTGAACAGTTGTTCTCTCTAAGATGAAACATACCAAGACCCTGCTGCAATCAGAACCATCAGATCATCACTTGTCTGATGTGCTCCTTCTGTCAACTTCTTCATTTAACCCTGACATTACATCATTTTTGTGATTGCAAATAACATCAAATATCTCTGTGTGAAATTATAATTGTTACCTTGTGAATTTAATTGCTTTTTTTTTGTTTGTTTTTTAACATCCTGCCTTTAGACCCTCCTGAGATAAGCTTTATGACCTTCGGACAGAAAAAGTTGGGGACCCGTTGGTACAGCAGAATTGTATTAATTTGATGATGGGAATCATTTAAAATGATAAAACACTAAAGGGACCTTTTTGTCTGTAGCAATGACTGAAATCGATAAAAATAGTAAAATTAAAGAACAAGTGGGGTAGTATTAATGAATAAAAACATAGAGGAGGAAAAGAAGCCCTTCAACTCTCCTAATTCCCACTAGACTCTCCAAATAGATAGTGTATAAAATTGCCTTTTCTATCTGAACAGTCCAGGGCAAAATTGCATAATTGCTATAGCTTTAAGAATGGCCAGATATTTCATGCACTTTGCCTTGTGCAAGACAGAGAAATGATCATCTGACAGTGTATAGAATTGTCTTTTCTGTCAGCACAGTCTTGGGAAAATCTGCATAATTGCTATAGCTTTGAGAATGGCTAGATATTTCTTGCACTTAATTTTGTACAAGACAGAGAAATGATCATCTGACAGTGTATAGAATTGTCTTTTCTGTCTGCACAGTCTTGGGCAAAATTGTTTAATTGCTATGGCTTTGAGAATGGCCAGATATTTCTTGCTCTTAGCCTTGTGCAAGACAGGGAAATGATCATCTGAGTAGTTTGTCTACATATATAATGTTTGCACAAATGATCACTGATAGCCAAATCTTGTGCTGGTGAACCTCCACATGTTGTTTCTTGGGATCATCAAAGTAATTCTTGAGGGACATGCTGCTTGACTTGAACTTCCTTCCAGCCTTTGGCCAGTCCTACATATATATATATATTTTAAACTTTTGTTTCTATCTCATAATTATTTTTTCTTATTTTCTCTCTTCTCTCACTCTATAAGTCCCCAAATTAGACTGTTACACATTCCTCTTTGAGGCTTTCAAATCACATATGGAGTGAAGCAGTGTATAATATGGTACAACCTACTACGATACTACCAACTATAGTGTGTACTTTCCATAGTTTGAACTACTTTTGTCACATGATATATATGCTGCAGACTAGCATGTACCAAGATATTGTAAAACTTTTGACTCAACCTCGTATCTTGTTTAATGTTAGAACTTATCTCATAATCTGATAATCATTTATTCAATTTTGTTGTGATTCTTCCTCTTTGTTATTATTTGTGCTACATTTTCAAAGTGAGGGTTGATGATTCATTTTGTTTGTCTCCACAGATAGAAGATGAAAATATAAAACAAAGATTAAAAAAAGAAAATAAATTAAGGGCTACTTACCGACACAATGTTGCCTTGGAAAGATTACGTGATGACCAAGTACGAAAATATGTTCGTGATAATAAGCACATCATTGCAAGGTAAGGAAGACTAAGAGCTTGTAGTTATAAAAAAAAAAATTTGCTTACAGTAAATTTAAATTATATTCAATATCTTTATTCTTCAGAAATATAGTTGATGTCTACATATTTAAATGTTATGTTTTCTATAGTTGGATGCTAAAAGATAGTTGGAATTTTTTCTACTGAAACATTTTGTTGGTATTCTTAAAACCAATACTAAAAGTTTGTAGAGTCTTGGATCATTTTTCCTTCCTTTATTTTCTTTTTTCCCCTTTCTTTTTCTTTCTATCTCTCTCTCTCTTTCCTTCTCTCCACCACCCTGTTTTTTTTTAAATTTCCTTCTCTCTTTCTTTCAGTTTTCTCTTTCTTTTCTTTTTTTCTCCCCTTCTTTCTTTCTCTCCACCTTTCCCTCTCTACTTACTAGACCAAGCTGTTTGTGACTTTTTCTTATTTTCCTAAACTGAAAATTCATCTCAAGGGTTTGCTCACATTTGAATTCAAATTTTAAAATTAAAAAATGTTTAAATTTCAATCTCAATACTTTTATTACATCTTGTAGATTTAATGTTTTAAATGATAAATACTCCAATGCTACTTTTGATTGTCTTAATTTTCATTATCTTTCCAGAAAAGCTGCTTTGGAAACAGAAAAAGATCGTGCTGCTCAGATAGCTTCACTGCCAAAACCACCTCCAGGAATCCTACAAGATATTCAACAGAATGGTGAGATGAACTCTAATGTTTTTATTTTTAGATAAAGAGATATTTTAGCTTGTCATCTATCTCTGAAGATTGGCTGAAAAGTTCATAGGCTAACCAAGATACTCTGATGAAATGTGACCAAATGTAGTTTATTTTTCAACATAGTCCTTGTGATTCACACACTTCTTCAATCAGTGTTTTGGTGATTGGATCTCATTGGTAAAAATATCATCAACAGTAGATGTGATGTCATCATATGAACTTTTCAGCCCATCCTCATCTATATGTAGGAACAATGTGACTTTTTTTTGTTTGTTCATAAATTTTGCAGCCTGCCAAGAATCAATGTTCTTCCCTAGTATTTCTACCTAGGATCAGTATAATCTCTGTATGCATAGAAATCTCATTAAATATATGAACAAATAAATTAAATTAATCACACACACACACACACATATATATATATATATATATATATATATATATATATATATATATATATATATATAAAATGTGCAGCAGGAATAGCTCCAACATGTTAAACTGTCACTTGTGTGGTACAAGTGAACTTAGAAAGGTGATAATGGTAGCTCTATCTAACTAATGTTTTACTTTTTTTTTGGTAAGATATGATTAATTATGACTGGTGCACACTGGACATTTTCTGTTGAAACATTTTTTAAGACTGGTGAGTCTGTAATTACCACACAAAGAGCTCTTCAAGCTCATTTCATGTTGTCTTAATGATGCTGTTTCAGATAGAAAATCAATACTGCTATGGGTTGAAATTTTCAGAACCACGGGTTCATCAAAGTGCTTAAACTCTAGAAAATGTCAGGACTGTAAGACAGTCTTAAAAAAAGTTTCAACAACAAATACACAGTGTACACTTGTCCAATCTTTTTCTTTTTTTTTCATTTTCTATTTATTTTTGAAAAACTATTGAATTTTATACTCTTTGAAATAATAACTTTTTTCTTCTGCATATTTTATATCTTATAGTTTCTAAAATAATCATAGGATTTCCACGAGCACAGATACTACACTCTGATTCTGGGAAGAAGTCCTGATCCATATATAAACAGTCACATCATTTTATGTATAAAAAAATAGAGAGAAAGAGAGAAAACCTAATCTCATCTGATTTTTTTTTTTTTTTTTTTTTTAAGTACATGAAACTGGCAGTGATAGGACTGCCACAGAGGGGTGAAAAAACATTCATTCATTTTAGGTTTTATCTGGCTGGTGTTGAGGACTTTTGATTTATGAAAAAGCATTTTTAAACAATTTGTTATATATGTAGTTAGGCAGCAGTCGTTCATTTAAGCATGTTTCATTAAATAATAAAGACAAATTTTGTCTGTATATAATTTATTTAAGATCCTTTCAAGTTTTCTTATATGTGTCTTAGTTTCAGGTTGGAATCAGTAGATGAATTTCCCATACTGACAACATACTCCTTCTTACTAATAGCACTTATGAAATTAACACAATACAAGAGACATTTCAGAATAATTCTGTTCTCAGTTTTACACAAGAAATCAACATCAATAATAAAATTCCACTTCTATGTGTACTAATTGACACAAACAATAATGATCGATTCATCCCCTTTACATATAAAAATCCTACTAACATTAATCCCTGCACCCTTAATTTCCAAAGTGAATGCCCCTTCCGCTATAAAAGAACAATTATAAAAACACTTATTTCCAGAGCTAAGTTACTATCCTCCTCACAAACTATCTTCCTTAACAAACTTAAAAGATATTAAACAAACCCTTATCAATAATGAGTTTCCCAACTACATTGTTGATACCAAAATTAAACAATTCATTCATAAACCAGAACAACCTAACATAGACAATAATCTAAACCATAAACAATCAATAAACCTATATTACAAAAAACAATTTCATGATGATTATAAAATTGATGAACAAATATTAAAAAAACCTTATCCATAAAAATGTTCTCTCTACTTACCCTACCAAAAAAAGTTAGACTTATTTTATACTATAAGAAATTTAAGACCTCCAGCCTAATTATTTCTAATAACACTCCCTCATCTACTGGACTTCTCGATAGAACCAAAGTCGTATATTTGCTTAAATGTCCCCTGGGAGACTGTGTCTCCAAAGAAAATAGTGCGTATGTTGGTCTTACCACTACAACTTTTTCCAGATGACTTACAATGCATCTTTAACAACTTCAGTTCTACTGCCTTTCATTTTAAGAACCATTCTATTCCTAAATCCAAGTTTTGAAAAATTCTAGTTGAAAACACCACTATAATTGCACATGAAATTGATAAGCTATGACTACAAATCCTAGAAGACCTACATATAAAAACCAAAAAACCCAAAATCAATAGAATTAATTTTGAAAATAGGACAATTTTGGGAAATTCATCTATCAATTCCAACCTGAAACTAAGACATTTATCAGAAAACTTGAAAGGATCCTAAATAAATTATATAGACAAAATTTGTCTTTATTGTTTAATGAAACATGCATATATATATATATATATATATATATATATATATAAAACAATTTATTTACATAGTAATTGAAACAAAAGACAGTTCTTTTTACAGTGATATTGTTTATTCAATGTAGGTGGTCTTAAAGATAATAATTATATTCTTTCAGCCATGCCCATAATCTCATAATTCACCATTTACACATGTAGTTAAGACACTATCCTTTTTAGCATGATTTTAACAAAACTTTCAAGAATTATTAGTCATGACTGGAAAGGTATGAACTCCCTTGTTGCTTCAGCTATTGGTTAGATAAGACCATTATTGTCCTCCTACAAGGATGACTTTGGCATTAAATAACCCACAAAGGCTGATATACCATTAAACAAAGAAACTGAAACCAAGAAAAGTGATTCTACATTTTTATTTCTAATAATGACCATCTTTATCATATGAATAAATATTGCTAGTGTGAGAAAATAAGATAAATAAATGAAATAATAATAAAGAATTAAGACAATAAAATAAATATTTTCTTGTTTGTCTCCACTTTTTACTATCTTCTCACATCAACCTTTAAAAAAAAGAGAACCTTTGTCCAGAACATATACATTATTAATACAATATCTCGAAACATATCAAATTCTGTTAAGTAATTTATCTGTTCCTAAAAATGTCCTCTTAAATTCTTTTTCTTATCATCATTTCTTAAATTATCCAATTCTATCTGAAATTTTTTTTTTTTTTTTTTTTTTACAATATTGCTGTTTTTGTGAATTGAATATAATTCCTCTACTTAAAAAAGAAAATGTACATTGCTGTTTTTGATCTGATTAGGCAATTTGTTCCAAAAATATATCTCTGTATTAGCAAAAAAGTTCCAGTTGGTTAATAGCTTTAGTTTTTGAAATTTGCCTTAGCGGTAAATTTTCAGAGGTTAACCAAATTAATTTTAAAAAAATGTATCACATCTAAAAAAAAAAATAATTTATTGATTTCCCACAGTGTATCCTGTCAGTGTAAGAAATGAGAACATGAATCAAGATGACATCTACTATCCAGTAACTACTATAGTGAAAAGGCACCACAGTGACTCAGTAAGGAAGTTTTGATATCAGAAATGATTTTTTTGACTGTTCAGCTATATTCTGTTCTTAATGCAAATAATCTGCACTCAGTTGTATTGTTTCATGTATTCCTATCTAATAATCTTTTATGCACAATTATGATTTCAAATAACTATTCTTATTTAATAATGCTTTATTTTAAGAAACAACTACACAAAAAAAGTAAATATACAATGAATACAATTCTGTAGCCTCTAGATATAAAATAACCCTTGATTGGTTGACATGCTGTTACAATCAATCCATCAACTATGAGCTTTTTGTACACCTCAGATAAAAATGTGTGTAGACTTCACAAATCCAGTCCTGACATTTCATATATTTAGGAAGTTATAAGTGAATGGTTCATTTGATTTGTAAAGTTTAACTTTACATCATTGTCTAAACCAAGAACACTCATTTATCTGTCACCATAATAAAACTGAATACCATTATTACACACCTAAGTATTCATGTAAATTCGTCTGGTGAAATCCTAATGGATCTCAATGCAAAGAAGAAAAAAACTATAAGGGCAACAACTCTGTCAAACAGTTTCATTAAGTTGTTTTTGTAGTTTTGTTCCTCAGACAATTTTAAAACAAAGATAAAAATAACTCAGAAGCATATATTTGTAAGTAACCAGATTAATAAAAGGACAAATTATTTTTATTATTGTAAATAAATGAATTCTGGTTCATTTAAAATTAATGTTACCTACAAACTGTTTGCTTACAAATCCTATATATATATATATATATATATATATATATATATATATAAAAACAGGATCTGGCATTAAATAATCCACAAGGGTTGATATACCATAAAACACTACCAAACCGAACCAGACAAATTTTTTACTATTTTAATGTTCATTCTTACCATTTTCAGTATTGATTAATGTTATAATAAATCCTATTTAACATTCAAATGGTATTTGATACCAATGCTAGTTAGAGTCAAAGGTTTTGCAATATTTTGGTAATGTGGGACAGTTCAGCAGGTTCAGTTACTTTTGTCAAGGTGTTAAACTATACTGGACTATGTGATACGAAGCTTGCCTGATACTCTCCATGTACTACTTACCAGATTTGCCTGTATAGCTTGGAGCACAGCTTGGAATCTTTAGTTTTAGTCTTACCTGTCCTGCCTGACCATTGAGGTTCTTACAACCTGAGTAAAATTTCTTTAACTATTTGTTTACTTTACTGTAATCAACTACACTTTTATCTTTCACATCACAAATGTTTTTGGTTGCTTCTGCAGCGTTATGATCCAGTTTGAACTCATAAAGCATAAATTCCTGAATTAGACTACATTGCACGTTCATCTGTATGGCTTTCAAATCACACATGAAATGAATCAGTGTATAACATGTCTGAGCACCAACTACCATGATACTACCAACCATGTGTATACTTTCCATGGTTTGAACTGCTTCAGTCATTTGATATACATGCCACAAACTAGCATGTACCAAAATATTGTAAAAATTTTGACTCTCCCTAGTACTTTTAAACAATACAATTGAACTACAAAAAGTTGTTAGTAGATTAGTGCAGAGTTAATTATTGAAATCAAAGATACTTTTTTTATAATATATCAAATGTAGTGTGCTAATTACCTGACATATTGTCTGGTTCAGGTAGAAGATGGTCGACAGGCAGCTGTGATACAAGAAGAAAGACTTGATGAGCAACTCCATCACACAAGATCTCTGGCTGTGGAGCGAGAACAAGTGGCCAAAATCCGTTTCAAAAAAGCCATAGACAAGGAATTATTGAATCGGGTGAGTAATTATTCTTATATATAATCATCTTCATTTATTGGTTTTCTTTTCAGATTCTTTGTTTATTATTACTTCCGTCCATTTGTATATAGATTTATCATCTTATGTAACATCTAGATGTAGCAACTATTATGGGACAGAGGGATTCTATTGAAATTAGCTGGATACTCAATGACAAAACTAGTTATCTATGTGTTTCATTTTTAGTAGTAATTTTTCAGTTCTTGAAGAAAATGTAAATTTGATTGTTTCTACTCATTACCTTTGCCAATGAAATTGGACTGAAGTTATGTATTTATCCATGTTTGTTTTATTTGCCTATACAATCTTCAAAAACTCTCATTTAATTTCAATACTGTTTTGTGAATTGGAGGGGTTCATGGGTCTAAAACAATAAAGTAAATTTTGGTGTAAATCCATTTTGTTTTTTTAAGTTAGGAAGAGTTTAGATGTTAAGACACGAGTCCCAAAATTGGAAAAAATATATAATCATGTGTATAGTTATTGATATAAAGAAGATATGTGATCCTATGCTAATCATGGTACTTGATGTGGCTTTAGTTCTGTGGTTACCACATGCATTTCTGGCTAGTTGTTTTATCAACTCCCTCTATGCCCACACTGTTTGAAAGATGCACAGAAGGGGATGATACAATCTATCTAGAACTTCGGGTGGTCGGTTGGAACAAGTTGGCCAGGTATTGGCAACTTATAGACAAGAAAAACTCTCCATTAGCAATCAACAACTATTTATTGAAACACAATGGTGTAACAATAATATATATATATGTATATATATGTGGAAATTGTATTGCTTTTTGTTGTATTTGAGAAGCAGACAAATGAGGTATCAGGCTGGTGCGGTCTTTCTATATTACTCAATTTTTCGGAGAGTGAGGCTTTTGCTGGAGAGGCTTTAGTGCTTGTAGAGATTTCTTTTCTTATTCTCCTGTCTTTGTTATAGTTTTCAGATTTTTTCTCTTAATCCTAAAAACTTCTATTTTTATAGAGAATTCCTTGGTAACAAATATTCCCAATTGGCTTACCAATTACAGATCATTTTGTATTCTACTGCTTTTTGATTTGACCTTTTAACCCCAACAAGTGAGCAACAGTTAGTTCGAGATGTCATGATTTTAAATGGATCAGTGAACCAAAAAATCACAATGTCCATGAGAGCCTGCTAACATTTTGTTTTGACAATTTGAAAGTCTGGTTAGTACCAGTTCCCCACTGACCTTTTGAATTGACTTTTATTCTTTTATTTTCTCAAAGTAAATAAGTCTGTTTTATATTTTTATAAAAGGAAAATTACATTTTCCTAATAAAAGAAAATGAATCATGCTCTCCATAAGTTTTTAGCACTAGTGAATGCCTCATACTGTCATAGATATATATGATGTTCTGTTTGAATAAAATGTCAGTTTTCTTTTTCAGGACAGTGAAAAAGTGATCAAAGAGCTGAGCTTTCTTCAGAAGAAACAGATGAAACGACGCCAAAAGCAACTGGCCACAATTCCAGTTAGTATTATCAAACCTTTATTCTCTCATTAATCTTGAAATGTAATCTTACGTTATGTGATTTTTGAATTATTTTTATTATATCTTAAAAATAGTTATAATATAAAGTGATAAGTCATTTTGAAAATACTGACCTGTTTTTTTCTCTCTTTCCTAAATCCTTCCTTAATATCTGAAGATCTTGTTCAAGATCATTTTAATTTTAAAGTTATCTTTAATGAAAAATAAATAAATTTAAAAAATATGTACTAATAGTCCCAATAACAATATATGCTAGAGAAACTTGGAATTTGAAGGAGGAGGTTAACAGAAAAATGAGTGTATTTGAGAATGATTCCCTCTGATTATAGGGAGAGTTTCTCACATGAAACACACCAAAATCACTGACATTATCAAGAAGAAAAGATTGAAATGGGTTATGCCAGCTATATCAACAATTCAAACAAGAACAGCTTTACCAACAGAAAACCCAGATTACAACCATCAAATCAATGGAGTGACACAAAAATAACTCTGCTAATCATAGAAAGACTAGCAAAAGGCAGGATGAAATAGAGGGTTAGGGTTAGGGTAAAGGAGACTACATACGTTTACCCTAACCCTATCCTTTATATGAAAAAAATATGAGAGGGAAACTTTTGAAGGTTTATGTAGATTATAATGGTAAAATAGTAATGATAATAAATAAAAAGGCTAGGAAGATCTTTGTAGAGAGAGAATTATATAGTCATGGCTTTAAATGATGACATATCACTAAGAATATTTCATGTAAAATGTTAGTGCATTTTGTATTAAATATGGCATCTCAACTAGAAGAAACCAATTATGATGAAATAAAACAGCAATTTTAGATAGATTTGATTAACTTCAGATAGAGAACAGATTCCCATAAAATTAAACTAACTAGATCAGAACAGACTGCAATAGATTATGAACAGACTGATTAATATTAACAGGCTCAAACAAATTGAACTAAAGACATAGCCAATAAAGTAATCCATTTTTAACTATTTGTAGAAGCACTTATTTTATAAGAGTTATCATCATAGAAAGTGGATTTGACTACCTGAATTCAAAACCTGAACAAGGCTGTTTGCATTTCACATAATACTAATACCCTTAAGAAATGCATAAATCCAATTATTCTCCTTCCAGCTATGAGTAAATCGTACAGCAGACTGGGCTCTTTAACATTGGTATGGCAACCAATCTTGGAGAAAGAAAATTCTGAATTCAAACCAAACCTGGAGAGGAATGGGCTCTGCCAGGCTATTCTTGCCCAAGACATGCTACATGAGTCGCACCTCTACAACTAAACCAAATCACAGAAGTCTTTGTGATTTAAGAAATTTTTAGATGGTTAAATAAGTCTAAGGGGCATAACTATTGTTTCGTGTATTGCATTGTTTATTTTTAATTATGTCCCTTTACCTATTGAGTTTTTACAAATGACTGAAAATTTGAAAACTTTATCTATCTCCTCCAAATGATTTAATGAAGTTTTTGGTAAATTTGTCTTTGTGTTTCCCTTTTTATCTGGCTGAATTCAAAAATAAAGCGCACATTTAAGAAAAGAGATAGCTATCGAACTATTACACAGCATCCAATAATATTATGACTTAGAACTGTTTATCTGAGCTTGAAATGGAGAGCTATGAAATTAGTTGCATTGAGCAGGAATATCTCAAATATCCTGGGGGAAGTCCCTGTGGTATGGTGGCTAATGTGCTGGACTGTATCATCATAGTGAATTCAAATTCCAGTTGCATTATAACATTCACTTTCAGACTAATACCCTTGGGGAAACGTATGTAGTCTCCTTTACCCCCAGCTGTGGATTAAATAGTACTACTACTGTTGTTTTAAAAGATGGAGTTGGTATTAAATAACCTATGAAAATTATGAATTGAATTACTATGACCAGAATACAATATTCACAATATAATTCCTCTACTTAAAAAAAAAATGCACATCTATAAAGATTGATATGCCATTAAATAAAGAAACTTACACAAATATTCTTGTAAATCATATGAATTTTAGTTTAGCAAATCTAATAGTTGCTATTTTTGTTGGCTTTAGATAAAGGTTTAATTAATTTAACTACTTAAAAAATAGATTAGTTTTTATCTTAGAGTTATTCATGGCTGCTATAGAATCTTTCTTTACTTAGACCTTTGTTTGACTAGAATCTTCTTATAAGTGACCAAATATATGCCTGTCTGTCCAGCATTTTAGAAATATTTAGTTATCTCAAAAGTTAATACTATTATTTGCAATTTAGACACCTGATATTGAAAGAGAACTGATATAAATTTCAAATTTCTAAGTGTATGATATATGGGTTTTGATATGGTTACTGATGTTTAGAAAGTACTTAGTTTTTTAAATCTTGTCACTTACAAAATTTAATATCACCAGTATTTTCATTATGAAAGAACCTCTGGATATACAACATTGCTATTAGATTTTAAAAGTGAGATGCATGTTAGGCATAAATAAATAAGTTTTTAATACAAAGTACATTATGAAGATCAGTGACTATTCTAAAACCCATATGTAATATGGGTAAATACTGCTAGTAAGTGTAATATCTCATGTCTCATAGATTCATAGAAAAATTCTAAAAACTAATTTTTAAGACACTAATGTTAAGTTTCATTTTAATCTTTTGAATCTGACTTGTACAAGTTGGTAACACAGTATTCTATAGTTTTAGCTTTCCAAGGTCAAGCCGAGAAATAAACAATTCATCAGTTTTTAGTTCATTATGATCTTAAAGTACAAGGTTAGTGAAGCTTATTTTTAGTTGATATAAACTGCTTAAAAAAGTTTAACAAATGTTAAATTGTGTAGAAATGTAACTGCTACAAATTCTAAAAAGTTAATGCGTATTGTACATAAGATGTTTTTTTCCAGAATTTTGTAGCTGAAAGTTAGAGGTGCGTATTATACTTGACTAATTACAATATTGTTTTGTTTTTTCTTTGTTAAGTAAAAAGGTATAAGTTCTTAAGAAAGATTATATGGAAAAATAAAAATTGATAGAAAGTAAATGCTTTTATTTATTTGTTTATTCATTTTTAATGATTAGACTACAGTCTTACAATAAAATTATGTAGCAGAATTGAAAGGCAGAACGAGCAGCCAGCTACCTTTGGTGAACCAATCAGTCTCCACCGCTCAAAGAGACAATGAGTAGCATGTTGTATATCCAGGCAGAACAGCGGATATAAATTTGGGTTCATTTGATTATGAAGGTTGACCAATGTTAGACGACACCTATGCAAATTTAGCAACTGTCCCTGGCTGTATAAAAACAGGTAGTGAGTCAATCAGGCGAAGAGTTGAAATGTGATGACAAAGCCATGTGGAGTGAATTCTGGTTGTGGTAACACCAGAAGGAAAGAAGAGGAAAGAGACGGACGATGAGTGAACTTGTTTCTGTTGTCCTATTTCGCAGACAGTGTTGGACTTTATTTTTGACCCCCCTCATTTTCAGTTGATTTTTATTTAACACATTTTGATCAAGTTAAAACATCGTTTAGACTGGTGCTTAGAAGAACATTGCATATGTGCATTTAGTGTAAAATCATTGGTAATGGAATCAATGACTAAAGTTCAAATCCTAGGAGAGGCCGGTTGCATTTCATTTCATGATAATGTCTTTGGGAAAGGCATGAATCCATTTCCTTATGGGTAAATAGTTGGGCGTACTGGGCCTTGGTAAGGTAACCACTCTAGGAGAAGGAAAACTTTGAGTTTAAACTGGCTTTAAAAAAAAAAAATTGATCCTGTGTCATGCTAAAGTAGTTGGGTAAATATGTACATTTCACAGTGTGATAATACAAAGTAGTTGGGTAAATATGTACATTTCACAGTGTGATAATACAAAGTAGTTGGGTAAATATGTACATTTCACAATGTGATAATACAAAGTAGTTGGGTAAATATGTACATTTCACAGTGTGATAATACAAAGTAGTTGGGTAAATATGTACATTTCACAGTGTGATAATACAAAGTAGTTGGGTAAATATGTACATTTCACAGTGTGATAATACAAAGTAGTTGGGTAAATATGTACATTTCACAGTGTGATAATACAAAGTAGTTGGGTAAATATGTACATTTCACAGTGTGATAATGCAAACTACTAATGCTTTTTGGTCCTTAACTTTATTAATTTTCAAATATATAAGCATTAGAGATATAATATATATCTAGCATTATTTTCTATTAAAGAAAATTGTTTCTCAATCTTAATTCTTTAACAGTAATTCTTTTTTAAAATTTTAATAAAAGAAACAAGTCTTCCTGCCTCCTTATAAAAGAGCAGAAGCACTTCAAGACAAGCAGAGAGTTATGGAAGAAGAATTTGAACAGTTTTATGTTGGAGATCAAATGGGTGAGTTGTTGAAATTCATGATTAACTCTTTCACAAGCAGATAATGTTTTTTAATCCTTGTAGAGTGGGCAAAATTTATTTCAGAAAATTTCCAAAATAAAGAATATGTTCAAACAAGTTAAATAATCATACATAAAAAAACAAACAAAACAATAATTTGATCAGCAATTGTGTGTCACAGTACATTTGCATGAAAACAATAAAGCACACACTTTTAATTATGATATTTTACAAAACAACCTTTACACAATTCTACACCACATTCTTTATACGAGGTGCATATCCTGTTTCTATATGTTCGAATTGAATTGATCAATCAATAGAAAAATGACTTTCATTGAGTTGCTGCATAAATGACAAAAATATCACTCTGTCTGTAAAAAGGTTAATATTCACATTTCTACTGCCTGTCAGTTGTATTTTTATGCAGTTTTGCATAACATTGTTCAAGCATCATTTGTGATATGATTACTTCTTATTCTACAATAAACAGTCTTAGAAAATGTTTTTCTTCTATGTAAATGGCAATCAGGTTTGTACTTTTAGAATCTATAACACTTCATATTCATGATGTGCCTATAGCATAGATTCCTTTTTGGCTCTCTCTCTCTCTCACCATCCATCCCGAGACAGTATCCAGTGTCTGCACAGATGAAAATAAGTTTTTGCTGATTAACAAACACAAATGTGTCTATGTACTAGTCCATAGAACTTTATTTTTGAATTTGTCCATCCTTCTCCAGCTGTGCCTAGCATTTCTTGTTCATCTTAGGTGGTATGTGAAATGGGAGGTAAGTAGCCATACACCTGCTATTTTCTAGGGTGTTGCTTCCAGGATTTGTTTAAAACAGCATGCAGAATTCCATAACTTTCAAGGATTTGGTTTGATGGCATATCAACCATTGTAGGTTATTTAATGCTAAATCCTGTTTATACATATATATTAGATATAAATATGTATGATTTGTAAACACATTTTGTAGATAAGATTGTTGAACAAGCCTGAGCTCTTTTTTGCACACACTTAAATGGTTTCAAGTATTGCTATATAGCAGTCACAATTTAACATCAGTTATTTGTTTGTCCACATAGTTTGTTCTATTTGACCCATAGACAGGACCCTATCAGGTGCTACCACTCAGGGTCTGAGTGGACTTGGAAGCAATAGCATTGAAGGGGTACTCCATATTCCCCAAGTCTCCAAGGCTTGCCATCAGATTTTTAATGTCATATCTAGGAAACTCATTGGGGTGGGGGTCTTACTCCTCTGCAGAGATGCAGTTGGTGTGTTCTGCTGCCCCAGCCAACTGAGCTGATTTACTTATGTGATTAACCATTTCATTTCTGCCATCACATAACCTACACTTGCTATATTTCTTCTTAATAATGATAATGATAATATAGGAATAGTTACTTGAAACAATATATAAGAGTAGGGTGAAAAGTTCATATAATGATGTCATATCTGCTGTTGATGACTTTTTTTTACCATTGGGATCCAAGCACTGGATCACTGATAGAAAAAGTGTGTGGATTGTAAGTGGGATCATTTCGAAAATTAAACCTCATCTGGTCACATTCCATGAGAGTATATTGGTCAGGCTATGAACTTTTCAACTGACTATTGTAATTACATTAAAAAAAAGACTGAATTTTCAGAATAAATTATCAATAAGAATCAATAAAAGCAGACAAGGTTAATTTTGCTGTTGCCATAGCAGGACATGAAAAAACAACCACAATCTTA
>OY757918.1:68170347-68172847 GCA_963585895.1 Sepioteuthis lessoniana | reverse complement strand
AACACCCTACAAGGCACCAACTATACGACCAACTGCCTCCCGTCACGAAAACTATACAAGTTAGACGAACCAGACACGCAGGACACTGCTGGAGAAGCAATGTACTCCTATGGACCCCCGCATATGGCCAAGCAAAAACAGGATGACCAGCTCGAACATACATACAGCAGCTATGTGAGGATACGGGATGTCGTCCTGAAGCGATGAATGATAGGGAGAAGTGGCGAGAGAGGGTCAGGGATATCCATGCTAGCAGCACAACATGATATATATATATATGTTTGTGGGTGTGTATGTATATATATATATGTTTGTGTGGTGTATATATATATATATATATATATGTTTGTGTGGTGTATATATATATATATATATATATATGTTTGTGTGGTGTGTATATATATATATATATATATATATGTTTGTGTGGTGTGTATATATATATATATATATATATATATGTTTGTGTGGTGTGTATATATATATATATATATATATATATGTTTGTGTGGTGTGTATATATATATATATATATATATATATATATATATATGTTTGTGTGTGTGTGTGTGTATATATATATATATATATATATGTTTGTGTATATAGTACCTTGATCTTGGACTTTAACTAAGTTAAAACTTATAAAAAAAAAAAAAACTTCAATCAAATTTACCCCCCCCCTTATATTTTTAATTTTTTTTTTTTTATATACGTACACATGGGAAGCAGCATGATGTATGTAAAGGTATTTGAATAAACCCATGGGCGACCAAACTCAATACCTAAACAGGTCCTGGACGTAAGTTTGACGACTTTACGCTCAGGATCGTTAGTTCGATCGGGGAACTACTGCTGCTCCTCTATAAGAGTGGCTTCTATAGAAGAGAATAAAACAGCCATCGAAAGATAACCATGACCCACACTCAAACCACATACACAAACCGCATCGCTCTTCGTGCGGGTAAAAAAGGGGCGCGTCCTGCTGAGGTTGTAGCCCTGGCCTCAGTGTTCGAAAAATCAGCTACAGAGCTCAAACAATCAAAACTACTAAAATGCAAGCAAACACTACAAATAGCCACATTTAACGTAAGAACCTTGAATAGAATAGGACAACTACCAGAGCTAATCGCATCGGCCGAAGAACATAAGATTGACATAATATGCATACAAGAACACAGATACACGCACACCGAAGATATCAAATATCACGAAACTGGCAATGGGTGGTCGCTCGTCACCGTATCCGCATGGAAAAACTCTGTCAACGTTGCAGTAGGAGAGGTAGGATTACTTATAGGACCAAGAGCATTAAAAACGATAAATAGCGTTGAGAAAATACAACCTAGAATGATGGCAGCTACTTTTAACGGCAACCCCAGAGCAGCAATCATCTCATACTACAGCCCCACCAATGTTAGTGAAGAAACTGAACTAGTCACCTTCTACGATGAGTTATCCTCATTAGTGCGTAGCATCCCGAAACACAACATGTTAGTCATTGGCGGAGACATGAATGCCCAAATCGGGAAAAACGGAAACAACAAATACAGCCTCCACAACACGTCAAATAGGAATGGGCAACATCTAACAGATTTCATGATAGAAAATAGATTAGCATGCCTCAATACAAACTACCAAAAAAGGGAGGGAAAACTATGGACATACACGTACGCAAACAATACTAAAGCTCAGATAGACTACGTCCTTATAAACAAGAAATGGAAAAATAGTGCAATGAATTGCGAGGCATACTCCTCTTTTGAGGGTGTGTCCACCGATCACCGAATAGTTACGGCGAAAATACGGTTAAGCCTACGAAAAAACGCCAAACGAACAGCGACCACCAAACACTATGACTGGGCCCTATTGAACAACAGAGATATAAGAGATAAATACGTATTAGAATTAAGAAACAGATTCGAAACACTACAAGAAAAGACCGAAAAAAGTACACCAAACGACGAATATGAAAATTTCGTCAATGCACACCTCGAGGCAGCAGTGAAATACATTCCAACAAAACTCAAAACTAAATATAGAGTCCCTTGGGAAACATTAGCGGTGAGAGAAAAACGTGCACTAGTGAAAACAGCCTCCAAAAACTATCGAAAAAACCCAACAAACACAAATGCCTTAAAACTAAAAACGGCACAATATCAATTAGCAGGCGTATATATAAAGGAACAGACAGAATACATTCAAAATCAGATAGATAAGATTAGAGACTTGGTGGAAGATAGACAATCTAGGATAGCCTGGCAAACAATAAACGAAGTGAGTAGAAGAAAGAACACAGCCAAAGCAAAACTGAAAGCAGCAAACCAACAAGAAAGAATAAAACTGTGGAAACAGCACTTCGAAAACTTACTAGGAAACCCACCGAAAATAACACATGAACCAATCACCAGAATAATTAGCAAACAATTAGACTTTAAACTAGGACCGTTCACACATGAAGAACTCGACTCGGTTCTCAGAAAAATTAAAAATAGAAAAG
>OY757918.1:67897847-68160347 GCA_963585895.1 Sepioteuthis lessoniana | reverse complement strand
CTCAGGATCAAGTTGATGGCAGAAATGATGTGTGCATGTGCCAATTTTGCGCGTAGCTGTGGTTCACGTACGCAAATTGGGGATCAGCTGGATAAGATAAATAGTATGACATTTCCTAGCCCGACAGTGGTGTTGACTCCAGTAGTGAAAGATGTATCATGCGTGGTGTTACTTGTTCGGCTGTGTTAACAGAAAAAAATGTTCCTCTTGGAAAGTGTGGAGTTAGACAAAGAGAAGTACAGACTGTGAGTCGAATTTGCCACATAAAGATTAAAAAATATTAGTTAAAATATATAATAAACACAGAAAGATTGTTGAATGTATCATTATTTCTAATCATATTACTATTAAACAGAGACTGGATTCTTTTGACTCATTTTCTTTAGTTAAATTACTTATAAATTGTTACAATTATTTATTAACACTAACTTATGTACACATTCAATATTTTTGTTATGATTTCTAAGCTACAAAGATGTTTTTTTTTTTTGTTTTTCGAACACAAAAAATGGCATCAGTCTAGTTTGAAATGGAATGCTATTAACATTAAAGAGTGCTGAGAATTTTTTTCATTTTTTGTTTGAAAATTATTTTTTGTGATAAAACAAAAAAACATCAATTACATTGCCCTGAAGATGATTGTAAAAACCAAAATTGTTATATACCCTACTGGTGAACAGTAATGGATATGTTCCATTCCTTATAAATACGTTGGATACTATAGTTATGGTGGGTAACTTGCTGACTAAGTAATCACCACTAGCAGTGGGTACCTTCTTCATGCTGTTGGTGAGTATTATATTTGTTTAATGTTTTAAAGATTTCCATTTCATTTACAACCTCCATTTTGGTTACTTCTTATTCAGTAACCTTTGGTTAGGTTTCAACAAAAATTTTGGCGAATTTTATATAAATAATACATCCTCAAGATATCTTTTCATATTTTATATTTACATATATTTTGAACAGCAAGTCAGCCTAATGCAGTGATAACAATAATAAATATTTTTTAGATATAGTATTCTTCAGAATCTGTGATTGGGTTTGGGTAGGTGATATTTCTATCTTAACTATACAAATTCAGCAATAAGAAGTACAGGACATCAGATGATTAATTTTAACAGCATGTCAACCCATCTTGGGTTATTTTAACACATCACTCAATAAGTCCTGGGCCTAACTAATAAAACAACAACTTTTAACCAAATTTGACTTTATTCATCGATATAGTCTCCTTCTAGGGTGGTACACTGATTCCAATGCTTCTCTCACAAAATGATTTGTCTTTGACTTCAAAATATGCCTGTTTCCAATATCACTTCTTCATTGGAGTCAATTCTCTTTTCCTGGAGCATTCTTTTGAGGTCTGCAAACAGCCATTAGTTGCTGGAGGCCAGATCTGGAGAATAGGGTGGGTATAGAAAAGAATTCGAAATGCAATTCATATAGATTTGCCATTGTTGTGATCGACTAATGACACTATGCATTGTCTTGGTGAAAGAGTACTTTTTCCTTCTTCATTTGTGGCCATTTTTTGGCGATTTCTTCCTTCAAACATAGCAATAATGCTATATAATATTTGCTATTGATGGTTCTTCCTTTAAAAAGATAATCAATGAACAAAAATACCTTGCACATCCCAAAATATGGAGACCAAAACCTTGCTTGCTAATGTTTACATCTTTAGTTGCTTTGGACAGCTTTCACCTGCTGCTGTCCACTCAGCTAACTGCCAATTTGACTCCAGAGTGAAGCGGTGGATCCATGTTTCATCCATTGTCATATATTTATGCAAAAACTCCTTTTTGTTGCATTGAAACAGTTGCAAACAATGCTCTGAATCATTGATGCATTGTTGTTTTTGAGCGACTGTGAGCAAACATGGCACCCACTTTGAACACAGCTTTCTCATTGACAAATATTCATGCAAAAATAGTGAATACACTGCCTTCTGATATCTGCAACTCTTCTGCTATCTCACTCAACTTCAATTTATGATCAGCCAAAACGAGTTTGTGGAGTTTTTGGATGTTTTCTGGGACATCTGCTGAATTTGGGCAACCTGAGCCTTCAACATCATTTGTGTCTGTACGACGGTGTTTCAAGTCAGCATACCACCTCTTAACCATTGTTTCCGATGGTGCAGAGTCCAAATAATGCTTATGAAGCCATTGCTTTGCTGAACAGTATTTTTTCCCATCAGAAAGCAATGCTTTATCAACACACAAAATTCAGATTTTTCTATTGTTTTGAAAATTTGCAAAAGTAGCTTCACTTAAATAACTGTAATTTGTAAACTAATAATCTGATTGGGCTCAAATTTTGACATGTACCATTTGAAGGTTAGTACTTCATATCATATAGATTTTTTTTGTTAGTGGTGCTATCTATATGTCAGGTCCATGACTTATTAAGTGATGTGTTATGCCTAGAGGTTAGGGAATTGCATTTTTGAATAGAGTATTCTTCAGAATTTATCTGTGATTGGGTTTAGGTGGATGATATTTATATTGTAGCAATACAAATTCAACAATACAGGACATCAGATGATTGATTGATTTTAATGGCATGTCAACCCATCTTGGGTTATTTTATGCCTAGAGGTTAGGGAACTGTATTTATTGTATATTTATGCTTACATTTTTTTTTTTTTTCAGAGTTCCTTAAGAGCATTTTTTAAACAATTTTCAAACAGATTTATTTAACCCATGGGACCCTAACAATTACTATCACTCCAAGACAGTGGACGTGGGAGTAATGGCTTGGAAAGTGTACTCCACACTTCCTAGATCTCCAGAACTAGAGCCTCACCTACAGATACACTCAGGGCTGGATTAACCATTAATCAAAATAAGCATGTCCTTAAGGAAAGAGGGGAACCACTGAGATTTCCCATCATTGGATTTACCATACTGCTGAATAAAAATTTACAAAAGGGTGCTGACTATATATATATATATATATATATATATATATATATATATATATATATATATATAATCATCATTATTTTTATAATTAAGTCTTAATAATAATAGAGGATAATGATATAAGTTAATCTTGGGAATAAAACTAAATTAGAATCTGCTGACTTTGTAGTTGGGTAGCATAATTTACGTGCTTTAGACCTCTACAGAACAACTCAACCCTGAATGCAATTTAGTGTCATACTCAGGACACCCTTTTTCTGGCGGTGGGGGACAAGGAGGATTTTATCTCTCTACAGGGAGTACAGTCAGTGTAGTCTAAGCCCTACCATCAGGGCTACAGGACATCAGAATGGAAATCAGTCTGTAAAAATCAGTCCTTTTTATATATACAGGATGTTCTGCACCAAAATAGTTTATCTGTAAATGGGTTCAAATTCTACTTTCAAAAATACTTTAGTGTACTTCTTAAATGCCTGTCTATGTTAAATGTACATGATTAGAGCAAATATAGTTTTTGTTTTAACAATTCTCTTTGGCATTTTCAGAAATTTCTGATAGTCTAACTGAAGAATTTGGTGTTCTAGAAACAGATGCAAAATCCCAAGGAAGTCTGTTAAATGAAACCAATTCTGCTACAATTCCTGTTGCTAATGTCGTACAAAAGATGGAAGAAATCCAGAGACACTTGCAGCAACTTTCTCTAACCGGAGAAAACAAACAACAGGAAGTTTTAACAAAATCTGAAGAGACCAAAGATATGGCAAGTGAAGAGGCAGCTAACTTTCAGGTAAATGATTGTACTGAAAATTTCTCAGCTCAACCAAGAAGTAAATGACTTTAAAAAAATCTTTTACTGTTATTTTTTATTTATTTATTTGTTTAACAGTTTTTTTTATACTTGAGAATGCCAGTTATATTTTATGGTTCTAGGTTAGTTTCTTTTTAATTGAACCAAGAATTTTTCAGAACCCCTTTGTAGCACACTATTGCAGCTTTTCTTTTGGGAGTATGAAAAACTGCCTAAATTTCTAGTCTGTGCTATTTTTGGAGTTTAACAACTCCTTTAAATACCCATTCAATGTAAATCTAGAGTATCTGTTAAGAATTGGTATCTGCTCAGGAATGCTAAGAAATTTACTTAAATTATGTCATGCAGCATTTTGTACCATTTAGAAGCTGATTTTTTAAACTAAAATGAAATCAAAGAACAGATGTCACCATTATAAAACAAAACAATATTCTTTTCTTTTGGGAGTGGTCTTATTCCTCTGCTGGAGATGGCAATCCTAGTGGCATAATGGCTAAAGTGCTGAACTGTGGCCTCAAAGTAAGCCAGTTTGAATTCCAGTCATACTATTATGTTTACTTTCAGTCTAATACTCTTAGGAAAAGTATGAACACTCTTATCCATCCCCTCAGCTATGGGTTAAATAATATCACTGCTGTTCTTCTACAAGGATGGCTTTGGTATTAAATAACCCAAAAAGGTTTATTTGTCCTTAAAGAAAGAACCCAAACCAAACCAGACTGCAGTGATTATATTCTAATCCTGATTAACAGAATGAATAACAGATTAAGAGATAATAATTATTAGGGGGATTTTATATTAACATATCTAATTTATATAAGAATTTATGATTATATGTTGGTTGGTTGTGTTTTATGACAAATTAACCCTTGTAGGTTATTTATGCCAAATTCTATTTATACATATATAAAATATATGTGATTTGTAAATGAGTAGTTTGTAGATAAATTTTTAAACAAGTCAGAGCTCATTTGTTAGCACTTTGTTAAATGGTTTCAAGTATTGCTATCTAACACTAATAGTTTTATTTGCGCACAGTTATATGATTATATGAGGTAAGAAAGCAAGTGATTAAATTTTGATACATATTTGAATATTTTTTTCATGACAAGTAAAAATTTACATGTCTTAACTAAAAATTGATACCATATTTTATTTAAGAGAAGAAAGAAAACCAATTTTACAAGAACATATTAAAATAAACAATTTGTTTATATCTTATTATTCATGTAAACTTAAGACATTAAAAATACATTGAAAGATAAGAAATTAGATTACTTTGTGGGGCTGATGTCAATAAAAGATGGATAGTGTGTGTATGTGTTTTGATACAATCCCTAGCAAAAGGTGGAGATGTGTTGCATAAGTTATCAATGACACAAGTTCGAAATCCTGGACAAGACTGTTTGCATTTCACTTCATGCTAATGTATTTGGAAAAGGGCATGAATTCATCTATTCTCCCTCAAACTATGGGTAAATAGTAGGATAGACTGGTTTCTTTAGCTTTGGTAAGGCAACCAGTTTAGGAAAAGAGAAACTCTAAATTCAAACCAACTGGACTCTGCTTAGAAATTGACCTTGATGTGGTGGAGAATTTGGGTAAATGCATACTACTCCAGCAAAAATTATGGAATCAGCACACTTAGTGGATATTCACCTTGTTTTTTTTTTTGTTTTTTTTAGCAGTAAATAAACTAATAACAGATAAGACACAAAACATTTTTTTTTAATAGCTGAACATTCTGGCTTCCTAAAATATACCTTAAGCAAACGAGATCAAATTAATGATATAATTTTTTCCTGGCCATGCAGAAGAAAATTATACCATTTGCTCAATGTTGAGGAAAAAATTATGAAATGATCTTATAATTTGCATTCTTGAAATAAATACCAGCTGGAGCCTAGTTATGAAAATTGTTCTTGAAATGTTTGGGGGCGGGTGCTGATGTGAGTAAGAGATGAGTAGTCGTGATATATATATGTGTGTGTGTGTGTGTGTTGATATTTGTAATTTTTTTCCCCAGCCTGCTGCCATTGCGTCTCACCTCAAGAAACAAATTGCTGAAGTTCTTGAGCAGAAGAAAAGAATTCAGTAAGTTAATATTCATAAGTTATTCCAAATAATTATTAAATCTTTCAATCCAATTATTTAAAAAAGAAATTTATTTAGTATTCATAAGACCTTCAATAAACACTACTAGATCCAATATATCAGGATCATTTAATAAATAAGGGAAATTATTTTTTTAAAGCAAAATAAATCTTTGTTATGTTTTGTTTTTTTCAGAATTTTTTCTATAAATGTAAATTCTGCAATGTTTGGAATTGATTTATAGCAAAAATTGATTTAATCTTGCAAAAATATTTGTTTTGAGGCTATTCAGAATGGCGGCAAATCAAAGTGCTCAAGGCTTGAACAGAGGTCTGTCATTAAATTTTCAGTAACTGAGAAGTGCAAACCGTGTGAAATTTATAGATGAATGTGTGATGTCTTTGGAAGGGCATGGATTTTCCACTATAAGCCTGAGTCAAATGTTCTGAGACATGAAAGTAGCCATCAATATTGATTTCCTTGAAAAAGGTGTAACTTTAAACAGTGCTTCCTATTACCAATGCCTTAGGCAAAATTCACCTTATTTATTGAATGATGCTCATATTTTCGAATACAAAAGACTTTTCATTTTTAATTTTTTTTTAAAGGGATCAAAGGAAAAAATCCTAACAGTATCATTACATAACACATAATTGGAATTATTTACATAAATTAACAACTGCTATTATTAACAGATATTTTTTGAGACCTATATATCCATTGGGATTAAAAAGGTTAAATATGCAAAAAAAACTACACCATATTTTTTTAACAATTTTTATTTTATCCTGTCATTCCATCATGTTGATATCTGATCAACAAATTTAGATTAATTCCAAATTGGGTTCATCAAACCTTTCAATCCAACTATTTAAAAAAGAAATTTATTTAGCATTCATTTAGAATATTAGTGATTTCTAACTTCTATTTTCTATGTTGGTTCTTCTCTTTCACCTCTGCTCTTCTGGCCACCATCTTTACTGTTTCCTTGCATTGCATCTCTGTGTCTCTCTTGGGGTCTTATTTGTTGTTATAACCCCAACTGTTTCAGTTCTTTGCTGAGATAACAACAACACAGACACCATTCTTATGCGTACATTTTTATTTTATACAAATTGCATGACCTTTGAAGAGAGTTGAGAGCACAGGTGGAACACAACCATTCTGTTAGGAACTGATTATTGATTCTTAACGTCTAGAACTGTTTTGGTCATCTGATTGAAGCCATTCACTCAGAGCTGTGGTCTTGGATTGACCTTGTGTTCATCTATCAATTAAACTGAGTTTTTCTATGTGTTTAATGAGTTAGAAGACTTAATTTGAATGCTACACTACATGTCAATAATATATCTGACCAACAGAATTTGCCAACTGCATCCTCTACTATAGTTTTTGAATTAATTTTATATCTACATTTTTTATGTAGTTTCTTAAGAGTTTTTTTTTTTTTTCAATTATATGATATCAAGTATTCCTATCTAATACTAATAATTTTCAAACAGTTTTATTTGGGACCCTAACAGGTACTTCCACTCTGAGTCAGAGTAGACTTTGGAGTGATGGCAATGAAGGGATATTCCTCACTCCTCAGAGTTCCAGAGCTGTAGCCTCACCGCTAGATTCAATTTAGTGTGATACCCAAGACAGCCCTTGTTTTAATGAGGTGAGGGTCTTACTTCTATGCAGGGGGTCCAGTCAACATATTAAAAGCCCTGTCAACAGGGCGATTGGTTGTCCTAATAAAATTTAATGTTAATAATCAATTATTTATAAATAATCTATTGATTTATAAAATGTCACACTATTATGATTTCTTTGTTGATTGATTTTTAAATTTTTACCTTGTAATATATATATTTTATTTTTTTGAAACTATTCAGAGAACAGCGAAACCAACTTGAAGAGCGTCTGCGACAATTTGACCAGCATCAAAATAAGACATCACTTGGTGGTTACATCTTTAATCCACCTTCTGGTGATCCCTCTCTTGGCTTGATTCACAGCCCTGCAGATGACAGCTCTGTTGGACATTCAAAGAATAAAACTAAGGATGTTCTGGATCCTAAAATATTAAATTCTGGTTCAAATGTTGCATCATTATCAAATCCTGATACTGAAACAGATCTATTTAATCGGATGCAAGATCAACAGAGTCCCAATTACCTGGCCAATGAGGCCCTTAAGCGTTTGCCAAAAGATATTGCCAAAGTCCAGCAATACCAACAGAAAATAATGCAGCAGCATGCTGAGCGGATCAAACGCATTGAGGAAATACAGATAGACATTAAACAGCACCGCAAAACTCTTAAAGACAGCATTTCTGGAATTGATCTGGCTGAAGCCATTTCAAAACCAGATCCAGCATCTTCTACTGCTGATCCATCAACCTTTGATCCATTGGAAAGCACAACAAAACCAACAAATGGTACATCCAGCATCTTTGATGTTCCTGCATCTTCAAAGAGCACTACTTCATTGACTAGCATCCACTCAAGTGTGTCCATGCCATTCTTGTCAACAGTTGAGCATGAAGCCCTTCCAAATTGGAATCAATCCAAAGATCAGATTCTGGGTTCTGATTTGCATGAGCCAGATGGGTCATCTCAGAATGGTACAGATTTTCTTCCCACTTACCAATCCTGTATACAGGAATCCATTGCAAGAAACTTTTTTGGATCCGATTTTCATAGCTCAATTTTTAGCATGGATGTTCAGAAAAGTAATATCAACAAGGAAAAGTGTCCAGCCTCCCCATTTGGTGTTAGCACTCAGTATTCCCAGCCTGAGGACCTTTCAGTAGAAGTGAAACCTTCAGAACCAAACACCCCTGATTTAGGCATTACCTCCAAGATATATGACCCATGTGCTTTCACTCCATCCTTTGATTTGGATTCATTTCCTACCGAGCCGATTCCTTCGTCTGAACTACAGGAAATTAGAAAATCACTTCCTTTTGATGAGACACTTGAAGATTCTGCCCAACCCACCCCTGTTCCTTCACTGACTGTTTCCCCCTATAGAAAATCATACAATGATGGTTCCAAATCTGAACCTAAGGAATCAAAGGTTCCTCATCTTACAGCCTCTTTGACATCAGACTCTACAGAAAACAAGGGTGATTTTCTTCAAATCAAAAAGCAGCTAGAAGAAGTCAGAAAACAGAAGGAAAAGCTATATCAGCATCTGATGGCTAACCAGTCTGAACAACAGGCCAAGGTTGAGCAAGAAGCCCCTCTTTCAGGATTGGATTTCAGTGACCATATGCCTTTCATACCTGAACTTTCAAAGCCCCCAAAGAAGCACCCACCTCTTTTAACCATGGCTTACCTTTATGGCCATTCTCCTCACGAACTCAGTGCAATCCAAGAAAAGGATAGCAGTATTTTAAGTTCACATCTATCTGATATGCACTCCAAACTTTCTATGTCATCATCAATTTGTAGTACATCTGAACCATCACAGACCAACTTGGATACTCTCATTTCTGGACAGCTGCTTGAAGAGAAAAAGCTTTGGAATATCCTTAAGATACTCAAACATGAAAATCTAGTAAGTATTGTTTTTTTGTTTATATTCTATTACAAAGATTCAAATGAAGTAATGTTTTTATAGAAGACTGAAGATTGCTGTTTTATGTTTTGTTTTGCATTTTGTTCTTGGTGTAAAAAGTCCTTCCCTCATTAAGATGTAGTGAAATCTTATGCCTATGTTAGTTGATTAAACTTTCTCATGAAAAAAAACCCTGTCAAATTAGCTTATTTTAAACTTTATTTTATTATGAATAATAATTTTGTTTTTATTCAATATAGTGAAATCTTATGCCTATTTGAAAATTATTAGTATTAAACTGAAATACTTCAAACCATGTAACTAGTTGCTAATTATTAGTATTAAGAATGTTTATTTGAAGCTATAATTGTTTACAGCATGGATTTGGTGGACATTGAGGAGATCAGAAATATTAGGTTGCAGGCTTGTGAGTTTCATCTGCAAATCACTACATTCTATATTCAAAGGGTTTCTCTATTTGCTTAGTAAATAATGCACATGGCTAAACCCAGATTCTACCATGTTTTCTTTCATGAAAATCTAATGATGTGTTGTTGATGATGCTGAAAAGATCCAAATCTTTCTGGTCATTTAAATGTCCCATATGTTTTAAATGGGTCTTCTGTGAATGACACCTTACTAGTGGTCATCACACCCAATCAGGCATTTTGCTTCGTGTGGTGATAGCTGGCAACTATTCTATATGATCCAAAAAATTTTGTTCTCCTTTTATAAAGGGATTTATAAATGCAAACTAGTAAATTCACCCTCTTGTGGACCACTATGGCTTTATTCACTCCACCAAGGGACCATTTTGAAAAGCCCTGGTTTACGTAGTGAAATAAGATACAGAAGATAAAAGTATTCTTTTTTTTTTTCTCTTTATGCTAATATATTTATCTTTCCTATATCTTTTACAGAACATACAGAATTGGCCCTAAGTCAACCTGAGCAATTTTTTTATAAAAAGTTAATTTTTAAACCAAACATATTCTAAGTCTTGCTGACAGGGTAGTGCAAGTAAATTTTCAGAGTTGGGTTTTTCCTCCTTTCTTGTTTTTTTTTTTTTTTTAATACATTTCTCTTTATCTTCTTTGTGCTTCAGTTTCTTTTCTTTTTTTTTCTTTTGTCCCTTGTGTATAGTGTTGGTTAGTAGATGCTCTGACAGAGGCCATGACATGAATTAGATGAGGTAACAAAAATTTACATTAATACCTCTACTTCTCTTGGAACATGTGTTACCCAAGAAATAAATAATTTGTAGATGTAGCCAAATGTCACTAAGACAAATTAATATATTTTTACAAACTTTAAATTTTATCCTGTAGAGAAAGTAGAAACAGATGTTGAAAGAAATAAAGACTTTGAGGACAACAAATGACAAATTTATTGAATAACACATGAAGTGTTGATGTTATTATTATTTATTTAGTCTGGTACACAGGCCTCAGATTAATTACAGCATTTGCAGTTACTAAGTAAATAAAGTTGGAGACCTTAGTCGAGGGTGACTAGAAAGCTCCCTTTTCAATAGCTACTACACCAAGATGTAGGGGAGAGTGCTACTCCATTCCCAAGATTGCTCCACTTTACTCTTGATCCTCACCTTATGGTGCTGAGTGCTAAGCGAGATGGCATCAAGTACCATTTTTTTGAGTTTTTGGTATGACTTGACCCGGGATTGAACCCTGGTCTCCTGGACCATTGGCAAACACTCTACTCATTGGGCCAATGAGTACTGAAGTATTAAAATGTTGTTCATGTAATAAGTGTTCATCTGCTGAATATTTGTTAAAGATATGGAATGTTCTTAAGAAGTTGGTTGGTTTTATGGCATGTTGTTATGTTTTTACGTACAAATAATTCAAAAACAGTGAATGAAAACACTGAACCAGGTGCTAGGAATTTAACAAGGGTTTATTTAAAGTAGGACAGAGAAATGCTTCTACCCAAAACAGTCACTTAACTCAAGTCTTGTTACGACCAAATGATGTCAATGTGTCTTCACTGCATCTATCATGGCTGCAATCCTTTTTCACTGTTGTCCCCAGGAAAAGTAACTGTCAAGGAAAGTACCTGTTCCCTCACAATTCAAAGAGGAACAACTCTATATTTTTGTTCATTAAGCTCCCCCTAACACATGTCAACAATTGTTTGGTTATTTAATGCTAAAATCAGTTTTATTTTATTTATTTATGTTTTTTTTAAATTTTGCAAGCAATTATATGGTTTTAAGTAATTAATGATTTCAGTCATTTATAAACAATAGCTTCAAGTAACTATTCTGAATACTAATAATTTATACACAATTATGTGATACTACTAATTGATTCACAATCACATAGTTTCAAGTAAACATTCCTGTTTTATAATAAAAATAATAATTTGTTAGCACATAGTTATATGGTTTCAAGTATTCCTATTTAATACAAATAATTTGCAGTTATATGGTTTCAAGTATTTTAAGCAATTAATAATAATGATCTTTAGTAAACAGTTATAGCTTCAAGTAATTTAATACAAATAATTTGCATACAGTTATGCTTTCAAGTATTCTTATCTAATACAAATAATTTTCAAAAAGATCTATTTGATCCATAAATAGGATCCTAATAGTGTGAACTTGAAGGTAATGACAATGAAGAGGTGACTCTACTCTTACCAAAGCTCCAGAACTGGACAACCCTGTTAGTGGGGCTTAGAATACACTGACTGTATCACCTTCAGAGGGGTAATACTCCCCCAAAAAGGGGTGTCCTAGGTATGACACTGACTTGCATCTAGTGGTTTCTCCAGTACTGGAGCTTTAGAGAGTGTGGAGTATCCCTTCATTGCCATTACTCCTAGGTCCACTCTAACCTAGAGTGGTAATACCTGTTAGGGTTCCATCTATGAGTCAAATAGATCTGTTTGAAAATCATTTGTATTTTATAGGAATATATGAAACAACTTTATACAAAAAAAAAATAATTATCATTAAATAGGAATAGTTAGTTTGAATCATATAATTCTGTATAATTTTTTTGTGTAAGGTAGCATACGACTGTGCTAACAAAGGATTATTATAGTCACATAAAAAAAAGTTTAAAATTTTAAAAAAATAAGTGAATGGAATGTTGACAATATAAATAGTTATGACTGTAATCAAACTTTTATAAATGAATCAAACTTTGGCATTAAATAACTCATAATGAGTTGATATGCCATTCAACCAATAAACCCAACCAAACATTTTAGTGTCACACCCAATATTGTTCTATTTTTTAATCAATAGTTATATTTATAAGCAACTCTTTTGAAATTGTTTTTGTTATTACACAAGAATAACACATGATTCTATCTAAAGAAAATTAAAATACTCTTCTTGTTCCAGGACAGTAGTCAAATTGGAAATAAAGCAGACAGCTCTTTTGCAGCTTCCAGTCCACTTCTGGCAGGTCAGTTAATGTCTTTCTTTGGTACAATTCATAATTTCTCTATCCCTATTAGCCCGGGGAGGTGGGGCTGTAGAATACACTAACTGCGTCTCTTCAGAGGGGTAAGATCCACCCCCAATAAGTGTCCTGAATATGTCATTAATCAATCTGATGGTGAGGCTCCAGTAATGCTAGAGCTCTGGGGAATGCAAAGTACCCCTTCATTGCCATTGTTCCCAAGACCACTCTGGCCCTGTAATGGTAGTAACTGATAGGATCCTATCTATAGGTCAAATAGAACTGTTTGACATTCAAACTGTGTGCAAACGAATGACTTATGCTTGAATTGTTAGAAATATAACTGATTGATCATTTAACTGTGTGTAAACAAATGACTGATATCAAAATGAATTGTTAGTGATACATAGCAATACCAGGAACTATTTAACTTTGTTGACTTATGTTTACAAATCTTATATATCTAATATATATAAATTAACTAGATTTGGCATGAAATAACCTACAATGGTTTATATGCCATAAAACCAAACCAAATCAATCCAATCTATTTCAATTTAATCTTTTGTATATATTAATCATCTTTTCTGCCATGAGCAGGATGTTACAAAAGATCAATTTTTAATTGGAGTACAGCTGGTTTTGAATTCAGAGTTTTCCTTCTAAACTGGAAGTGTAATGGTTATCATCATAGGAAGTGGATTTGGTTACTCAAGTTCAAATGTTGGGTGAGGTTGTTTGCATTTCACACAGTGCTAATACCCTTGGGGACAGTTATAAATCCAACTATTCTCTCCCCAGCTATGGGTAAATAGTAGGACAAACTAGGCTCTTTAACCTTGGTATGGCAATCAGTTTAAGTGAAGTAAAACTCTAAATTCAAACCAGTTGTAAACTTGGAGAGGGATGGGCTTTGCTTGGTCATTTCTGCCTAAGACATGCTTCATGAGTTTGAGCACCCATAACCAAACCAGGTCATGGAATAGGTCTGTTTTTGGGGGTTTTTTTTAAACTGGTTAGCATATCCAGGCAAAAGAAGCCAGTCTGCCCTCCTATTTATCCATAACTGGAGTGAGAACAAATGGAATCATGCCTTTCCCAAGGAGATCAGCACAAAGTGAAATGCAAATAGCTTTGTCTAGGATTTGAACTTGGGTTGCTGATACCTACAATGATAACCGTTACATTAAGAGCTCCTCAGTCTTTTGTTGTAGGTTGTTCAGAAAATAATGGCTGATTTTGTTACACATTTGAATTATAAAATCAGAAAATTGAACCTCTTTTTCATATTGTGTTGTTTACAAAATATTTTATCTTGTCCATTCTTCAGGTGTCCTCAGGTGACACTGTAAGTACTGTCCCTGGTGGCATATACTTAACTGCCATAATGCATATTTGTGTTAGTCCAAAAATCTGTATATGAGTATGTATGCTTATAGGCATAACATATATATATGTATATATGTACATACATATGGAGGTAGGTGATTGGACATAGGTACCATGTATATATGTCCATATGTGTAACTATAGTAGTTTTAAAAGAATACCTAATTAAGTTAGAGAGGTCAGCAGATTTTGATAGATAGAATAAAATGTAGTGATGAAATAGAATTTTTCATTATTAACTCAATTTACCACTCCTCATCCCATCGACTGTGGTGGAGCAGAACATAGACAGGAAAGTTAAGAGTTGACTATTGGACAGAATTGGATAATCATGTTAGTGGGGGAACAGTGCCCAAATCCATGTTGGGAAGTATCACATGTATCTCCCAATTGGGATGAATTCAAGAAGAGATTAAAAAACAGCAAGGTTATTCTCAGAATTAATTTTTTTTCCCCTTGTAGAGCTGACTTGAGGGTTAACCAACCTCAATGACTGATAGATCTCCTTTTGGAAACAATCACAACATTGGGGGAGTGAAATAAGCTGTTGAAAGATTGTCACATATACTGAAATTAAAAAAGGGAGCTGTTAAATTATCCAAATAATTTCTAGTATGTGTTTGGTTTTTTACCCCAAGGATAAGGAAATCCCTTTTAGACTATACATCTAGCAAGGGTAGAAAACTGGTTGAAGTAGAAGAAAATAAAGAGGTTCCATTGTCCAAAGAATTTCTACTATATTAATAATTCTTAAAGATATAGACAATACAAGTAAATTGGATTATTGTACTATGGTGAGTCAAAAGTTTTGCAATATTTTGGTAACTTATTTATTCTTTAAGCTACAACAAAGTAAAGTGCATCATGTTGCACTGTCTGGAGCCACTTTTGGAAGAATTACTGTTATAATACTTAACATGCAGAACTGCAACATCATAGTAAGAGACTTTGAACTCCAGCTGTTATATTCACCTTTTAACTAATACTCTTGGGAAAGGTGTAAATCCCTTCATCTCTCCAGTACCACTACTGTTTTACAAAGATGGTTTTGGCATTAAATAACCCCCAAAGGTTGGTATGCCATTAAAGAAACCAAACCAAACCTGAACCTGCCAGTTCTTTGATCTCATACTGATACCAGTTCTTGTCCTTCCAGATGACGAACTTTTTCACTGAAGCTTTCAACTCCTCTTGGTTGCTGAAGTGTCATGAGTGTAGGAAGTGTGCCACGTATCAGAACAATAATCCAAGGCAGCTAGGTCCCAACTATATGCTGGATGTGGCATTACTTTGATTCCCTCAAGTTCCTGAAGTTTATAATGAAAATTAGTTCATATGCAAATATTGCAAAACTTTTGACTTGCCTGAGTAACATTTATTGCTTTGTTTTACTTGAAAGCTGAAGATATTTGTATAACTTATATTTTTTCTCATACTATCAAAAAAGCCTACAAAAAAAAAAAAAATTGACCAGATAAAATTTAGCAATTTTCCTAATTTAGATGATTAATTTGTGCCTAGATTTCTCAATTTTCAATTTTGCTTTTACAGCAGTAAAGGAGTCTGACACCAGTGTCCAACTGCCCTCGGACATTACAGTATCTCAAGGCAGTCTTAGTGATCAGCCAAGTGTTAGTGAAGTATCTCAGCTCCCAACAAGCACAAAAACATGGGCTCAAATTCTCTTAGAGAGGTCACAGCTGAGAGCAAATTCAGATACTGAAACAACCCCAAGAATTCTCCCAGAAGTTCCAATCAGTACTTACAATTCTGAAACAGTCTTGAAAAACTTATGCTTTGATGCTACAGGTACACAGATTATTGGCCATAAAACTATCTCCCCGGATGACAGAAAGACCATCTTGGCATTGTCTTCAAGTCTTGGGTCACTTCACTGCGAACCAAAATCTTCTGAAACAAGTTCTGATGAATCCAAAATGATTTCTTGTGGCCATCCCAGAGATTCTCATTCTCCTTCTACACAAGTCCAAGACAGTTCTGAGGGTTCATCTTTGGCAAATTCTGAACTTCCGTCAACGAATTCTTTTACCAAAGAACTTCTGCAAAATCACAAAGAATTGTCTGAATTTTTATCTCGAATAATACAAACCTCAAAGACATTTCATTCTGAAATATTACAGCAATCACCTCAGGCCTTACCATTGGATGCCACTGATCAAAACCTGCAAAATTCCACTAGAATTTCTTCACCCCATGTTTCTACTATGGTTAGTCTTTCTCCTCATTGTCAAAACCAAAAAGACTTTACTTTAGTCTTGCATCCAAGTACTGTGAGTGATACAAATGCAAGTGCTAATGGTGAATTAACATCATCAGCACTTTTTCAACTTACTAGTACTACAAATCAGTCAATTATGGGGCACGGACCCACTCTCAGTGCTTGCTCCCCAAGTATTGTTGATAATATTGCAAATATGACATCTACTTCACCAGCTGATGCAGACTCCAAGACAAATTCTTCTGATGCTTCTTTGATTTCAGTAATTCCACAAACACTAGGTGCACAGGCAATTACATCCTCTTCTACAGTAGATGTCAGTAAAACAGTGAAACAGTCCTCTCTGAGTCCAATCACAGTCAATTCACCTTTACCTTTTCAGCCAAATTACCAGGCAAATGCTACATCTTCTGTTAGAAAAACTGCCAATTTAAAACCTAATAGTTTTTCTGAAACATTTTTTTCTCTATATCATCCTCCAAAAGAAGTATTGTCTTGTTATAAGGCTGCTGCTTTTTCAGTCTCTCAGGAGCAAACCCAAGATGAAGTTATAAACATGAGAACATCCAGCCAGGCATTTATTATACCATCGTCAACTCCTGAAACATTGCCAAAATGCCATCCATATCCCCTTCCTCAGCTGTCTAGCTTTTCCGAGTCATCTCACTCTCCTCATGTTTTCCCTGTAAGCCAGAATACTGCAAATCATAAAATTTCGGCTGATCTGATTTCACCTAACCCCCAAACGTCAACATCCTTGTCCGCATTGACCCAGTATTCACTTCTCACCACCCCAGAGTCTAATGATGATGTAGATATTAGCCCCTCTCTTAATGCTCAAGGTTATTTGATCCAGCAAGCTAAGAATATACCAGCCTCAAGTCCTGGGAATTTTCTATCAAGTTACTATTCTGTATCTGTCTCTGAGGGAACAGCTCCACCCTTTGCTATGAAAGCTACAGCTGGGGTAGAATTATCTAAAATATCAGAAAGTTTTCTGCCTTCTGTAACTACAGTGTTTGCTGCTCCATCACCTTCATCATCATCATCATCATCACCATCATCATTAATTCATAGTGGACCCTCAACATTGCTTCAATATCAACCTACAGACCAGATCCAAATTCAAACAAAGGAATCTCCAAGCAGTCCAAGCACTCCATCATCTACTTCTTCATCTTGTCAGATGCAGTGCACAATCCAAATGCAGAAATTCCTCTCTCCAAAAGTATCCAGCCAGATATCATCAACCAGTCTGCCTGATAACAAAGATGCAAGCAAGTTGAATCAGTCCAAATTTCCTGAGTCTTTACCACAAGTAAAATCTGTGCCATTATTACCTGTTGACCATGATCAACCCCAAAGCAATAAATCAAGTCCTCCTTCAGAAAATTTATCTTTAACTCAATACTCATACACATCTCCAGAGACTGGCAGTGATAAGTCTTTGCAGCCATCTAGTCAGATTAACCTTTTAACTTCAAACCATCAGTTATTACAAAAAACTGCTGCTGATGTTCAAGAACAAAAACCCAGTAATTTTGTAGTACAAAGAATTGATTCTTGGCAAAATTCAGAACCATTTGGAACTAATAATGATATATGGACATCTCTGGCCCAGGATATCTCCATGAACCAATGTTCATCGGAAAGTGGCAGTTTCAAATATACCAAATCCTTGTCAGGATCTTGTTCTAGTCATTCAGAAAAACAAAGCTCTCCTGAAGTACAACTTCAAATAAAAGAGAAATCTTCGACTGACTCATCTTCCAAAGATGAGTCTCCTTCTTTTGTCCCTCTGATGTACAACAGAAATACAACATCGTCTGACTCCACTGATACCACCCCAGAAAAAGTCTTACCCGCTCAAAAATCATTTCAACAAACTTTAGATCTAGATGGCGCTGTTGCAGAAGTAAGCAGTCTTATAGCAAAAGTATCTAGCCCACCTGAGCTCCCTGATAGCCATTATTCAAGTAAAATGGTTTCATCACCTGACTTGAGTGGCCTGAGTGGGTTGAGCCAGCTGTCATTACCCTCGGATATGATGGAAGACTATCAGCACTTGATACAACAAGCTCGGACTCTGGTAAAACGGTGCAAAGCAAATCTGCAGCAAGAGGATGAGGATAAGATTTATGCTTCAGGAGATTCGTGCCTGCTGAGTGGCATGCCTGTGGCATCTACCCAGGTTCTTTTATCTGAACCTGATCCATTAACTGATAAACAAAGTTTGTTATCCTCAGAAGATAAAAAATGTAAAGCAGCAACAAATAAAGACACCACTGAAATGAGAGGAGAACCCAACTTTAGTCTTGATCAGGTAAGTGACTTTTTTTTAAAACTCTTTGTATCTAAGCTGTGAGTATTTTTGCCATAAACTAAAAGTACATAAACCATGTGGCTAGAATTTCAACTGTTGATTCCCCAATAAAATATTGCAATTTTATATATAATTTCATTGTTTTTAATACATTCTAAATTGCCTATAGAATGTTAATATATTATTTGATTGCCTATAAAGCAGTTAAATGACACATTACAACATGGTAGAACCCACTAAGTATTAATTCTCTTTTTTTTTTAATCATAAATTCCATAATTTTTTCATCAATATTGGGTTATTCTATAATATTTTCCTCTGCATGGTTTGAAAAAAAAATTATGCCTTTAATTGAATCTAGTTTGTATATTTGATATATTTTAAGGAAGCCACAATGTTCACCTGCTGAAGAAAAAACATTTTGCATTTTATCTGTTATTAATTTATTTACTACTAAATTAAAAAAAAAACCCTTAGTGAACATCTAAGTGTATTAATTCCATAATTTTTGCCAGGGGTTAGTGTTAAATATAATACAATTGAATTTGAAGAATATAAAGTGTAACAAATTGATGAGGATATTATAATTGGAGATTTTCTTTTTCTGTAAAGACAAGAATTAACACATATTTTCACCAGATTTCTTGTTTAAATATTTTTTTTTTAATTGTAGATTTCTGACCTCAATGAATTGGGAATTTCAGATCAGCCAAATTTGAGTCTAGTATCTTCTGGTAATGATTCACCAAAAGTTGAAAAAGAAGGCCAAGCAGACAATGAGTTATGGCGAGATACTGGTAAGATGGACTATTTCAGTTTTCTAAAAGGTTTCTTTTAAAAGTATAGGTGTTTGTGTACAGGTAGGTAGTTAAAGTAGATATATGTAAGTAGCTTTGTATAAAGATCAATTTGGCCTCATGAGTAGTGTTCACCAATGATCCAGGAGACCAAGGTTCAATTCCAGGTTGAGTCATACCAAAAATTCAAAAAATGGCACTTGATGCTGCCTTGCTTAACACTCAGCATTATAAGGTAAGGATCAAGGGTAAAGTGGAGCAATCCAGGGAATGTAGTAGTGCCCTCCCTTACACCTTGGTGTAGTAACTATTGAAAAGGGAGCCTCTGAGTCACCCTCGACTAAAGTCACCAACTTTACTTATAACTATTATATAAGACTTATTAGGTTTTCAATATATTAAAGCAGGGATCTCCAAACTATAGTACACCATTATTTTGATTAATTTAAGGTATATTCCATGAAGCCAGAAAGTTTGGCTATCAAATAAAATAGGTTTTTTCTCAAATTTGTGCTTAGTTTATTTTTCATGGATTAAAAATAATAGAAGAATCATTTTCTAAAAGTGTTGAGTCCAGTTCAAGGATGCTTAGTAAAATACTAATTTTCTGCTAAGGCAATACCTGTGAAAAGGAAGTTCAGCTAAAACATCAGTCTAGAAGGGCTTCTGAATTTTTAATGACCTCCTCTCTCTAAAACAAAACAATAAAAAGGCTGTTTTCATTAGCTGGTTATGATTTGTATAAAGTATATGTGGTCCTTTTAGTAATCAGGATGATAAAGTCTTTACAAATGTTTTTCAGTGCTCATATTCAGATTAGTCATTGCATTCTATTATGTGATAGCAACTGTAGAAAAATCTTTATAGAAAATTAACATTTAATTTTATTTTATATTATCATTATTAAAAAAAAAGACTTAATTCAGGATTAAAGGTTCATTTGGACTTTAAATCATTAACTTTTAGCAGTGTCTTTTCCAAGGAGCCTGAAAATAGTCTTATACTGTATTGTAAAATTTATCTCAGCCACATCAAATAGCAACCATTCACAGCCTTTCTCTTCATGGAATAGCTTTTATTCTTTCACTGTTCAAAGCAAATTAGGTGTCTACTCACATGTTTCCACAATATTTATCTTTTATTTTAAATGCTCTCTAATGTGTCACAGGAAACATTGAGTCACATATGGCTCTCAAACAGTAAAAGGGTTAAACAAAGATGTCTGGGCCTTGGAACAAAGTTTGACTACAGTTTGTGCTTGATATTTTTATTCATATTTTTTTTGGGAACTCAGATACACAGTATCTGAAAGCCAAGAGTTAAACATTAATGATTTTTTCCCTTTTCAGATTCATCAAATAGAAATTATGCAAGGTCTGATGGTTATCTCACAGAAAATAAGGTAGCTGTGTCGGTAAATCCTCAAAGACTGGAAACCACCACTAGCCAATCAAAAATGATGTCTGACCAGACAATAACCAATTCTGTTGCAGCATGGAAACTGAAATACAGTCTGGCCACTCAAACAAAAAATGACTTAAAATAATATTTATACATTTTTCTCGGGTTGGCACACAGTTATAGAAAAGTTATAAAAAAAACAATTTATAGGTATATTTACATATTTTTTCTTCCAGCAACAATTATTTAGTTTTGAAAAATATTTGGGAAATTTTCATGAATTCTGATTTCTAAGAAATTTTTTTTTAAATTAATAAGGCGATCAAGCTTATGGTGATTTATAGTCAAGTTATGCTTAAAGAACCAGTTTCAACTAGATAACCAAAATTAAATGGCAATGAGCCTACTCAAAATTTAAATGAGTAACCATATATTTATATGTAATCTAAAGCTTGTGTGTTGGACTAAGCAAAGCTTAGTAAATTCTATGACCAAGCTTATTGTAAATATGTATAGTATTTTAATTGCTCTTATAAAAACCTAAACCCTTCTCTATTCAGTGGGGCTGGATTTTCAAATTGAAATTGACACATACATGTTCATTCAAAACATTTTTGTTAATATCAGAAATTTTTTTAATGTCCTACCTTAAATATTTTTATGTATATATATATATATATATATTTTTTTTTTTTTTTTACTATTTTCAAGGTTAATTTGGAGTAACTTTAAAGACCATTTTTGTATAATATACAAAAACAATAAATCAATACTATTGATTTATAGGAGAATCAATAATCTTAAACTCAAAGATTAGGGATTTTCCAGATTAAAGCCTTGTTTACAATGGATATGAATTTGAAAAAAAACAATTGTATGCAAATAGACATTTAAATACATGAGCAATCTCTAGAAATTGTAATCTCTGTCCCATAATAGTGGTTACATTTACATATAAGTTTCATACACAAAATGTAACAACTATTGAGACAAAAGTAGAAATAATTTTGTTCTGACTAAGCATGGCTGTATGCTGAATTTTGCCATATATCTCATTAATTCAGGTTAAAAGTACAATAAGAGTAACCTGCAACCAAACTTTTTTAAACCTCATTTTTCCTGCTTGGCCTGTTCCCCAATGATACCTGCATCAGAAAAATAAGGTCTAAAAATGTTTGGTTTTGGGTTACCCTTACTGCACTTTTAACATGGACTAAATGTTTTATGAACTATTCCTGAATATAAATTTGTTCAAAATAAAATTTTTTAAAATATTTTTTTAGAGATATGAGGAAATGGGCATTTTAAAGTAATTTTAATTTTTTTCCTTTCATACCTCGAGCATTTAAAGGGGAAAACTTAATGTAAATCTTGAAAAAAAAAAAATTGTATTTTTGAAACTCGTATATTTAAAACCAATTCAATTTTCTGTCTTCAAAGATTTCCAGGCAGCTGGCTGTGATGGCTAAGAAGAAAGAAATCTTCTATTTATTAATTTATGAAGACATTATTCCCCTTCAAGCAATAAAACATTTGTAAAAATTCTTTTTGGTGTTTTTTTTTTTAAATAGTTTCATCATCAATGCAAAATTTCCATGATTATTGCCAACTTTGATATACTTTACTAACCTTTTGAAAAATGTACAGGTTGAAGCAAATTTTATACTTGGGTTGCAGCAACATAATTGAAATGACATCTTTTATTGATTTGTTATAACTAGTATTGATCTTAAATTCAGGTATAAATAAAAGAAAATCTATTTCTGGATTAAAGTGTGGTATCTGTTCATCTTATTGTCTTCAAATAAATGAGGCATACCTAATCTTGGGTATTTCAACCCTATACTGGCATTTCTTCCATTACATCAAAGTGGCAAGAATTTTACTAGTCCAGTACCCATGTGATATTAGGGAATCTAGAAGTCAATCTATTATTTATGACAAGGATGTTGATATCAGAAGCTAGCAATTTTTAGTCTGATTCTGCATTCACAAATGACATAACTTTTCACAATATCTGGAGGCCATGCCTTGATTTAGTATTGTATATAAAATTAAAGACTCTGGGTTGAATATAATGCCCACAGTAAAATAGTTAAACTTGTTTGATATAACCTAATGTGAAGGTAATAAGTCCAACTAATGATATATAGTAACTGCCCCTTTACAGAAGACAATCTCAACCCCACAAAGAGCATCTGTGGAAACAACTACTTAGGTCAAATTCAATTTTGCAAGCCTTGCCGCACATATGACAAGCAAAAGAACTGTCTTTGACATTAACTCTCATATGGCTTATAGACCTACATACTTTGTCACATAACTAACACAAATTATCCATAGGTTGCTGAGTAAGGATCTGTGTACAATCAGCTTGTGAACGTTTGCCATCATGAGACCTCATATGACTAGCAAATCCAGTTTTGGATGAAGAGACCCTATGTAGATGTCACAAACATGTTCAGGTTGAAAAGTGTCAAGGACCAAAGTCAAGTCCAGTTTTTAAAATGCTCCTTTTAAGGTGAAGTGTTATATTCTCTGTACTGCCAATGTGTTACACCCATCGTAGATCACTTTTTTTTTCAAACTGATCAATTTTTCTGTCATTTGCTCCCCCTCTTCAATGTGTACATACTAAGCACCCTAAGGTTGTTTTTGATGACTTCCTTAAAACATTTCTTAGGTTTATGTATTGGAAATTTACCACAACTCTGTAAAACGACTGAAACATCCTCCATCCTATTAAGGTACTCAACCCAATGCATCTGATTGGATATGAGGAACATCTCAATACTGGATGTTTTGGTTTGCTGAAGAACAATGGTATTTGGTATAAGAGACTGGCATTTCATGTTTAGGGTCCTTCTAAGACAAGTTTTTTCAATGCATATATATTCTGTGAACATGAAAGAAAATAAAATGGTAACACTATTTTCTTGCTTTTTATAAACTTGTAAAAGGTGACCACATTTTCAAGGAGAAAATTAAATAACAAGAGAAGATTTAAAAACAAAACAACATATTTATTTAATAAAAAGCATTTATCATCATGGATGTATATTTGTGTTTTTTCTTTTCACCTTTAAATGGTGCAATTATTTTTACATGACAAGTATGTGTGAAGGGGAACACATAACTTTTGCTTTTTTTTTCGCCCAAGAAGTCTGGCAGAGAAAGAGAGAGACTTCTATCTTTCCAATAGTCCAAAGAAAGTACCTGTATTTCCCATGCTATAAAAATGCAACATTTGAATTATTTGGAAAAAAAAGATGCATTTAAATTAAATTCCAATCAGTTTCTTATGATGTTACATAGTAACTAGATTTCAAAAGTCAAGGCTTAATAAATGTATAGCTTTTTTCTCTCGTTTCCAAAAGATACCAGACTTCTCATTAAAAAAAAATATATATATATATATATATATATTTTGAACCAAAAGTCACTTTGGTACATTAAACATACATTTTTTTTTAATACCATCATCAATTATCAAAGATTTTTTTCACAATGTTATTCACATTACAAATTAATTTTTATTCACTTTCACTTCATTACAATTGAGACAGACATCTCCATGTTTACACAGAATGTAAACTAACACACTAGAGTAGAGCCTATTTTGTTGCTGTGTGTTAATTTTCCATGCATGAATATTGTAGACATAATCAGTTTTGTGAAGTAAATACAACTATTTCCATTACTTTGGAATTTTAAAAGATAACCTTTAGCTATACAAAATACCTATGTGAGATAATACCTCCTGAGGCAGCATTTGTATTTTCAAACTATAACCATTTTGATCAGCCTATCAGGCAATATAGAACTCAATTGATAGCTACAAATACTTAATGCTAAAATCTTTAAAAAAAAACAAAAAAAAAACCCAAACAAACACTATTTTGGATAGTGCACACACTAATCTTGGTTTATTCAATACAATTTTTATATATATATATATATATACACACACACACACATATATACACCCACAAAATACCAATACAAGTGTGCTTCACTCAGGACCTGTAAATACATTACTGCCAATGGAACATTAGGCAAATGTATGAACTACTGAACAAATCCATTAAGATATACTTTCATATAATCCTACATTTCTTAATATATCTTCAATATAAAATATAATAATTCTTTATTTGTGAATGTAAATCATATGATATCTACTACAACAGAAGGCATGAACTTAAATACTCCTCTCTAAAGTATATTGTTTGGTTTCAATATAGCATTTAATGTTGTTCCAAGTCATTATAGCATAGAAATTCCTTAACATTTTCTATATCAATAGTATTATAATTCTGCTCAGATCTTAAGAAAATTAATGGACATTTTGACAAATAAAAGAGTAACACAAATGTAATTAAATAGGCTCAGTAAAATTTTAGAGTGGATAAGTAGGCTCCCTTAAAACTTTTGGTATCACCCAAAAATGTTTAAATCAGAAAAGATCTCTAAGGTGAAGTGACAATAAAAAAAGGTTTCAAAAATTTGTATAGTGTGAAGTAACAACCCCCATCACCCTTCATAAGATGATGAATCTGGGGTCAGGTATGGTTTCAGAGTCAAAGTATCATTACCATTGACCCAGAATACTCAACACAATTTTCAGATTTATTGGAAGATTAAGTTGCCCAAATACATGAAACTCCAAGTAACGGATTTACAATTTTGTGGAACTCTGCTTTGATAAAAACATTCACCACTTTTAAAAAAAATTCTCAAAGTAAACTTTAGGTAATTATTCACCCCCATATCCTTCATAATAATATTTATATATAACAAATACACAGGAATCATTTTGAGATGAGGCTTCTTAATCTGAGAATTAATTTTTATTTATTGCGGACTTTTTGTCCTCATCTTGGTAGTTTTTGTGTTGTTTCTTCTTTCACTATGTTTCGGCCAAATTTCACCTCTGGCCTTCGGGGTACAATAGACAACAACTATGGAAGGCAGTAATTACTGGGTATACGGTTACAAGACTCAGCATTCCTATCTGAGGTCACGGTAAAATCACCTGAAGAAGGCCAGAGGTGAAATTTGGCCGAAACGTAGTGAAAGAAAAAACAGCACAAAAACTACCAAGATGAGGACAAAAAGTCCACAATAAATAAAAATTAATTCTCAAATACACAGGAGTCCCACAATATAGCAGGGTTCATGATATTGATTCTTAACTGTCTTTAAATTCTTACCTTGTTTTGATCTGCAAACATCTCCAATTGAGCTAGTCTTTCACCAATTTATTATTGACTAATAAATAGGAACAAATGTAGATCTTTTTATTTAGTTCTTTCAAAAAGTGTCAAATCAGTAGAAATAAGTATCGGAATTTTGATGTGTATATAAATTGTGAAGTTTCATTTTAGCATTTTCAAGAACTACTTGAAAGAGTCATTGATGTAAATATAGTTTTAAATTCTAAAATTTGGTATACACCATAATATGTTGTAGGTATTTGACATTTTTTTTATTAAAAACAAATCTCAATTTTTAGGTGTGATGACATTGACTGGCATTTAACCCTTTCACTTCCACTGGGACACCGGTGTACAAGTCAAATTTTATTTCAATCTTTAAAACACTGAACTCAAAGCATAATTTTGCATATCCAAAACTTAAAATAGATAAATAAATAAATAAATAAATAAACTTGGTAATGAAAGGGTTAAATGATTTCTTAAAATAAAATATGAAATTTTGTCTTGTATATAAATTGTGAATTTGCATCTTAGCATTTTCAGGAAATACTTAAGGGTGACTGATGTAAATATGTCAATATTTTGTTTTTAAATTGTGACATTTAGTATACATTGTAGAAATTTCAGGGTATTAATAAAAACAAACCCCAGTTTTTATGTGCAACAATGTTGACTGGCATTTAAATAATAATTTCTTAATGTTGAATATAAAATTTTGTCTGGTATGTTTGTATATTAGTGTTTTCAGGAACTATTTATGATTCTTTATGTAAATTGATATAGTGACCTAAATAGAAAGATCAACATATATTCTTAGGCAACAAAGAGGTAGAAGAAAAGGAATTATTTTAGATAACATCAGATTTTTTTAAGCACACCAAATGACAAAATTTGAAAAATAAATGCAAAAGTCTTCAAATAGATTTCACTTATAATCACCCATAGTTGAATGTCATTTACACCCACTCTGCTGTTGATTTCTTATAACACCTATGTTATAAAAGGGGACGATTGTATATAAACACACACACACACACACACAGACTCTATCTCTCTCTATACACAAAGATAGGAGAAAGAAAGAAAGAAAGAGTAATGCTTCAAAATGCATGTTATGTTGAAAAAAAGAAATAGGATACATCCAAGAATCATATTGTTGAGAGGGACAAATATTGTGGAATCTTTTTCTTTCTTTAAGATAGCCCATCTTATGTGACTGTAGCAATTAGATATCCATAAGCTTGTCAATCTTTAGCTAGGGTGTGGAGGTGGAAAAGTGAGCAAATCACTTCAACATGAGATGCTCAGGTGAAAAATGAGCACCTGGGGAAGACATAATACAAGCTATCTGGAGGCAGTCAGAATGCTATACAGACCACTGAAACCTTGTTGGTAATGTGATGGTACCATCAAATACCAAAGACGTAACAAAAACGATTCTAGTGGTAAGTGTCAAAACAGCTACCAAAATTATTGGGTTTAAAAGACAAATGGGCTTCATCCAAGAATCATAGTTGATATGGCCAAATGTTTTGGAATCTAATGCCCACAAATACATCCCTAAAACAAAAGATGTTTGAAACCAACATTAATAAAATATACCAGATTCTGATTTCATTACATATTTAAATTGATATGATTAATAACCTCCCTTAAATATATACTGTAATTATTTGTGTATAAGACAATATTTTTCCAGTCCAATATTATTATACACAAAAACTATCAAATTTCTTATACACACAACATTTACTAGAAAATAAATCTTTGCAATTTTTTACAAGGTCACCCTTGTTCTACAATTATTATATCTTATCAAGATAATAATCTGAGTTAAGACTTTCAGATTACTTTTAGCAAGTTTTTCCAAGTCAAAAGTGATCTGCAACTTTTGGTGACCTAAGCCAAAAGATCCACATATATTTTTATGCTACAGGTAGAAGAAAGGTAATTATTTTTGATAGTATCAAATTTAACAAAAACAAAATAAAAATAACACCAAATGACAAAATTTGAAAATTAATAAATAAAAAGTACACAAAAGTTTTCAAATAGCCATATGCTAGGGTCAAATCTAATTAGTCTTTGAATTGTCTGATGCAGGGATTGAACTTATGATTGCCAAGTAACTATTGATGCATTTGGATTTATAGTCAACTCAAACTGAAAGCACCAATTCCCACCAGATCACTAAAGTTAAGCAGTGATAAACCTGTTCAGTACTTAGATGAGTGACAAGTTTTGTAAGCAACCTAAGGCCTATATTTCAGACTAAGCAAAGCTTAGTGAATAACTATTGATGCACTTGACCATAAACTTTATAATGGTTACTGTTAAGGCTAAATCCATCTGGCTTTCTAAATATTGTCCAACCAGCATTGATTATTTCTATTAGTTCATTTTATCCAATCATATTCCTATTTGAGTCAATTTGGTGACATCTTATTTGCTTTACTTTAGGGCTGGAGACTTGAGTGGTCACAAAGTTGCTTTTATGAACCAAACTTCTTACTACCAGAGTTTGTGGATTATAATGTGTTTGGTTCTATGCAGTGTCATTACTCAAAGAGAAGTTATAAAACACTGTTATAGCACCACACTATCCTTTGGAAAACTTGCTTCAAAATTATTCTTATTAATTAAAAAAAAAAAAGAAAGAAATTGTGAAATTACCTCACAAAGTTAATTCTGAGTTAAAATCTTGGAAAAAAGATAAGGTTTTAATAAAAAAAAATTTTTTAAAAATCAAAGTCCAAGCTTTAATGCCAAGGCAATCAGTTAAATATTTTCTGCTTTTGGAAATGTTTTACAAAGATGTTACTATTATTGACAAATTATTGAAAATATAGTCACAGTTCTTCATTTGATTCTCTAAAATGGAACAATGTCTGTCGTACCTGATAATTTTCCTTATTCAGCAATAGCTGACAAAAATTGTAAAATTCTACTTTACAGAATAAATTTGAAGAAAAGTGTCTAGTTTATTCACTAATTATGGGCTGATCTTTGATCAGATCTTCAACAAACAAATTTCAACCCTGCAGCATTTAAGAAAAGGAATTATTTTTGGCAACATAACTTTCATCAGTCAGAAGCATTTGCCAAAATATTTGTGTTGCCATAACTATTACCTCACTAAGAATTATAGCAACATCAACATTTAGACACTGGAACCTTGTTGGTAATGTGCAAATCAGAGAGATCCAAACTTTCATCTAAATTTAAATGTTCATTCATTTAGCAAGTATTCTAAGAAACCTATAGTATATGTTTTTAATGGTGTTACCATAATTATTTGTGTATAAGACACACTATTTATCCAGATTTTTCAGTCCAAAAGTTAGGGCAGCATATTATAAGAACTGTATAATTAACTTCTTTTTAACACCCACATGCCTCATTATATTCAGGACAGGATGACAAAAGTAAGTTATGTTCATAGTCCAAACTAATGTGTTTTACGCCATTACAGAAAAATATCCACTAAAATAGGTTTTTATTTATAACAGTGTTTCTCCAAATGAGAACTTATTTTTGCCACAAGCTTGTTGCATTTTCATGTGAACATGTCTGTGTGCTTGCTCTAAATACTGTGTAAGATTTGGTTTGTTTTTTTTGTTTAATGGCATATCAGTCTTTGTAGGTTATTTAATGCCAAAGCCATCCTGCTAGAAGAACAGTAGCAGTACTATTTAATCCATAGCTGGGAGGATAGGGGGGTTCGGACCTTTCCCAAGGGTATTTGTCCGAAAGTGAACATAATAGTGCCACTAGAGTTTGAACTCACTCACTACAATTTCGCAGTCCATCACTTTAACCATTACATCAATAGGACCCCCTCCCAAATACTGTGTGAATTTTGTGTTTTAAGACAATATAAACTACATGAATTCTTATTTTTTGTCAGTACAAACTTAAAAAAAGTCAGCATGTATTATACACAAGAATTTTTTTCTTCAGAATTTCATAAGTCAAAAGTTAAGGGTGCATGTTATATACATAATTACAGTAATAGATTTTAAATTTGGTAAGTACTCTTAAATCAGTTATTTCTAAAGTGTATCCTCTTATGGTGTGTGTGTGTGTGTGTGTGTGTGTGTGTGTGTATGTTGACAGATCCGAAGGAACAACAGATCTACTTTCTTTCTTTTAAGTCATAAGCATTTGAGTAAGATGTACTTTATAAAAATGAAAATAACAGTGTTTTACATGAAATTATTGTTTTTATGTTAATTTGTGATGTGAATGAAGAGTTAAATGCCTGAAGATTTGTACCTGGGTGAAATGGCTTGAACAGAACATGCACCACACACCGGCCACATCAGACAACAGGCATAGTAGAGACTGACGATTACAGAATTTCCATATTTGCAGGTTTTACATAGGTATATAATCATAGACTCAAGGTTACACAATTTTAAATTATTAGTAAACATACCAAGAAAAAGATGTGTGTTCATTTTATATGTATGGGAAGGAAACTAAAGATGCGGTCAGGATAGTGAGATGCAGTAAGGTTGGTGGGAGAATATGGTTAGGGAAGTGGCAAGATGGAGAAGTAGGGATGTGGTGAGGTAGCCAAAGGATAAGAGCTAAGGATGCAATTAGTATGGTGAGAGAGAAGGGCTAGGGATGTGGTGAAGGTAAGGAATTAAGGATCCAGTGTAGGAGGGGAGCAAAGGGAGTAGCAGCTTGAAAACATTTGAAAACCATTGACTTAGATAATTCCCAATGTTAAATCATAATAGCAAATATAAATCACTTTTATAATTTGCTTGATTTAAGGTTTTGAAAAAAAAGGACTAATATTTACCGCATGGTAAGTCAAACTTAAATATAACGCTTCTTTTTTTTTTCTTTACTTCAATTCACTAAGGGAAAATATTTTTCAGTTTCAGTTTAAGCAGAAGTATAAAACACTCTTCTACCTTGAAAGACAAGAAACAAGTACATTTTTATGAAGTACATTTTAATCTAAAAATGTTTAATCCTTTTCTTTATTACACTGTACAGTTTGTTGGGTTTTTTTTATTTAACTAAGTTTTATATAAATCTGGATCAAATAAAGATGGCTCAAATTAATAACTTTACAAATCACTTTATATTTTGATACAGTATCATCCATAAGTGGCCATGTACCAGATTAAGTTTCATAAATTCAGTATCACCCATAAATAAATACATCCCTAACAATTTTTTTTAATAAAAGTTTAATGCTCTTTTAAGCCAAAGATAATTAGATTTTATAATTTCTAATGGAACATTATACACCAAAATGGATATTAGATATCATTTATTACCAAACTCTACAAACGAAAATTAAACAAATCTCTTATTTAGAGAATATTACTTTAGATAACAGTGGTGTCATGATTTTATTCTTAATTACAAAGTTTCAATGCAGTAGATTTTGGGAATAGATAATACGTAATGATAACCATTTTGGTTGTATGTTCTACTAGAAATAATAAAATCCTGATATCTTAGGTTCAGAACAGAGGATCTAAACTACAATCCTTGGGCTAGTTGTGACCAGATTTGATAAGATTTTATCTGGCTTGCAGCAACTTTAAATATTATTTCCAACCAAAATTCAAACATAGGTAGTAACATCCAGTGAACAACACAGGATATATCTGAATTATATTTGTCAAAAAGAGGTTTATGTATGCCCTGTAGTTAATGTGGTCATGTTTCAAGTTTTTAAACTTGATAGCTGGTATAGGTAGGTATGGTTTATTGAATTTTGATGACATTTACTCATCCAATACAATAGCCTTCAAGTAGTCAATGCTGACATTTGAAGATCAAATTTTGAACAATAATTAAATCTAGAAACAGCCTTTCTACAGTATTGGACAAAAAAAAAAAAAGCAATGAAAAAGCTGAATACTTATTATGGCCATAAATTTTAATGAAACTTTAATGGCTTAGACACACATAAGAAGTGATTGTTTTACTTGATTATTGTTTTCAAAGTTTCCTTAGTTGTAGCAAAAAGTCATAATTTTCTAAAAAGAAAATTCTAAGAATTTTTTTTGTATTTCAATAAAATCCTCTTTTTAGAAAATTATGAGTACGTTCAATACTGTAAGTCTTACAAAGAAAGTGACAAACTGTTGCAGCTATTTCAAACCACTAAAAAGCAAAAATGTTTTAATTTCTTATAATCCAACTAAATAAAATTAGTAAAATATGCAATGTGGCCTTCATACTGAAATATTTGGAGAGCCTTGGTTTAGAAAAAAATTAACTTTTTATGGGTGACACCGTATTTCTGTCTAAATTTCTGAGATAAGGAGTCATTTGTTTCAAACTATTGTCCTCATTTTGGTTGTTATATTCACAATGTTTCAAAGAGTATATCTTCCAGTTTTTTCAAGTAACTTTTGTCCTAGTCAGTATATTACTAATGCCATATTTGTGGCTTTGTCTAAATTGAATAACTATATTACTAATATGTAATTAATATTTGCTATTAATACCAAATTAATAGTTTTAACTTCTGTATCATCGATATCATAAGTATATTTTTAATTCAATTCTTTGAAAAGTTCCAGTGATACCCCCCTCCCCAAAAAAAACAACCCAATGATATCTTATTACAAATGTCAGCATTGGACTACAAAACTGGATGCTGAATTTCTTTTTTTTTTTGTCTCACTGCTTAGCATATAGTCCAGGTAGAAGTGACCTGAAGAGGAAAGATTTTTTTAGACCTTATTTTTCCTATGCAGGTATCATTGGGGAACAAGAAATGTTTTGATAAATGAGCCAGGCTTTCTTTGTTTCTTACTACTTTCTCAACATACTTCTTCACATTGGTTATTTTCTTTTCCTTCTGCTTTTCTTTTTTGTTATTTTTTCCTTCTTTCTTGGTGTTTTTCCGTCTCTTCCTTTCTTTTCTCCTTCTTTCTTTACCAAAACGTTTCTAGTAACTCAATAATACCTGCATCATAAAAATAAGGTCTAAAAATGTTTGGCTATAGGTTACTCTAACTGCACTTTTAACCTGGACTAATACACATATTCCTGACATGATTGTATCAAAATCATGAGTGGCAGTATTATCAAGAGAAACATTGACATCTACGAGTTATTCCCCTTACAGAGTCATTGTAAAAACATTTTTGTGGATTGAGTGAGAGCAAAAAATATTTTAACTGAGATACAACTTGTGGAGTGGTGTTCAAAGCAGTCATCGTGTTGGTGGGATGATAGTAGTTACGAGTTTACAGAAATATAATAAATAAAAGATATTTAAAAAGGCAGATATAAATAATCATTATTATATATATATTAATTAGTTGATGGAGAAAACAAAAAACAGCTATAAATAATCATTAATTAAAAGCACAAAGAAAAAGAAAGCAAATATTTAAAAAAAAATATATAATGATCTTCAGAGCCTCTTCATTCTAGATGCCAGCATTACTGTATGAAGGCTATTTATTTCTTTTTAAATATTTTTCATAACCATTGTACACAATTATTTTACAACAACTTAATTTGAAAAAATAAAAATAAAAACACCACTATGTTGAAATTGATTGGAATTTTTAAAAAATTTAAAAAGAAAGAAAAGCTTTATGCTCCTAAGATGAATATAAATGCTAAAAAAAAGAGTTAGTTACATTGATTTTTCATTAACATTATTGTATAAAAACAAACTAGATTTTTTTTATGTAAAGACACCCGTTATGCAAGGGAGGCAACTACGGCACAAAGGTTACTTCCCTTGTAAAAAGCCTAATAGAACAAATATAAATTTGAATGTAGGCAACTTGTGACCTTGTGGTAAAGGAAGCAAAAATTGAGTAATATATAGAATTTATATATAGATTACACTAAATCAAAAATGGTTAAATTTAACAATTCGATTTTCAGCGAGTCTTTTCTACGAACAGTGCGTGTGTATGTGTTGGAGGTGCAAGTGGTAGTAACCTCTTACTGAGGTTTTCTGTGTTCACTTTGCCTCAGAAGGCATGAATCCAATTTTCCCAGCAACAGAGTAAATAATAGTGCTGGCTGAGATCTCGAACTTTGGCAGGACAACTAGTTAAAGGAAAACTGAATTCAAACTCTCTGACATGTCATGAGCCAGTGTGGCAGGGTAAAATCTATTATTTTCCATGTCCTAAAGATTCAGGGCGAAAATCTGAATCTTGCAGTGGATAAAAAAAAAAGATGAGATGAAATGGGGTGTATGTATATATAAGTAGATTTTGGTAAATCTGACAAGATTATAAAAATGTGGATAAACCAAACACTTTGTAAGTTTTTGGTTTATCCACTTTTCCACTTATTTTTATCATATATATAAATAAATGATAATATTAAAAAATACAAATAAAATCACCCAACTCACAACTTAAAAATTTTATACTTTCTTAGTCATAATCAAGAAATTGTGAAACCAAGTTGTGTTTTATGGCTCTATTATATTTTTATATTGCAACTGTTGGTACATGCAGGCTGTTGCAACTGTAGTGAAATTGATCCTAAATAAGTGTTCCACACTTATAGTAAAATATTAGACAAATCTAAGATTCATAAAAATCTTAAGGCATCTTACTAGGGAATTGAAAGTAATTTTGCATATTAACACTACAGTGAGTCCCACCCTCACTGAGACTCCACACTTATAGCCTTATGCCATACTAAGTTAAGCTTTGTAAGCCTTATGCCATACTAAGTTAAGCTTTGTGGTGAACAAGCTGGTCTTGCAGACTGATTAATATTGCTAAAGGTGTCCCACACTAGTGGCTTTGAGCTACGCTTAGTAAATATGTGTATCTTGTATAAGACAGCATGTCAGTACAATTAAATGATCATATATTAAAATGAAAATAAGTTGTTGTAAGATGATTGTGTGAGAGAAGTTCTAAGGCCAGTTTTCAGATAGCAACAGGAATTATATCTTTTTTTTTTTTTTAACAAATCCACACAAACATTCATTATTCGTTAATGCATCCATTCATAGTCATTCTTAGAGCAGAAACAAGAAAAGTCAATTATAAATTTCTAAAGTTGGTGAAGTGCAAAAGGTATGCACTTCTGAAAAGCAAACCTCAAGAACTTTCACCAATCTGATTCTGTAGCTGCTTGCGTCGGTGTGTGAGTTCCTGGATGCGAAGGAGGTTGCGTTCATGTCTTGTCTCCAAAGTTTGCATCAAAGGGCCCATCAGCACTTCCATGATAACACTTAGGCTGCGACTGTATACTGAATAAAAAAATAAATAAAAAACATGACAAATGAAATGACACATTTACATTCCATCTTCTTTCCTCTCTTTCTGAAACAATCTTTAATAGTACTGTGATACTAATAATGATATTAAATATGATATCCCATAAATATGAGATGATTCCCTTACAGAACAGTGAAACTGTCCTTCATATTTGTGCTCCACTAAAACATCAATTTAATTCAACAAATTTGAATTTTGTCTGAGGAGTTGACAATAGGAAGCACTGTTTACAGCACCAATTTGGAGTGGCAAACCCATGTTTAGCCCATTTGTATACATTTTTTGGTCTAAAATATGCTTTTCTGTATACATCACACATTCTTCAGTAACTTTCACATGGTTTGCACTTCTCAGTCACCAAAAATTTAATGATAGACATCTGCTCAAGCCTGTCATACTCTGATTTGGTGTCATTTTAGAAAGCCTTAAAAGAAATATTTTTGCAAGATTAAAATAATTTTTACAATAAACCAATTCTAAGCAATGCAGTGTTTACATTTATGGAAAAATATTCTGAAAAAAAAAAAAAAAAAAAAAATTCATTTTGCTTTTTGTAAAAAAATTCCCCTTATTTATTGAATGACCCTTGTATATATGTATTTACCCAACCCCTTCACCTTGTGCAGGATGAGACACAAGATCAAGTTTTAAGCAGAGTTTTCCTTTCCCCAAACTGGTTGTTTTACCAAGATTAGAGAACCCTACTATCTATCTATAGTTAGGGAGAGAGAGATAGATTCATGATTTTCCCAAGGGCATTAGCATGAAGTGTAATACAATCTTGTCCAGGATTTGAACTTTGGTCACTAATTCCATTTCCTACAACTATCATTACACAAAGTATATATATATATATATATATATATATATATATATATACACACACACACAGAAGAAGAAAAAAAGAAGAAAAAAACACTCCTTGATTATCAAAGATTTCATGTCTTAGTTGTATCAGATCTTCTCACTAGGATGACCCATCCTGATCTCATAACATGTTTTACTTTCATTTTTAGATGAAACATTAATCATTATCACTAATTTTGACTGGTACTTTCTTTCCTCTTGAATCCTTTCAGTTGCCTTTTTATCAAAACTCAGGTCGTCATTCTACAACAGCAAGCAAAAATTGCCCTTTCCTATTAATAATGACTGCCTTAATTCAAGATCCCTGATTAATCCTATTTTTCCTGAGTTTTCATGAATTTTTATAATAAAATCAGTAGCAATGTATTTACATTATATAAATAATATGGAGGTGTGATTAGCATAATGGTTATTGAGGTGGGAATCAGTGACCAGAGTTCAAATCTTGGATGAAACTGTTTGCAATTTACTTTGATCTAATGCCTCTTGGGAAAGGTATGAATCCTTCTATTCTTCCCTCAGCTAAGGCTAAATAGTAGGAAAGACTGAGGTTTTAGCTTTAGTTATGCAATCAGTCTTGGAGAAGGAAAACTCTGAATTCAAACCAGCTTTATCCTACTTAAAAATTGACCTCATTGTTTGCAGCCAATATTAAGCGTTGGCAGCTTGAGCTGTCCTTTGTCAGTGGTTGACTTCACAGGAGGTGAGAACCCTTTTAAAGATGTCTTTGTATCTCTTTTGGTGCCCACTGGATAGCTATCTGAAAAACTGTAATCTATGGGAAGGGTTGGTCTTACATTCTGTCAACATGATCTATTGGATTATTTCTGAAGGTTTGATAATTCCAAAATGAGAAATTTGTGCAAATCTTTATATGTTATTTTGATTTCTATCTGAATGAATTTTTTAAAATATTTACAATACATTTTTATAGTAAAACATCAATACAAACTTATTTATACATATATTCTTATTGTCAACAATGCTTGCATTAATTACTGTTCACTGACTATTTTTTTTTTGTCATTTTCATGCATTTCAATAGCAAAATCATTACCAAAGATTAAATATAATCCTTCTATGATTATATAAACAATCTTTAGTTGGTTGTGTTTTATGACATATGTAGGTTATTTAATGCTAAATTCAATTTATACATATATATAAGATATGATTTGTAAACAAATAGTTTGAGTTTTGTTTAACAACATATCAACCTCTGTAGGTTATTTAAAGCCAGAGGGGTTAAATTGTTTTTGTCTTTTGAGCATATTAGAATATTGGGTATGGTTTAGGGTATGGATTTTTTTTTTTACATATTTGGTATTTGATGAAGATTTCCTTTGGTTTGGTGTTTTTGAAGAGGTCCTTTAAATTGCTTAACTGTTAGTATTTTGGACGAATTTGTCTAAACCTGTCACAGTTTATAAAAATGTGTTTGACTGTGAGGGGTACTTTGCATGTTGAGCATATGGGGGGGGGGTGTCTACTCTTTTTAGGAGGTGTGAGTGAGTAAGGTGGGTGTAGCCAATGCAAAGTCTGAAGGGCATCACTTCTTTTTTATTTCTTCTGTAGCCTGCTGGCCCTCACCTATGGTATCTTATATATAGTGAAGCTGGTTCTGTGTTTGATCATCCCAAGATTTTTGCTATTTCTTAAGTATGAATTTATCAATGATTGGTTTTAGGTCAGTGTATAGAATTTTTGTATTGGATATATTTGCCAGGAGTGTTTTTTTTTAAAGCTTTGTCTGCCCTTTCATTTTCATGTATACCAATATGGCTTGGTATCCAGGTGAGTATGATGATGATATTTTTAGAAAGAGCGTTCATTTTGCACTCCTCTGTGAACCATGGTTTATTGTGTTTTGGGGATAGTTTTATTGGCTATGGTAATGAGGGTGTTGGTAAAATGTATTATGGGTTCTTTTTGATTTGTATTTGATTCTTGGATTAGTATCGTAAGGCATAGTCTTTTTTATAGGACTGCCAATTTGCTTTTTTTTAAAATTCCATTGTGGGGATTTTGTTTGTGGTTTTGAGTTTATATTGTAGAATTTTCCATTATTCTTGGCTATTGATCAATGCCACAGGGTTCTTTGCATTCTTTCCAGTTATCGTCTATAAAAATTGATGCGTCACTGAGGGTTAAGTCTATGGTAGAAAATGTACAAGAGTATGGATCAAGGTGGGTCTGAGATTTCTCATTGTGGAGGCATAAATTGTTGCTATTCATGATTTTTTTTAAGGGTCTGGTGTCTTTTGTTAGTTGTTTTACTTCCCCATATTATTTAGTAGCTATTAAAATCTCCCATCAAGATAAATGGTTTAGGGAGTTGTTTTATCAAATTATTTAGTTCTTTTTCGTTTATGGGATCATAAGGTGGGATATATAGTGAGCAAATGGAGACAGTTTTGTGTAAGGTTGCTGAGACTGCAATTGCTTGCAAGTGAATGTTGATGTTGATTTTATTTTAATTAGGATTGATACTTCACTGAAACTCTTTGTCCAGTATCATTTATGTAGTTGTACTGTTCAAAGGTTTTCATATCTGGTTTGTCACTACTTTTTTTGAAGGTTTCTTAGCAGTAAGGTTGAGTTTAGCTATCAACAGGAGCAGCTCATAGTAATTTGTCTTGAAACAATGGCAATTCCATTTTATGACTCATACTTTTTAATCTTTGTTGTGTGCTTGATGTTTATTTTGGTTTTAATGTTTTGATTTTTTTTATTTGGATAGATTCAGCATTTCCAATGGTTGTTAGGCTTTTTGATCTGATTTTGTTAAGGCTTTTTGGGTATTTAGAATTTTTCTGTTTTGAGGAACTTTCTTGGCTCTATGTTTCTATTAGTTCAACTTTGTTCTCAGTTTCAATTAATGAGATTCTTGATTTATGTTTGTTAGATTCCTTCTTCCAAGGAGATCTTTCTTTTGGGGTTAGTGGTAGGTTTTTATTGTTATGCAATTTTTTGGTAGAGGATTATTGGGTTTGGTGGTAATAGTAGGGATGCTTGGGGTTGGTTCTTGTTTGGTCTGCCTTTTTGGGAGGGGTCTTCAGCTTCTTTGGTCTGGGGTTGGAGGTTTTTCTTTGGATCTGGTTCAGCATGGGGTTTGGTTGTCAGGTTGGTCAAGCTTTCTCTTAGTAATTCTATTTGTTTTCAGTTCTTCCATTAGATTTATCAACTTGTGTTGAGTCATTTGTGGGTTTGGCCACATTTGCATAAATTGTGACTACAAACTTTTCCACCAACTTCCTTGCCTCCCGGTATGATATATCTTATTTGTTTTACTTCTAATACTTTTTTTCCCATATTTCAGATTCTTTTGAGTTTGCTGCATGATTTTGTTTTCAGTTTACACAATTTTGTGGTTGTTTACAGTCTACGTGGTCTATTTCAATTTCTCCAGTTTTTACATACTGAAGGTCTGGTACATTTTTCTTTGTGGTACTCAAATTTTTGGCAATTGTGGCATCTCAGTGGGTTTGGTATGTATATTTCGACTTTGGTTATAGTGTACCCTATTTTTATTTAGGTAGGAGGTTTTGGGGTGTTAAAACTAAGAATATACGCGTTTGTTAGGATTGTTTGGTTATTTTTCTTAATGGATATTCTTTGGGATTCAGTGACATATTGTTTGCAGAGGTTAGTTTTTATCTCATCAAGAGTACAGAAGCAGAGATCTGGACTTCTTACTACATCCTTTGATGAGTTCAGGGGGGGGGGGTTTATTTTGAAGTTATAGAAGTATTTTTGTGCAAGTAAAAGGTCATAGAAGGATTTCTTTGGTACTTCTACCAGTAAAGTATTGTTTATTAGTTTTTTAACAGATTTAGGTTTTATTAGAGAGCTGAGTTTTTTTTCAACAATAAAGGGAGACAACTTAGTGACTGATGTATCCTCGTTGATTCCAGCACTATAAATTTGGGGAAAAGGGTCTTATCTGAGTCAGACTCTGCATGTGAATCCTTTAAGGTTTGAGATTTGTCTTTTGGATTTTTTTTGTTTTTTTTGTATACATGGGGATTTTAGATGAGTTCACTGACCTATAAAGGGAAATGTCAAGGAGGAAACCCATTCACCTTGGCAAATCAAGGCTACACATTCAGTATACTTACACTGAGGAGAGGGACCGACAATTTGAGATCTCTAAGTTTTCATTTCCAAAAATTACTACTCACCTAGTGATAGAAGGGGAAACACAGGTCTTTTTTCAGTATGATTGACCCTGTAGACACCACTTTCTGATGCGGAAACTTACAAAATACTTTTGCAGGCTTCCAAAAGAGAGCTTGACATGACCAGCTGATTGATCGGATCAGGCCTCTCCGACCACCCGTCTAGTTCAGTAAGGGTCAAAGTGGAGTTTTGCTAATCATGTTGTCACTCAGGCAACTGGGTCACAGACAGCTCAGCCACCAGGATCCAATTCTAAAGCATCAAGGCTCACCACCCACAGCCAACAAGTGTTCTCATTGGGAGGTTCTTACCCCTTTACAGGGATGCAGTTGGCATATTCTGCAGTCCAAGCTGACAGGGTGGATTAATCATTTGTTTGTACAAAATGACATGGTTACAACTACTGCTATTTAACACTAACAATTCAATTTGACATCAGTTATTTGTTTACGCACACTTAAACATCAAACAGTTCTATTTTAAACAATTCAATCTAGCTTAAATCATTTGTTTGCAGAGAGTTTAGATATCAAACAGTTCTATCAGGTGCTACCACTCCAGACCAGATTGGATCAGGGAGTGATAGCAAGCAAGGAGTACTCCACATTCCCTAAAGCTCCAGCATTACTAGAGCCTCACCATCAGATTTAATGTCATATCCAGGACACTCATTTGGGGGGAGGGGCATGTCTTACCCCTCTGCAGAGATGCAGTTGGTGTATTCTACGGCTCCAGCCAACTGGGCTTGTTACGATACCCCCCGTCAGCCCCCACACATCCATCATTCTTCTAACCATTCACTTCTTGGCCGGTGATCAACTAGTGGTTCCGATAGGGGTAACGCACATTTCTTGCCACTACAAGAATACAATCGAGGGAACAGGATAAAGACAGAACAAACGAACAAACATGAACAATATGCTTGGGGTTAACTCAAGAGCAGAAAGGGAGTTATGCAACACCTTGTGCATGTGCAGACTAACGCTAGTGTGGATTCTAGCGAACTTCTACAAAGTTACTGGAATGCAGACTCATCTTCCCTCACTGTGACTGGACCCTCATGTCATGCTGACTCACCTCTCTGCTACGGTGTCCGGAGTCGACCGCCTCTGTCCGTGTCCCGTCGCCAACTGCGTGAGCTCCTTTGTCCAACCAACTCTCTTCTCGCGTCCCGTTACCACTTCCGGCCACGCCGAGATTTCAATTCCAAAACCCTTTGTCTGGTTTCGCGCCAAAACAGACAAAGGAATCGTCTGCTTGGCTAACAAACAGTTTGTAGGTAAGATTTTTAAAATGAGCCAGAGCTCATTTGTTTACACACAATTAAATGGTTCCAAGTATTTCTTTGTAATACAAGTCATTTGTTTGCACAGTTACATGATTTCAAGTATAGAAAAATATGAAATATTTCTATTTGACCTATAGCTGGGATCCTAACAGAGTGGATCTGGAAGTAATAGCAGTGAAAGGGTACTCCACATTTCCAAAAGCTCTAGGACTGGAGCCTCACTATCAGATGGTTTAATGTCATATCCAGGACATTTGTTGAGTAGTTTTATCACTTTGCAGAGATGCAGTCAGTGTATTCTACAGCCCTAGCCCACTGGGCTGAAATCTTTAAATAAAATTTATTAATTAAAAGCAAAAAGTACTACTTCTTTCTCATAATAGTTGTTACATTTCAAGTGAAAGACAAGTGAGGATACGCCTTGTACAAATGGAGTCATCTTAAGGTACTTTAACACATGCTAACTAGAAAAGAGTGAGAAGTAACACAACAATGAAGATGAGATGTATTTAAAAAAAAAAAAAAAAAAAAAAAAGATTTTTTAAATTGTATTCTCATTTATGATCATTCATTATATTGTTTGTTTCCTCTTTCAAAATATATTGCATACTAGTCGTAGTTGAGGACTACATGGAAAATCCATGTGTGAGGTGTGCCTCACAGACAGTTGAGCCACTTACTGGATATTTTTACAACCTTTTAGTTTCCTTTCCTGTTAATCCCAGAAATTGGTGCATTGTGCTAATTGAATTTTGGTTCATCTTTGCCATATGAATAGTGGCTGTTGAAGTGAACACTTCTGTTTGGGTTATTGAAAGGAGTTCTGACAGGTTATGATACATTTAATAAATTAAATACATATGCAAATGTAACAACTATTATGATACAGATATATATATCTTTTAAATCAATTAAAATTGGAAGCCAAAAAAGAAACTTACCTGAAGCATTGTGAAGTTTTGTAATCAAATCCATGTTGGGTTTCCTAGCCAAACTCTGGTAGGCCTCTTCTTCTTCCTGGCTAAAAATTCTGGGAAGTTCCACAAGGGATTCAAGACAAGCCTGGCCAATACTTGTACTAGGAACTATGTGAAGTGGGATTTCAATTCTTTCATATCTGCAGTTACACACAAAAAAAGTATTAGTTCATTTAATATCATTAATTTTATTATTACTGGTAGGACCAGTATTTATTTGTTTGTTTATGCCTCCTTAGGCATCCCTCCTCTTTACAATCTTCTCACATCAACTTTTAAAATAAAAACCCTCTTTGCACAGAATTCATACAGTATCTATAAACAGGTCAAATTCTGTTCAATATTTAATCCAATAGTTCCCAAAAATGCCCTTTTAATTTCTTTTTCTTACCATTATTTCTGAATTCATCCAATTCAATCTTTAAATTTTCTATGCTATTGCTGTTTTTGAACTGATTAAGCAATTTGTTCTAAAAACACATTAGCAAAAAAATCCAATTGGTGAAAAAGACTTAGCTTTTTAAAAATCTGCCTTGATAGTAAATTTCCAGTTTGAAAAGAAATATTAAAAAATATCTACCATAATTATAGAATTACATTATTTTGAAAGTTTCAGTTAGATTACTTCTAATTTTTCTTTCTAGTAGTTAATTTTAATTTTTCCATTCTCCTCCGGCAGCTTCAATCTTTTACTCTTTTTATTAGTTTTGTCACTCTTCTTTGTGTGCTATTCAATCTCAATATTACATTAATTTCTATGTTTTGACATTGGAGCCCGGACCTGAATACAATATTCTATATGAAGTCTCATGAGGGTTTTATATATTTTTAAAACAACATTGTCCTCCCTTCATTCAATATTTCTAACCAGCCAGTCAATCATTCTATTGCCCTTGATACAATAGACAAAATATGATTGTCAGTCTTAAATGTATCATAAAAGCCAATGCCTAGTTGCATTCCTCATTCACTTTTTTTTGGTTTCCTTGTTGCTTAATTTATATTAAACTTTAAAGTTTTTGGATCTAATAAGTAGTATTTTATATTTTTCTACCTGCAAATAGATTTATATCTGATTTTATATCATTAAGTAAATCATTTGTTCATTTTAAAAACAACAAAGCTCCCCATACTGATCCCTGAAGAACACCGGAGGGTATATTTTGTGATTTAAAATAATTTTTACCAATATTAACTTTCATAGTTTAATCAAAAAATATTTTACAATATTTACTATTTGTTTTAGAAATACCTAATTTTTTTTTTCATTTTAACAAGTTAACAATAAGATACAGTATCAAATGCCTTTTTAAAATTCAAATATATAATATAGCATGAGAATATTTGCATTTTAAAAACTTAGAAATACTTTATCTAATTTATATTATCATAATAATGAAAATGACACTATATTATTGAGTCAACCAAAAGTTTGTTCTACATTTGTCATTAGTTGGTATTAGAGCATTTGAAACACTCCCTTTTGCCATTAGGAGAATTTGAATTAAATCAATTCAAAACACTCACTTTTGATTGTATTGTAACAATTGTAACATCAATCATACATCTAAATAAAATTTTGTCAAAATTGCTGTATATTTTTAAAAAATCTTAACATAAAAGATAGGAGAAAATATACCTATGTTATTTTTACTCTGAAGTAAAAATGTTGCTTAAACACACACATTAAAAAAACATTGTATTTCCCAGAGAAAATAATGCAATGGATCAAATGTGTCAAAATTTTGTGGCCTTTTGTGCTGGAGATTTCTCTTTGAACATTTATTATTCATTTCTAAGTTCTATAGCACTAAAATTCTCCAACCAAAAATAAAATTGCATAAATATAAAGAGGTGAACTTAATTTTTGCACTGCTACATTTTAACATTTTGGTCACAGAGGTGTGCTTAGCATAACAGTTATCATCATAGGAAATGGAATTGGCAATCTGAGTTCAAATCCTGGACAAAGTTGCTTGCATTTCACTTCACACTAATGCTTTTGAGAAAGATATGAATCCATCTCTTCTCTCCACCAGCAATGGGTTCTTTAACCTTAGTAAAGTAACCTGTCTAGGAGAAGAAAACTTCAAGAAACCAACTCTATTCTGCTTAACAAATGCACCTTGTGTCACATTCTGCTCAAAAGCAAAGATGTTAGGTAAAAACATACAAATGTTCTTTCTGATTGGTTGTCAAGTTACCTCAAGACCACACAACTAGTTATCAAGATACTCAAAATAGTTGAATACATTTCAAATAGACCTTGTATAAGAAATACTCACTGATTTTCAGAAAGTCCTATCTTTCTAGATTGAAAACATGTCACTTGAATCTTGTTTTGCTGAAATCAAAACAGTAAAACATCAATTTAGAGTATAATAAAAATTTCTTTTTTTAATACAATAAATTTTACAAACTTAAAATGTAATATATCACAAATAATAAAATGGCTTCCTACAAGTGTATGCATCAAAACATCCATTATAATCTATATGCACCAATTGCATCTTCTGTTTTAAACAAAAATCCTTCAAAACAGGAACCAGTGACAAAAATCTAGTTCTGGAACTTTTGGAGTGTGGAGTCACCTTTTCATTGCTATTACTCCCAAATCCAATCTGATCTGGAGTGGTAATATCTATTAAAGTCCCATCTATGAGATAAATAAATTTATTTGAAAATTATGAGGAATACCAGAAACCATATAAATCGGCAAACAAATTATTATCATTAAATAAGCATTGTTACTTGAAAGCATCTAATTGCAAATTATTAGTATTAGGAACACTTGAAACCATACAACTGTGTGCAAATTATTTGTATTAAGTAGTTACTCAAAGTAACTATTGTTTACAAATGATTATTAGAAGATATTTGAAGCTATAGAATTTCTTCAAAAAAGACTGATTTTGGTATTAAATAACTCAACAATTGAAATACCATAAAACCAACCAACCAACCATATACAATGGTGGAAATAAGTATAAGACACCCCATTAATAATTTTCTTATTACTGCACAAATTCCTCTTTAAATTCGTGTGTAGTACCTAGATTCAATGGTTTTAGTATACATATTCAATTTTATAACAACTTTCCACCAAAAAGAAGTTATTAAGAAAAATAGATTTTTGAGGCTGGAAATAAGTATAAGACAGTTTTGAAAATTTGTATTTAACAGCAAAATTGTACAAAATTCAATATTTACATTTATTCCCTTTCAATTGTAATACTTCAACACACTTGTTTTGGATTGAATCAATCATCATCATCATCATCATATCGTGCTGGCAGCACGGATATCCCTGACCCTCTCTCGCCACTCCTCCCTATCGTTCATCGAGCTATCAGGCCCATCCAAATTAAACTTTTTCTCATTAGAAAACACCATAGTTTCCCATTTCTCCTTTGTCCATGTTATTTTTTTCTTTATCCAATCTACATGCATCTTCCTGTGTTTAGCAGTTAAAGCAGGGGCTGTCTGTTTCAATATACAAGATTTGGCGATTCATGGAGAAATTGACAAACTCTTCTTGGAATGATAGGTAAATTCTGAGATTTTTTGCAGAAGAATTTGTGCAGTAATATGAAAATTATTAATAATTTAATGGGGTGTCTTATACTTATTTCCACCACTGTATTTCTTTAAATGAAATGAAAATACATTTTACAACTAGTATAGATCCCCCCACCCCACCACAAATAACAGAATCATTTATATATGGACCAACACTTGTCATTAGGATCAAAGTGTAGTATCTGGACACATCAAAATGCCATAAAATACGCAAGTGAAAGTTATTTTGAAGAATAGAAAATTCAATACTTCCTCAAAAATGAATAGAAAATAAGAAAAACTTATAAATACATAGACGATAATTTTAATTTTAAATACAGAATGATTAAAAAATATCAACACCCTCATTTGAGTAACTTTATGATATAATTTATGTTTACCATTCCTGTCAAAACATTCTTGTGATAAAAGAAATGTTAATATTTCTATGAAAGTATCTTTATTAAAAAAGCATAACTGATATTATCGAGAACACCTGAGGAAGATTCCAATGATGTGTTGACAGAAATGGTGAACAGATGGAACCTTTAAAATCACAATGTCATGAAAGAACTCCCACAGAAATCTTAACATTCTTTAAAAATACCCAGTATATTAGGTTTCCTATGGGTACAGAGACTACATTCTCAACTTATGCAGAAGTGTCAGAGAAAAACACTTTGATCCTGGGCAGGATGCACAGATACTAAACTCTGACCCAATCTAAAATTATGGATAGATAAAGAAAAAGAAAATCTCACTGCTTATTCCTTGACTTAAATCCTTTCAAATCAATCAAGTAAACAGAAGAACAAAGAAAAACAATGCCTTGTATTACTAGGGTGGGTCAAAAGTTTTGCCATATCTTAGTACATGCTAGTTTGCAGTATACAGATAACATGACCAAAACGGTTCAAGCCTTGGAAGGTACCTGTTATGGTTGGTAGTATAGTGGTAGTTGGTGCACTGACATCTTGTGCATTGCTTTACTCAGTGTAAGATTTGAAAGTCACATATACGAACATGAAACTTAGGATAATTCAGGAAGATATACTTTACGAGTTTGAACTGAACCATAATGCTGTAAAAGTAACCGAAAATATTTGTTATACAAAAGGTGAAAGCACAGTTGATCACAATATAGTAACCAGATAGTTCAAGAAATTCATTCATGTTGCAAGAAACTCAACAATCAGGCAAGGTCAGACAGGCCGAAAAGTGTAGATTCCAAGGCCGTGCTCCAAACTATACAGGCAAATATGTTGAGTAGTACTCAGAGAGGATCAGGTGAGCTAATCATCTCACAGTCCACTGTGGTTTGTCATCTACACAGCTTCGGCAAAAGCATTGGGAGCTTCCGAATTGTGCCTCATGTTACCAAAATATTGCAAAAATTTTAACTCACCCCAGTACTATAACAATAGAATTTCTTGTTACTCTGTAGAAAAACTATTACCTTTGTTGCTTTGTCTTCATTGAACACAGAGAGGATGACGCCAATAAATCCAGGATCCATCATTTGGTACATTGCCTGGGTTCTTACATCTACCAATAAAAGATTAAATGTTTAAGAAGTACTGCTGGCTCATAGCGCCAATTATACAGTCTTTTAATCAAGATGGTGTTACCTTCTAACTAAATAGCAAGCCTCTGAAATTAGTAGACCAGTTCCTATACCTTGTTAGCAAGATCTTATCTACTGAAAGCAATGTCAACATATACATAGGAAAGGCATGATCAGCTATTAACAGATAAACAACCATATGGGAATCTGATCAGATATAATGGGAATTCTTTGAAGCTGTAGCCAAGTCAGTACTACTATATAGTTGTACCCCATGGACTTTAATGAAACACTTGGAAAAAAGCTAAATGTGAACAATACAAGGATGCTGCCTGCTGTTTTGAACAAATCCTGGAAACAGCCCCCTACAAAAACAGCAGCTGTTAGGTCAGTTACTTCCCGTTTCACAAACTATAAAGATGAATAAGACACGTTGTGCACTGCTGGAGAAGTAAGGACAAACTCTTAAACAACATTCTCTTCGGGACACATCAATATTGGCTGAGCAACAAAAACTTATATTCATCAGGTCTATGCGAACACTGTTATGTTCAATCTTCATTGAGTGCCTTGTCCTGGAAATAAGATATTTCTAAAAAAGATAACATATAAGTTGTCATTTACTAAGCTTAACTTGGCACAATGCCAAAAATTTGAAGAACCAAATTCTCTAACCATGATTTGCTTGCCTAGTTTGTTAACCATTACACCACTTGAGGTGCCAAGGAAAGCAAACAATAGAAATCAATACTTGTCCAGAATATCCTGCTGAGGAAATGTCTATGGTAATATACAAAAAAATTAAATATAATACTTACATTCACCATCTAGATAAGAGTATTTTCCAATTATTTCCTTCATTTTTTTGTTTTTTTACTAAATAGTTACATTTTACTCCCCCAAATTCTATATCAACAATCAGCTATAAGTTGCCATCTTCTTAGTTGTTTCTTTAATGTATGTATTTACCAAACCTCTCCACCAAGAGCAGAAGTTTGAATTCAGAGTTTTCCTTCTCCTAGACTGGTTGCCATACCAAAATTAAAAGCTCAGTCTGCCCTACTATTCGCCCATCACTGGAGGGAAAATAGTTGGATGATTACCTTTACCAAGGGTGTCCTCGTGGTGTAATGGTTAAAGCGATGAACTGCGGAATTGTAGTACGCGAGTTCGTACTCCAGTCGCGCTATTACGTTCACTTTCGGACAAATACCCTTGGGAAAGGTAGGAACCCCCTTATTCTCCCTCCAGCTATGGGTAAATAGTAGGACGGACTAGGTTCTTCAGCCTTGGTGAGGCAACTAGTCTAGGAGAAGGAAAACTCTGAATTCAAAACCTGTTAAACTCCGCTTAAAAATTGACCTTGTGTCATATCCTGCCCGAGCGGAGGGGTTGGTAAATAGTACCTTTACCAAGGGTATTAGTGCAATGTGAAATGCAAACAGCCTAGTCCAGGATTTGAGTTGCTATGTCCATTTTCTATGACGATAATCATTACACTCCAAATGGTGAAAGAAACATAGTGAATGTGTAATAGTAGCAAGTTAATGGTTGGTTGGGTTTTATGGCATATCAACCTTTGTAAGTTATCTAATGTCAAATCCATTTTTATACAAATAATCAGTTCTATTTTGAACAATTCAGTTTAGCGTAAGTAGTTGCAATGTTAAAAACAGTTCCATTTCAAACAATTCAGTTTAGCATAAGTATGCAGTTTAAATGTAAGTACACAGTTTCATCATCTCATCATCATCATCTTGTGCAATCGGCATGGATATCCCTGACCCTTTCTCACCACCTCTCCCTATCATTCATTGCTTCCGGCAGGTCCTCAGGGCTACACCCCATATCCTCACAGAGCTGCTGTATGTAGGTTCGAGCTGGTCGCCCTGCTTTTGCTCGGCCATGTAAAAGGATCCATAGTAGTACATCACTTATGAGTTTGTCCCTACTTCTCCAGCAGTGTCCTGCATTTCTGGTTTGTCTAATTTTGATAGTTTTGGTGATGGGTGGTAGGTGGCCGTACAGCTGCTGCTTTGTTGGGTGTTGCCTCCAGGACCTGTTCAATATTGCTCGCAGCATTCTTTTGTAGTTGCCGTCAAGCTTTTACTCCCGCTGTTTAGTTAGCGTCCATGTAGTGCATCTATATAGCAGTATCGATACAAACGCTGCTTGGAAGAAACTGTGTTTCATTTTAACGGTCAGGTCTGACTTCCATATGACTGATAGCCTATCGATAGCTGTCCATGCCTTTGTTAGTCGTGTGTCGATGTCTGTCTCGGTCGACGAGACACTGCTTCCTAGGTAGGTGAACTTGTCTACTAGTTTCAGAGAGCTACCATTTAGTGTGGAAATGTCGCCTGTTTGATTAAAACACATATATTCCGTTTTGTGTGCATAGACATGGAGGCCAATGCCTGCAGCAGCTTGTTCCAGACTATGCAGTAGGGTTTCGGCTTGGGCAGGTGCATTTGCCAGAATCGCTATGTAGTCGGCATCGGTAATTGTTTTTGCGGGGTACCTTCTGCTTCTTTTCTTTGTCAGCTTGAAACTGTTTTCTTTGATTTTATCGATCGATGTTCTAAGCACATAGTCTAGACAGATGATAAAGAGGTATGGGGCAAGTGTGTCTCTTTGCAGTACCCCAGCTACAATGCCAAAGTAATCTGTGTTTCCATCTAGAGAACGCACTTCCAAAAACATTTCTATTTCAAGCTATTCAGTTTAGTCAAACAGTTCTAATTCAAACAATTCAGTTTAGTATAAGTATAGATTTTGTTTAAACACAATTAAATTTCAAAACAGTTCAATTTTTTTAAAAATCTAGTTTAATGTGAGTACAGTTTCAATGACAAAAACAGTTCTATTTCAAGTAATTTAGTTTTGCACAGATTAGTTCTATTTAACACATAGATAGGGCCCTATCAGATGCTACCACTTTGGACCAGAGTGGACCTGAGAGCGATGGCAATAAAGAGGTACTGTGTATTCCCCAAAGCTCCAACATTACTGGAACCTCACCATCAGATTGTTCAGTGTTATATCTAGGACACTCGTTGGGGAGGGGTTACCTTTCTGCAAAGGTGCAGTTAGTGTATTCTACAGCCCCAGCCGACTGGGCAATACACAGTTAAATGTAAAAACAGTTTTATTTCAGATAATTCAGTTTAGCATAAGTACGCAGTTTACATGTCAAAACAGTTCTATTTTGAGCAATTTAGCATAAGTATGCAGTTTAAATGCAAAAACAGTAAACTCTTGAAACAACGGTTGAGTTCTATTTGACTCATAGATAGGATCTTTATCAGATGCTACTACTCCAGGCCAGAGTGGACCTGGGAGTGATGGCAATGAAGGGATGCTCCACATTCACCAAAACTCCAGCATTACTGGAATCTCACGATCAGATTGTTTAGTGTCATATCCAGGACACTCATTGGGGGAGGAGTCTTACCCTTCTGCACAGAAGCAGTTGGTGTATTCTATAGCCCCAGCTGACTGGGCAAGCAAGTTAATGATGTGGGTTTTTAAAATGTAAATGTTTAGTTTAAAAAAACAAGTGAAGACTGAAACTTACTCTTATCTGGATGGGGAAAGTAATTCTTACCTTCCTATATTTATAGTAAATTACTGTATATAAGTCAACCTCAAGATTTCTAGCTCAAAATTTTGGCATAGACCTATACCTACTATATAGGTTAACACCCAAACATACAACAGGCTCCTGTTAGGCAAATCTTACACATGAGAGATTATATTCATATGGGTTCATAATCTATTGTGCTATTATGAAATTGCACAGACAAACAACATACTGTAGTTATCTAACTAGGTGCCTGGGTACTGTGACATTCTGGTTAGTGTTTCCAGTCAGTACATCAGTTGTTGGAAAGGTTTGTGGCAATCTGCTGGAATTACTGTAATGGTATATACTGATTGTAAGAGAAATGTTCCACTTGTTGACAACTTTGGTAAAGGTTTGGATTTTAGCCCTGCCATATCAGTCAACCCTTAGTTTTTTTAAGAGATTATTTTAAGCTTAAAAAAAAAATCAACTTGTACATCACAATTTATGGTAGTTTTTTTTTTACATTACTGCAGACATTTCCTCAATGGTATATTCTGGATAAATACCCAACATTCTTCATTTTTAAATTTCAAAACAGATTTTCAAAAAAGATTCCAGATGCAATTACAGTAATACCTTGGTTAGCACTTAGGATACATTCTGAGTGGAGATGAACATTGCATAATGGTTATCATCATAGGAAATGGACTCAGCAATCCAAGTTTAAATCTTGGATGAGGCTGTTTGCATTCCACTTTGCATAAATACCCTTGAGAAAGGCATGAATCCATCTCTTCACCTCCAAGCTATGAATAAATAAAAGAGGAGACTGGGATTTTTAGTCTTGGTATGCAAATGATTTAGAAGGTAAACTATAAATTCAAACCAGCTATAGTCTGCTTAAAAAAATGACCTACTGTTGCATCCTACTGATGGCAGAGGGATTGAGTAAACACATATTTCTAAAAATACAGCACCTAATGTTGAATAGAGACAGGAAGATGCCTTTGACAGGCTTCATGAGTTATCTGGGTGGCAAAGCAGGATGTCCACTAGTTTCCTAAGATAAACAAAACAGTGGAAATGCCACATGAATTGCATGGGTGGCATGCTGTAAGAAAGTGTGACCACAAGGATTGTGTGGGTGCCTGGAAAATTATATAATGACTGAAGATTTTCAAAGGAACTGAGCCAGCAGAAGAGTCACTAGGTGTCATGCCGCACTGGGCAATGGCCTTGTGCCAAACAGCCCAGGGTTGAGAGGTAGAGAAAGGCCTGAGTTGTGTGTCTTGTAAAAGTGAGAAGAATCTAAGATGAGATAATACCAAATGTACAAAGAGGGAGAGAGATGTGAAGAAACAGTCTTGTGAAAACAACAAGAATCTAAGATGATTAAATGCCTTGAGATAATACTAGACTCACGAAGCAGAGAAGTGTAAAGAAACAGACTCTTGAGAGTAATAAAAGATAAAGTTGAAAGTGGATATGATCCTAGATGAAAGGAGGGGTGCCTTGTGAAGGCTCTGAAGTTGAAAAATATATAGAGGCTGAAATGATTAGATGTTTTGAGTTGGCCCTGTACTAGTCTCACAAAAGAAGAAGTAGGGATAATTGAATGTTTTGAGTTGGCCCTGTACCAGTCTCATGAAAATAGAACAAAGCAGAAAGGCAGAGTGGTTTTACACAAAAAATACAGTCACCCCTCTTTGTATGCAAACTTAGCCATCTTCAACTCCCCTTCGCTCAACTATTTCATACATTTTGTAATAAAAGGAAAAGAAAAGAAGCAAATTATATTTTTACAAATAAGAGTTGTCAGTTATCCTGGAATACAACACTAACAAGACATTGTGATACAGCAGGGGGTTTTAACCCATGGCCCTTAAGGCCCATCTATACAGCCCTTGACTCAACTTTCAAAATTGTCTCTTTACTTTTTGATGTTGACTGTGAAGAAGTAAGATTACAACTACAGATAAAACACATTGATCTTCAATGTTCATGAGATTTGAAGTCCAAGTTTCTTACTTGCCATATCTTTGATTTCTATAAGAACCATGTGCTTCCATCTGGACAATTCCCAAACCTTATCACCCACCCTCAGCAAGTAGTGAGCATATTTGGCATTACATACAGCTGTGAACAGTTGTTCTCCCAAATGAAGCATTCCAAGAGGATACTGCATTTAAAACTGTCAATTCATCACTTGTCTGACGTGCTCCTTCTGGCAACCTCTTCCTTTAATCCTGATATTACTTTTTGTAATTGCAAATAACATCAGATGTCTCATAAATAAATCATGATTGTTACCTTGTGAACTTAACTGTTTTTTTTTTCTGTCCTTTTAAGATCACTGTCTCAAGTCCTCCTGGACTAACTTTTGTGGCCCTGAAAAGGTTGAGAGCCCTACTATACAGAGTTATTACAGCATGGCATAAAGATATAAGCTTGATAAGATATTCTTTAGCAATGATATAAATACAAATAAAAGTGATAGACATTGCCAAATGACTAAAAATCCAGAGACTTGCAGTTGAACCTTACAAACACTTTATAACTTCTGACAACCTCACAATAATGATGGATAAAAAATGGTGTGAACCTGTGGATAAACAGAAAATTTTTTAAGAAATTCGGGTGTATATAAAAATATGTATGAGTGTGTACCATAGTTTCTTATATGCTAGCATACAATCATCTTAATGTAATATTATCTCACTGAAAATATTGTTCCAGCTGCTATCATTTTAAAAATATACTTTCAGAAAATAAAATTACAACAAACTGAAAAACATAGCTGAATTTGACCTGTGTACAGTATGTGCATATATCTAATTTTCAAAATATTCAGCCATTTTATATCTATATTTACTAGAGTACAGGTCTGTGTTAATGTTCACAAAGGATATACAGCATATTAATATGAGGTGTAAGTACTATGGATACAATCCTTATTTAGGAACCTGTGCACAGGTTTAAATATATTCAAGCATGTTTCAATTTTATTTTTTGTCAGCATATTAATGATGGAATAGACTAGTGCTGTGAGTCTCATTCGGTATCTACTTTCCAGAATTCGTGAAATATTACTACATAATAAATTATTGTGCACACACACATATATATATATATATATATATATATATATATATATATATAGGTCAGCTGAAAGGTTCATAGGCTGACCAAGATACTCTCAAGGAATGTGACCAAATAGACCCTCTTGCAGTCCACACACTTCTTCTGTTGGTGTTGCAGTGCTTGGATTCCACAGGTTAAAAAGTCATCAACATGAGAAATGGTATCATCAAATTAAAACTTTTGAAAGTATTGAATTTTGTTGCAAAACTTAAATAAATGCATTGAAAGTGATAAGACATTTGAAAAAACATGTAATTCATATTCTGAAAAGTTTGTATAAAAATCATGGGCCAAGTAGAGTGCTTAGTCATAAAACAATATTGCTTTTTTGTATGAAATGAATAATTTTTCTATTAGAAAGAATAAATAAGAAATTTCTTTTAAAAGATTTATTGAAGTTAAATTTTTCTAAAATCAAAAAGACATGATAAAAGAAAACTCATTTGTAACATAACTTTGTGAAAAAAAGAAAAAAAACAAACTCAAAGAAACCAACAAAACATCATCTCAAAAATGCAAGTTATAGACAGCAGATGAATGTGTGTATGCTCTTGCATATATATATATATATATATATATGTGCTCTTGGACAGATATACATTTGTGAAAGTGTACACATTCTTGTACAGATATGTATGTGTGTATTCTTGGTTTTGGTTTCTTTGTTTAATGTCATAACAACTTTTATGGGTTATTTAATGTCAAAGCCATCCTTGTAGAAGGAACAGTAGTGGTACTATTTAACCCATAGCTGGAAGGTTGAGGGGGGTTCATATCTTTATAAAGGGTATTAGTCTGAAAGTAAAGATAATAGCACAATTGGAGTTCAAACTTGCCTTCTACAATATTGCAATCCAACATATAGGTGTGCTATAGTACAGGTATATATATATGTGTGTGTGTGTGTGTGTTCTTGTATATATAAATATATGTGAGTGTGTGTGGGGGGGTATGTGAGTGTATTGATGAAAATACCAGTGAGTGTGCACACATTTTTATCCGACATTATGATTCTCTAATCCTGCATTGGTCCTATCTTCATTAAAGCAAAAATAAACAGTGTCTAAACTGAGTCATGACTATATATACATGTATGTATTATACACACATGTATATACACATACAGAGGGTAGAACAGAAATTAGAGATCACTACCAAAAAGAAGTAAACATTATATATACTAATTATTTTGTATTCTGCTGGCATTTGTAAATCTAAAAAAAAAAAAAATAAATAAATAAACATCTACTCTATCATATTTTATCAAATACTATACATTAGTGTATATTGCTGTATAAACCTGTTCCTATTATTCTATTGTCATGTTACATTCAACACAGATTTTCAAGTCAGAAACGATGAATTGCCAAAGCTTGAGTGTCCAATGTTTTCAAATTTGTTTTTATAATATAAATGTCAAAGAACTTACCAACATGTGAGGGCCACACTGTGATATGAGGGTGGGAATGGTACCAGCCAAGAACACGTAAGGGTCGTTGAAGTTCAAGAGCCAATTCCTGAATAAAAGCATAAAAGATTTTTTTCTTTTGCTATAAAATATAAACATTTAAAAGAGAACATACTAATAATTTATGATTGACTCTCTAGTCAATATGAGGGCCCAACATTGTTCAAAAGATGTTAACTGTGGGATTACCAACAAGTGATTTGCCTATAGTGGTGAAGGTTTGTGTAGAACTAACCACACTTCTTGGATGAGCTGATAACAGAAAAATAGTGCACCAGTGTGCCACAGATTTTCCTCAGGTTTTGAATTCAGGGTTTTCCTTATCCTAGACCAATTGTCCCACCAAAGCTAGACAGTCCAATCTACCATACTATTTTACTCATAACTGGGAGATATATATATATATATATAAGGTGCACTCTCCCATCATTCATGATGGGAGAGGGTTCGGTAACTTCATCTGTCATACATTTTTTCATATTCTTTTGTTGCAAATTTGGGTGGATAATTAAATGCCTGGCCATTTGCACCTAATGACTGTGACATATACAAGTAAACTTTTTAGGTCACCTTTTCTAATGCCAATCCTAGAAAGGGCTGCTTTGTTGTGAAATAAGGACACAAAGACAAGAATCAGTCACAATTGTTCTGTCAGCACCCAGTTCCAACTGAGGGCTCCCAGAGGCATCCTCCATATGATGTTTGATGATTAAAACATAGTGTCACCTCTAACAAGTAAAAACAACATTAAAGGAAAGAGCATGACATATATATACTAGAGGTGCATTTAGCGTAGTGGTTATTGTCATAGGAAATGGAATTGGTGACCCAAGTTTAAAACCTAGATGATGCTGTTTGCATTTTATTTCACACTAATGATCTTAGGAAAGGCATGGATCCATATATTCTCCTCCTGGCTATGAGCACATAGTAGGGTAGATTGGGTTCTTTAGTCTTGATTAAGCAACCAGTCTAAGAGAAAGAAAACTCTAAATTCAAACCAGTTTGACCTTATTCAAAAATTGACATTGTGTCACATCCTGTCTGTAGCAGAGTAGAAAATTAAATTCTTGTTACCAATTTGAAATGTGTATTATTTAGGCAGAAGGGAGAAAAGACATTGCAATGCAATTAATATGAGTATGAAAATCAATAATTTTTTTTATTTAATACTATGGTAGAATTAGAAAACAATACGAATACCTATAAATCCATAGCAGTCATGATGATACTGATACTTCTATTTAGGAAGGACTGAAGGGTTCTAATTAGTATTTTATAGCTATCTCCGTTATATTGAGAATTTGATTGATTAATAAAGGTTCAATTTAACCACAAAAAAAAATCATTCAATTGCAAATTGGACTGGAAATTACTTTATAGCCGAAGTTAAAGCATTTTAAGTATATTGCTCTACTAAAAATGTCATTATGATAAGTTGTTTTTTCTGGATTAGGATTATATATATATATATACACATATACATACACACACACACACACACACGCCTCCTCCGAAAAGGTTGAGCACTTTGGCAAAAGAATTAACTATTGCCATTTGCATAATACAAAGCTCTTCTAACAAATTGAGCCTTTGGTCTCTGATAGTGTAAAAAATGTAAACAAAAGGAAGTTAATACATATAAGTTAAATTCCCTAGCTTACGTTATGGCTGCTGATGGCTGAAGGGTTATGGTATCAGGCTGACGTAAAGTTAGCCGGATTTCAATCTCAGCTTGAAGCATCTCACGTGTCTAGCCACACTGATGAGTTGTGATACAATGGAAGTCTGTGGATGACTCTCTCTCTCTCTATATATATATATATCTGGAGGTGCCCATGGTGTAATGGTTATCATTGTAGGAAGTGGACATGGCGACACAAGTTCAAATCCTCAATGAGGCTGATTACATTTCACATAGCACTAATACCCTTGGGAAAGGTATGAATCTAATTATTCTCCCTCCAGCTATGAGTAAATAGTAGGACAGACTGGGTTTTTCAGCCTTGGTGAGGCAACTAGTCTAGGAGAAGGAAAACTCTGAATTCAAACCTGTTAAACTCCGCTTAAAAAAATTGACCTTGTGTCATATCTTGCCCGAGCGGAGGGGTTGGTAAATATGATATATATATATATATATATATATCTTCATCACCAAGTCATGCTAAATGCACAGATTCCCTTGACTCTCTCTTGCGATCTGACCCTATCAGCCATCACTCTTGGCAGGTCATCTAGACTGCATCCAGTGTCTGTACAGAGTTGATTAAGTTTTTCCTAGCCAGACAACACTGGTGTGTCCATCTGTGGGAGCACACAAGAGATGGGAAGCAAATAACCACACAGCTGAGGTGCTGCTTCAAGGATTTATTTGAAACAGCAAGCAACATCCTTCTATAATTCCCATCTAACCTTTTCTACAAGTACTTTGTTAAAGTCAAGGTGGTGCAGCCAAACATATATATATATATTATATAGGAAAATATAAAGGACAACTTAGTTTTTTTGATAATAGTGCTCAATATTCAAAATAGAGCTATTTGTATATTAAATATCAAAATACAAATACATTAGTTGTCTAAATTTCTGAGACGAAGCTTGTTGACTTTTATCATTAAGGTTAATGATAAAAAACAAATACATTAGTTACAATTGTGAGAGTCATATTTTTACAATCAGGCAATAATAGTTTTTCTATTTCAAATTCATTTTATTGGCTATCTCCTTTATATCCTTCAAAAATACATATGCACACATACTGAGAATTTTAGTAATAAACAGATTAATGTTAATACCCAACAATCTTTATTTGACAGACCATTTTGGGGTAGGGAGTCTTGGTTAGGTTTAGTTTTGTGTGCTGGGTTATGAGTCAGTCAAGACTGCTTGATGCAACTGCCAGCGCAGCCCCAGCAGTAGCGTCTCATTAAAACTGACTTATTTCTCAAGCCTCAGGGGGCTGTCCCCCCAGGCTCTATCTAACCCTGGTGGAGTTAGATTTATTGCTTGATGCCTGAGGCACCCCTTTGGGAAAAGGTTGACAGGGCCGGAGGCATTTTTGTACCTATCAAGCATGTCTGGGCTATGGCCATGTACCTGACCCACTTAAAAATGGTCTTGTGTCATAGTTGTACATTAGAGAGGCACCGGAGAAATGACTATAACTGTTTTTTCTGTTCTATAAACATTTATATCTATTGTAGCTACATTCAATGTACGATGTGCTTAGTATGATGTAATAGGAAATGGAATCAGCAACCCAAGTTCAAATCCTAGAAAAATACATGAATCCATTTATTCTACCTCCAAGGCAACCAGTCTAAGAAAAGAAAAAGTCTGAATTCAGACCCTCTCATTTTCATTTTTGTGTGACAGCATTCACTCCAGGTTGGTTGAGCTAGCTCCATCCAATGAATTCACTGTATCCCAAATAAAGGCCAACCAAACAGGATGGTCCAAGGCTATCAACAAGATGAGTGCCAGCCACTCAATGGCAAACTCTATATGGGTGCAAGCCCAAGATCAATTCCACATCTTGCTTCACCGTCCTGAGCCACATTTTCAGTAGGTCACTACAACACTTCCTCCAGCCCTTGCAGGGTGGGGGTCGAGGGATTAGATTGATGGATTTCTGTTTGTTTAACTACAAAACTTAATAAAACATTCACCCACCCTTAAGTGTATATTTACTCAGTAGTTTTTCTTTTATTGTGTTGCTTGGAGGTAGGGAAGATATTTAGTTGTGTCCCCATGGACTAATATTAGCATTAGTACATCCATGATATACTAAATAAACAGAAGGAAAGACCAGATAAGCTCAGACACATACAGAAACATTCAATATATACATAACATATATATAAGTAGTATTGAAAAAGATTAAACGAATGTGTCTCAACAGCTAGAAATATGCACATATTATTCTAAGAACAGAGTATGTGGAAAGGGTATAAAACCAGAAAAAGGCTTACTTGATGACAATAAAATATTCATAGCCATGTTGGCTTTACTATTCAAAGAATAGTGGCAAAAGAGCATAAGAATGTTTTCTGGAACTACCATGTAACAGTCCACAAGATACCCAAGACATACTCATTCTCCAAGGAGACATTTATTATCTCCCTACAAAAGAAACTAGAGAAACAATGTACCAAGTATGTTAAACTGAGAGAAAAATATGTGAAATGGTATGTATATCTTATGGCTCCTTATAGTTCTTAAACCAAGAATTTTTCAGCAATCCCTTGTACATTTATGCTCAACAAGTAGTAAGAAAAAATTATTCAAAATTAAATAAAATTTTTTTTACATTGCTTGAGTATGTTCAAAATATACCAACAGTATCACAAAGTCAATTTCTAACAATTTTTTTAGATAAAAAAATTAATTTCATTTTATTTCAAAGATACCAGGATTTCATTATTTCTAGTGGAACTTTATATAATAAAATAAAATAAAAATGTTTGATACAACCACAGATCCCACAAAATATTATTCAATTGTAAATTGGATGAGAAATTGTTTTATTCTCTAAGGGCATTTAAAGTGCATTGCTCTGATAAAAACATTACTCCAATGAGATATTTTTGATTATTTCTAGTATAAAATTATACAATCAAAATGGACATTAAGAATTATTTATTACTAAACTCTACAGCATTGAAATTGTAACAAAAAATATACAGCACTCCATTGATAAGTATATATATATATATATATGTATGAATAGGAGAAAATTAACTTTACATAAAAAAGATTATTAGATGAGTATTTATTATTTATGGGTGATGCAAACCAGGTAGTAAGGTTAATCCAAAACCAAACATTCTTAGACCTTATTTTTCTAATGCAGGTATCATTGGGGAATGAGAAAAGTTTTGGTAAACAAGACAAAACTAGGCTCATTCACCAAAACTCGTCCTCATTCCCAAATGATGCCTGTATCGAAAAAATAGTCTAAAAATGTTTGGCTTTAGGTTACCCTTACCACACTTTTAACCTGGACTATTACTGAACATTGAAAATAACTTCACTCCTAAAGGCTTTTAAAAGAACAACTTCTAAGATTTTTGAAGGATAAAACAATGACATTGTATGAAGCTAAAAAGGAATAGAATATTGCAAAAGTAACAACTCAAAACTTACCTCTGCTTTTATTGAAGCAGCAGAAAGCTGTTCAGGGGAAATCTCTACTCGATCAGCTTGTTTATCTGAACGTCTTAACATAATTACGGCAGAAATATGGGAGACTTTTTTCTCATCAATCTGAAAATATAATAAATTTAAAAACATATAAACACTCCACCTAATTAATTTTCAGGTCTTATTTCACTTCTTTTCAGTCAGATATTCAATCCATATACTGATCCATCATTTACAAGGGCTGGCTGAGAAGTTCACAGATTGCCCAAGATATTCTCATGGAATGTGACTAAATGAAGTTTATTTTCAAGTTTCTCCAGAGGTCCACACACTTCTTCCATTGATATTGCAGTGTTTGAATCCCATTGTCTAAAAAAGTTATCAAATTTTTCTTCTTTATTTTATTTTGTATTAGACCATCTAAATGAAACTTAGTGAAAAGATATTTTTGTATTGGTTTGATTTCTTGGTTTAATGACATATCAACCTTTGTGTCAAATTCATCCTTGTAGAAGAACAGCAGTGATACTATTTAACTGGTACATAGTTGGAGGAATATTTCCAAGAATATCAGTTTGAAAGTGAATGTAATAGTGACACTGGAGTTTGAATTCACTAGCTTTGTATTAAATCTACAAATTGTCTTGTTTCATGGAAATATATGAATATATCATTTAAGTTGGTTTAGGAAATAAAATTCAAATGTGAGCCTTAACTGTACAATGTCACAAGAGATCTAGAGATGGCAGATCTCTTCAATGCCCAAACACCCTCCTCAGTATCCAAGAGATTTTTCATAAAGTTGTCTGAATGGTTTCAAGTCCTTTTCTTGGATCTATAACTCTCCCAACCTGCAATAGTGATTTCATAGGCCGATTTTATCTTTTTTTTATTATTATTATAGCAGCAGATAATTGGGGCTTTAGGAAAGTTTTGCACAAGCTCATAATTACGAAAATGAAAATTAATAAAACAATTTTGAAAAAGGAAAAAATATATACATATTTTGTAATTAACTAAGCGGGAGTAGCTTCCCCTAATTTACAGATTTTTTTACAAACATAAAAACCGATGATTGCTCTTTTAGAATGATTATATTAGCACTTGTTTTAAAATTTTAACAAGACGACCGATGAATCCGCAGGGTTTTTGTTAGAACAAAAGTGCATGATGATATTGATGCTTCTAGTTAAGGAAGAGTCAAGGAGTAATTCGTATTTCATGATTATCTCTGAGAATTTGAATGATTAAAATAAATAAATAACATTTAGCACGAACTCACACGACAAAAAATTATCATTCAGTAGCAAATTGGACAGTAAATTCATTTATTTCTCTAAATCAGAACATTATGAGAAAAAATTGGTTATCATGGTTACATATATGATATAAAAACTACTATAAATAAAACTAAACAATAGTTAACAGTATATACCACTTCCACTACATCATGTACCATGTGATAAAGTTTTAAAATTCTAATGTAATAAAATTCTATATTAAAAAAACTAGAAATATCTAAAATCTCAAATCTCAAAAACAAGTTTCACTGGATTTTAAAGGAAAAAAATAATATTGCGATTATAACCTTGAAAGTGACCAATGGTGATGAAGAAAATTTAGGAAAATTTTTATATGATTGATTTTTGTAACCCTTTGTAGGGTTATTTTATACCTAGATGTTAGAGAATTGAATCCTTATCGAATCTGAACAATTTTCAAACAGATTTATTTGACCCATAGATGAGACCCTATGAACAGTTCCTAACAGGTACTACCACTCCAGACCAGAGTGGACCTGAGTGTAATGACAATGAAAAGGTACTTAACATTCCGTAGAGCTTCAGAACTAAATGACCACCATCAGAAGCAGTCATACCCAAGACACCTCTGGGAGGTATCTTATACATCTGCAGGATATACAATCTGGGTATTCTAAGCCCAAAAGGACAGAGAATTTTTATATCAAATTGAATCAAACTTAATTCTTGAAAGATGACAGGAAAGAAAAAACAATAAAAAAAAGCTGTGAGAAAGAACTTCGCGGATTTAACGATATATGCTTAAAATTATAAGATGAGCCGTTTTTGCTGGATTATGGTTAATGAGAATTTAATTAGTATAGTCTATAATATTGGATAACATTACGGTTTTTTGTTTAACTTTATACTGTAAAATTTTATAAACAACATTGAAACGAACAACAAATACAAGAACTGTTTGAATAAAACAGCAATTCTAATCATACGTACGACATAAAGAATATTACTAAATTTTGTTAGGTTACAACATTTACAGCATTTTGTCTATATGTTTATTAACTACAAAATTTAAAATAAATTCTACTATAACTTGACAAAGAAACCAAAAGGAAATAATAATTTTTAAAAGAAAAAAATGTCGTTACTAGGCAACTCCGGCACCATTGTAAAATATCTACATTATCTAACTACAAGTAGTAAAAACAAATTGTTAAATTTTTTTTAATTTCTGAAAATAAACAAACAATTGTTACTTTAAAAAAAGCAAGTTTACCTCTCCAAGCAAAAGGCCCATCACTTCCTCCCGTTCGGTAGACAAGGCATGAGTTAGGCATACCAAATAGGCAGCTGATTCCAGTTGTACCGATGCTACAGCTGCCATATTTTTTGTTTGTTTGTTTTTTGGGCGGGGAAGAGGGTTCTATTCCAATCTGTGAAAAATTTAGGAAAAAATGACCAGAGAAAGAAAAAGAAGAGAACTAGAAGAAAATGAGTTACTAATCATCACCGCCGCTAATCTGATGGTGAGGAGAAATAAAATGGTTTCCCAACGATAGAGAGTCGTAAACAATAATCATATTTGACTGCAGACGTTGAAGGAAAAGGCCACTTTCTTACATTTACAAACCAGTACAAATGAAACTAAATTGTGCAAAAAAGTTAATGGGGTTCTTGTACAGAATAGAGCAACAAAGAACATTTATATTATTTCTGCGATAATGTAAAAATATATATATATTTCCTATCGAGTCCAGAAATAATATCCTTAACCTTCATACACCCGACTAATCTTGGACTTTCAAGAGGAAATATATAGTAATTTACTAAGCTTTTTTTATATAGTAATTTACTAAGCTTTTTTTTTTTTTTTGCTTAGATGTGGCACAAGCACGTAGGAATGGGGCACCCAATGAGACTCGAACTCACTTGTGAAGGCTTGCGAGTCTAGCTTGCTAACCATTACAACAGATATTTACTAAGCTTTTTGCTTAGATGTGGCACAAGGCCATATCAATGAAGTACCCAATGAGACCCGATCTTACTCGTGAAGGATTGCTTGTCTAGTTTGCTAACCATTACTGTACCCGAGGCGCCCAAAAAGAGGAAATCTATATTTACAAAAAATAGATCCAGAACAAGACTCTATATAATGACAAGATTTTCATCATAATATTACACTTAGAATGCTCTAATAAAAGATAAATAAATAGATAAAACAATATCCACTTTAATTTGTATCCAAATGATGATTTTGTAGGATCTGCATTTCAACGGAAAATCGGTTTCTAATTATCCAATTTCTTGATAAAAATAGAGATATGTGTGTGTGTGCGCGTGTGTGTGTGCGCGTGCAAATGCACATGCGTGTGTATGTGTGTGCATTCGTGTGTATGTACGTGTGTGTGAGTATGCGCAAACGTGAGTTCATGTGTGCATGTTTATGTATGAGTGTGTGTGACAGTAACCAAACAAAAACAGCACATCATAAATGTGATAAATTTTAACGACACCCCCATATAGGTCGCAAGAAAGAATAAGCAAAGTGGTAAGACGTTTAAATATGTTTATATAAGAAGTGCAAAAGAGTTGCTAAAGCATATTCTTTTAGTGGTCGATAGTCTTTTAAGAGAACAAAGTTGAAATTATAATACCCTTATCTGTGGTTAGTGAATGTCCTGTTGTCTTTCTATATAATTTCTGGTTGTGTTTAAGACTGTTTTAAAAGAGCAGTGGACATTTGGTTTTGTAGGGCTGAAATTGTTGTCTGGATTATATTAGTAGAGTTGGGTGATCTGCCAACACCCTTTTTTACCAGGCAATTTTCCGTCATGTCTTGCCTCGTGGAGACCCTAGTCACTTTTCCTCGTCTGGCCATGCCAAAGTCCCTTCTGCCTCTCTCCATCCCAAATCATGTGCTCAAATCCCTTCTATCCTGCCTTCTCCCTCTATCCTCGGCCTTTTTATATCTGGGTACACAGCCGTCTTGAGGATAACTCATAATTTTCTTATATAAGATTTTAATTGTAGTTATACAGAATAAAACAATTTCCAGTCCAATTTGCAACTAAATGATCATGGAGGGGGTGGTCTTCATTCATGTTGAACATCATTATTTAATTACCCAAATTCTTGATATGAAGATGCTAATTAGAATCCTTCACTCCTTGAATAGCAGAATCAATATCATCATCACCATGTTGTGGAGCCGATAAGGATGTCAACCCCACAAGGGTTTTGAAAAAGAAACACTATGACAACAGCTAAGACAATGAGGATACAAACATAAAAAAGTTGATTTCATCAAACATCATTTTTTTTAATAAAATGTTATGTGAACAAACAAATCAGGAAATGATATTGAATTTATCATTTAGTTGAGGTTGGTCGGTATCAATATCAGGTAAGTTTGAATCATTGTTCAGGTCTCTCCATCTATCTCTCAAACTTACAACAAACTGTGTGCTCCTTTTAAGAATAAAATGAGAGAGATATATTTTTATAAAGAAGTGTGTTTCGTTTTGTTAATTGAATTTTGTAAATCATGTTTGATTATCTCATTGATCAATCTATAAAAGACTATGCAACACATACATCAGGGTCACAATCTAAAATGTTAGCCATTATGGCATGAGAACTCTCCCTATAATAATAAGGACAAATTTAAGTTTGGTGGAATTTATTGATCAGGTCCTAGGGGTCAACAAATGCAGCATCTACCTCCTTATCTAACAAAGATAAAGGTCAGATTTATTTCCTGGACATTGAGACACTTCCTGTAAAAGAGAATGTTGATAGGCTGGGACAATCTTGTTATATCAGTGTATGGTTGCAACGAAAGAATGAAACACTGTTGCAAAACAAGGAACAAGAAGGCATGTAAAAATTTTAGCAGTTGAATTGAAATCAAAGAAGTAAAAAGTTCAAATAACCGGGATTGTACAAACGTGTTGATATGGAATTAAAGAAATTAAAAAAATGTCCTATGCTTAATAGTGGTAGGATTGTTAGAGTTACATGCATCCGGTCAATCAGATGTTATGAGTGCAGAGAGGAGAGGGGTGTTTGGTGATTTATGACCTAGTCACTTCCTTCAAAGCGGAGAAGAGGAAAGTCAATGCAGGTGATGCATGGTTTTGAGTTTTGCCTATCTCTCTCTTAGAGCTGGAGTTCTGGTCTGCAGGTGTCTTTTGATCTGGCTCTGCTGTCAAGAAATTTGTCTTTTATAGTGTTTTTGTTTTCTGATTAGATCATATTAGGTTTTCTTTGTTTTTTACTGACAAGGTCATGGATTGGCCGAAAAATTACTTTTGCTTATTTTCATTTTTTGACAAATTTCATCAACATTTTGCAATGCACTGATCCTATGCACAGAAGTCCCTTTTTCCATTTCGAAGAAAGTCTCAGCACCGATAACATCCAGTGAATGCTCTCATGGACGCTAGTTGGAATCATTATTTTGCGTGTACAATAAATCAGAAGTGATCTCTTTCGGTCATATAACTATCTTTACCACTGCACAACTTGGAAGATTACTTTCTAGGAGAGTCCTCACATTAGGCTGACCTTATGCCACATCCTGCTAACTTGATGGAGTGGTTTATAATGAACTATTATTACAAGGGGAAGCCAACAGGTTCTCAGCTCGTTTCATAAAACATAAAATTGAGGTACTACCAACAACTTTAAGCATTTTAATACTATTGGTTAGTAAAGAGGATATTTAGTCATGTCCCTGCTCACAAAGGTCCATTATCAGCAGTAATATATCTAATGATATACTACCCAGTCAGCTGGAGCTGTAGAATATACTAACTTTATCTCTAGAGAGGGGTAACCAACCCTACCAATGAGCATCCTGGATATGACACTAAACCATCTGATAGTGAGGCTACAGTCCTGGAGTTTTGGGAAATGCAGAGTACCCTTCATTGCCCTTACTTTCAGGTCCTCTCTGACTCAGAGAGGTAGTATTTGATAGGGTCTTATCTATTGGCCTAATAGATCTGTTTAACCATTTAACTGTGTGCAAATAAAATTATCAGTGTTAAATAGCAATACTTGAAGCCATGTAAGTGTGTGCAAACAAAATACTAAATAGAATTATTCATGTTAGATAGCAATACTCAAAACCATTTAACAAAAGTTGATTTATTGTTATTACATAGCAATACTTGGAACTATTTAACTGTGTAAATGAATTAAAAGTGTTCAATAGAATTATTAGTGTTAAGTAGCAATACTTGAAAGTATTTTACTATGTGCATATAAATGTATTAGCATGAACAATACTTAAAAGTGAAAACAAATGATTGATATTAAATAGAATTATCTGTGTTAGATAGCAATACTTGAAACCACTTAACTGTGTGCAAATAGTAGCAATACTTGTATGCAAACAAAATGACTCTAACTCATTTAAAAATGAAATTACTAACAAACTATTCACTTACAAATCATATATGTATAACCATTTAACCGTGTGCAAACAAATAAGCTCAGACTCATTTTAAAATGTGATCTACAAACTATACATCAACTAATTATATGCACTTAGTATATATATATATATATATATATATATATATATATATATATATATATATATATATATATATGTGTGTGTGTGTGTGTGTGTGTGTGTGTGTGTTTGTGTGTGTGTGTGTGTGTGTGTGTGTGTGTGTGTGTGTGTGTGTGTAAACAGGATTTGGCCTTAAATAACCTATAAAAGTTGATATGCCATAAAACCCAACCAACCAATCTAATGATGTACTAACACAGAATAAACAGAAGGAAAGACAAAATACACATACAGAAATATTTATTATACATATTATGCATACAAGTAGTACTAAATGGAATACACAAATGTTTCCCAACAGCTAGAAATATACACATATTGTTCTACAAATAAGCTGTATGTAAAGGGTGTATAAAATGAAAAAAGGCTTACTTGATGGAAAGTACAATGGTCATAGCCATGTGGTCTTCACTGTTCAATAGCCAGGCAGGAGACATGTCTCTACAATTCCAAGACCAGAGGTAAAAAAGATTGAGTATAGACTTTTGGGATTGTCATATGACCTTCTATGAGACATCCAGTAAACATGCCTCATTATCTAAGGGAGATAATTATTTTTGTCTATCTTCAATATCATCATTACCACTCTTTTATGATAATTCAATTTAATTGGATAATTTTTCTAGTGAAGTCACAACTAGATTTGCATATCCTGGGTATGACACTAAACAGCATCTGGAGGTAAGGCTCAAGTTCTGGAGCGTTGGAGAGTATGGTTATTATGAATTTCAGTCAAGTATTGCATGGAACTTAATACTATTAGGATGGAGCTTAGAATATACAAACTGTATCTCCTGCAGAGGGCTAATACCCACCACTAAAAAAGGAGTGTTCTAGTTATGACACTAAATTGTATCTGAGAGGCTCCATTCTGGAGCTCTATGGAAAGTAAAATACCCCTTTGGTGCCATTACTCTCAGATCCACTCTGACACAGTGTAGTAGTAACTGTTAAAGTCCCATCTATGAGTCAAATTAATATTTTTGGGAAATTATTTATATTATATATGAATACTTGAAATTACATAACTGCGGAAAAATAAAGGATATTTAACATGTGATTGTAGGGATAAAATGAATAATTATCTCCCTTGGATAATTTGCATGCCCACTAGGAACCTGTAGGGTGTTACACAATTGCCTAGAAACCATTTCTTGACCTTTATTTGCCTCAGTTCTTTGAACTGCAAAGACATTGTCTCTGACCCTGCCAAGGAATGGTAAAACCACATGACTATATTACCAACACTCAAGTAAACCTTTTTCCATTGTTGCACCCTTTTTACATACTGCTAATTCATTAAATAATATGCGTATATTTTATCTGTTGGGCCACATTCATGTATACTTTCTTTTAATATCACTGGTATGTATATTTATATATTAAATGTTAAATGGTCTTCCATGTGCAAATAAGTCCATTTTGTCTTTCCTTTTCTTGTGCTCAGTGCTTGTATATACTAATGCTAATAATGACCTTTGGTGAATGAAGACTCTACTAAATATCTTCTCTAGCATCAAGCATTTCAATACAATCTTTCTCGTCTTTGAGATATGCAAGGACAAGAAAACCAACAAAAAAGACAAATATCTCTGAAAAGTTCATAGGCTGAACAATATATTGTCATGGAATATGACCAAATAAGGTTTATTCTTCAACATAGCCCCACTTGCAGTCCACAAACTTCTTTCATCAGTGTTGCAGAACTTGAATCTCATTGTTAAAAAAAGACATCAGCAGTAGGTATGACATAATCCTATGAAATTTCCATTCTATGAACTTTTCAGCCCACCCTCATAATAGTCCAGGTTAAAAGTACAGTCAGGGTAACCCAAAACCAAACTTTTTTATACCTTATTTTTCTGATTCAGGTATCATTGGGGAACAAGAAGACTTACCTGCATCAGAAAAAAGGTCTAAAACGTTTGGCTTTGGGTTATGCCTACTGTGCTCTTAACCTGAACGAAAAAAGAAATCCTAAAGAGCAAACACTTTCTAGAATATATGTATTGTTATGATTATTTTTCTTATTGTCTTTATGCTTAGCTTTCTCTGGCACAAGGCCAAGTATCAAGATACCCAAGGAGAACTGAACTCAGAATATGTGTCCATTCATCCAAGAAAGGTTATTAACCATCTTATAGCAGTTGGCATCTTGTCACCCTATAAATTTCTACTAATGAATAAAAGTAGCAATAAAATTGGTAAAATATTCACATAACAAATTACTAAGTTGGTTTGTACACGAATTAGAATTGAGTATGATAAATGAATATTGAGAAATATTGAGGCTATATTATTAACATAACTCACTTGCAGTACACCTGTAAATTCCTTTTATAAAACAATCGTTTATTTTTTTTAATTTATTTTATTCATCTTCATTTATTTTATTTTATTTTGCAAACAAACTAATTAAAGGGGAATAATTCCGCTTGAATTAGTTTGTTAATGTCAATTATATATATAAAATTAAAAAACTTTACTCTCTTTTTTCGGGGTATGAACAAGTGTTCTTTTTTTTACACCTCTCTCTCTCTCTCTCTCTCTCTCTCTCTCTCTCTCTCTCTCTCTCTCTCTCTCTCTCTCTCTCTCTCTCTCTCTCTTTCTTCTGTTTTTTCTTTTTCTTCTGTCCATTCCATTGAAACAGACGATAAGCGTTCTCTCTCTCTCATATTTTCGTTCTTTTTCTTTCTACTGTATAACAATATTCTTTTTCTCCCTTTCTTTCCTCACAATAAAAAAAAGAATCTGATGTGATGATGGTGTAAAATTCGAACACATGCATTCATGTCTTATTCTATCAGAGGCTTGTACAAATAAATATACACTTTTTATCGGCAGTGTTATGATTTGTTATACTCCTTTTCTTCTGAGGTATGGATGATCAAAAGTGTAACGATTTGGGGGGGGGGTCAATGAATTCTCGGAAAAGGTTTATCTCCCATGTGACGTTTTTTTATATTAGTTATCTTGCTTCTTCTCCGTAGAAAAAATACCATCCAATGAAAAACACGCAAAAATAAAAATTAAAAAGAAAATTGAATCAAAAAACTCTCCCAAAAATTAAAAAGTATTATTTGGATAAAATACCTTTTTTTATCTAATCATTCAAATGTATCTATTCAGTATTTTTACATTAATTAACAAAATCCCCGTCACCTGCTGTGAGTGGAAGAGTTTAATCTCCGGATGTCAATTTTAAACCTCTAAAAAAATTAACCTGAATTTTTTTTTCTCTTTTATTAACCGTATCCTTAGAACATTAAATTAAGAAAACGTGTAAAGTAAAAAAAAAAAAAAATGCCTAGAAAAGCAATATTTTACCTTAATTTACTGTCTTTTGTTTGTTTGTCTGTTTTGTTTTTTGTCTTTTCTAATTTAAAAAATGAGTTTGTGGGGTTTGAAGGTTTTTACGGTAGTCAGTGGCTAAGGGCAAGGCTGTGTTGCCGTAAGATATCTGACTCCATATTTTGGTTATATTATTTTACCCCACGTTGATTGGCCGGTGCAATGCCTTGCCCAAAGAAGGTCCATAAGAAATATACAAAAGGAAAAGATAGGAACAGATAGGAGACGAAAACACTTCTTTCATACTTTCCTTTATTTACTTGGTGAATGGACTAACCAACGCTACGTCCCAAAACATAGCGTGGTGTCCAAAACACCAGACAGTAAAATCGGTGTTGTCGGTTCGACGTCACTACCCGAAAAGAGAGGTCGGTTCACAGAAAACCTGAGTATTTATCTCTCTTCACCGGCTCCAAATTCGCCACTCCAAAATCCTTCTAATTTTGGCGCGACCGCTTCTCATTGGCCACTTTACATTTTATTATTTTTCTTTTTTCTGATTTTAACCGGATGGATGTGTGGAGCCTTATGCGTGGCGACGCGTTTATACATTTTGTATCTGGCAGCCGACGAGTCAATATCCGGTTGGGAGTTTTTACTGTTAATTCCTAAATCCCCACAAGTTATTCGCACGAGCAAACCATCATAAAAATGCAATTAAAATCTGTTTCTCCATGGAATTCAAAACATATTAAAGGAGTCAAATTAACAAAATCATTATGAGGAGAAATCTGGCGTTAGACAACTAAACAAACAAACAAATTAACAAACATCTTCAGAATTTGGAGGAAAAATGTCTTTAAAAAGAGACCTCATCTTTTATCGCTTTAATTTTATTAAAACCCGATGATAAGTCAATTTGGGAGCACTTAAAAAACAGTGCTTTAATAGGTGCACGTTTTTGTATGTACCTGTAGCAGAAAGAATTTCAAATTATTGTTTAGCGCGGGAAATATTTTGATCGTTGATTTCATATTTTCGACCAATGAGGATGATTTATCCCATTCTGCCCGGATGACTTTCCCGGGCAATATAAAAGGTGGTGAAAACGCGCGCTCTATCTTTCCCTCACATATTTTCGAGCAGGAAAGACCGATCGTCTCTTTCTCACTTCAGCAGCATCACCATTTAACATGAGGAGAGCACATCCAATTTATGGACCGTTGTTTTCTTGGAAATCATTCCTTCATCATTTGTTCATCCCTCCAAGACCAACGGATCATCGAGGTTTCAAATTGGATGCTTAATTCTTGCTTTGACATCAGCAACTCAATTCTTGCTCTGACATCAGCAACTCTTTTCTTCTTCTATTTATACAGCTCACAATACAAGGGGATTTCGTCTCAAGCTGATATAAAAGATTTAAAAATTTTAATAATATTCTCGTCGACTCATTTGTTTTCTTCCTTCTCTTTATATAAAAAAGGCAACAGGATTGATCAACCTCGTTTATTACTTGTTATATACCTAATAAATGTTTCAGATAATTCAGAATTGATAAAATATTAAGTTTCCTTTAGAAAGAAATCCAAGAGATAATTCTTATAACTCAACATCTTTGTTTGCGTAATCGACCAAAAACAAAGGTAACCAAATAATAACGAATATGGATGTACGTGTGAGCGCAATTTTAGAAAATAAACACGGCCCATTTTACCAACTTGGCAAATACTATCCTTTTATTATGTTTGGTTGTAATTGACGTTTTGATTGCACCAATGGAACAAGAGCTTTGGTCTCCTGGAGTGGTGCGTTATGAACATATCTAGAGGAGCATATTGATATTGTAATATGATGTAATATATTATAGACTTTAGCAAAATGATCACATGGTTTCGGAACACAATGAAAGGTAATATAGATCCTATTCAAAATTTAATTTTACTATAAGAGAGAACATTTGCCATTTTGTTTTGTCGTCATCACTTTATTGTAAAGATCATTAGATTAAGACGAGATTCTTCAGATTGTCGTATTGTTTAGTGATCTTCGAAATTTGAAACTCTTTGTACTAAAATGTGTACTTGATTTCTCCGTTACACTGCTTACATATATTCAATCCCAAATACTGCATAGTTGGATATTAAATTTATAGTGACGTATGCTTATGGGGTACATGAAGAAAGGTTTTATTTGTATGGTAGTGGATTGTTGGTATGTTGGAAAATTCTGAGGTTCGTATCTGACTCCTTTTTCTTATTACCACATTCACTTGTTGTCTTCTTTCGTCTGCAAAAGCTATAAGAGATAAGGAAACAGACAAGGATACTTTTAGACTTAAACTTTATTTTGGCGTTTACGACAATTCTACGAAGTGGGAATTTTATCCCAAACCAGTAGAAATAGTCGTGTTTCCCAGAAAAAGTATACAAAGTATATTATAGTCATTTTCGACAATTACAAGTTTAAGGGTCCGTCACGTGTTCGTTGGATATGTTTAGCAGAGGTTGCAACTAACAGAAGATGCAACCAGCCGCTAAGCCCAGGGATTTTTCAAACACGTGCGCTACCTACTAGCAGCCTAGAGAAACAGATCCTTTCAGTTGAGGTGGTAGATATTTAATAAGGAAGAATTTCTCTTTGGCGCCATCCTTTTTTTTTATTTTGCTTTCTGTTAAATGCCTCCAGAAAAAGCGTTACTTTTTGCATTTATTTATTTTTTAATTTCTTTTTAATCCCCTCATACTACAATTAGTTCTTTGGCTAGGTAGATTGATTGATTGATTTTAACGACATGTCAACTCGTCTAGAGTTGTTTTATGCCTAAAGATTATTAGTTCATATTTACATTTTTTGTGTAGCTGCTTCTTAAAAGGGTTTATTTTTATTTATTCCTTTTACTTCATTTTTATCTATTTATTTATTTATTGAACATGGTCCTATCGAATACGAATCATTTTTAAACATATCTATAGGGTGGCCACTGAAAAACTAAAGAGTTTAAGAAAGTCATAACTTGTTTGTTTTCAATCTTTTTTCTAATGTTTTGAAAGTTATAGAGCATCCATTGGGGATTCGAATAACTATCTATGATGTCCAGCAACTAGTAAAACTTATTGATTTTTTCCATTTCAGTGAAAATTCGATTATTCAAACTCAGAAAAAAGACCGGAAGAGTGTTAATGTAAGAGTATTATGGAGTATAAGAATATTTTTGTAATGTTATTGTTGTTGGTTATTGTTATCTGACTCCATTTTAATTTCTTCTTACCCTGTCTTAATTTTGCTTGGCGTCTTCTTGTCTGTCAAGGTTGCAAAGGAAGAATAAGAAATAAGGCGAAGAGATAAAGATATTCTTTTTTAATTTCAACTTTATTTCATTTGGGTACGTGCATAGCTACTCTGTTGTGAGATGTCTTCCAGGATGATTTGAGAATCGTCGTTTTTCTCAAATCAGGCGTTGAAATACATTAGTTGTCTCCAGTAGCTAATAAGTCCAAATTCAGTGTGGTCATATCCAGTGGTGTTTTCATATTGCTTGCTTCGGCATGTCAGCTCGCTAGCAGCAGACACAACCTGCATGCGAAGCCCAGTGGACTTGGTAAAACAGGAGTGCTACTGCAAGTATTCGGGTGAGAGAAAGCCCGTTCAATCTGAAGGGTTCAGCTGAAATGAGGGCGAATCTCTCCCTTTTGTCGGAACAGTTCCTTTTTCGCGCCTGCGTTGCTCCACTTCCTGTCAGTTTCTGCATTTTGAAAAATTTATTTTTATTTTTATTCTTTTATTATTTTTTTTTTATTTCTTCTATCCACTACTGTATCTCCTAGCGATAATATAATTCGGAACCTAATCCCTAGATTTGAATGAACTAGATCAATTGACGAAGAAGTACTAAGTATTTGCAAAAGTTATTTTTCTTTCCAGGAGACCGCGGCTAAGATTGGCGTTATCTTAGCGCTGTGCAGATAGCGAAGCGGTAGCTAAAGGCTAACTCGTGCCTTTAGCGCTGCGCTGCCAAACAGACGAGGGGGAATCGACCGAATGGTTAAGACCGGGTGGTCTTAGAGTCTTCTTCGTGTTTGCCTCTGGGCCGTCTACTTCGACTGGTCAATAAAGACAGTCAGAGATACTCCAACCCGCAGAATGAGACCTCTAATGGTCCTTAAAATGACCCTTTGTGCATATCAATGAGATCGGAAAGGCGAATCTACCACTAGAAGTGGGACTCAGCCTGAGCGGTAAGGTGACTGCAACCACAAGATGTAGGATTCGACCTTGAATGAGCTTCTCATAGAACGTGCCGATATTTGACAATGTCTCCTACCAGACAAGTCTTGACACAATGTCAAAAGCTCGAAGGCCGATTAAAGTGGGGATAAAGGGGAGGGGGAGGTCGGGAATGAGCCGAGACTCGAACCCTGCTGGTCTATGCTGCTCATAGACAAGCAGTTTCATGAACCCAAATGTGGGTCCAGACACGTATGCAAGGTTATGGCTTGAACTAGACAGCAAGGTCTAGTGCTATACATAGGTTCCTTTTGCAGAGCCACGCTCTGGACCGAAGTCCAGAACAGAAGTCCGGGGTGTTTTTCGCAAAGAACGTGCCGATATTTACCAACGTCTCCCACCAGACGAGGCTTGACACAAGATCAAAAGCCTGAAGGCCTATTAAAGTGGGGATAAAGGAGAGGAGGAGGCCGGGAACGAGCCGAGACTCGAACCCTGCTGGTCTATGCTGATCATCGGCTCACTTGGTGGAATGTGAGCCTGATGAAGCAAGTAGTTTCACGAACCCAAATGTGGGTCCGGGCACGTATGCCAGTTTACGGCTTAAACTAGACGCGAGGTCTAGTGCCATACGTAGGTTACAAAGGAGACAAAAGTGCAGCTCGCCTACCCGGAGGTAGCCTAGTCGAAACTGGGAGCCTAAAGGCTTCAAGTCTGTCATTGTTCCTTTTGCAGAGCCACGCTCCGGACCGAAGTCCAAAACAGGCCCCGGGGTGTTCTCCGATTATTTGTCGCTGCCTCCCACCAGACACGACTTGACACAAGGTCAAAAGCCCGAAGGCCGATTAAAGTGGGGATAAAGGGGAGGGGAGGTCAAGAACGAGCCGAGACTCGAACCCTGCTGGTCAATGCTGCTCATCGACTCACTTAGTGCAATGTGAGCCTGATGAGGCAAGCAGTTTCACGAACCCAAATGTGAGTCCGGGCACGTATGCCAGTTTACGGCTTAAACTAGACGCTTGGTCTAGTGCCGTACATGGGTGACAAAGGAGACAAAAGTGCAGCTCGCCCACCCGAGAGTAGCCTAGTCGAAACTAGGTGCCTAAAAGGCCCCAAGTCTGCCATTGTTCCTTTTGCAGAGCCACACTCCGGACCGAAGTCCAAAACAGGCCCTGGGGTGTTCTCCGGAAAGAACGTTCCCCCGAAAGTGGAAAAAGCTTTGTTGACATTAAGGGAATGCTATGCCACTCTGCCGAGCCGCGTAAATAGAAAGTTCTTCTATAAAAAAAATGGGCGTAGAAATAAAGTCCTTCTTTAGCCTAATATAGGCTACCGAAGATAATTACTTCCATTTTTATAGAGTTATTTCTAGCAGAAGTGTTTTGTAAATATTGTTAAATTTAATTTATTCCCTTTTCTTAGCTGTAACGGCAGGTCAGGGTCGCAAAATGCTTAGTCATTTCCGGCCGCACCCGGGTGTAATTTTTCTAGGGCGAGCGAGTAATCTGACCTGTTTATGTTTGTGAGCAGGTCGCGGCAAAAGCTTAGTAAACGACTAGACATTTCGAGTAATTTCCATAGTAAACATGATTCCTTAAAACTTTACTGCAGTTTAGACACTCAACAGTAGGACATCCAGGGAGGATTAAACTCACCACACGAGGATGAAGTCGACGAGATTATTTTATTCACCGTTACTGTTTGTATTTCACGAATGCGCTTTGGAAAGACAAGAGTCGATTTGTTCCTACTCCTAGTTATACGAAAATAGTTGAGCAGGATTGGTTCTTTCGGCTTAGCTAGGGGAACCAATCGAGAAGGAAAACTATAAAAATTTATTTCTAACAAGGAATCAAACCGACCACGTGCAGCACTTGATTTGGCCTTTGTGGAAAAAAGGGAGAAGTAATTCCAGAAAATACGGCTCCAAAAAGCTACCTCCGACTATTTGTCGAGAACTACTATTGGGCCCTTAGTACGAATTCGGGGGGATCAGACTGTTAAGGCAGGAAAAAATAGACAGCAGAAAGGTTTCGTCATTCGCTTCTTGAATAGCCAGTAAGTATTCTAAACAGGCAAGAAGCTTTCCAAGAAATAAAACTAAAATCAAACGAAAGTCGACAACTGAAATTCTACGAAGTTAAACAACTGAAAGAAAATTCAACCCGAGGATTCTGCTGAAAAGATAACTTTACAAAAAACTCAATTGAAATTAAATGAAAATTAAAAGGACTCAATTAAAACCAACTTAAAGAAAATTCAACCCGAGAATTCTGCTGAAAAACAACCTTTCAGAAGACTCAAAAATTAGATGAAAACTGAAATATTTCGACAAAACTCAAAAGAAAAAAATACTCAAATTCAAAGAACTTTGTTTCCCGGACACTCTCTCAGATAATTTCTGGCAAATTACATTAAGATTTGCAACGCTTTATCTCTTCTATCCCTTTGTTTTTTGTTTCTTTTGTATAAAATTCCCTTTTAAAAACTTTAATGTCGGTGTTATTTTTTTGAATCAGTGTCCAAACTAGAAAGCTGCGGAACTTACCGCTTGAAGTTACACACTAAAGCCCCCTAAAACCATACCCAGTTAAATACTAAATTTGGCTTTAGTGTCATTCTCTTCGTATTAACATTTACTTTAAATTTCTTTATATCAGATTTTATTCCTTTAAATTTCTTTTTTATTGCAAATTTTATTCTTCTAAAATTCTTTTAAAACTGAATTCAAAGTATCTTTACTCCGCTTAAAATTGACCTTGTGCCACACCCTGCCCAAAGTGGAGAGTTGGGTATATACATACTTCCCGGTGTTGTGTCCGGAAGTACATAACTCCTATTCCAGGAACCGGGCGTCTCCTCCAGGCAGCTAATCTCCTATTGCACTTAAAGTATTAAGACCAGAATTAACCAATGAAGTCCGGGGCGCACCAAAACGGGAAATGCCGACAAGATTTGATAATTTCTGGAACTACCCATTCGTATGCGTAAGGGTCCCTATACTAAATGCGACCGTGTGTCGACCTGCTGGCAAAGCCTAGAATGTCCTGATCGAATCCTCTGCAGAGGAGTACTCCCTGTAAAAAGGGGTGTCCTGGGTATCACAAGCTACATCTGATAACAAGGAGATCAGGGTAGTGTAAAGAACCTTTTCATTGCCATTACACCCAGATCCATTTTGATCAGGAGTGGTAGTATCTGTTAAAGTCCCATCTATGAGTCAAGTAGATCTGTTTAAAAATCATTCGTATTCAATCGGACCGTGAGCAAAAAAACAAAAAAAAAACAAAAAAAAAAAGACTGAAGAAACAACAACATAAAAAAATGTAAATATGAACGTACAATGAACATGATTCCATAACCTCTTGGCATTTATTAAAATCAATCAATCGACCCAGTATTACATTCTGTCCACAAGAAGATGGCTAAATACCATTGCTTTACAGCTGGGGTAGGAACATCTCTTTATGGTGTAAGATTAATCACAGCTGAGCAAGAGGGTCGATTCTAAGAGCTACTTATTTGGGGCCTTATGCCAAATTTAAGCAAAATTTAGTTTTTCAGGCTCAGTTCTGGGAGGAAAGCTTCTTACGAGCGTTCATCGTTGACAAAAATACATAGCCAATTGTGGTGTCTATGCGAAAAGATAATGTTTTTTAACTGAAAATTTACTTTGTTTAAGTGTTATTTTGCTCCCTATATCTGTTATAGTTTCTATAGGAATGAATACGAGGCACTATTTTTTCGAAGCGCTTCTCAGGAAAAAAATCCTGTTAACAAATATTGAATTATGCCCCGTCGGCTGGAGCTGTAGAATTCACCGACTGCATCTTTGCAGACGGGTAAGACTCCTTCCCCAAAATGTGTCCTGGATATGACACTAAAGTAACTCTAGTGGTGAGGCTCCAGTCCTGGAGCTTTAAGGAATGTAGAGTGCCCCTTCATTGGCATTACTCTCAAGTCCACAATGATCCAGAGTGGTAGTACTTGTTAGGGTCTCATCTATAGGTCAAATAGAACTGTTTAATCCTTTAGTATACTTGAAACCATTTAACTATATGCAAACAAATGATTAATATTAAATTGAATTATTTGATAGCAATACTTGAAACCATTTAACTGTTTGCAAACAAATAGCAATACTCGTTTTAAAATGTTACCTACAAACTATTCGTTTACAAATATATATATATATAATAGGATTTGGCGTAAAATAGCCTGCAAGGGTTGATATGCCATAAAACTCGATAAATCAACCAACCAAATATTGAATGAAATGGGCATTGTTTTGCTTTCATGATCAATCTAAGTCAAAAGAATGAGTGTCGCCGAGAATGAAAACAATATCAACACAAGAATAACCTTCCCTCCCTTTTACAAATGGTCCAGTACCAGATTTTTTTCTTTTCATATATAAAAATAAATACATGATATATACTGTGACCTAATAAAGCTTGGTAGTCGTAAGTTGGCAGGTTAACTAGTTGTACGGCTTTAATATTTCTAGAAAACTAACTGTTACATTTCGTTAGTTGATATAAAAAAAAAAATCTTTGCTAATTCTTAACTCTGACTGAATCCATCTCTAATTTCACACATACAAAAAAAATGGCGTCTCTTTCATCTTCGCAGGCTTCAAATCAAGATGAAGAATCTCACTCTTTATATAGTGATGGATCTACCGGCTCACCGTCGTCTAGTACTGACAATCAGTCACAACCTTCCGAGTTAATCTGTGATGTCCCTGATCACGAATTCATAATATTAGCAGAATCAACACAGCCTGGATTCTTTCCTGAACGGGGTCATATGGTTTATATACCGTGTATGCTCTGTACTCTTCTCTATCACAAAGGACAATGTACTTCACTATCCAAGAACTTGCTAAAACACAGAAACCACATCTACGTCCATCACTGGATACTTTTTCGCTGCAACCAATGCGGTGATTCCTTAGATAATTCTTACAGCATACCCTGTCCTCTCCAAAGCTTAAAAAAAATTGCCCAAGAACACATAAAACATGACAAAACTTGTAAAGGCGGCTCTTCTTGCTACAACTTGACTCTACATCCAGAAAAATTTTCTTGTTGCCATAATATAGCATTTGGGAAGACTACTTTCAAAGAACCGAAACTACCCCTAGACATGAAAGAACGGTTAACAATACTACCCCAGGTTGAATTTCCAGCAAAAAGACACGTTAAACACGACTGTACAACTGAGCTGTGTGTCGATCAGAACTTATTAAAGGAAGTTCTCCAGACAGTTGACTGTAAACTGATTGGAGAACTGACCCATGGAGATTTTTCTAATACTTACAAGGCTTCTAACAAACCCAGCAACGAGGCACTTTGCATCAAGGCAGCTTGCCTACACAACTATGCGAATAATGCCATTTGCCATTCAGTTGATACCGAGATCTATATATCTCAGTTGACACACGAAACAAACACGCCTGTACTGTTTCACTATGGTGTCTTCCGACTGAGAGATACTATCTTTATGGTTTCGCAACAGACTAAAAACGGAAATTTAACTGAGTATTTGGTGCGTATTGGTGGTTTTGGAGAAGAGACCTATAGGAAAATGATAACCACATTATGCCGTGGAATTCAGTTCTTACACTCTCACTGTATCGCCCATCGAAATTTGAAAATTGACAATATCCTAGTCGGAGAATCTCCCACAGACTTAAAAATAGCTGGATTAGGATCATCCTGCATCGTTCAACCTGACCGTTTGATCAATTATCCGTTTGTATCGTACCAGTACGCTGCTCCTGAATTCTTCCAGACTCGATGCTTTGATCCCCTCAAACCGGATATTTGGTCGCTAGGTGTAATAATGTTCTTCCTGTTCAACCGAAAGCACCTTTTTCCAAACTCTAGCATTTCGCAGCCTCGGAAAACACCTCTCTTAAACTGGAATTACAGTTTGCAAAGCAAGAGCTTTCTAGAAGCTCTGTTGGCTCGGGAATACAAATCGCGGCCCAATATTAAAATGATCTTGGAACATCAATGGTTACATCAACGCTAAAGTAGACTGAATACATTTTTTCTACTTTATCATATTCTTTCTAACTGCTCTTTAATCCAAGACCAATCACAAATCTCCCCCCCCCCCGAATATTGTAAAAGTATGTTTTAAGTGTCAGACTTGTTTCTGATATTAAAGCAATTTACAACTTCCTGGTGACTGTTTATTTGAAGCAGCTCTGGAAACTAAGTATATTACATATGGAAAGTGGCGGGGGGCTATTCCTCTCCTCTTTTATAATCCAATAACTTTCAGCCATATTTTTACGATCTTGTGAGAATCGGACACTAGAAATATTTTTTTCTTTCTGAACTGAAAAAAATCCTTTGCTTAATGTTAAGATGAATATATAAAAACTGAATTTTTTTTTTTTTTTTTTTTTTTTTTTTTTTCCAATTTTATCCTGAGCCAATTGAACAAGCCGTGTATATCTTAGTATTGCATCCAATACGCGTAGGAACCGTATAAAAGTAACAAACGGTGAAACCTTGTAAATAGACCTATTGAAGAACAATTTAAGTTCGCTTTATTATGTTATTCAAGTATAATTGAATCTCCAGAGATTTTTTTTTTATTTAAACAAATAATCACAAAATTAACTCTGAAAATAGATGTTTTTGTTTTCAGAAAAATTGATATTTCGTGATCAATTCCAGATAAATGATCTCGGATTTAACAGCATGTGTATAAAGAACTCGAAATTCTGTTTAATTGGATGCCTTTTTCTTGTGAATGGTATTTCTATACCTGAAAAAAAAAATCAAAAAACAGAATCGAGTTATTCCTCAACATGCTGTTAAAATTTCAGATTTTTCTGAAACGCCATGATGTCCTTTTAATGATATTAGTCTCAGTAACCATTAACTTGTATTTAACATGGCCTAACGTCTATTTCAAATAAATTAAATTTTTCTTAATTCTACTATTCTGTTGGTTTCCATCCCCCACTTTTTATAAAAAGTAATTAATTTTTTTTTTTTTGATATGTGGCTCTGTAACTTTGCAAATCAAAAGGGCTTGGAATACACGGTCAGAAAACCAAATTAGTTGGTCAATTTACATGTTTCTTGCATAGCTTCTAATTTGTATTTAATTTTTTTTTTTCAAGCTTCAATGTTACGAAATAAGTAGAAAGTTGGTTCGTTTACTGATTCAAAGTATCGCGTTTTAAATTGAAAGACGAAACAATACCTGAAACTGGAGACAAAGTACAAACTACGCTTTTGTTTATAAAACGTGACTCTTTAGGTCTTAATGCAGAGTAAGTCTATAATTATTTATTTTTTATGGTACTTAACCTCTGAAACAAATCTAGTTCACTACTTTAAAGTTTTTCCGATCAGGTTAGAAAGTCTTCGATACCAAACTCACTAAACGGATTGATAAAAACTTGACATTTGCTTCGGTATATTGGCAAAGATTTTAACTCGGCAATGATCTTGCTGATCAGCAATCGTAATATACGTTTGAACACCGAGTAATTAGGGATGGGGAGCTGACCGGGAGCTACTGAATAACCATGATCCCTGTCGAAACAATTTATAGTTTCCACTGATCTTTAGCAACAGCTCTCGGACGAAACTGTTCGATCGCTTCCATGACTTAGTGTCATAGTGTCGTTTCCTTTAAAGATGTGGAACAGCATCCACATTCCTATTAAATACCAGAGTTGGACTACCTATGATCTGAGGTGGGGGGGGGGGTATTGAGGAAAGCTCCTTAACCCATTCCACTCTACCATTAATTCCATACAGATGTACAATCTGAATCAAGCTTTTTCTTTCTTTCTACAAAAGATCAGCGTTTCAGAAATACGTGATGTTACGAACGATATCTTTAATAGGACAGTTGAAAATGAGATTGCACACATTTTAACTATTTGGGACCTGCTTAAAAATTGCTTTTTGCTATTTAATTCCTTGGGTAATTCTTTTAGTCCACGTACGCTGTTCCTGTAGTATGATTCTGGACCCTGAAGTGGAAAATTTCACCCACCTCGTTGAAAATGTTTGAGATTCTCTATACTCGAAATAAAACAAGGGATGCTTTGTGTATCATGATGGTAAACGAACCAAGCCAGCAAACCATTATGGTTGAATTCAATTCTCACAAGGTCTCTCAAATTTCAGGCCTTTTCAGGCTAAACTAGGTTATACTTAGATGACTGAAATTTACTGAAAAAATTAATTAGGGTAATTTTTTAATTTTTTTTTTTTTTTTTTTTTTTTTTTTTTTTTTTTTTTTTTAAGACTCTGGCATTGACTGTAGTAAAGTTGGCCTTATATAAATGTGAGATGGTGTACTTTTGTATACTAGAAAAGCAATACAAAAGGAAGCGAAAAAAAATGACTAAACTGCTGTATTCTTCTGACTAGAAGAAAAAAGCTTGATGAGATGCTTTTTATAGTACCTATCCATTAGTCTTGATTTTAATCAATTGATTGGTTCAGTAACTCTTCAAAGATTGTATTGGTATTAGTCCTTTGGAAAATTTAGCTTCCCAACACTGAGCTCCTTATTTAATCTGTCCTTTTTGCTCTCTGCTAATTAATATCTACACTGAATACAGATATTAGACGTACTTGGTCAAATGACATGGATAAATACATTTTTAAGTTGATTTGAATCCCTTTATTTAAAATAAGTTTTTAATTCTTTCGCTAATTTCTTAGTGACAAACACTGGTATTTTTAGTGTTTTTTTGGTTTGTGTGTTTTTTTGTTTTCTTTTTGCTGCTGCCAGTCAAAAAAGGGAAAATTTTTTTCACTTCTCCCTGCCCTACACTGAACATTTCTAAGTAGTTGGTTCATTTCTAGCTTTTGCTTTTAAATGTATTTACCCAACCCCTCTACCATGGTCAGGATGCGACACAAATTCTTTTTTTCTTTTCTGCATATGCAAAATGCGGCGCTTCTATCATCGAAAAAATTCTAAAATTGCTTTAACACTTCACATCTGTTTAACTAGACTTAAGGAGTGACTTGGATCATAGCAAAACGAAACCAGTACAAGGAGAGTTTAATTATTGGGACATGCACATGATGCAGTCGGTAATGGATCGTAGTAAAGCATCGGAATTAAGATCTGAGGTTTAAATTTTAGACGAGAGGCTTGGGCTTATTTAAAGCCAAGTGGATGGAGTGGGAGAATTTAAGATTGCTACATCTCTCTTCCAAGAAAGGAAGGGCTACTTTCTTTTGAAAATCGGCATTTGAAATATAAGCGTTTTATGTAGGTTCATTTTTGCCTGTTTCGCTACTAATTCCAATTAAAACTTGACTAAGGAGATATATCTATATTATTGGGTGGTGGGTATCATGTGGAAAGCAAGCCTTCTGTAGTTGTGAGTTTTAAAATTGCTTAGATTTTGTCGACATTCTCTTGGGGGGGGTCGTCTTGGGCACCAGTTAGTAGACGAGAGACCCGATGCTGACTGGAGGAAGGCCCTCTCGAATACAGCACTTAGCTCTTTGTTTGAGGCCAGGTCAGTGATCGTCTAGAGATACTGAGGGGTTTTGGTTTTTTTTTTTTTTTTTTTTTTTCAACTTAAAAAAAACCTTTATATTTATTGAATGATATTCATACATATCCAGGTTTTTGACTTGATTTTTTTTTTCTTTTAGTCTTTCTCCTTTCAATTTATTTTCCCCAACACCCACTAATCTTTTCAGATTTTTTATATTGTATGGGAGAGCCAAAGAACTTATTGTTAGGGCAGAATAAAGGATTTAAATACAAAGCTTTCAATAACCTTTTCTTGCTGGAGAATGGCTTATTTTTTTTATGATGAATTATTTTGAATTATTCATCCTTATCCAGAAACTTGAGATACTAATTTTAGCATCAGTCAATAAATTAACTTGTTCATATTACTGTTATTGAGGCTTTTTGTTTTCTGACTCAAACAATTTTAGTTATTTCCTATAGCAGAGTTCAGACTTGTAAGTTAATGGGTAATATAGACAAGTTTTATTTTATTAAGCAAAAAAATGATCAACACTTAATTTTTACATTAACTTTATTGAACCACATTGTTATCTTGTTCTCACTCTGTCAGCAGAGTTTAGAATATTGTGATGGTGTCCACAGCAAAGGGATTAGATTACCCCCATCCTGCGAAAAAGAAGTATCCCGAGTATGAAAAACTGCATCTAATGGTGAGGCTTCAGTTCTGGGGAGTGAAATACCCTTTCATTGCCTTTACTCCCAGGTCTACAATGACCCAGAGTAGTAATACCAATTAGGATCCAATCAAGGAGTCAAATAGCTTTAAGAATTATTCATATTTAATAGGATGGTGTACAAAAACCCTGAAGGAGCAATTTCACAAAAATATAAATCTGAATGTATGAAGAAGGCAATTCCCTAACCTCTAGCCATAAAATAACCTTATATAGGCTGACATGCCATCATAACAGCTTTATATTTAAAAAAAAAAATAGGCCATTTGGTTTAATGTCATATCAACCATTAAGGGTAAATCCTCTTCATAGATGATTTTTTTTTTCCTAGTTAATTATTTTTAACATTTTCTCAATGAGCTTGAGCTCATTTATTTGCCCACAAATGGTTTAAATCACTACTATCTAATACTAATAGTTCAATTTGCTACAATTGAATAGTTTCAAGTATTGCTATCTAATAATTCAATTTAATATTAATCATTTGTTTGCATACTGTTAAATGGTTTCAAGTATAGTAAAGAATTAAATAGTTCAATTTGATCCATAGCCAGAACCCTAACAACTATTACCTCTGGATCTGTGGACCTAGGAGTAATGGCAATGAAGAAGTACTCCACATTCCCTAAGTCTCCAGGACTAGAGCTTTCTCATCAGAGACAGTTTAGTGTCTTAGCCAGGACCCTCATTGGGGAGGGGTCTTACCCCACTGTAGAGATGTAATCAACATATTAAACAGCTTTAACTGATTGGGCAATATGGGGGGTGGAATGCAAAACTCATAAATTCTGAACAGATCAGTTAAAGATGTCAACCACTTGATTGCTTACACAAGAGATTTATCATGGAGAAAACTTGTGTAGGATAGATCAGACTTTTTAGATGAGCTGATAACTGAAGAATGCTGCAGCAGTGTGCCATAGATCATCCAAACACTCTTCGGATTTTAAATTTAAACATTTTTTCTTCTAGATGTCTTTTTATTTTTTTTCTAACCCATTTCCAGTGTGGTGTTATGTGATGTCTAATCCAAATAATCATTTCAAATATTTAAAGTATATTAACTTTCAGAAATATGTAGTTTGCTATATTCATAAATAAAGAGTTCTTAATATTGACTTAAAGAAGAGGTGGGGGGAAACCAATGCTATCTAAACTTGGATGTATGTTTTATCTCAAAAATTGAATACTTTTAAGTATTAAGGTAAACTATATTATTCATATAAATGCATGCAAATTTGGAAAAGAACAAGATATTCAAATGAAACAAAAAAATGTGAAAATCATTAACATTCTATTATTGTTAGTCTGAAAATGTTTTTTTTTTCTATGTGATAACATCCTAGAGATGATTTAAAGAAGGAAAAATTTATCATTGGTAAATTATTCAAATGTCAATAAATGCATTCTTTGAATCTCCCCTCCCCTTTTATTTTTATATATTATATTGTGTAATCATATATTTGTGTTTGTTTTGATAAACATTTATTTAAATTAAAAATTTATTATAAAAAAGCAAGACAAAGGTGTACAGATTCAGTAGAATTTCATTTTTACATTAAAAAAGCTATTAGGGATATATAACACCTTTTTTTTATTATATTTGTGAGTGTTCGCAATAAAAATTAAAGCACTCAAAACTTTAACAGTTACAGTTAACATAAGTCATCGGTCACACACACAGCTTTACACAGGATTTAGACTTAGCTGACAGTTTATTTTGCACGACATTAACTCTAATGTCTCTCACATACTTCCACTTTTACAAAAATGAAACCTGTGGTTTCAGAAGTAAAAACTACACCCACAAAATCAGAATGAAAAGCATAACTGAAAAAGTTAAAACAAAAAACAATTGCATCCCAAAAAGATCTTAAAAAGTTAATTCTTCTCTTACTCTGTTTTTCTTTCTCCTTCCTTCCATTTTAATACTTTATAATTCTTTCACTTGCATTGTGTATAATACAAAGAAGATAATAGAAAAAGAAAATATATACTAAAGGACCAGATTAAATTGGATTTATCAAAAGAATTAATATTAGAATAAGATGTCACAGCTGTTACTGTAAAAGTCATGGTGAGCAGAGATAGGCTGATATAATCTCACAAACATGCAAACAAGCTTTGTAGCCATTGTATAGAAAATAAGAGAGATGAATCCTGGGGCAGTATTTTCAATTCAATCTATTTTTATCATTTATTGAGCAAACTAATTCATAAATCTTGTGTATGCTTGTCTGTTGTTTGGTGGAGAGGGGGCAGTAACCAAGACTTAAGAGTTACTGAGTAAATTCCATGAAGAGTGCTCAATATAGACCATATATATCTACATTAGGACAGCATAGACAGTCTGATGACTGAAAAGATGATAAACTGACAGTCATCAAATGCTGTTGCCGCTGTGTCTACGCTATCCTAACTTCATATATTTATATAAGCTTGCTGGTTACCTGTCATTGTACAGGTTTAAAAAATTAGATGAATAAATTGATCATTATAGACTTTTGTTTTTCAGTCATTGATGGGAGAAATAAACCAATATTTAATCAAATAAAGCTTTATTTGAAATTTATAAGGATTTTCCCAATTTGAAAATAGGTGGAAGCAAATAAGAACTAATTGAGTGGACAGGAAATTTGTATAAGAAAATTATGAGTTATCCTTGAGACGGCTGTGTACCTGGATGTAGAGAGGCCAAGGGTTGAGGGAGAAAGCTGGACAAAAGGACTTGGGCACAGAAAGAGGTAGAAGTGACTAGGGTCTCCACAAGGCGAGATGAGGCTAAAGACAGCCTGGTAACTGAGGATGTTAGCTGACCACCCAACTCTACAAACAGAACCTAGACAACAATTTGAGCCCTACAAAACCAAATGTCTACAGCTCTTTTAAAACAGTCTTAAACACAACCAGAAAATATACAGAAATACAACAGGACATTCACCAACCACAAATAAGTGATTTATAATTTTAACTTTGTTCTCTTAAAGACTATTGACCATAAAAGGAATGTGCTTTAGCAACTCTTTCACACTTCTTATATAAACATATTTAAACGTCTTACTGTGTTGCTTATTCTTTCTTACGATTCATATGGGGATGTTGATAAATTTCCCATATTTGGTTTAAATTGGATAAGAAAATAAAAACCTTTTATTACAACCAAATATAAGCTCAATGATTTTACTATTTAGAAATATTAAAATATAGCGCAAAAATATTAATTTTGCATAATTAAAAAACATTTTATAAAAAAAGTTACGGTAAACATAAGGTAAAATATTTGTGACACTATGCGTTGGATATATGCACATACATGTATACACACGTGTGTGTGTGCACCCATACCAGTGTGCGTGTGTGTGTGTGTGTGTGTATGTATATATATATGTGTGTGTGCGCCCACGCACACACGCACCTACATGCACACACACACACACATATACACACATATATATATGTGGCGAGATGAGTTAGATTCGGCCTGGGTATCGAATTTCAAATGTTAGGAAAACCCATTAACTAGATTAAGGAAATCTAGATAAGAAAATGTTTATACATATAGCTGCGGACGTGTTAAGTACTTGTCAGAACTTAAAAGGGTCTGAATTTAATGTCCCTGTATCGGAGACGGCCAGTCTAGGAACTAATTTTATGTCCAGTTTTTTTAAGAGAGAATTGGCTCCCCAAAAAGTTATGGGTTTATTCGTGGGTGTTCCATTAGCCGGAAATAATAATGAAACATTCTGTATATATACAGGTGCATTTTGGGTCCGAGAGTCAGACTTAGTTTGGATTCGAAGGGAGTTGATTAGACCGGGACAAAGAAATAACGAACAGCGACATTACCGGCCGGACCCAGTTAGTTAAGATAATCTTTTGCCAGCCGAAACTCAAACTAGAATTAATCATACACTAAGTGTTACACGCTTCTCATCATCCCTTGACGTTTTAACCACAAGTTGTTGTTTTGTCTTGTTCTTTTCTCTGTGAACCTGCTTCTCGCTTTGATCCGACCCACATAAGTATTCAGACGAGGATTCAGTAACTTATGCAACGAGCTGCAGAAGCGGGTATTATCACACTGGTGCCGTAGACAGGGATTGACCTTGGGTTGCTCGTTAGTACAATAGAACTTGTGGAGAAAGGAAAAGGAAGGAAAGATCTGCCCGGCCGAATAAACACTCAATACGCATAGGTGTATGCGTATATATGCATAGATGAGTGAAGGCTTCGATAACCCGATAGACACGGGTGTATAAAAAAAAAAAAAAAAAAAAACAGAAGGAAAAACGAAACGCAACCAAACCAAGACAAAAACAGACAAACAACCACAATAAAAAAAACAAAAGAGGAAAAAGGAGGAAAGGAAACATAATCCTACAGTAAAAATAAGGGAGAGAGGGAAAAGAAAGGAAGAAAGAAAAGAGGTACAGACAGATACGCACTTCTTCCCCAACTTCAACGAACACTTCAACTACTGGCGATTTTTGTATATTCATATATATATATTTTTTTAATTCAACAAGGAGAACGAAAGAAATAAACACGTAAATGAACATTTAAAAAAAAAAAAACTAAACAAGGCAAAAAAAAAAAAAGGAAGAAAAAGAAAAGAAAGGAAACAGAAAAGGAAATCTATTCCGGTCCCTGCAAGGTAGGCTAAAAAATTGTTCTATTGTTTTCTTGGTCATAGTTGTTTTTGTAATTAGTGTGTCTCGCAGGCATTTAATAGAAATATGGATAGGATAGATACAGATGCCCCATCGCGCCCTATTTTTAAGGTAGCCACAGGTGGATCTAAGATCCCTATATTCACGGGAAAAGCCTCAGAGTTTCAGGCCTGGGTAGAAGCTCTGAAGAAAAAGGCAAAAATTTACCAACTTAGACAGAGTTGGTGAATCTGGCTTATGACTATTCAGACGGGGTGGTATCAGAATACATAGGATTATACTTAGATGATAATCCCGGATGGAACTGGGGGGACCTTTTAGAACAGCTGACTAACCAGTACAGTGATTATACTAGTGCGACTGATGCTGCTAGGGCCTTAATTAAGATTAAGCAAAGGGAGGAAGAAACTCTCTCGGAACTAGCTAGTAGAGTTTTAAGGTTAGCTAAGGTTGCATACAAAGACGCCGTCCAACGCGAGGGGGAGGCAGTTGGCGACTGGACACCAGAGAGGCGAGTCAGCAGAGAAGAGTTGGCGTGGAACCACGGACAGGGGCAGTCAACACCGGACTCCGGAGACAGTAGCAGAGAAGAGAGGGTCCAGCCACGGCGAAGAAGATTGAGTCTAAAGATGTCGGCATGCCAGTGCTTGTGGAATTTTCGCTAGTAACCCACGCTAGCGATAGTCCGCACATGCATGTAGTGTTGCAATACCTCCTTCTGCTCTTGGTTAACCCCAAGCTTTGTTCGTGTTTGTTCGTCTGTTTTATTTTCTCCTGTCCCCCCTATCGTATTCTTGTGGTGGCAAGAAATGTGCGTTACCCACCTCGAACCACTAGTTGATCACCGGCCGGCCGTAAGAAGTGGAATGGTTAGAAGACTGATCTAATGTGGTGGGGGAGGGGGCGTAACGTTACATATTTCTGGGCAGGTTGCAACAAAATGTGTTAAAGTTCTAGCTTCTTTTATTCATTTATATTTTTATACTTAAATAAAATGAGGATTCTTTAAATGATAAAATAAGTTTAAATAATGAAGAGTTATTCTGTTGAAAGTCTAAGAGGAGCAGTTAAAAGGTGTGATGGTTTGGTTTCTTTGTTTAATGGCATATCAAACTTTGTGGGTTATTTGATACCAAAGCCATCCTTGTAGAAGAACAGTATTGGTACAATTAAACTCATTATAAAATTTTTTATTTTATTTTGAAGACGGACTTGTTCACTGAGAGAAGGGCAAGGGTTTGCCCTTCTAATTACAGAGTAATAGATTGTAAAAGTTTTTTTAATTCCCCCACCTGGAGAGTGGCAGAAAGGGACAGGGCTGTTCTTATTGGAATTGGATTGGATGAAACAGAGGGTTTGCTGCTGCTATGGTGGTGAGGAAAGAGTCAAGGATTCTTTTTTAGGAGTGGGAGAAGGAAGAAAAATTTCAGTCTCTTTTCTCCATAACACTTCCCAGAGATAGCTTGTGCAAAAAGTTTATTCTAAATGCTCTAGTATAGAAGCAGGTAGAGTCTGAGAGATGCAGGCCTGGAAATTTTTGAGTAGAAACTCACTTTTATGGTCAAGCTGAGAGATGAGTAATTCTCTGAAACAAGCAGACTAGAAGTTACCAATTTGTTTATTAGCTATCTCGAGGAAAAACAAACAGGAATAACTCAGGTCTAAAGGACTTGTAGATTCTAAACAGAAAGGAAGAAGAAACAAATGAAAAACAGAAGAGGTCGCTGAAACAAACGAACTACAAACTTTCCCCACAGACAACAAGAAAGAGAAAGAAAGAAAGAAAAAAGAGTAAAGAAATGAAAGAAGAAAGAATAAGATGTCACTGACTAAACTATAAATTCTCCCCACAGACAAAAATGAAAGAAAAAGGAGAGAAAAAAAAAGAAAGAAAAAAGGGAACTGGTTTCAGCTGCTTACAGGGAAGTTAAATACATGTAATTCTAGATACTATTATTAATGTTACCTTAGTTTTATGTTTCGTTAATGAATGTAAGAGATATGGAATTTTTGTTAATGTTTTTAATGTTGCTTTTGTTTTATCTTTTATTAATGCATTAATTCCTGCATAGGAACTGATATGCAGCCCACTAGCTGTAATCTGTTTTTGTCCACTTTATAGAATAAAGCATTTGTAACTTGTGTAATAAGTGTCTCATTTGATTTTAGCTCTGACTTATTTATGTTTAGCATTGGGACCTTAGTAGTTTTTTGTTTTGTTAATTTGTTTTAAAGTTGGTTTTTGGTAATGACCCCCAAAATGTTAACACCATAGCTAGGGGAGGGATAAGGGGCTTCATACCTTTCCCAAAGGTATTAGTCTGAAAGTGAACACAATAGCACAACTGAAGTTTGAACTCGCTTGCTATGATGTTGCAGTCTTGCACATTAACTACTATGCTGCAGGAACTCCCCCCCCCCAAAAAAAAAGATGTGTTGAAATGTTATCTTTGATCAAAATAAGTTAAAAAAGACTAAGGTTGATCAAAATGTGTTTAAAAGTTGTCAAAATATAGGCTGCAGATGAGTGATATTTTAGTAAATTGAGAAAAATTATATACATTCCTTGTTTACAGAGTTGAGATTTTTTTTTAAAAATCAAATTTGTTCCAATTTTTAAAATTTGCAAATATTTGAATTTTAAAGAATATCTCATTTTTTCTTCAAATTTGTTGCATTTTTTGTGAAATTTTCTCTTTTATTTTTTTAATATCAAATAAACTTGGTAATTAGAGAAAGACTGGCAACATCATTATTATGATTATTATGTGATTTTTTCACATTAGTGTCAGCTGGTGGTCCTTCAATAGAGTCTGAATGACAGTAAGTCTCCAAGACTCTTCTCAGTATTTTAGCCAATTTCAACAATGCTGTAGTATTTTCTTCAAACCCAAGCCTTTGGAGATTGTTCTAAGTGCATCAACTATAATTGGTATTGCTATCATCCTCATGTTCCACAGCTTTTTTCATTCTTTTGCAAGATCCAAGTACTTGTTTCTCTTTTTGTTTTCTTTTATTTTCATTCTGTGGTCCCCCAAAATGGCAAAATCTGCAAGACAGCAAGTTCTTTTTTTTTCTTTTCTTTGTTAATTAACATGAGGTCTAGGATTCTGTCTAGGATTTGGTGATCCATTTGTATCTCAAAATCCCAGAGGATTTTTTGCATCTCATTCTTTAAGATGAATTCTGGTTTGCACATATACCATTTGGTATTATGGTTAAATTGTAATTTCTTGCACATTTACTTGTAGATCACCTTTCCCACCCAGTCATAACAAGTTTTGCACTCTTTTTCTGGTAGTTTGCTGCATTGACTTATGTAATTAACCATTTCATCTATTTCTCCACATAACTTACATTTGCTATTCTGTTGCATATTATCAATTTTCACTTTGATATCCTTATCACTGTAACATAACCCTTGCAGTTTTTTTCCAATATACTTATATATTGGTATATAATTGGTAGAGTGTTCACTAATGGCTTGGGAGACCGGGGTTCAATCCCATGTCGAGTCATACCAAAGACTCAAAAAATGGTACTTGATGCCTCCTTGCTTAACACTCAGCATAATAAGGTATAGATCAAGGGGGAAGTGGATCAATCCAGGGAAAGGAGTGGTGCTCTCCTCAACACCTCGGTATTGTAGCTATTAAAAAGGGAGCTATTAAAAAGGGATTCAATATTTGTGAGGTTGTGGATCTATTTCTTCGGAAGCCATTTTGGTTTTTCCTAAGAATGTTGTCAATTTTGGGTTCTATACGGTTTTGTAGCTGGGTATTGTATATTTTGGCTGCTACGGATGTAAGAGTTATACCTTGGTAGTTCTTGGCTAATCCGAGGTCACCTTTTTTAGGGAAAGGGAGGATGCATCCCTTCATCCATCTGTCTATCAGATTTTGATTATAAACTGCATTACAGTATCGGAGCAGTATGTTGTCAAATTGTCTGATCTTCCATACTTCTGGGGGAATTTCATCAAGCTCTGCGGCTTTCCTATTTTTAATTTTTCTAAGTACTGAGTCAAGTTCGATTGTTAAATCCAAGAAAATGGCTTTGAGCTGACAAAGAAAAGAAGCAGAAGGTACCCGCAAAAACAATTACTGACGCCGACTATGCCAATGACATAGTGATTCTGGCAAATACACCCACCCAAGCCGAAACTCTACTACTTACTCTGGAACCAGCCGCCGCAGGCGGCTGGTTTCCATATCAATGCACACAAAACAGCTGGTTTCCATATCAATGCACACAAAACGGAATACATGTGCTTTAATCAAAAAGGCGACATTTCCACACTAGAGGGAAGCTCTCTGAAACTAGTAGACAAGTTCACCTACCTAGGAAGCAATGTCTCATCAACCGAAAAAGACATCAACATGCGGCTAACAAAGGTATGGACAGTTATCAATAAGCTATTGGTCATATGGAAGTCAGACCTGACCGATAAAATGAAACATAGTTTCTTCCAAGCAGAGGTCGTCTCAATACTGCTATATGGATGCACTATATGGACGCTAACTAAATGGCAAGAGAAAAAGCCAGATGGCAACTGCACAAGAATGCTGCGAGCAATTTTGAACAAGTCCTAGAGGCAACATCCCTCAAAGCCCCAACTGTACGGCCACCTGCCTCCCATCATGAAAACTATCAAAGTTAGACAAACCAGACATGCAGGACACTGCTGAAGAAGCAGGGACTAGCTCATAAGTGATGTACTCCTATGGGCTGCTTCATATGGCCGAGCAAAAGCAGGACGATCAGCTCGAACCTACATACAGCAGCTATGTGAGGATATGTGATGTAGCCCTGAGGACCTGCCAGAAGAAATGAACGATAGGGAGAAGTGGCAAGAATGGGTAAGGGATATCCGTGCTGGTGTCATGATATGATGATGAGTTATAGCAATAAAAGTAATAATAAAAAAGTTTAAAAAATCATAATGTTACAAGGTGGGTATATTAAAAGTTGCTAAAGAAAGGTTGAAGTGTCAAAAGAGTTGTCACTTGATTTTCTTGACAGTAGCGCAAACATGTTTTCTTACAAAAACCCACTAATGTTTACTTTGGATGTTACAAGTTCCTTTTTATTGTTTTTTAAGAACTGGTCTCATGAACGAGAAGATGTGAGGTGGTTTTTGTTTAGCTGATGACAGAAAGATTAATTTTTTATAAATCATCACCAACCTCAATGAAGGGATCTTGCTTAAGCCCAAAAATATATCTGTTTCTTTTTACATCAATGTTCTGTTCTTTATTTTTCTGAATTCAACCAAGTCTTCCAAAATCCCACATAACCACCTACAGCCAATCACAAGAGCCTATTCAATTCTCATCACTGTCCAAGCCAGAGATTAAACCTTGATCCACTACTCCTATTTTTTCAATGTTCACTACATCTGCTGGGTGGCCAGGAGTGTTGATGGAGAGGACATTACAAAACTAATAGTTTTAGAAAATAAAGTAATCACTAAAAAAATAAAATAAAATTCCTATCAGATTTACCAAAGTTAAGCAGCAATGAGCCTGTTCAGTTCTTAAATGGATGACTATTTAGAAATCGTTGGTATGTGGTATGTAAGGTTTTTATGTCAGACTAAGAAAAGCTTAGTAAATAACAACTAGATAACCCAACAAAACTATTTGGTTCCTGTTGTATCAGAAGTCTATGATTATATCAATGCTTTTAATTAGGTAGAAGTGAAAGATTCAAATTATATTATATATATTTTAAAGTTACCTGTTATATTAAGGATTTGGATAATTCAAAAAATAACATTCAGTACAATTGCAGACCCCAACAAAATTATCATTGTGTTGTAAATTAGACTAGAAATTGCTTTGTACTTTGAGATAGAGCATTTTATGAGGTTTGGCTGAAAAATTCATTGGCTGAATAATATACTCTCATGGAATGTGACTAAATGAGGTTTATTTTTCAATATGAAGTGCACACACATCTTCCATTGGTGTTGCAGTTCTTGGATACCATTGGTCAAAATGTCATCAACAGCAGATATGATATTATCAAATAAACTTTTCAGGTAATGAATTTTTCAGTCCACTCTTATGAGTGTGTTGCAGAAGGAATTTCGTATTTTTGTTTGGTGCGGAATTTAATTCGACCATTAGGGTTGATGCATAATTTCACCCAATCAGGATGACTTATCCTATTCATCCCGAACCATCTTTCTGGGCAGCAGTAATTGGGGAAAGCCATCAAACACTCTCTTTGGCTGAACAACTTCATTCAGTGCAGATGTCTACCATCTGCTCTCCAATAGCAACAGCAGCAGCAGCATGGACACAATGAGGGAAACTATCTAATTTATGGATGCCTTGCGTCTATTTCTTTTAGACCAAGGGTTCCCAGTTGAATATGAATTAGATAAATTCAATACGCCACACACAGGAACAACTTTACGTCACCCCCAAAATTGGCTATGTCGACGGCGATGCAGAATTCCGCTCCAACACCTAGCGACTTCACCACTGGGCAACATTTTTTGGAGACATTCACGCTTCTCCCTGAAACAACCAGAACAACAAACTCACGGTGACATCAATGTTTCTCTCCTCAAACAGTAAACACGACTTTTGCTACACTATGGCAAACATATCTCCCTCACATGTCCAATGACACGTGCTGCTTTCTTCACTCCATAACAACTTCATTTCATCTTCTTACTTCTTCACCCTCCTCTGAATATGTTTCTTTCTGATCATGATGAGTGTTTTTATCATTTTCTAACACATGTTTATTTTCTGTAGTAGCGGCGTTTTCAGATTCTGATTTGCATGTTTTGGAGTCATGTAGCTCTGAGTTAGTTGTCGCTAATACAAGGCTGTTTGTAATAAAATCCCGGTCTTCTGAAAACATTCCACCCCAAAGAACTTGGTAAAAAAGATGAAATTTGAGGCCAAAAATAAGCATTATGGATTCTTTATAAAAGCCATTTAAAACTTCCTTATACCGCCAATGGTAACAAGCATTACTTTGGCTAAAAGTGTATTGCTGTAATAAAAATCTCTCTATGATGTGCTGTTTTTGCTGGGTTGTGGTTACATGCACATATAAATATATATGCAAATATAAGAATTCTAGTAATAGATAACAACATTGTATTTACCATAATTATTTGTAAAACACATTATTTTTCTAGATTTTTTAACCCAAAAGTTAAGTATTATACATGAGAACTATATAATTACTTTTTTCCAGCCACATGCTTCAGCATAGTTGGAACAGGATGACTAAAAGTAAGTTATATCTATAGTCCAAACTAATGTGTTTTACATCATCACAGATAAATATTCTCAGGAATGTGCATTTGTTTATTTTTTTTTCTCCTAATGTGAGCTTATTTTTACCTTAAGCTTATTCTATTTTTGTTTGAATATATTCATGTGTTTACTCTAAATACTGTGAAAATTTTTTGTGTTTTAAGACATAATCTAAACTACATAAATTCTTATTTTAACTCTGTACAAACTGATAAAAAGTTAGACAAATGGTAATTTTAGGTTAAATTTCACTACAACAAATTCTTAAAAGTTAGCACATATGATACACAATTTTTTTTTCAGAATTTTGTTGTCCAAAGTTAGGGGCACATGCTATACTTAAGTAATTATATTTTGTTTATGATAATAAATAATGATTTTTTTTTAAAACTATAATCAGAATGATGATTAACAAGAAAATTATTCATTAATATCACAAGTCAGTATCAGCCTGACTCAGGATGAAAACTGCTTGTCCATTATGAATGAAAGAAAAAAGGTTATTTGTAAAGATTAACATTTTTCCAGGTAATTAATTTTGACCTTCTTCCAGATCAAATCAAAGAAATAGTAATTGTATTGTTAGACTCTTTAGAAATTGTAATTTTCCTAAATTTGTCTTATTTCCTGTTTGATATGATATTAAAGCTATCAAACACATTGAGACAATTGCATGCACCAGAGCAAAAATAAAAAAAATAAAAATCTGTACTCAGAAATTATATTGGTTCTGTTATAAGGCTTTGCAAATATTAACTTCTCTCACAAGAGAGTTCTACAGTGCAATTGGTTTAATACCTCTTATAAAGAATGAAAAGGATGATTGGATTTATATTAATTGATTTTTTTCATCTTTTTCATTTTTCCTTCTTTTTTGTTTTATTTTGATAAACAATATAAACAAATAAATTATAGCAAATTAATCTCTCAAATGTTTTTTGTTTATATAGTATCTGCTCTTTCAACAACGTTTTTTAGTGTTTAATCAAGTTTTTTCAAAATCAATCTTTAAATAGATGCTTTCTAACTTTTATTCTAAATTTTTTTAAAAGAATATAAAAATCGTGGGCATCAAGGCAAAGACATGTACACAAACTTCTATGGAATAAAAGTCACAATAACAGACAGATTGATTGATAGATTGATTCAAACCATCTGGGATTATTTTATGCCTTGAGGCTAAGAAATGACATTCATTATCCGTTCATATTTACATTTTTTGTCTAGTTTCTTTGGAATTTCTTTTTTTGCTCATAGTCCTGTTGAATACAAATAATTTTTAAACAGATCTATTTGACCCATAGATAGGACCCAGACAGGTACTACTGCTCTGGGTCAGAATGTACCAGGAAATAATGGCAATGAAGGAGCACTCCACACTCCCCAGAGGTCTAGAACTGGAGCTTCATTATCGGATGCCGCTTGGTGTCATACCAGGATACTCTGGGGGGGGGGTCTTTCTCCTCATCAGGAAATAATCATATTCTAATCCCAACTGACAGAGCATGATGACAGACAGGAAACAAAATTAGAGATTGAAAAGAAGTTTTAAGAACTTAGCATATATATTATGCTCAAATCATCCAACCAGTAAACTAAGTATTGATATAAAAACTATATTGAAGCCATTGAATAAAAAAGAACTGATGAGTTGTCTAAAGTTGAGATGAGTCATTAATATACCAGAAATTGTTTTGTCAATCGAACCTCTTTTTTATATTCTTGATGTTCTTAACACATTTCAGCAAATCCATTCTCCAACCCTCGTCAGGCTTATAATCTGCAAAGGGAACTATATTTTAAAATAAACCTTATTTAGTGACATTCTGTGAGAGTATTTTGATCAGACAATGAACTTTTCAGCTGACACTAATAGATAACAGATTTTTTTCTTTCTTTAAAACCATTTACATTGAGCTAATAGTTTTCTGAACTTGTAAAAATATGTAAACAAAAATAATGTAAAATGAATGTAGAAATAAAAAAAACATTTCTTGAGGATGTCTTACTGTTGTGGACCAGTAAAAGGTCAGGAAGAAAAACACGAACTCAGGATTACGTGAAACAAGTATATTGAACGAAAGTATAAATACAGCATAGGTAAAAGAGTGTTGACTGACAAAGTGTTAGGCTGGAGTTTTTATTTCCAAAGAGATACAACTCTCAGTGAGCACAAGGCCAAAATAGGGGGGAAAGGGAAAGGGGCGAAAACTGTATTTTCCTATGAAGCCCTAGCTAGTCTCACTTATCGCCAACAATCATCGTTTAATCAGTTTTTTTTTCCTCTCATTCAATACAATAAATTCGTTCATCCACCAACCACGCTACAATCACCAAAATATCTTCATTCGCTCCATGAAAGTCCTACTTAAAATTCGATAAAATGAAATGACTTATATACAGCGAGTTAAAGATGATGAGGGATTGGAGAAAAAAGCCCCAAGGTAAACAAAACATAAACCTGGTTGGTTTCCCTCCCATCCCCCCTTCTATGCTGTGGAGAGTTGACTGTTTTCTGGTACCTGGATAAGGCCCCAAAACAAGCCAAAACTCTCCCTATAGGGGAAAAAACCTATGACTAAACGGGATAAAAAGAAAGAAACGGAAAAGGGGGGGTCGGTCAGGAAAGTGGGGGTGAACATGAAATACAAAAATATGTGACCAAGATCCTCAGAAAAGGGGCCAGGACTCACAAGTGGTTGAAAGGTGAGAAAAAGAAACTGGGAATGGGGAGGATCTTGAGTAAAACTAACATCTAAATATCAGGGACAATGACACACATCACTCAACTAACTAGGGGGTCAAGAGATTCTAAGAAATTTGTAAACTTCCTACTTACCCGGGGTGGGGTCCCGAAGGACCCTGACCATCGTCGCCATGAGCAGGCAGAGGAGGGAAGGATGACTCCAACGTTGCTCCCTTGCATACGACCAAGCTTTTGCTGAATGTTATGCAGTCCAAGCATTTTCTATCGCATCTAATCTTGACCCTAAGCTGATGCCTGAAGAACAAGATCAGATCACGATAAGAAAAGTTTGCACCATCATACACTCCCTTGTTTCGCGTCTGCCAAATCACCATTCTAGCCACGGCTAGGACCACGAGAAACACCACACGTTTCTCACCCTGAAACGGAGGGCTAACGTTGTCCACGACGTAACTAACGTCGAGCGGCACAAGCTCTCTGGGACTGATGCGAGCCGTCCACTCCTCGACGTGGCTCCAGAACGGGTGAACCCGCTCGCAGTAGTAGAAGGCGTGCAAAGCTGTTTCCTCTGTAAGCCCTGTCGTTGAGGGCCAACACGTTTCGAGCTAGCCGCCAGGTGAGCGAGAACTCGGAGTTGTTCAAGAAGCCCGAACCTGGCGCCCAATTCCACTGGGAACGAATCTCCTCTGCCGACCAGTCGAGCCGATCTACTAGAGGATCCGAGGCGGAACCCACCACTAACCCTCTATATAGCTCCTTACGAGTCCATGAGAGGTCGCTGGACCGAGGAATTTTTTCGAAGGGCATTGCGGCACTCGATGACGAATGGTGGCTCATCCCTCGGTCTACGACGACCTTCAGCCGAGGGACACAACCCCAGTTCAGGGAAGGCGACCCTGACCTTGAGGCTCCACACCGCGTCCGTGGTCAACGAGCGGCCTAGGTAAGCCAGTCTCTCCACGAGCCGGTGGCTCTCGAGATCCGGCATCCCCAGACCCCCATCGCGAGGACGTTGATAGCAGACCTGCCTACAGACCAACGGGCTTCCACCTTTCCAAAGAAGCTTGAAAAGGGATTGTATCAGTGCCACCCAATGATCCTTAGGCAGAGGCAGTATGGACAAACAGTAAAGGATCAGGGGGAAGATGTACACGGCGCACACCTCTGCCCTGCCCTTTAAGGACAACCGCCTTCGAAGCCAGGCAACCACCCGCGCTTTTACCTTAGCCCGTACTTCCAACCAATTTCGCTCCAGCTGGAGGCCGGGCCCGAACCACACCCCAAGGATGCGGACGGGACCGTCACTCCAGCGGAAGGGCCCTGGCAGGGGAACGCTGCCCCTCCAAGCACCCAACCGGAAGCCTTCGCTTTTGTCAAAGTTGACCTTGGCACCTGCTACCTTTTCTTATCTCGTGACTGCCTCCTTCACAGCCACTATGTCCCAACGCCTGGACACAAAGACCGTGATATCATCAGCGAACGCGGAAATCTTCGCTCGGACGCTGCCGCTTAGCAAGATTCCGCGCAGGGCCGGACGAGCCCCTCTGTCCCTCAGCCTTCGGAGCAGGGGCTCCAAAGCAAGGACATAGAGAAGAGGGGACAAGGGGCAGCCTTGCCGGACTGAACGCTCGATCACAAAAGTCCCCGAACGCCTCCCGTTCACCTGCACCACCGCCTGTGGGTTATGGTACAGAATGCTAATCCATTTGCGTTTGAATCCAGCGGTCTCTAAAACCGCCGCCAAGAACCGGTGGTCCACCCTATCGAAGGCCTTGGACTGATCTAAATTGATCAGCGCGGCTTTGGTGTCGTCTTTTATCCCCTCTAGGATCTGGCGCACCAAGTGCAAGTTGTTTTGGATTGATCTTCCCTTCACAGCGTAGTTCTGTTCAGGGCCAACCAGATCACTGATGACAAGCTGCAAACGGTTCGCCAAGACCCGGGCCAAAATCTTTAACTCTGTGTTAAGCAGAGTTATGGGCCTATAATCATCTAGATCCCCCCGAACATGCCTGCCTTCTTTCTTCAGCAATGTGATCACACCCTTGGTAATGCTACCAGGGATGGCTCCCTGGGCAAGCCAGTGGTTGAACACATCCGTCTGAATAGGGACAAACATGTGCGACATCCTCAAGTACACTTCGTAGGGTAAACCATCCAGTCCAGGCCGACCTGCTTCAACGCACTACGGACTTCACATTCAGTAACCGCACCCTCGCAACTAGCCGCTTCCGCCTCCCCAAGGCAGGGGAAGTCGGCTAAATAGTCATGAAACTCCTGAGCCTGGGGGTCAGGACAGCGGGCAAAGCGATCTCGAAAGTGTGTCTAGAAAGCTTCACGAATCTCACGGCTCGATTTCAGCATGCGCCCGTCCAGGGCATTAACGCACTCGATGTACCGACAAGGGAACCTTCTCAACTCTTCCTTACGCATAAATGCGTTACATTTCACGGCTTCGTTCGGAACTCTTTTTAACCTATTTCTAACTACGAAACCCTTGTAGCGCGAGGCTAGTGAGCGCTCAAGGTCCCCCTTTGCTAGATCTATGGCTACAGTCCCCCTTCCACCGCCTGGGAGAGTCTATCTTCTAAGGATTTCGCCTTCTTAGCCCTATCTAGTGCGAGCTGTTGGCTGTATTTGATGGCGAAATCCCTAATCCTATACTTAAGGGATGCCCACCACTTATTCCCAGTAACCGCCCCCACTAACGACCGCTGAATTAGGTTTTCCAGCCGCACCCGGAAGTCCCATATCTCCAGTAAGGAGGTATTGAACTTCAAGTAGCTAGCCAGACTAGGCCTACTGACTAACCGCAGACTGACCCTAACCAGTTTATGGTCAGATCGCCCTAACCAGTGGAACGTGGGACAAGCAACTAGGTCACTGTCAGCTCTACTCACTAACACTCTGTCCAGGTAAGACCAGACCTGGCCAGAGGGCGAACTTCCTATCCACGTCCACATCTCCCTCCCTGGGTGATCCAGACGGTATCTGTCGACCAGATCGAACTCAGTCAAAAAGTCCGACAGGCCGCTGTCACACCTGGCCCAACTGCTAGCACCCCGCCCGGCCTTATCTATATTGGGGTCAAGGATCGCATTCCATTCCCCCACTAGAACTGTCCGTCTCGAAGCATCCAGGAAAGACCCCAACTGCCGAAGGAAGGAGCGCCTCTCCACAGCAGAATTAGGCACATGAACCGCAACTATCCAAAACTCGAAGGTTTTCACGGCAACATCAGCCACCAGCAGCCAGCCCCCGTCACCTGCAAAGACAACATTGACAACTGCATCAAGGCTGCGTCCAACTAGCAGAGACACCCCAGCGCCGAAGCAGCTGCCGAATGCTGAATAAACAACAAAGTTGTCCTCCAGCACCCGACAGTCCGCCCTGCAAATGAAGTGAGTCTCCTGCACCGCAGCGAGCTCCACACACAGGTTCGAGAGTTCAGCAAGCAAGTGCGCACACTTGCTTGCGTCCCTCAGTCCCCTCGCATTTAGACTAGCAACGTTTAAAGCTATCCTGGCACACTTACCTAATCAATGTCAACGATGGGCCGGAAATCCCCGGGGTTGAGGATGCCAACAGCCTGTCTCAATGAACCGGAGCCGAGTTTAGTAGTCATTCGGCAATTCCTGGACACTCCGCCAACATCCATCAGGAAGCGCACCTTTAAAGACCTATAAAGAGAAGGGTGAACCAAAATCGGGACCCTCCCTGTACAATAAGGCAGACATCGTTTTAAAGAGGGGTGCTCCAACTCCGCCAGCTCAACACCCGTGTCGGTTTGACAGACCGTATCCAAGAACTTCCATACGCCCTTCGAACGGTCGCCAGCCGAACGGATGAAGGTGGTCACCATGGGTGCACCCCTAAAATTGCTTGGGTTACAAACTCTCTTGCCATTTACTTTTTCCAGGTTCAGCAGTGGCTTCAGTGACTTCCGGAGCTGGTGATCCGTCACGGATTCCAGCCCAACAGTACACAGAGCCACCGCCTTCCTGCACTGTTCTTCGGTCAGGTCTTGGTTGGTTGCTTTCGCCTTCCGCTGGGATCACCTTGGTGCAGAATCTGCTGTCGCTGGTTCTGTCACTGGTTCCTTCTCTGCTGGTGTCGCTGCGGGTGTCGCTGCGGGAGACGCTGCCGGAAACAAGAGGGAAGGGAAAAAGTCCTCAGCAGATTTTTGGGGGAAAGTCTGTCTTGGGACTGAGATCTTGCCATGTGCAAGATTTGGTGGGGGCGAGTCTTTGGTAGCTGGGGAGGGTGATGTAACAGTTCAGGCGATTGTGAGGGTTGTGAACATTGTTGTTCAGGGGGAGTCTGGTATTGAGGGGGAGGTGGTAGTGGCGGAAGTGGTAGTGGAGGAAGAGGTAGTGGAGGAAGAGGTGGTAGGGGAAGAAGTGGAGGAGGAAGTGATAACAAAAGAGGTGGGAATGATAAATGCAGTGGGGCTTGTTGAGGTGGAGGTTTTTGTGGAAAGGCATTAGAAGGGCCTTCCAGGGGATCCTCAGGGCAGAGTGGCCCTGAACATACTTTCTTGGCGGCTCCTTCTCCACTGCTCCTTCTCCTCTTCAGATTTGTGGCTGTCTCCATTGGAGTTTCTTGTGTTTCTTGCGCTTCTGAAGTAGTGGGAACTGGTGTGGTGGAAACTGGTTTGCTCTTGGCTTTCTTTCTAGCCTTGGTTGTAGGAGGATGCTCGGTGATGTGCGCGGGAATGGGCGCCGTCACCGACCTGGGTATAAATATTGCTGATGTTGTTGCTTTTGCAGGGGCTGGCTCCATTTCTTTTGCAGGAGAGGCAGATGTGGACTTATCCTCCGCTTTTTTCGGGGATTTCTTTTTTTTGTGGGTGACTTCAATCCAATCGTCCGCTTTCTTCTGTTGGGCTTGGTCTGGCTCCTTTTCAGGTGTAGCATCGCTGATGGTGACTGTGGAAACTGTTGATGCTGCGGTTTCTGTGGTGACTGTGGCATCTGCAGCAGCTGGAGTTTTTGGTGGATCCTTTTGGGGGCAAAACTTCGATATATGCCCCAACTGCTTACAGCTCCAACAGCGCGGGCATCTGCCTTCCACAATCACCATCTGCCTGTCTCTGCTGACAATGGTTTCAGGAATTGCCTGAAAACCCTCCCAAGTTAGGCACATCCGGAATATGTAGTCCCCGTAGGCCGTCTCGGCTGCCGACCTAAGCAGGTTGATCTCTTCGACGCGTCCATACGTGCTGAGGAACGCGGCCAGCACTTCACCTGTTATAAACGCCGGGACATTACAGACAGTGACCCGAATCCTACGGGTCCCTAAATATTCCGGCTGGAGTCGGAAGAATTTTGTATTTATGTTGCTTGAGGCAACCTTTGCCGGTTGGTCACTGGAAGGGAGCAGGACGTCCCATGTCGCGAAACTCTGCAATTTGGACAAAGAATAAGTGACGGAAATTAAACTAGTCAATGACAAAAATAAATTAAAAACAAGTCAAACTAAAGAATTGAAAAAAGTCACTTGCAAGAAATATTCCGGTAAGACGACAGAAAATAAATTAGAATATAAATTAGAATAAGTAAGACAAAAAACAAGTCTTACGAAAAATAGTCAGTCTTACCGGGAATAACAAGTCTTGCCAAGAAGTCCAAAGATTCACTTGCTTGTTGTCACTTAGAATTCAAAGAAAAACGTAACATCAGTTGTGTTAGGCTGGAGTTAACTCAACACTGAGATGAATATTCTCCCAGTATTCATAGTAATAGGAAGACTTCATTATAGTTTGTAAGGTAGGTACCATAACACTTACAAACTATCCACAGAAATAAATCACCTGCTTATAGTATTTCTTTACAAAATTGAGCTTAGTATAATTGTATAAACTCAAGGCACTTGCTTTATATCAAAACCAATTGGTCTATTAAGAAATTTGATGCATCAGTAAATAAAAAACAATCATCTTTTAAAAAAGTGCTAAAATCATTAGATATATAGCTATTGACTAAGCTTGGCTTAATTTGGCAATAGGCCAAAAATATGAGGCACCCAGTGAGAATCAAACTCACTAACAATATGCTACTTGTCTAGCTCATTGACTATTATACGATTTGAGGTGATCAGTCACCTGCTCATCATAGTCTTCATTGCAAAGATGAGAAAAAAAGTAAATGTGACAAAATTAAAAAATTTTTCCATACTTTAAAAATGGAACATACATAAAAAATGAAAAGGAAAATTATGAATTTACAATAAAAAATCTTTACTAAAATCTTGTGTATAAGCAGAGAGAAGGAGAAAGAAAATAACATCATTTTCTCCAGAAAAAAATCAATATGGCAACAGAAAAGGGTATAATTTGGAATCATTGGGTTCTTGGGGTACTTAGTGCTGCTGGAATGAATTGGTTCAGTTGATATGTTAGTAATTTACTAAGCTTTTTGCTCAGATGTAGCACAAGGCTATATGTATGAGGTATACACTGAGACTTGATCTCACATGTGAAGGTTTATCAGTCTAGCTTGCTAACCATTATACCACCCAAGGTGCCCTTCAGTTGATATGTTAGTAATTTACTAAGCTTTCTGTTCAGATGTGGCACAAGGCCATATGTATGGGGTATCCGCTGAGACTTGAATTCACATGTGAAAGTTTGTTAGTCTAGCTTGCTAACCATTACACCACCTGAGGTGCCCTTCAGTTAATATGTTAGTTACCATTTCCTGCGCTTTTTTTTTTTTTCCAAGGAAAAAAAGGATTTTACACCATGACATAGTAGCCCGCACTATTCTTGACATTCTGGATAGCAGATGTGTTGAACATCTGCAGGGTTATGATTAACCGGTCAAAGGTCTTCACAGTCAATGTCTGGGAAAGTAAAATTGTATTGGCGTTGTTCATTGGCAGCCATATGGGGTTTGAGAGATTTAGGAAAAATGCTAGTCAGTAAGGCCAAATATTTAGTGGCTTAAGTAAATCTACCCCTGTCCCAAGTAAGGTAAAGTAACATAAATTATGGAAACATAAACCATGGAAAAGAAAAATGCCAGATAAGGTTGGCTTGTTGGTTTAATGACATGTCAACTCTTGTTGCAGGCAATTATATTGTTTCAAATGATAATAAGTATTTGTAAACAATTACAGCATCAAATATCTTTTCTTAATACAAGAAACTTTTTTAATACAAATAATTCACACATAGTTATATGTTTCAAGTATTCCTACCAAGTAACAACTACTATGGTTGTACCACTTAGACTTTAAGAAAACATTTTGAGAAAAAAATAAATGGGAACTATACAAGGCTGCTTCATGCTGTTTTGAACAAATTCTGGAGGCAGCACCCTACAAAACAGCAGCTGTATGACCACTTACCTCCCATCTCACAAGCCATCAAATAAAGATGAACAAGACATGCTGAATACTTCAGGAAAAGTAAAAATGAACTCATAAGCAACATTCTCCAGTGGACTCCTATACATAGACACCTGTTTTAGCTAACCAGCAAAAACTTACATTCATCAGCTCCGTACATTCACTGGTTGCCATATAGAGAACTTGCCAAGAGTGATAGCTGATTGGGAAAGATTGCAAGAGAGAGTTAAGGGAATATGTGCGGTTGGCAGGTCTTAATGATGATGCATGTAAGAAATATTCTTACTTATATACATATATTTACCCAACCCTTCCACATGAGTAAGGTTTGACATCATAAACTCACCAATATAAACTCAACCCTCTCAACTTGAAACACATCATATTTCTGATTGATGCACAGCTTAGTTTGAACCCTGTGTGAAATCTCACTCTCTACACAGCTGTCAGAATAGTGGGGAATTTACAATTCGAATTGTCCCAAAGCACAGTTTCATTCATCAATTATCTAGCTCGATTTTCAAAAAGTATTGTGGTTTTTATAAGCCAAGGAAACAGGTTTTTCCAAAACCAATAAGTCGTAGTAATCTCCTCTGGTGACAAATGTTCTGAACGGGATAAGTCGGCTTTTTCTCTGGAAGAACTATAATGCCGGTTGTTTAAATATTAACTGTTTAATAACAGCATATCAAGTGAAATACAATCAACTATTTGGCATCTATATTTATACAAAACAGAATAAAGCATCTGGATTGATTATATGTGTGTTGGTCTTAAGTTAACTTTAGCAACTTAGTGAAATGTTGGAGTCATTCACTGATGAGTGCATAGATATGTGAGTTGGTGTTTTCCTCTCGGCTGACTGCTATAATTGCATGTGTGCTTTGCCTTTCTCAATACGAGTCAATTCCTTTTCTCTGTAGTTCAAACGCCAACTGAAATTTTGACAACAACTCTGTCATTATATGTACATTCCTTCATAATCCAAATCTAATTTCCCACACAAAAAATACATCCCAAATCAACAATAGTTCAAATCAAATTCAAGGGTCATTTCCTCTACACTTACTAACTCAAAACAATATTCCAATATTGTCAGCCTATTTGGCTGTTAACTCTAGCCAGCTTTGAAATCCACAGCACAGTTTGACCTCTTGCTATATGGAGTCACACCAGGTCTTCTCAACAATCCACCTGTACTTTGAGAAAACTACACAAATCTGATTTTTCACATTAACCCAATCCAGATGGCTGTGAAGAATATTGCAACTATGATATTTTCAAAAGCAAGTTAACTCTGTTACATTACAATCAGTTAATTTTGTCACAACACACAGCTAATTCTTTTAGTAGAGTTTAACAGGTTTGAATTAGAGTTTTCCTTCTCCAATACTTGTTTCCATACCAAGATTAAAGAGCTTAGAACCTACTATTTACCCATAGCTGGAGGGAGAATAGTTGGATGTATACCTTTCCTAAGAGTGTTAGAACTATGTGAAATGCAAACAGTTTTATCCAAGATTTGAACTCAGGCCATTGTGTCCATTTCCTATGACGATAAACATTACACTACAAGTGCCCCCATACATCATATCAGTGTTTTAAGAGTCTATTTTATTATTATTTTTATAATTAATAACTATTAATATATTTAAAATATCATCTCAAACAGATCTATTTGACTCATAAATGGAACCCTAACAGGTATTACCACTTCAGACCTGAGTGAACCTGGGAGTAATAGCAATGAAGGGTTAGCTTCCTACCCAAAGCTTCAGAAGTGGAGCCTCACCACTGAATTCAGTTTAATATCATACCCAGAACATCCCTTTTAAAAGAGGTCTTAGAACCCCCAACTCTGCAGAGAATGCAGTTGTCATATTTTTAAACCACACTTATAGAGTTTCAATTTGTAATTTGGAGACTTAACCATAACTGTTCAATAAATAATGAAACAAATCATTGAAAATTAGACTTATCTGGATTGTAGGTGTAAATGTTACCTTTGTAGATAACAAATCAATGACAGATGGAATCCAAATCCCAGATCAGAGAAGACCTGAGAGTAATGACAATGAAGGGTTAGGATTAGCACTCTTAAGAGCTCTAGAACTGGATTCATACAACTGGATGCAGTTTAGCATCATGCACAGTACATCTCATTTTTTTGTAGGTGAGAGGGTTTTACCCTTCTGCTAGGAATGCATCGAGCAAGTTATTCAGATAGTGAACAGACCGATAAAGAAAAAGTGGACATGGAGGTAATGACAATAGAGAAGTGACCCAATAGTTCCCACAACTCTGGAACTGGAGCCTCACTACTAGATGCTGTTTAATGTCATACCCAAAACAACAAATAAGGTAAGGTTCACAGTACTTCAGTACTCAAGCTATATAGAAAAGTGCAATGGTCATAAATACAAAGAAGCAGAATGATATTATTGATACTGTGATAAAAAATTATGTCATGGTTTGAAAATTTGTTCTTATTGTAGATCTTAATAAATACACAGCATACAATTTTTATTTTTTCATATTAAGTTGAGAACTTTTGCTTTTTTTTCCTTAAAAGAAGTACTTAATAGATCTTTTAAGCATATTCAAATTGCTAGCATCACTACAATTTTGTTTTATGACCATTATTAAGTATACATTTACCCAACTCCTCTGCAACAAGAATACAGCTGGTTGATTGATTAGTTTTGATGGCATGTCAACTCATCTTGGATTATTTTATGGGTAGAGATCAGGGAAATCACATTCATTGTACATTTATATTTAGATTTTTTGTGAAACAGCTCTATTTGATCCATAGATGGGATCAAACAAGTACTACCATTACAGGTCAGAATGGATCTAGGAGTAATGGAAACAAAGAGGTGACTCCATACTCCACAGGCTCCAGAACTGGAGCCTCAACATCAGATGTAGTTTAGTGTCATACCCAGAACATCCCTTTTTTGGGTGGTCTTACCCCTCTGCAGTGAATACAGTCAGCATATTCTAAGCCCTACCGACTGCACTGAAAATATAACTCATTTGACTTCAGAATTTTCCTTTTCCAAGAATAGTTGCCCTACCAAACCTAAAGTACTCAGTCTGTCCTACTATTTACTTCTAGCTGATAAGGGAATTGATGGATTCAAGCCTTTCCCAAGAGCATTAGCACAAACTAAAACAAACAGCTTTATCAAAGATTTGAACACAAGTTGCTGATTTCATTTCTAATGATGACAACCTTTACACTCAGCCTATTGATATGTAAAACTGTTATATTAAGTGATTATTACAAAGTAAACTATTATTAAATAAGATAAGCAGCTATTACTAAGTAAGACAGGGAAGTGCCTGTGGTGTAATGGTTATCGTCGTAGGAAATGGACACGGCGACACGAGTTCAAATCCTGGACGAGACTGATTGCATTTCACATAGCACTAAAGGTATGAATCCAATTATTCTCCCTCCAGCTATGGGTAAATAGTAGGGCAGACTAGGTTCTTCAGCCTTGGCGAGGCAACTAATCTAGGAGAAGGAAAACTCTGAATTAAAACCTGTTAAACTCCGCTTAAAAATTGACCTTGTGTCATATCCTGCCCGAGCGGAGAGGTTGGGTAAATATGATTACTAAGACTTATTAGGAAAGTTGGTGACCGTAGTCGAGGGTGACGCAAAGGCTCCCTTTTCGATAGCTACTACAACAAGGTGTAGGGGAGGGCACTACTCCTTTCCCAGGATTGACGCACTTTACCCTTGATCCTTAGTGTTAAGCAAGGAGGCATCAAGTACCATTTTTTAAGTTTTTGGTATGACTTGACCTGGTATTGAACTCAGGTCTCCCAGGCCATTAGCAAACACTCTAACAATCATGCCAATGTTCAAAATAAAACTTATAAAATTGTTTATTTCTGAAGTTTATCCAATATAACTGAAACTGTAGGAAGCCAAATCACAAATCAGAGAAAACTGCCGTTTATAATTATTTTCTACTTTAATATCCATGCTCCCACACTCCATTACTGTTTTGGCTTGGGCTATAGAATGCACCAACTCTATTGTCATTACTCCCAGGTCTACACTGACCCAGAGTGGTAGAGCTTGTTAGGGTCAAATAGAACTGTTTATACTTGAAACTATTTTACTGTTAAAATAGAACTATTAGTTGTCTGCATTTTTGAGATAAGGCTTGAAGTGTATTATTTTGGTTGTGATTTTTTGGACTGTTGTCCTCATCTTTATTGTGGTAAGTTGGAACACAATGTTTTGGCTGCTTTTGACAGGCAGATCTTTTCCAACTGCTGTTCTGCTTGAGTCCTTTCTCTGACTGACTGACCATAAAAGGATAAATTTTTGTAAAAAAAAACAAAAAACGAATCCTTTCACGGAAAATAAAACAGCACTTTGAAAAAAAAGAAAGGAAAAAATAAAAAGACAAACTTGCCTCATGCATACATTTATTACCAAGTAATTAAAAATAGATAAAAAGGAGTTACAAAGTTTTGAAGAAAAATACTAGTTGCAAAAATTAATTGCTATTTTAGCAACCTGTCAAAAAAACTAAATCAAGTAACAATGCTTCAAATTGTTTTGAAAAAATACTGGGTCACTCATGAATTACAAGGAACTGATAAGTTTTCAACAAACAAAGGTGCCAGTACTTATAACTCAAAAAAAGGGATGGTGTATGAATGGAAAAAAAGATTTGGAAGAGTCTCTTAGGTGAAAAACATCTCTTGGGAAAACCAGTTAACTTTTCCATCAAGAATACAGTGAATGATGCAGACACATGGGGGTTCATTCAGCAATTCTTTCAGCACTTGTATAGGACAGAAAATTTAATTGTACACCTCTTGTTATGAGTCAAGACAGTACAAATTCACAGACATAGGCAATAGCATATTTTGCTTGGAAGAATACAGCTCAGCAGGGTAGTTCTGGGACACCTCGTGGTCAGAGTCAAGACAGCACAGATTCACAGATATAAGTAACAGCATATTTCTCAAGGAGAGTTCCAGTACAGCAGCAAAATTCTCTGCAGGATTTACTCCCTATTCACTATTTTCCCTTAACTGTTGGAAACAGCAAGGTTTAAAAACCAGTATATCCTGCAAAAATTCACAGGACAACTAATTCAGTTTTTGAATTTTCTTGTGGCGGCAATTGGGAATTAGCTGAAATTTGGGTTCTCAACTATTTTTTCGAAAATCAGGTTGTTCTTTTTTTTTTTTTCAAGATTGGGTGGTTTTCCGTCAGAAGAGAAGTAGTTTTGTGGCAGTGATTAGATGTATTTTTCACTGGCAGACAAATTCCCTCACAGAAGTAAATTGGTTGAACTGAACCAATCAAATCCACTGGTGGAAGGATATAAAAAGCTGGACCTTCTGCAAGAAAAAAAAGAATTCTCTCTCTTTAACCAGCAGCCACCAAGGAGTTATCAACACAGAATGAGCTGCTCATCGTTACCTTGTTTCCTGAACTGACAGGCAAATACGAGTACATACACTTTTCTTACCAACGAAGTCCTGCGAACTTTCACCACACCATAAATGAACAGAGGACCCAAAGAATTTTATATGTGTACTGCTTGTAGGTTACCCTAACAAAATTATTATTTGTGTTTATTATTTTCCCATTTCAAATTGCAGACGTTCACAGTGACTCTTCTTTACAGTTTTTGTTTGGAACAGTTTAAGAATTTTTCTCTCTCTGTCGAATGTTAGATGACATAAAATTTGTGCAAAGAGAATTGGTCTTGTTTTTTTTCTAGGCTTGGAACTAGAGAAGTTCACAAGTAAAACCTTTCCCTTATAATTTCATTTATTGTTGTAAAAGTATTTTCAAAGAATTACAATGTACGCAACTTTATTTCCAAAGAAAAGCTTGGGAAATATTTAAACAATTGTTTGAAGGAAAAAGGAAAGAAATTTTGTAAGATGTCGGTATATATTTGAGGAGCAAGCCAGCATTGTCAACAAAGAAGTGGAATCTGAGAACGAACTTCCCTAGGTCCTAAGGAGAAGAAAGAAATAGCAGTCCTAGCCGTTTCAAGGCTAAGAAGAAGAGGAAAAAGCAAAGAAGACTAATTGACCGACAGAAACCGTGCTGTAGAATCTGTTTATGTATGTAAAAATAAAAAAAATGAAAGTAGTTGTAATTTGTAAGTAAATTTTTTTCTTTCGTCCTTTGGCCCATTGTTACAATCTTTGCATATAGACTTATAGGCGTTAGCGACCTTCCCTTTTTCTTAGCTGTAAATAAACTTTTTGGAAGCTATATTTGTCTCTAGCTTTTTCATAATAGCTACTCTTTTAGACAATAAGGGACAATTGTTTCTCTTTTTCAGAATGGTAAAAGATGGACACATGTCTTTTAGATCCTTTAAAATTTTTAGAATTTTATAAACCATTCAATGGCTCTGTTAGTTTCATGATAAGAAAGTTTATTTTGTCTACCTGTTTCATAGGAGTTGCCAAAATGAGAAAGATATATCAAAGGAATTACTTCAGCCCATTTAGATCAAGAATGTTAGGAGACGATATAGATTGACATAGTTATTATGCAAGATGAAAAAGGGCAGGCATATAGTAACTTTCTTTGCTGTTCCACACACCACCTGTGCGCATGTGACCTCACCACTGGTCGAATCCCCCCTGCATCGAGGTCTCTTCTGTCGTCTCCAACTCCGTCTCTGACTGACTGCCTAACTCTCCTCCCCGACTCCAACTGACTGATTCTAACTTCTTGATCCTCCTTGCATCTTTTAATTTCTTTCTTATACATGTTCTTCTAATATTTCTCTTGACTAATGCCTTAATTATTTGTAATCACTAAAACATTTTAGTGACACATTTTAATTGATATCTATCTAAATGTTTATTTTAATATTTTGCTTACAGTTGATTTTAAAACAAACCTGTTACACTTAATTTTGACATCCGGTAACCTGTGCATACAAAAAAGGTCTACACAAGTCCTGACCTTTTCAAATTGAATACCTACAATTATGAACTCAAAATTTTTAGCTAGCTTACAATTTATCATTAAAAACTAAAATAATTAACTAAAATTCTAAATTATTTTACAGTTACTATATTAGATGGTTGGTTTATTAGTAGATTTGATGGCATGTCAACTCTTGTTGGATTATTTAATGTTGAAGTCAGTCTATCTTTTAAAAGCAATTGTGGTTTCAAGTAAATAATGATAATCATTTGTAAACAATTATAGCTTCAAATAATTCTTCTTAATACAAATAATTTGCACACAGTCCGATGATGTCAAGTATTTCTATCTAATGCTAATGATTTTTAAGAAGTTTTATTTGATCCATTTTATTTTTGTCTGCCAAGTGGATGCTAGTTGAAACCTTTGGATCAGTAAGTGTTATTGTTATTGTCATCATTGTTATTCTACATATCAGAGTGGTAACTTCGATACCATTGATGGAACTCTAAATAGATACTACCATCTGGGTCAGAGTGGACCTGAGAGTGATGGCAATAAAAGGGTGAATCCACATTTCTAAGGGCTCATCAACTGGAGCCTAACAACTGGATGCAGTTTAGTGTCATACCTAAGACACAAAAATAATGGATAATATTCAAATAGATTATTAAGCAAAAATAAGACAATTTTGAAAAATTTTCAACTTTAATAAAAAATATTTTCAGCATTTTGTTTTATCATTTTATGTCAATTTTTAAGCAGTTTTATAATTCCATACTCTTTGTGTGTATGTATGTATGTGTGTATATGTGTGTATATGCGTTATTGTTTATGGATGCATGTATGAAGATCGCTACTTTTGATCTTGATGGACAAGAGCTCAATAGTTCAATTAAAGATGTGAACTATTGGACTATCAACAAAAATGATTTATTTATACTGATGAATTTTGGGGGATAAGCTGATAACAGAAGAATGATGGACAAGTGTTCTACAGATTCTCCTTTACAACACTCCTCAGGTTTTGAATCAAAACCTTTTCTTTCTTCTTCACCAGTTGCCTTATCAAAGCATAAAAACCCAGTCTGCCTTACATATATACAAGGGTTGGCTGAAAAGTTCATGACAATGTCCTATCTGCTGTTGACTTTTTTTTATGAATGGGATACAAGCAGTGCAGTACAGATTAAAAAATAAACCTCACTTGGTCATATTCCATGAAAATATTTTGGTCAGCCTATAAACTTTTCAGCTAACCCTCATATGATGGCTACCATCTTGAATTTGAGTATGGCTATTGCATGACAACATTTTGTAACAATACCATGATATCCTTTGTCAAGAATGTCAGTTGTGATAGGTCCTTTCATATCACAGAAGACATGCATGACCTCCTTCCCTGACTACTATGCTTGAAACTTTTTCTTTAACAGAGAGCCAGTGTTTTTTCACTTGATGGACTGTCTTTTCTATTCAGGCTTGTGGCAAACCTATGTTTAGCCCATTTGTAAACATTTTTTTGACTAAAAGGTGCTTCTCTGTACTCATCACATATTCTTCTGTAAATTTTACATGGTTTACACTTCTCAACCAGCAAAAATTTGATGAAAGATCTCTGTTCAAGCCTATAGCACTCTGTTTGATTTGCTACCATTTTAAATAATATTTTTGCAATATTGAAATAATTTTTGCTAAAAACCAATTCCTAACAATGCAAACTTTAAATTCATAGAAAAAAATTTGCCAAAAAAAATTAATTTTGTTTTCAGAAAAATTCCCCTTATTTATTGAATAACCTTCATATAAATTTTTTTATACATATGCTGTAAAAAAACAAATAAAAAATCCTCTGTATCTTCAATGAAACCTTCCTCATATGACTCAGGCAATTTTTCTGGAATTGAAACATTATTATCACTAATTCAGAGCCTCCAAGCTGTAACTTATTATCCTACCAGACTTTGTTGGCATTCCTCTCCTTGTCAGTAGGGCTGACTGTATCCACTGCAGAATGGTTAGACCCCTTCCACAAAAAAGGGCTGCCCTGGGTATGTTACTAAACTATATCTGATTGTGTGGCTTCAGTTCTGGAGATCTGGGAGAGTATGGAGTACCCCTTCATTGCCATTACTCCTAGATCCACTTGAACTCAGAGTCGTAATAGTTGTTAGAGTCCCAACTATGAGTCAAATAGACCTGTTTAAAAATAATTCATATTCAATAGAACTGAATGTAAAATGAAATACTCTTCTAAAACAACTGCACAAAAAAATGTAAATATGAACATAGACTGAATATGATTCCTTAACCTTTAGTTGTAAAATAAACCTAGATGGGTTGATATGTCATTAAAATCAATCAATCAATTGTTGATGTTCTGTCTCACTAAAGGAGTTCCAGCCTCATCATTTATTTATTTCTTCTATTTACAACTTTCCTATAAAAGTCCATGAGTCCAGAAATAAAATATTAATTCAGTAATGTAAGATTTGAATTATCTGACAGTATGATGATATCAAGACAGAGTGTGAACGTGAACCTGAACTTCAGTTGGAGAGTTGAGATGATGTTATTCAGTCTGAACTTTGTTGCTGTTAACAAACAAAAACTTTTTTCAGAACACCCTATGCTTTTAAGTAGTTAAAATTGCTTTACACTTATGAAACTGGTTTATTTTTATAACAGAATTGTTCCCCTTAATGACACCACAAGCAAAGAGCAGGTCACATAAGTTGAAAGTTTTTTTAATCTTCTGATGAAATATTAATAATAATGTTATTAGTGTCAGTAACCATGTATTTATCACAACACATCACACCACTTTCTACAGCCCAGTCGACTGGGGCTGTAGAATACACCAACTGTATATCTACAGAGAGGTAAGCCCCCCCCCTGCCAACGAGTGTTCTGTATATGACATTAAACAATCTAATGGTGAGGCTCCATTAATGCTGGAGCTTTGGGGAATACAGAGTACCCCTTCGTTGCCATTGCTCCCAGGTATACTCTGACCTGGTGTGCTAGCATCTTATAAGGTCCTACCTTGGAGTAAAATAGAACTGTTTGACATTTAAACTGTGAAAACAAATGACTTATGATAAATCATTTAAACTGAGTGAAAACAAATGACTTATACTAAATTGAATTGTTTGAAATAGAACTGATCATTTAACTGTGTGTACCTACAAAATGTTTAAAAATCATATATTTAATATATATGTAAAAAAAGGATTTGGCATTAAATAACCAACAATAATTGATATGTAATAAAACTCTACCCAACCAAACCAAACCACCACTTTCTAATATGGATCAGTGACCAACTTTTTCAGCATGCTTTGATTAAACTATTTCAGTAGAAGTGGTAGTAAAAGTAATATTACATACCATTATTAACAATCACAGCAGTAGAATTAGTAATGATAGTATACAGTAGATTTCTCAAAAGCAAAACATACTAGCAAATAATAACTGTAACATTCTTTCCTCTAACATATATCTAAGAGACATAATTTGATACAAAGAAGAAGAGGTGCTGAAAAGTTCTTGGCACAACCAAGAAGGTGTGCTGAAATGTTCTTGGCACAACTTATTTTTAGGGAGGTAGGTGTCATTGAATTTTTTTGGAAGGATTAAAAAAACATGAAAAACAATATGCAAGTGTGTTAAATTTAAGGATATGGAGTAGTATGTACAGTTCACAAATCTAAGTCATTCCATTGGTTGGACCCAGAATTTTTCAACACCCTCTTGTGTGTATTTGTTTTGTGTGTGGGGTGAGTATATAAACATATACGGAGGTGCTCATGGTATAAAGGTTATGATTGTAAGGTGTGAACTCAGCTATCCAAGTTCAAACCCTTAATGAGGCTGTTTGTATTTTATATAATGCTAATACCTTTGGGTAAAGTAAGAACCCAACTATTCTTCATCAAGCTATGAGTAAATAGCAGGGTAGACTAAGCTCTTTAACTTTTGTATAGCAACCTGTCTAGGAAAAAGAAAACTCTGAATCCAAACCAGTTGTAGATCTGAAAGGGATGGGCTCCATATATTCTCTCTCCTAAGACATGCAACTTAGTAGTACCCCTATGACCAAACCAAGTTACCGAACCAATGAGAGAATATATATATATATATATATATATATATATATATATATATATATATATATATATATATATATAGTATTCTATTTTATACAAATACCAAAAATTTTAAATATTATAAAACTAACTTTTGAAAAATTATATAATTTTGGTCAATTAAATACAACCTCCAATCTCAGTCTGATAAAAATATGTGAACAGAACTGAAAAATTATGTCCACCTTACCTGCGAAGGTCTACAAACCTGACTCAGTTACTACAATTCTGTATGGATGAATAGACCAAAAACTTAGCAGTTTATTGTAGGAAGATTATAGAAGGCTATCCAAAACATTTGAGTCAAGTTAAAAAATTTAAAGGCTATGTTATAAAATGCTAATTAAGTGTATATAAACTTCTGTCCCATATGGAAACTGATGAAATAAATAAAAGCTGAAATCAATAATTATCTCTACTATTATTTTGTTATTTCACATACTTAAAGTGGTAATCATAATTAACTTAAGATAAGGAATCTTTATTAGGATTAAATACCATGAATTATGAAAAACTGACTTTAAATGTACTTAGATATGTAAACATTTTACTTCAACTGTATACATACAAAGGCAGGTTGAAAAGTTCATATGATGACATCATATCTGCAGTTGATGACCTTTTTGACCAATGGGGTTCAAGCACTACAACACTGAAGTAAGAACTGTGTGGACGGCAATGGGGAGTATGTTGAAAAATAAATTTCATTTGATCTCATTCTATGAAAGTATCTTGGTCAGCTTATGAACTTTTCAGCAGACCCAAATAAATATAGCACTCCTTCCATTGAAATTTACACTAATTTTATTTAAAGTTATCTAAAATGTGTACACAAATGTAATGCATACACCTACAATCTATACAAGTCTAATTTTCAATCATTTGTTTCATTATTTATTAAACAGTTATGGTGAAGTCAGTAAATTACAAATCGATACCTTAGTGGTTGTCACCATGCCTATGGAGTTGAGAATACAACAACTGCATCTTCTACGGAAGGGAAAAGCCCCACCTAAAAAGAGTGTTCTAATTGTGACACTAAACTGCATCCAGCGGTGAGGCTCCAGTTCTGGAGTTCTGAAGAATGTGTAGTCAAACTTTCTTTACCATTACTCCCCAGGTCCACTCTAACTCGGAGTGGTAGTACCTGTTAGTGTCTCATCTATGCATCAAATAGAACTGTTAGAAAATTATTAGTATTGGATAAGAATATTTGTTACTATGTGCAAGCAAATGATTATTAAGTAGGAATAAGTAAGTAGTAAGTTGGCGACTGTAGTCAATGGCGACCAGAAGGCTCCCTTTTCGATAGCTACTACACCAAGGTGTAGGAGAGGGTACTATTCCTTTCCCTGGATTGCTCCACTTTACCCTTGATCCATACCTTATAATGCTGAGTGTTAAGAAAGGCAGTATTAGGTACCATTTTTTTGAGTCTTTGGTATGACTCGACCTGGGATTGAACTCAAGTTTCCCAGGCCATTGGTAAACACTCTAACCATTACGCCAATGTCCGGTATATAATTGCTTGAAACTATATGATTGTGGATAAATAAACAATATTAGATAGGAATACTTGATATCATATAACTGTTTGCAAATTATTTGCATTATATGCAAATACTTGATATCATATAACCATTTACAAATAGTTTGTATTATATGAGAATACTTGATATCATATAACTGTGTATTATAACTAATTATAAACAAATATTAAAAAAATGCAATAGCACATTGTCAATATAGTTATGATAACAATCAAACATTGACAAATTTATCAAATTTTGGCATTAAATAACCCATAAGAAGTTGATATACTGTAAAACAAATAAATAAAACTAAACCTTAATGGTTGAAGAAAGGAAAGGCTAAAGAAACATGGGCAATTGGAGCCAGATGAAGATACAGTTTTGTGACTTATCTGTCCAATAAACAAATACAGCAAATGACTAAAAATTAGTCTTATCTCTATTGCAAATGTACATACATGTATATGTACTTTTTCAATAACTTTAGATAATATCTATATAAATTTTGATGGTGAGGGACTATTCTGTACTACCACCATATATACATATAAAATATATAAACACACACATACATGCACATGGGCATGCACACACACACACACCAATATATAGATATGTTGTAACCTAACAAAAGGTTACTGAATGAAAAATAACCAAAACAGTGGTCGGAAATGAAATAGAAATCTTTATAACATTAAACGAATACAATACTCGCCAAAAGTGTGAAGAAGGTAAACCACTAGTAGTGGTGACTACTTAGTAAAAATACCCACCCTCACAATAGTGTCCAATGTATTTATGAGGAATGGGACATACCCGTTACTATTCACTGGTAGGGTATATAACCAGATTCATAACAGGTACTGAAAAAATATATGTATAATGAGATTATATCAAGATTTGTGCTGCAGCTCAAATTTTCAGAAATTTTATTCAAATTTTCAGAAATTTTACTCAAATTTTCAGAAATTTTACCAGATTTTCAGAGATTTTACTTCTTCAAAGTACCTCCCTTGATCATGTATAAATTGATTGATTTTACAAAAAGTAATGACAAGAGTCTCTATTACATTCAGCTCATGTACACTGTTCAAATTCTCCACATTTTTGGGTAGTACCCGATATATATATATATATATATATATATATATATATATATATATATATATATATATATATATATATATATATATATAGGTGAGTGTATATGTATCTGTGTGTGTATGTATGTGTGTGAGTATTGTTAGCCCATTGTATTTTACTATCCCTTTCTTTCTCCCATCTTGATCTCAAAGGGAATGAAAGAGAAAGAGTTGACAATATATTCATAGCTATCAACCTCCCTCTCACACAAAACACACAAGTTTTTGCTTCAATGATTTCCAAAGCGTTCTTAATTTTCATGCACCAGATCTTTTTCAATGCTGAGTATAGTTATGTCTCTTTACTATTATCATATTTGATCATGTCTATCATTTATGTGGGAGCATAAAACCAACACTGATATTTCATCAATAGCCTATCTTAAGGAATAGAAAACTATTATGGCTTGAATCATATAGAGCAATTTAAAATAAATGCCCACTTCCTTTTTTCCCTTGAGGTTTTTTTTTGTTTTTCCTAATCAAAAACTGTTCATATCTATTACCTATCTCTCTCACACTGAGTCCTAGAAAATGACACTAACCTACATCCATTTCTGGAGCTCTTAGAAGTGTAAAGTCAACCCTACATTGCCATTACTCCCAGGACAACTCTGACCTGCAGTGGTAATACCTGTTCAAGTCCCACCTATAGATCAAATAGATCTGTTTGAGATAATGTTTAAAATGATTTTGAACTATCCTTGCTCTTAAAACATTGATAATGCAACTAAGTATGAAATGTTTACCAATTTAGAATAATTATAAAGATACATTTTTGTACTTGGTGACCATAATTGTTAAATTGACTTGGCATAAGATAACCCAACAAGGGTTGATATACCATGAAACCTACCAACCAACTGTCCATATCCCCACTTGATCTATCTATCTATCTATCTATCTATCTATCTATCTATCTCAAACTGCTCATATCAAATACCTACCTCTTTCACACTGTTCATATCTCTACTTGCCCTACCAAAGTAAAAGAGACCAGATTGCTCTACAATTAACCCATAGGTGGGTGAAGAAAATATGGATTCATGTCTTTTCTGAAGGCATTAGCACAATAGTGTTAAAATATTCTTAGAGAATAATGTATTTGTCGCTGCTTCCCACCAAACAGGACTTGACACAAGGTCAAAAGCCTGAAGGCCGATTAAAGTGAGGATAAAGGGGAGGGGAAGGTCGGGAACGAGCCGAGACTCGAACCTGGCTAGTCATTGACCCACTAAGTGCAATGTGGGTCTAATGAGTCAAGCAGTATCACGGACCTAAATCTAGATCCGGGCATGTATGCCAGAATATAGTTTGAACTAGACCATGAGGTCTAGTGCTATACAAGGGGTACATAGGGGACAAAAAAGCAGCTCGCCCACCCGAAGGTGGCCCAACCGAAGTCGGGGGCCTTTTGGCCTCGAATCTGCCATTGGTTTCGATACCCATCCGACATGAATGCCAGGTGGCCAAGCCAAAGCAATTTGCAACTTTATATGTGGTATTCATTTCTACTCATTCTGATCATTAACATTTCTCAAGGGAGATTTTTTTAAAATTCTAATTGTATAGCACTTCCCCTCATTTATTTACAGATAATCATAATTCTATAAGTAGGATATTATAGCAGGCCTTGAGTGAGTTTGTATGAACATGCAGATACACACAAGTTCACAAGCATGAATGCAATCATGTATTCATCATTTATGGTGATAAAATGTTCAATTCAAGTGCATTTATAACATATAATATAATTAAAATAATCTGATTTATTTTATATTACTTCCAGGAATTACAGGAATTTCCATGTTAAAGAAATGGTAAGAAATATTAATTTTGTAAATATGTTTTTATCTGACATTATATTTTCGTATTAAATAATTTTAATGTCCTTTTGTAAATTGTTTTTTTAAAAATAGTTTAAAAAAGAATATTAACTTACAATAAAAGTTTTGCAGGAAATACAATATTCCTCATAAATAAATTCACCTAGTAATTTTTCATAAAAAGTATGTAATGGTTTTAATTTTTAAAGTATATCTTTTTCTATAAATTTTCTATCAGTAAAAAACAAAAACAAAAACAAACAAACAAAAACATATTTAATAAATTCTAAAAATAAATCTTAGTCAGACTAATCGACACTAGAACCTGTTTCAAAAGTTCCACAGTTAACGGACATAGCACTTAACTTTTAAGGAGTAGGAATTAACTTATAGAATTAGAGAAAACAAAATTTAACTTCAGAAAGAACTTAGATTTCTAAGGATATAAAAAAGGAACGACAGTTTCAAGAAAGAAAGAGAGAGAAGAGAAAGCACAGTCTGAAGAAAAGAACTTATCTGACTACTAGACCCTAAGAAGCATAAGAAACTCGCTCCACCAAAAGAAAGAAAGACAAAATATTCGATTGAATAATTTCCTTTTTTTTTCTTTTTTCTTTTCCTCGAGCACCTATACCTTACTTCAAAGAACTGTCACAGAAAGTTACTTCCGAAACTAAAATAATTGATTGCAAACTAAAACTCTCTCTCCACCATAACACACATAACAAAAGAATAAAAGTCAGTCTGTTATTTCTTGTTTGTCAAAGTGCTTTCGTTCCTTTCATTCCCTAGGCCAAGTTACAACAACCAGCCTCACACAAGCAACAAGTAATTTTCTTCTAAACCAAAGATATCTCAATTTTATCATTTCTAACGGGATATTTTACAATCAAAACAAAATATTATTAGTTTTGGTTTGGTTTGGTTTCTTTGTTTAATGGCGTATCAACCTTCATGAGTTGATATGCCATTTGATAATGCCAAAGCCATCCCTGTAAAAGAACAGTAGTATTAGTATTAGACCCATAGCTGGGGTTAGATAAGGGGGCTTATACCTTTCCCAAGGAAATTATATTTGTTACGAAATGTAAAATACACTTCTAAATGAGCATGAAGCGTCCGAAAGTAAACGCAATAGCGCGATTGGAGTTCGAACGCGCTTACTATGATGTTGCAATCCACCAAATTAGTCATTACCCCCCACCCCCAGATATTATTATGTATTTTTTATTATCAAATTTTACAGCAATGAAAGTCTGTAGTCAGAAATATGAATATATTGTAGTCCACAAAAGTATTAAAAAGGTACTTTTATTTTTGGTTACAGAGGTTATTATTATATTTTTCATTAGTTTCAATGTTGTAGAATTTGGTAAAAACATAACACCTAATAATAACCATTTTGATTGTGTAATATTCAACTTGCATAATAAAATTCTTTTATCTTTGATTTAGAAGAAAGTTATCTTTTTATCAAAAATAAATCAATGAATAAATAAAAGTAAGGAAAAAAAAAGAAAGAAAACAACTGGTTATTTATGAGTAATGCTATAGATATATAATCACTTTGATCAACTATTGTTCATTAAATAAAATGTTCCAAACTAAAAAGGATTATTACTTGCTTCTTTTGACGGGACAGCTGGCACTATAAGTTTATATAATCAAGATTATTCTTAATCAAATAGAATAGAAAATACACATTATTTTCATAATAATTTTAAAACAGTTTTTCTTTCTGTTAATTTTTCTGTTAATTTTTTTAATGAATTTTATTTTATATTTTGTATTCCAACCTTTTTATAAAAAAAATTTCTATACTAAAGGTAGCGAAAATATATTCAGAATTTAAAAAAAACTATATCTTCAAAAATTAATCCCTACCCCAACTTACAGTACCATAAAAATAGAGAATATAATTTTGTAAAATAAATCTACTCACAAAAAATATGTTGAGCATCTACAAAATTAGGGGTGGTGTTTCGATTACAAAAACCTACAAATTATCATTGACAAATCTTTTCCCAATTTTTACACAATAATAATCTATGAACTTCCAAGATTATCAAATGTTTTTATAAGTTTTGAGTATGCTGTGCCTCAGTAAGTAAAATTGTTCCTTAAAATTTATTAAATTTTAGTTGACAGATTTATCGATCAACATATTCTCAAGAAAGAAAGAAAGAAAGAAAAGAATCAAACGATGGGTAAGAAAGAGAAAAAGAAAGAAAATAAAAACAAAATGGTAGAGCTTAAAAAGAAAGAAAGAAAGAAAGAAAGAAAGAAAGAAAGAAAGACAGACAGACAAAAGAGATCTAAATTAACATATTCTTTAAAATGAAACAGTACAGAAAAGATAAAAAAGAAAATTAAATAAATAAATAAATAAAATGATTGCTTGATTGCTACAGTTGATCTTCTCTTAATCTGGGACTTATCTGCACCAATTTTTTTTTTTTTTTTGATAGAATTACAAATTGATAAAAGTAAGCTGGCAGGTTGCATCATACAACTTGAAGATAGTTAAAATTTGCACGCCTCATTTTTTTAAACCAAAGTCTGTCTGAAAATTGGTGATATATCTTCAAGCATTATCAATAAAAGAAACGTTATGATTAATCTACCCTTAATCTTAAGATAACTTGAACAGGATAACTATAAAAATAAAATATACTGAAAATTTTTAAAATATCTATAGACGCACTTTTTACATTAAATATGAATGTCATCATGATTTAACATTTTCATTTCTATCTTCTGGTATTTAGAGAGAGAGAGAGAGAGAATTAACTGGCAAAACCTTTTTTAAAGTTATTTTGGACAAATAATTTTGAACTTTTTAGTTTTAGTGGATTATTTAACCGTACCTTATTCAATAGTTTTTAAAGTTTCAAAAAAGCAACAAACAAAAAACAAACTTTGTCAGAAAAAAAAAAATTGAGAAACTAAAATTTATAGAACGATTAATTAATTTATTTATGTTTAAAAATATCTCCAGTTATTTCGAAAAAAAAAAAAACAAAAAACATTTATTTGTTAATCTGGCGACCAATTTGATTTCAAAATGTCTGGAAAGGATCCTTTTTTAAAATTCTATAACATTTTGTATATATCTTTTAATTTCTATACTTATTGATTATATAAAATTATATTTTAAAATACTAAGTATGGTTAATTGATAAATTCTATAATTTTAATTTATATAGATAAAATAATGATCAAAAAGCATGAATTTTAAATTGAATGTTTAAATTTAAAATTTTAAAATATTGAATTTTTTCAGTTTTTCAAACATCTAGAAAGAAAAAAATGTTATCAAAAATATGAAGTCATATGTTACTATTATCAGTATTTTTATCACAGCTTAAGATAAAAAGTCTATTCTAATAAAACAATGTTTTAACTTGAAAAAAAAATTGCCAGTTTTCTGATAACCTATCACCCGGTCAGGTTCACGTAGGGTTAAAACCGGACCGGAAATGACGACATCAATAAGGAGTCCGAAACAACAACAAAAACAGTAACTTTGTTTTTTTGCGTGCTGGTGGTTGGGACACTGTGTCCTACATTAGATGCCGAGTAGAAGAAGCTTACATTTGAGTTTAGTCAAAGCACCGTTTCCACTAAATAATCAGGAGAACTCAACTATTCACTACTACGACGTTAAGTTGTAAATTGAGTTTTTAAAAAAAGTGTGGGTGTGGGTTTTGAGAATTCACTCCCCACACCGTTGGAAAAAGTAAAGAGTAAAAGAGAAAGAATTTTCACAACACGACGTCAAGGAATTGTTATACCATCTAAAAAGATCATTTTGGGATACCATACAGTAATGGGGGAGTGACTTTTTTGGCGTGTGTATGTTGTCTTAAACTTAGATTTATTTTTTCATCTCCTTTTTTTCTGTTTCCTCCACGACTTTTGGATTTACCAATAGAATCTTACGATATTGGAGATCACGTAGTTTCTACGCACGAGTTTCCCCAAATTCAAGGAAAATAAAACCTAAGTTTTGAAAGAAAATTTAAAAGAAGAAAAATAAGATAAAATACAGAATTTTAAATGGCGAATAACGATATTTTATTGGAGGAGTCGGCGGCAGAAACGGCCGCAGAAACGGCCACGGCCGATTCTTATTATGACACTTTAACTCAGGTGTCTAACGAGATTTTTACTAACCCTCTTAATGTTGTGCTTTTGAGCATCAGTGCTTTTCTTTTGTATAAGATCGTAGCTGGACGACAAGCACAACAGCCAGAGCCAGAACCTGAGGTCAAGCTGCCCCGAATGAAAAAGAAAGACCTAACTCTGGACGAACTAAAACAATACAATGGCACAAACGTGGACGGTAGGATCTGCATCGCAGTCAACAGCCGAATATACGATGTGACCCGAGGTAAGCAGTTTTACGGACCTGGTGGACCTTACTCAATTTTTGCCGGGCGCGATGCTTCCAGAGCTCTGGCTCTTTTCACAGTGAGTGAATCGGCCCTTAAGTCCGAAAATGACGACTTGAGTGACCTAACATCGGCTGAAATGAGTCGGATGAGAGAATGGCAGATTCAATTGGAAGAAAAATACGACTTTGTGGGTCGATTGCTGAAGCCTGGACAAGAGCCGGCCGACTATACGGATTCAGAAGAGGAGCTAAACCCTAACGATGAGGGCGATGGGGACGAGAAAGAAGCTGAAGAAAAAAGCGAAAAAAAAGAGGAACTTGAAAGTAAAACCGGCGACATAAACACGAAGGAAAAAGTAGACGACGTGGAAGAAAAGAAACCAGAAAAACCAAAAGATGAGAAAACTGAAGAGGAAAAGCAACCACAAGATGTAGAAAAAGAAATAAAGGAAGAAGAAACGTCCACTAAAAAGACCGAATTGTGAAGTTGAATTTTTCTTTTTGGATTTATTTTGTTTTTATTTTATATATATATATATATATATATATATATATATATATATATATATATATATATATCTTTCTTTTTTTTTTTTCCAAAAAAATCTTTCTTGGACGGTGACTCCACTGAAACTTGACTTTAAAAAAAAAAAAAGATTATAAATGAACTTAAATGAAGACAGCTGTGGAAATTTATCAATAAAACATGTGCATATCCTCCTAAAAGTAAGTCTGAGTTATACCCTCAAGCATTTTCTTTTTGTTTATCTTGTTTATTGCTAAAGAACTACTTGAATTTGGGTTTGGATCACTAATTCGCAGCATTGTTATTATTAATTAAATTATGATGATAATACTTATTTAAAATAATTGATATAAATTGTGTACCTTAATATTCAATTAAATGACAATGTTTTAACTTTTTGGATCGGTCAAAAAGTTCACTAGTGTTAAAGTTTATATTGTTTTATTCCCTTTGGTAATCTATAAGTTACAAAATTAATTTATAAAAATGATAAAATTTATTTATATAAATAAGGTAATCGACTATTTTTAATATGTTTAGACTTAGAATAAACGTGCCTTTTTTCTCCTCACTTGAAAAGCCTGAGCAACTGTTGTTAAATAATATGGCTTCGATAAAGGAAAGGGAGCACTGGCTTTTCTGAGTCGTACAACTTAGAAATTTACTTAAATTTTTGACGGCAATTTGCTTTTATCAAAGTAATTTCTATTCATTTGTTTATTTACACTCTGATGTGTAAAAACTAAATTTTAACTTTACAACTTATTACTTAAGTCTATTTACCAAATTAAGTAATTTGAAAAATTATTTAGTTGTACTAACATTTAGTAACATAAGCGAACACGTAGTACAATGAAGTATTTACGAGTTTTATTAGGTGATAAATGTAAAACTTTGTTTAGATTTTTATAAATTAACATTCTAAGAAATTTTGGGATGTCTTATTTTTAAGTAATACTTAAAATGACTGGTTAGGGTTTTATAGTCATTTGGTTCTTTCTTTTTAAGGAAAAAGAAAATCATAACCAAATATGAATTGTTTATAACTTGATTTGAACTCTTACCCCACAGACAAATGACGGTTAGGAGTTGGTAAATTTTTGGCGCCGTATAAAAAAAAAAACAACTGATTTCAAGGTATCAATTTTTCAACTTTTTTGCTTTGTTTCCTAGCTTATTTTGAAGAGATACATTTATAAACATCGAAAAACTTTTGCAATCTTTTATTCTTTTAACTATTAAAAGAAAAAAAAACTCTTGTTTACAATGCGCGAACAGAAATGACCCTAGAAGATCCATACTTTTCTTCCCTTTTTAATGTCGAATTAGTATAGTAAAATCGTCCTATTTCCTCACACGGTAGATATAATCGACTTTAAATGAAAACTATTGCATTAATTAACCCTTGGTATTCCAAACATCTTATGTGCTGCTAAACATTGTTTTTGTTGCTAAAATTATTTCCAAAACATTTTAAAAACAAAGCTATTAACTGTCCACTGCAAAAATGGCGGTTTATTAAATTTTCTAAGCATTAAAATTGAATTTTCGGTAAAATAATCTTGGCGTGTCAGATAGGGACTTCGGAATACTGGGCCTGGGTTTTACATAATCAAGGTAATTTTATTCATTTTGCTACGTTGAGTAAACTAAACTAGAGTTTAAATGCAGTTGTTCTGTATTTGTTGTTGTTCTATTTGGTACGAAGTTTTTCATAAAATAGTTTATATGAAACAATGAACATTAAAAAGTTGGATTCTTGTTTAAAAAAACCCAGACAGTCAGCGTCTCTAGTTTCAAATTAATTACGTATGCAGATTTTATCTATTTAAGAAGCCTCATGTAAAAATAGTTTTGTTTTACAGTCCCATTTTTTTTTTTTTTTTTTTTTTTTTTAGAAAGTATCTCTGTTTACTTTATTGAATTTTAAGATTTACAATGAGTTTTAACTGGAATTTACGTAAAAAAATTATGAAAATGCTTTGAAATATATACTTAAAATTGACACCTGACAGACTTTACAAATTTTGATTACCGCGAAAAACTGTCTAAAAACTTCACTAAAATGATTTTTGTGCTTATGTACAGAACCATTCATGGTAAAACCAAGCAAAAGCTGTTACTATTAAGATACACACGCATTCAAAAATGATGTTTTGTTTGTTTTCTCCTTTCTACGATATAAAACAAAACACTATCGCAATTAATTCTAGTACAACTCTTACATAAGTAAAAATTTAAGTCGGTCTTTTACTTCCGAACATGGCGAGGCTGGGAAGCTAGTAAGTTGAAGTTTGTCTTAAGATTTAAATGCGTCATAGAAAAAAGATTTTTCAAATGGGGGAACAAGTCATACAAGTACTTAGTTTTTATTTCATTTAAATTTAATTTTTGTCTTATTTTTTTCATCTTATTCGTTATTGTTTCCTTTAGTTAAAAAATTAATTTTGAAGCTTTAAAAAATCAGAATTTTTGAATTCTTTTATTCGCTTGACCTAGACATCACACAATAACCAGTAATTGATATTTATTTTTGTGCTCAAAAACGACTTCGGTTTTCTAAATCTGTTTTTGATATTTTAAATGGATAGAATTTGTGTAAAAGGAAAAGAACCGCTTAAAATTCATTTTGTCTCTTAATTAAAGTGATGTTTTTGTTGATTCTTTGTCATTATTGGTGGCGAAAAGGGCTCAACAAAGTGCTGCCTTTCTTTGGAGATGGAGGATATATTTCTCTCTCTTTCGTGTTAATTGATTTGGACAAAAAATTCAAGACTTGAAATTTTTGGTCTCTAACTTTATTTAGATAAAAAATTTGAAATCAAGTCACATGGTTACATCAATAATCATAACTTAGAGATCATGATGCTAATTGGATATTAAAATTAGTTTTTGTGTGTTGTTTTTTTTTTTTTTTTTAGTATTTTAAAACCGTAAATAAACTGCTTTCGGTTTCTAAAATGAAAATTTCAATGTTGACATTTGATAAAATTAATTGAATGTATTTCTTCTGTATACCAAAAAAATATTTTCACCAGAGCTTGATGTGAAAAACCATCGAAATTATCATTTTAAAAAAAAACCCTAATCCTAACCCTTTCTGTTTTTGACTCTAAATTATCAAAAAATAATTTTTTTAGCAATAAATAGATGTTTTTAAAGCGTATTTTACGCGTAAAAGGAAAGCAAGCATAAAAGTTTTAGTTTTTCTGTTTTTGTTTTTAACTTTAAAATTTTTATCTTTGAATTTTACATAAGTTTACATTTAGCTTAATAAATGAAATTCATTGAAATTCTAACATGGCAAAATTAAAAGCTGAAATTTTTAAAAAAAATTTAATTTTTGTGATACATAAGCTAATTTTGATTCCATGAGGTCTCGTCTTTTAATAACGGTTGATATAAAATAATCCCAGTTGCAAACAATACAAAATTACGTAGTGTTTAGTATCAGCATTTTTCCCCGCCAACTAAACTTTGGTATCACAAATGAGATTCAATGTGTTTTGTTTGTTTTATTTTTGTTTAGTCTTTTGTTTTTTTTACACCGAAAATACTTAGTGATGCCCACCCTAAAACTCATCCCAACGGATCGCGGAAGCAAAACAACAAAAAAAGTAATATCCAAGTTCACTTACGCGGCATCCAACATTAAATCAAATTTTTTCACCTGGTTAGGATATTTATTTTTTTTAGTGTTTTGGCTCTCATTTAACTTTACAAAGACGCACGAGCAAATTAGGATCTTTTAAAGTTTTTTTCCAATTTTATTTTATCCATTATTAAATTAATATAGAGATAGACAGGGGAGAGAGACGAAGTGTTATTTCTAATGAATGAATAAGGGAGACAACTCGTTAATATAAAACAATTCTCGTTTCAAGTCCCTGATTAATAAATTCATCTATTTGAGAAAGAATATATTTTTTTATATGTTGCTTTGTTTAATCTGATTTTAAGCAACTGCAATTTTAAGATAAAGTTACGGTAAGTTTCTAAATTTATTTTGACTTAATTACACAAAAAAGTCTGCAGCCGATTATCATAAAAATGTCCCCTTTTTTTTCGTCTGATACAAATTAATTATAGAAGTTCAAATTGGTAATGAGTCTTCATCGAATTTTAAAATATTCACAAATAACGCATTGTAAATTTAAAGGTTTTTTCTTATTTTGAGCAAAATTCATTTTTATAAATCTTTCTTCGTCAATGTCGTTTTTAAACAAAAAGCTACATTGAAATTTTCAAGTTTCGATGGTTTCTTAATGTTAAGTTTTTATATTGTTTAAGTTTTGTCTCCCAGTAAGAACTTAGTGGCTATGAAGATTTAATTAGATTTGAGGTAACTGCAGTCTTTTAAATGAATTATTGCCTAACAAATTCATTTTGTTTACAAAAAAAATTTTTTTTCTATCAATTAGGACGGAGTTTTGTCTTGAACTAAATCTGTTTATTTTTACGTCAAATATTTTATCTGTTTACATTTAAGTAAAGCAATATCAATGTGACCGTCGTAGATAAAAACGAAGGATGACTTTTAAGCAATAGTTTACGTTCTACAAAATAAGATTTTTTTTTTTTTTACAATTCTAGTTTGAAATGCGTGGTTTCTTATATATAACGTTTCAAGTGAAAGTGAACACTTAAAAAATAAAAAGGGATACTTTGGTATGTTAGTTATTTAACAACTAACATACCAAGTATATCTTTTTTTCTTTAAGTCAATTTTCATACAGTAGAAAATACTTTAACTAATACTTTTTATTTAAAAAGATAAAATGATTTTTTAATTGTAGAAATTGGTAAGTCAATCTCTCCTGTGTGGTCTGTTAAAACACGCACGCTCTTTGTATTGGCAATATTATGGTTTATTATTGACAAGCAACTTTTATTCTAAAGTATGGATGATCAAAAGCATAATAATTCGTTTTAAGCTAATAAATTCTCAGAAAAGATTTAATTCCAATGTGACGCTTTTTATATTGATTCTCTTTCGGAGCCTCCGTATAAAAAATATTGTCCAATGAAAAACCACACTAAAAAAAATTGAAGACTAAGAAAGTATTATTTAGATAAAGTTAATGAGACATGTTTGCAATAAAAAAAGTTTTTCTATCATATCGATGTTAAGTGAAAAGGTTGATAGAAAGAGTACATCAGATTAGTGATGATTTTGATAGTTGCAAACACAGTGTACTCTTGATATGCTTCAATTTGGAGAACTGTTCACAATGCTCCAGTTAGAATCATGTGGTTCGTGTAGAAATCAAACATGTAGCAAACAAGGAAGGTTGAACATCAAGTCTTTTGAATACTGAAGATCAATGAGTTCCATCAGCAAAAAAAAATTGAAAGTTGAGGAAAGGGCTTTGTAGGGGGCTGCATGTAGCCTGTGGATTGATTACCCCTGATCCTGATGAATAAAGCCTATCTCAGTCCTTTTTGGTGAAACAGAATTGTCGAAGTGCAGTTTTGTGACTTTTGTTTCCTAAACTGAAAATTCATGTCAAGGGTAAGTTGGTTGGTATTTCATAGATCAACCCTTGTGGGTTATTTAATGCTAAATCCTGTTTTTATAAACGTTTGATTTGAAAAAAAAATGCTGCCTTATATATACATAATTTGTAAGTGAATAGTTTGTAGGTAACATTTTAAACAAGTTGGAGTTCATTTGTTTACTCACAGTTAAATGATTTCTGTATAGTATCAAATAATAATCCTTCATAAATGATCTCGAGGGTAAAATTTGAAGTCTTGTAGGATGCTAAAAGAAATGTCTTCATAATTTCACACAGTATCAAGGTTTCAAGGGTGCTTTTTTATCAATGGAAAATTCACTGGAATAAATGTTGAATAACAAGCGGGCTATTTTAAAGAAAATGGGTTTCCATTTCTGTCTTTGTAAATACAGCTTTGGTCTTGGTATATTTTTTAACATACTCCACCAAGTGTCTGAAGTTGGAGCTACAAACATAATGTGATGTTAATCTACTAGTTAATTTTCTTTCAGCATTTTCTTAATATTTAATGATTTTTTGTTTTGTTTTGTTTAATATTAGCAAAACAGTACTTAAAGGTTTAAGGATATTCTATTTGCAGTTACCAATTCCCCCCCCCCCGCCCGAAATTTTGAATTCTGATTGCATATTGTATTTTTTCAAACCAGATGAAAACTTGCCCTAAATTTGTTTCCCTTTTTCAATTGCAGTAATAAACATAACACTAATTTATTTTTTTGTAGGACTTATAAGTTAAACATTGTCAAGAGGTTAATGTTCATAACACACTGGTGGCTATTGACTACAAATGCAAACACATTTTTCTTTTTAAGTCTTGATTTTTCTGGGTCAAGAGAAGTAATGGAAAAAAGGCCATAACTTTTGTTTCTGGCTAGGAAATTTTCTGCTAGATGTCTACTTTATATGGTTAAACAAAAAGGTAAAGATTTTGTTTAGCTAACAGACACAAAGTAAGTTCAGTTTAGCATTATACTTAATAAATTAAGTTCATCTCTAAAAACTTTAAGGTCTTATTGGTGGTTATGACTGTTCATGGCTTATGCAATATGCTAGATGGACAAAAGGTATTCAGTGAAGATTATGATTGTTAAATTTAAAAAAAAAATTAATTCTATTTTTAAAAATCATTGTTTATAGAAAGTATATTCTAAATATCCTCCTAAAAGTACATATTTTTTCCCAGTTAATGGCTGGATCATAAATCTTTAATTACTGATAAATAAACATAATTGATTTGTAAATTGCTGAAGAACTTTCAAAATTATTTTTTGCTATGATTGTACTCATTGAATTTTCACACCAGTTTGACTTTCACTGGGGTGTTAAGTACCAATAAGTCTTCCTAATGCTCTTGCACCTTCCTCAGTATTCTTGCTGATTTTTGTAATGCTGTCATTTGGATGGTTTTTATTCTTAGATTTGTAATTACTCCCCCCCCCCTTTTTTTTCCTCCCCAAAAAACTCTGGTATTGTTTCAAGCATACCTGTGATGATGGGTTCTACTTTCATTTTCATGTTCACCCCTCACCACTTTACTTCTCCAGATATTTTTTCTAGTTTTTCATTTTCTATCAATTTCATTCTTTAGTTTGCTGGGACTGACATCCACAATCTGACAAATTTTCTTGATTGGGTGATCATTTTTTACTTTATTTTTTAACAGCTTCAAGTTGATGTCTAATTATTAAAAAAAAGTAAATAAGATGAGACTATTTTTCTTGATTTGGAGATGAACCTTTTTGATCAAACTCTAGCATGTCTTTGTAAGCTCGACTTAGGTCTGTATGATTGTTTTCGCTATTTTGTTAAATTCTCTTATATTGTCGTGCAATAGAGGCATGTGTGGTGTTATGGTTATTAAAGATGGACTCGGTGAACCAAGTTAAAATTCTGTTGAGACCTTTCAATTTGAACTAATGCCCTTGAGAAAGGCATGTATATATCTCTTTTCCCCTAAGCTATGAGTAAAATAGTTGGCAAGACTTGGCTCTCTAGCCTTGATAGGATAACTTGTCTAGGAGAAGGAAAAACTTAGAATCCAAAATCAGCAGTTGAAGCTGTAAGGCAGTCTGATGTTGTCTTTAGTATAATTCTGGTAACTCCTACAGCAATACCATCCAAATTGTATCCTACTTTTTATTTATTACAACACCAGATCTACTGCATGAACAACTGCCAGTCTTCTTTACAACTTTCTTCAGACTTACACTGAAATTCAGGTGCAGATAGACTCATGAGATTGACAAAAGCTATGATGTAACTTGTCCAAAAAGGATTTATTTGTCAAGGCATGTTGAATAAAGTTTGTTAGATGCATTAAAGACAAGTAGCACAGCAAAAAAATATTTTATTACTAGTTTTATTCCATCTTATTACTTTTTATCACAACACTCTGGTTGATAAACTTCATTATGAATATTTTTTTTTTTTTTTTTTTTTAACTAGTTTTAAATGAACTTGACAAACAGTACAAATCTTCGACAAAACTGTTTTAATTTCTCTTCATACTAATGCCCTTGGGAAAGGCATCTATCACACTTCTATAATTAAAATAGTAGGGCAAGAGTGCTGTGATAAAAACCAACAGCAATAAGCAAAACTAGTAATAAGATGATGCCTTTGTTCTGTTGTAACATTTAGTTGATAAAATTTAAATGAGGGTTACTAAAAAGTTCTTGGTTCAACCAGGAATGGAATGGAGGAAAGTTAGAAAAACACAACGTGGGATAAAGATTTGGTTTGGTTCTCTTTTTTTTTTTTCTTTCTTTTTTTATCAGAATATCAACCTTTTTATAGGTTATTTAATATCATAATTTGATACAAATAACACTGGTCAACACAATATTTGGTGCCAAGAAACATAGCATGTTTTTTAGCTAACTTGATGGTACTGATTCTGAAAATGGCTTTTTTTTTTTTTTTTAATGGTTAGCTACCGTTTTTGCTGTTTTCTAATTGCTCATTTTTAGAAAAAAAAGATGAGTTTACGATCTTCACTGAGCTGATTGCAAAATTTTCTTAAACATCATAGAAACCCATAAATTTTGTTGTAGGCTGAGCAATTTATGTCAGCTACCTGAAATAAACTATTTTTTACAAGAAAAAGTATTTTTGAGTAAAAAAAAAAAACTTAAACTAGAAGTACTGAGTTTTTCCAATTTATTGCCAAAATTCAAATTAACTGATAAATTTTATCAGTAATATACTTTAGTAAACCTGATAATTAAGGTGACATGAAAAAATGAAACCCTAAAATTTTCTGTTTGATATTCATAAATTTATCCCATCACTACAGAAGGGAACCAAACACATTGAAAGCTTGTTTTCACAGTTAGAAAGAAACTCTAACTAAAGACCTCCCAATTGAATGCTCCTATTCCATTGTACATGATGAACACCATGGAAATGGTTTCACTGTAACATCAGGAAACTCATTAAGGATGATGAATTTGTTAATTCAATGAATGACTTGAAAATATGCTCTTGGACATCATTTATGGACATGGTGAAAAACTTCTTAGGCAAACGGTAGACTGAAAACTACAAGGAGTTAGTGGAAAAGCTGTTAAAAAGTTTACAGGACATAGGTGCTGATATGAGTATTAAGGTTCATTTTTTACATAGCCATCAAGATAAATTCCCAGATAATTGTGGTGATGTGAGTGATGAGCAAGGAGAACGATGCTATCAGGATATCAAAACAATGGAAAGGGCTACCAGGGACCGTGAGGCAAACAAATGATGACTGACTACTGCTGGAGTATTGAAAGGGACTTCAGTAACATTGAACATGACAGACAATTAAAAAATAGAAAATTTTTACCGTAGTTCTTATGTTTACAAAGGTTTTATTTCTGCCGTTTCTTAAATGATTTGATGAAAATACTTGAAGGAACTTCAATAACATTGAACACAACAGAAAGTCAAAAATTATTAAATGATTTGATGAAAATACTTTTTGGTCTTGGTATATTCAATTGTATTATTCTAAAAAACTTTGGGTCTGATTGTAATTGCAAAAATAGTATTTCTCAATAAGCAGACCAATATATGTTGGTTTAAATATGGATTAAGAGGTATTTTCGATTTTACTTTGAGAAATATTGCCATTGGTCAATGTCATATATACAGAAAACAAATGAAAAAAAAAAAAAACTTTTCTCCAAAAATGAGGCATTTCTGTACAGCAAAAACAGTTGCTAACCAAGAAAAAGTAAGGTCATTTTCAGATGCAGCACCCTCAGAAAAGCAAAAAAAAAAAAAGTTTGGTGCCTTGACACCATTTAAATTTTTTTTTTTTTTTTTTTTTGTTGTTGTTGTTGTTGACTGGTATAATTTGGATATAGTCGTAGGGTTTCAATTAACTATTCCTATTTAATAATTTGTTGTATATAGAGTTATATGGTTTTGAATATTTCTATCTAATACTTATAATTTTCAAACATTTATTTGACCTGTAGATGGGACCTAAACAGGTACTACCACTCTGAATGTGAATTGACCTTGGACAAATGGCTACAAAGTAACTCTGCACTCTCCAGAACTCAAGCGTCACTACTAGATGCAGTTTAGTGTCATACCCAGGATCCCCTTTTATTTGACGGGGGGGGGTCTTACACCCTTTTCAGGGGATGCAGTCTGCATATTCTTGGCCCCTTTGAAAGGGTGTACTAATGTTAATATAATTAGGAACTCTGGTTGATTGTTGTAATAGTAAGTTGTTTCCTAGCTAGATTTAGAGGTTGACCATAAAACGGTGGAAAAGGAGGGACATATATGAGGGAGAAAGGCACAGTGATAATTTAGAAACAAATGGGAAGATGAATGGGGTTTCCAAAGTCTAGGTCAGGATAGCAGCAGACATCTGATGGTGATGGGTTCTGATTGGCTGGAAAAAATTCAAATGGAAAAGCTGTTAGGGGGGACGCATGATAGAAAATGGGGAAAAAAAGTCAGTTGGGACAGTTGGTCACAGGCGTGAAGAAGGGTGGAAAATTATGGCACCCATTTTTGAGTAAGCTCTGTGAAGGGATCTCACACCAGCCATGAAACTGCAAAGATAGAACCAACGAGCAAGCATGTGCAAGAACTACAACTGAAAACGAGAAAATATCAAGGTCTGTGTCTGCTCTCTCCTCACAAGTTTATTTCTCTCTGTCTGTCTAAAGCAGTTGACTTATTTTCATACTCTGTTTCTCTCTTTTCAGCGACCACCAGGAAAGGATGGTGGCAAATAAACTTCTTATCAAACAAAAAAAACCCGACTTTTGTGTGTTCATCACTTTCTCACAGTGAGTTTACAATAAGAAGTCCAACTGAAACTTAAGGCTTAGTGCTACACTCATAGACCCATTAAAACCATGGTGGTACAAATATCTATGTAGTGTTGTAGCACTACAAGGGTCTGCTGGGAACATGGTGCAAGTGTCTATTTGGTGTTGTATTACAAACATCTATTTGAAAACTAGCATTACACTAATATATTGAATAGCATGTATATTTCATGGTTCTATGTTGGGAATGGAAAACTTGTAGAAAGACCAGTTGCAAACCTCCAATAAAATGTTAAACATTAAAGGTTTTTAATATTTTTAAGTAGTGTGTATATATATATATATATATATATATATATATATATATAAAACTTTGGCCTAAATTTATCCCAAAACATTTAAACTTTAGACTTGGTTGTAAACACAAAAGAATTTGAGTGTAGCCTTATTAGTAGACAATAAATTTTAATGTGGCTTGTAAATGTGAAAAAGTTCTTCACCTCTACTCTAGATCATTCTATTCCTGGTCAAGCCAAGAACTTGTCAGTACCCTTTCATATAAATAGAGGAGGTTTAAAAAGATTTGATATCATTTGAGATGTATGAAGTGTTTCAGAAAAAAAATTGATATCATTTTGTAATCTAATAATGTGACCAATTCTCATTCAAATGATCTCAAATTTTACCAGCATGTGTAGGAACAAGTCAAAATTCTATGTTTAATGTTTACACATATTTTCTTTCCCAGTGAATAGCATTTCTATACCTGAAAATGAAAAAAAAACAACAGAATTTTGAGTTGTTTCTACACATGCTATTAAAATTTGTGATCATCTGAATGAGAATTGGTCAAATTATTAAAGTATGGATTTTTCTGAAAACACCCTCTATAACAATTACTTTTGGGCAGAGATGGTAATAGTAAAAAATGCTTCCTCTAAAAATTTTTAAAAATGAAAAAATATTCAAGGTTTTTAAAAAAATCAATTTATACTTTTCTCTCTTTCAAAAATCATCAGTATGTGTTGACTGGTGTGTGACACCATTATGTATGATATTAGATCAAATCAATCATGTAAAGGCTGTGTTATTTCTCACCTGAGAGATGGCATTTGTCATGAAAATAAATGATATATATGGTTAAAATTCTAATGTTGTCTTACAAACATCTGAGTTGCTTGTGAAAATTTTTTTCTTAAAAAGAAAATGATAAATGACTTGGTCCAGGTTAAAAGTACAATAGGTGTAATCTGAAGCTGAACTTTTTTAGACTTTTTTTTTTCTGATGCAGGTTTCTTTGGGGAACAAGAAAAGTTTCCTCAAAATAGTATGTAGCTTCCTTGTAGAGTTCCCATCTCCATGCGAATGCTGTCTAAAGGACTTACTAAGTGTAATGGTGAATAGGGACAGATGGTGAGAGAGAGAAAGAGTCAAAGGAATCTGTTGTCTACATGCCTTGATATGTGTGTGTATATATATATATATATATATATATATATATATATATATATATATATATAAACTTTTATTTTAACTAAAAGTATTCCTTTGGAGAAATGCACATCTAAAATGTCTTTGCACTTTTGCTGTTGCTGTTTGTTTTTCTCCAAGTTATTTCAATCAGTAGTTCAGGCAAAACAAATGGCCAAACAGTTTTTAAGAAAAAGTAAAGTCATTTTACTTTTTGTGAGTTTTTACTCATAATAGCTGGTGATATTCATTTGAATCCAAGTGACAGTAAGTTTCCTCAGTTTTCCAAGACTTTTCATGTTCTATTTGATCTCAGTAGTGCTGTAGTATTATTTTTCCATGGATCTCCAGCTCTCTCAATCTCTTTTCCAGGTTCTTTCATATTGTTCCAAATACTTCATCATCATTGTTGTTGTTAATTACATTAAAAATGAGACTGAATAAAAATGAAAGATTTTTTAATGTCAGATTCTTTTTTCTGGGTTTTGAAGAAGTAGTAGTAGTAATAATAATACACATCCTCCTCCTATATTCATACCTCCCTTTCCCCTCAAGCTGAAATTCAAACAAAACAAATGAAATTCCAAACAAAGAAACTATGTTTTATATCCACTTGTGTGCTGTATATAACATATGGTCATTTTAACAGAGAGGGATGTGAGCTCATTGACAAAAATAGCTCTGGGTCTTTTCAACCAACATCACAAAGGCATCAGTGAAAGATAGGGCTTGTGTTATTCTTTTTTCTTCTTTGTGTTCTGTCCAAAGATAAGAACATAACTGGATTGAGATGAACAGATATAACACTTTAATCCCTGCCGTAAGTCCAGAAAATGATTTTTTTTTTTTGTTTGATGAGATCACATATAGCTGTTATGTCAGTTGTATTCTTCATGAAACCCTCAAAGTGAACAAGATTTTTTTGATTTTTAAATGTAAGGGATTTTTGGTTAGGTTAGGATATCAAAAATAAAATACTTAAAAGAAATAACAATCATCTTCAGACACAAGATGGGTGTCTAGAAAGTGCAAGTATAAAGCCCCTCTCCCCTGGGGAAAAAAAAGAAAAGTAGGCCAGTTTTTAAAATAACTATAATTTAGTATTAAGATACCCAAAGATGATATTGAAAGTGTGAGGAGCTTCATAATCTAATGTGGCCTTTAATTTGTCTGGACTAGTTCCTGTTAATTATGTCAAATAAGGGTACAACCAATTATTGGCATAAAGATGACAAGCCTTTTGTGAAGTAAACTACTTAAAGGATTAAAAAATATATATACAAACAGCTGACCTATATCTTGATACCAGTATTCAAAGCAAGTTAAAGAAACTAAACATGACCCACTTAAAGAATACGGTAGCCATGATTCCCTTTCTCCCTATACTCCGATTCCCTTGGTCTGCCACTACTGTTTCGCCATCAGATTTATAACTTGTTCTCTTCCTATCTGTAAAGCAGAGATTCACTCTTTTATATTATCTCTGCCTCATAATCATTGTTAGATTTTCGCATATAAATTTCATTCACTAAATGTAACGACTATTATAGGACAGTAAAATGAAATTATGCTAGATATTTTTCTGATATTCACACTGGCGGGTTAAAGTTGATCACCTGGTCCCAGAGGAGCTTTTTCCCTGACAGTATTTGTTTATCAGGGCTGAGTTTATTGCTTGGTGCCTGAGGCATCTGTTAAGGAGAATACCCAGGGGACTAAGCATTTTTTGTGACAATTATGCATGAGTTTCAATTTGTATGTAGCCCCCTACTATAAAATGACTTCATGTCAATTCTGCCTTGGGAAGTCAGAAAAAGACCATACTAATTCTCTCTCATAATAGTTGTTACACTTTGCATATAAATTTCATACACTAATTGTAGCAACATTTATAGGACAGGTACTTGATACTTGATACCTCCTTGCTTAACACTCAGCAATTTAAGGTACATATCAAGGGTAAAGTGGAGCAATCCAGGGAAAGGAGTAGTGGGGTAGTAGCTATTGAAAAGCGAGCCCTCAAATACGGTCGCCAACAACTTTTTAACCAGGCCATTGGCCTAATGAGTAGAGTGTTCGCCAATGGTCCAGGAGACCAAGGTTCAATCCCAGGTTGAGTCATACCAAAGACTCAAAAAATGGTACTTGATGCCGCCTTGCTTAACACTCAGCATTATAAGGTGTGGAACAATCCAGGAAAATGGAGTAGCGCTCTCCCCTACACCTCGGTGTAGTAGGTATTGAAAGAGGAGCCTTCGGGTCACCCTTGACTAAGGTTGCCAACTTAACTTACTTATATGGCCTGGGAGACCTGGGTTCAATACCAGGTTGAGTCATACCAAAGACTCAAAAAATGGTACTTGATGCCTTCTTGCTTAACACTCAGCATTATAAGGTACAGATCAAGGGTAAAGTGGAACAATCCAGAGAAAGAAGTAGTGCCCTCCCCTACACCATGGTGTAGTAGTTATTGAAAAGAGTGCCTTTGGGTCACCCTCGACTACAGTTGCCAACTTTACTTATCTCTGTTCCATAATCTTCCTTTATCTTATAATTGAAGAATGTGTGTGTGTGTGTGTATGTATATATATATATATATATATAGATAGATAGTAAGTTATTATTTATACTAGTTTGGTGAAGGACACTAGAACTTTCCTTTTTATGATCTTGTTTTTTTGTCTAGCTTTCTTGCTAGTTTCTTTCCAGTTGATAGAAAAGTTGCCCTTGGGTTTGTTCTCAGTGCTTTTCATCATGTTGATTGATTGTCTTCAGGGAGATTATTTTTTTGTTGGTATTAGTTTTTATTTTGCTTGGGTGCAATATTTATTATGTTGGAAGGTTTTATTAGTAGTGTGGTTGCTTTGGTTAGCATGTTAATTGTTGAAGATGATTAGTATGTTAATGTAAGTGTTGAATTTTATTTATGTTTGGTTTATTTTTATACTGATAGCTTTGAGGATTTGTAAGCATTTTTAAAGTTATTTCTATATATAATTCTGGTGTTATTGGTGAGAATGTTTCATATTTCAGCTGATGTGGATTTATTGATGTTATTACTGTGTTGTAGTTATGTTGTTTGATAGCACAGTTATTAGAGAAGTGGTATGTAGACAATGATAGAGGGTGGTAGCTGTATAGCCAGTGTAGGTATTAGAGGTTTGCATGTTGTTGTTTGGTTCAAACTGTCACTGAAATTGAGATACTTTACTAACAAATACAAGACCTAAAAAACAATAAAATTACTACACACACAAACCTTTGTAACCGAAGGAATTAAAAATTGACTTAACTCCGAACATTAAAACTCTCTCCTAACCCTCACACTAAAAGAATCTGCTAACCAACTTTTCAACAACTCTGACATCACCATCTGCTTTGGTGACAAAGCCAATATATACATTCTACTTAACAAAATTGGCTGTAGCACAAAAATAGACAGCCCAGTCGGTTGGGGTTGTAGAATACACCGACTACATCTCTGTAGTGGGATAAGACCCCCTCCCCCAATGAGTGTTCTGGATATGATGTTAAACAATCAGATGATTAGGCTCCAGTAATGCTGGAGCTTTGGGTAATGAGGAGTATCCCTTCATTGCCATCACTTCCAGGTCCACTCTGGCCTGGAGTGTTAGCACGTGAAAGGATCCTATCTATGGGTCAAATAGAACTGTTTGATATTTAAACTGAGTACGAACAGATGACTTATGCTAAATTGAATTGCTTGAAATAGAACTGTTTGATCATGTAACTGTGTGTAAACAAATAACTGATGTTTAATTGAATTGTGAGTGATAAATAGCAATACTTGGAACTATTTAACTTTGTTAACATATTTACAAATCATATATATAATACATATATGAAATATATATTAACTGGATTTGACATTAAATAACCTACAATGGTTGACATGCCATAAAACCAAACAAAAATAGACAATATTTTTAAGACAAAACAAAATTTTAAAAACTTACAAAGAATCCTACTGACCAACTCAGAAAAACATATCAATAAAATTATCACAGCTAACAATGCTGAAATAGGATCCCTCAAACTAATTAAAATAATAGACAACTACAAATCAAGTTACATTTATGGAAAAATAAAACCTTCCAACTGGAAAACCCTTATTAGACCCAGAATCTTACAGATTCTTATCACTATATTCCACATAACTAAAACTATTAACTACATAATTCAACTATATATTCCTTACAAATACAGCATTAAATTTACTTCCAACTTCATGCAAATTTTAAATTCTACTACCACCCTCACTAACTAGCATAACAGCTTTTTTTGACATTGGAAACCTTTTAACCAACATCCCAGTTCATGAAATAAGAGAATTATAAAAGAAAAAAATCATCTACAATCATCCTTCAATCCATACTCCTAGTTGATAACTAAACATTCTTAAAAAAATTACTCTGTACCTGCACCACGCAAAATCCCTTTCTATGACCCTTTAGCTAAAATATACAAACTGACAGCATTTTAATGGATTCTCCCCTTGGCCCTACAATTTCAGAATACTACATATCCCACATTGAAAATATAATATTACATACAAAAATGACTAAATCCACAATATATGTCTGGTGTGTTGATATTTTTGTTGCTACACTACCTCATAATGAAATTAATAAACTCTAGAAAAAATTCAGGACTAACTTTTTCAACTGAACTTAACATCAACAAAAAAGTCCTTTTCCTAGACATACTCACAAACTCCAGTAACTATAACAAAATCACTATTTCCCTATACTAAAAAAAGCAGCCAGTCACTACTCCAGTCTATTTAACTATCATAGTGAATGTTTCCAAAAATATAAAATAGCCCTGATGAAAAACTTAATCTATAGAGCCTTTTACATCTCATCTATAACAATATTTTACACACACTTAAGATAAAACAAACCAGAGTTAACCATTTCCTCCATTAAACTAGTCTACCAGCAAATAAAACTCTGTCTTCATACCATCCACCAAAATAACAAAAACAACCATAACAACTTATATTACAGAAATCAAATGCATAAAAATTATGAATTAGATGAACAAGCTATAACCAACATTATATGTGCATACAGTAAACCTACCAAAACACCTGAAGCAAATTAAATTCATCTACTACAACAAATTTTAAAACTTAAAATCTCATTGTTAGAAATAATATAAAGTAAAAGTAAAGTTAGCGACCATAGTCGAGGGTGACCCGAAGGCTCCCTTTTCGATAGCTACTACACCAAGGTGTAGGGGAGGGCGCTACTCCATTCCCAGGATTGCTCCACTTTACCCTTGAACCGTACCTTATAATGCTGAGTGTTAAGCAAGGTGGTATCAAGTACCATTTTTAAAGTCTTTGGTATGACTCGACCTGGGATTGAACCCAGGTCTCCCGGGCCATTGGCGAACACTCTAACCGCTGGGCCAATGTCCCGGTTTACCTAAACCAAACGAATATAGTTTACAAATTTGCATGTCCATTTCTGGAGTGCCTCCCAAACAACACTATACAAACCCTTAATATCTACATTAGCCATACAACTACCACCCTCTCTTGTCTTACATACCACCTCTGATACCTGTGTCATCAAACAACATATAACTACAACACATAGTAATCACACTGATAAATTTGCATATGAAAAATACTCACCAGTAACATTAAAATCAGATATAAAATTAACAACAAAAATGCTTACAAATCCTCAAAGCCAGCAGTATTAAAAATAAACAACCAAACATAAATAAAATAGCATTCAACACTGGTATTAACATACATCTTCAAAAATTAATATGCTAAACAAAGCACTCCTACCAATAATAAACCCTTTCAAGAAAATAAATATCACACCCAAACTAAACAAAAACAAGCAATACCTACAAAAAATAATCCACCCCAAGACAATTGATATGATCAAAAGTGCTGAGAGCAAAGCTGAGAGCAACTTTTCTATCAGGTGGACTCAGATACAAAGAAACTAGCAAGAAAGCTAGAGAAAAAACACAAGATCATAAAAAGGAAAGTTCTGTGATCTTTAAGCAAATAAGCAAATGTGTATAAACAAATATATATATATATATATACACACACACACACACATCTTCAATAGTTGAATTCCTTTAAAAATGAACAGCTTCAACTGTGGATTGTTAGTAAGTGGATAAAAAAGTTTTTATTATCTATTTATTTATTTTCGTTATTTTAGGATTTTAACTACAAATTTATGCAAGTTTGCAGGATTTATGAAAAATTAAGAAGCTTCTAGCAAGATTTCAACTTCCGTCCTTTGTCCTTGGGTGCTTGTCATATTTTGTCGTCAAACAAATAATGGCACTGTCATGATTTGACCCCACCCCCACCCAAGAGTCACTGAAAGATAATTCTTTATTTTCAGAATGGGCATATTAGATTCCTTAATTTGGGTATGACAACAAGTCTGGCTGAAAGATAACTCTAAATTCATAACAGTTAAATGCTTACAAAATTGACCTTGTGTCACATCTGCTCATGTGGAGGAGTTGGTAAATATGTAAGTCTACATTTTCAGTTCATATAGCTTATATAACAGTTGTTAGTCCGAGTTAAAAGCACAATAAGGGTAACCTGAAACTGAACCTTTTAGACCTTATTTTTCCTATACAGGTATTATAGGGAAACAAGAAATTTTTTGATAAACAAGCCAGGCTTTGTCTTAGAATTTTTTCTTATTCCCCAATGATACCTGCATCAAAAATAGTCTTTAAAAAATTTGGCTTCAGGTTACCCTTACTATGTTTTTAACCTAGACTACTTAATCTGGCACACAGGCCTCTGGTTGATTATGGTACCTAATGTTACTAAGTAGTCACAACCTGAGAACTAAGTACTATAATTAGTTGTGTATAACATACATTCATGTATAATACACACTACTAACTTTCAGTTCCAAAATTCTGGAAAAAGCATCACATGTATAATATGCACTGACTTTTTGGAATTTGTAGCAATTAAATTTAAACTAAATTTAACATTTGTTCAACATTTTATCTGGTTTGTATGGACTAAAAATAGGAATTTATAGTTTATATAATGTTTTGAAATTAAAAAAAAAAAGACATGTTCACATGAATATGAAACAAAATTTTTTGGCAACAAGTTCATAATAGAAAAAACAAATTATCACAAATATATTCCACTGGTAATTTCTCTGTTGTAGTTTAAAACAGAAGTGTTTGCTATATATTAGTTAGTTTGGACTATAGATATAACTTACTTTCAGTCATGCTATCCTGAATATGGTGATACAAGTGACTGGATGGAGGGAAGTTAATATTTAGTTCTTGTGTATAATGTGCAGCCCTCGCTTTAAGCTTAAAAACTTTTTTAAAAAAAAAAGCATGTACTATACATGAATAATTACTGTAGAAATAAAAGCAACCAATATTTAGATAAAAGAAATACTTGTAAAAAAATTAATAAGGTTCCTTTACCATTAAGCATAACAGATAACAGTATGCATAAAACTTATATAACATACATATACATAGAATAATGTACTCGGGTCTGGGCTCCCATATCTTGACATGGAAATCGGAGTGGAATATTGAGATTGGAAGGCATACAAATAAGAGTGACAAACCTAATAAAAAGAATTAGAGATTACTGTTACAGGGAGAGATTGGAGAAATGGGTTTATTTGGTTTAATGGCATATCAACCTTTAATGGTTATTTAATGCCAAATCCTGTTTATACATGTATATCATTTTTAAGGGACTAGTTGGTAGGTTATATTATTTTTTAAATGAGCCAGAGCTCATTTGTTTACGCACAGTTAAATAGTTTCAGGTATTGCTATTTAACGTTGATAATTCTAAGTGATCAATAGATAGGACCCGAACAGGTACTACCACTCTGGATCAGAGTGAACCTGGGTGTAATGGCAATGAAGGGGTCCTCTACATTTCCAAAAGCTCCAAGATTAGAGCCTCATCATCAGATGGTTTAGTGTCATATCTAGGACACTCATTGAGGGGGTCTTATCCCTCTGCAGAAATGCAATCAGCATATTTTACAGCCCCAGCTATTTTACTAGAAAGAAGAATGAGAGATAACCTAATTGAAACCTTCAAAATAATGGAATTTCTAATTATGGTAGACATTTTTTTAATAATTTTTCAAACTAGAAATTTACTGTCAAAGCAGATTTCAAAAGCTAAATCTTTTTGATTTTTTTGCTAATAGAGTAATATATTTTTGGAACCAATTGCCTAATCAAAAACAGTAATAGTGTAAAAAATTCTAAGATTGAATTGGATGAATTCAGAAATAATGGTAAGAAAAAGAATTTAAGAAAGCACTTCCGGGAACTCTTAGATGAATTACTTAACAGAATTGATCTGTATCTAGATATTGTATTAATATTGAATATGTTCTGTGCAAGGATTCATTTTTTTTTTTAATGATGTGAGAAGGTAGTTAATAGGGAAGATGTCTAAGGAGGCATAACAAACAAATAAATAAATATACAAAAGTATATGACAGACTATATTTAATTAGATTGTATTCGTCTACCCAACCCCTTTACCAATGGCAGGATTCAACACAAGATAATTTTTTAGTAGATTCATTGTTTACCTTCTCTTAGGTTAGTTGCCATACCAAGTGACTAGAGACCTTGTGGCATAATGGTTAACGTGCTGGACTGCAGAATTGTAGTGAGTTTGGATTCAAAAACCATATTCCTTGTAAATTGCTTGGGCAAGTTAAAAGTTTTGCAATATCTTGGTAATATAAGGCACAATTTGGCAGTTCTGGGTGCTTTTGCTGAGGTCATGATTGTGACGAACTACACTAGACTGTGAAATGACAAATTTGCCTGATACTCTCTATGTGCTATTTGTTGGATTTGCCTCTATGGCTTGGAGCAGAGCTTCAGAATCCATGGTTGTTTAGATTCTTGCTACTCTAGCAAAATTTCTTGAACCATCTATTTACTGTACTGGGATCAAGTACACTTTCACCTTTCACACAATGATTTTGGTTGCTTCTATGGTGTTATAACCCAGTTTAAATTCATGAAGCATAAGTTCCTAAATTGCATGTTCTTCTGTGTGACTTTCTAATCGCACACAGTGATGCAATGCTCAATGTGTCAGCACACCAACTACCACAATACTACTAATCACAGCTGGTACCTTCCATGACTTGAACTGCTTCAGTCACATGATATACACAATGGAAACTTGTACATACCAAAATATTGCAAAACTTTTGACCCATCCGAGTGTTATTTATCTGTTCTACTATTATAACTGTCTTTACTTCTATATGAAACAAAATTAATTCCAATAAAACTCATTTCCTTAAATAAATGTAGCCCTAGGGTTGTGAAAATGGTTTATTATTATCATTGTAAGTGTTTATCAGATTGTCTATTGTTTAAGTGATTTGAAACCTTGGGAAATAATGACTGACCTTTAGGAACTTGAAGGACTTTGCTTTTATCAGATAAAAAGGAAAAAAAGTGTCTTCTCTTTAATAAAATCAATTAAGTGGTCTAGATATCACGAATTTAGTTTCTTTGCCAAATCTTTGTTGTTTCTTCATTTTATTTATAACTAGATGACTTGTGAGGGTGCCTTGCATGGTGTCATAATTAGAATGCTATGACATGGATAGTGAGTTTGATTCTCACTGGATACCTCATACTTCTAGCCTTCAAGACATTTATGTTATGATAGTTATTATCATAGCAAATAGGCACAAAATACTAGTCTAGATTAATAATAATTGCTATTACATTTATAATTTTTATAGATAGCATTACTGTTGATAATGTATTAATAATGCTTGTATTTCTTTTCCAAGATACAAGCAAGAATGAATTCTTTTATTTTGAGCTTGGCTTTGCAAGATACTACATTGGAACAGTCTTTATATATATATATATATATATATATATCTTTTTGAAAGTGATCCCTCAATTTTAGATTTATCATCTGATAGTGAAGAAGAATTTGCAAAACATCTGAACCAATTGGTCTCGTGTAAAAAAAAAAAAAAAAAAAAAAAAAAAAGGAAAAAAACAAACTTTTTCATTTATTTATTTATTTATTTATTTCATCATACAACGTGTGAAAGCACGTGCGATACCCTAACCTCATCAGCCGCCAACCAGGGTGATAACACAGTTTCAGTAGCTCAAGGCGACCAAAACTGTGTTATCACCCTGGAAGAAAACAAACTTTTTCAATTAATTTTTATTGTTTAGTATTCAGAAGATCTAATCAGGCAATTTGTCAGCTCTGAAAAATATTGATTTTACTATGGTTTTAGGAGGTAGCGTCCTGTTTACAATATAAATACAATGTCAAAATGATCTCTGGCTTTCTGAAATGCATATACACAAGTTATCTTTCTCTTGGTTTTATTTTCAAATTTCAACCTTTAAACTTGGGTACTAATAGTTTTCTCCCACTTGGGTATTTTCCTAGAAATTTCCTAGATATTTATTTTTAGTACCCAAGATTCAATGACATGGGCATCATTTCCAAGTCAGAAACCAAATTTTTTAAAACTATTTTTCCATTACTTTTTTCCAGTCATCACAAAACAAGACTTAAAAACTTGTGTTTACATTTGTAGTACAACCAATAGCCTTCAGGGGCCATAAATGTTAACCAATTATTATGTTTATGGACTTACAAGTTCTCACAAAAACAGTTTCATTTTGTGCTTGCATAACTCTCTATAACTTGATTAAACAATCCCACCCATTGGGTGAATTTTAAGATAAGGTCTATAACTTGATTGAAATTTCTTGATAATTATGAAACAGCTGTAAAAAATGTCAGATATAGATGGTATAAGAACATCCCAAAGCAGAAAACGGAAATTAACACTTGAAGATGACCAGGATTTAAATGAAGATACTAAGAGCATCAAGCAGGTTTACCTTTCGGAGAATATCTTCACTTTTGTGCCTCATTCAATTTCTTTATCCATTTCGGAACAGTTCCTTTTAATAGAACAGGACCAATGCCAAAATCTACAAAAGATTCAGTTCACAGAACCTGTGGCTTATATTTACAACCCCCTGGAATATGCATTTGAGACACACAAAGACTTCATTTACCGATTCTGCTACTCTGAAAAGAAAGTTCTCTTTCTAGGAATGAACCCTGGTCCGTTTGGCATGGCACAAAATGGAGTAAGTACAAAGTTCTCTTTATTTTTTTTATTTTTCATTTGTCAAGTTATAAGACTTACAAAATGGTAACACATATGTTGCCAAAAATAAGATTTCATAAATATATATAAAGGGTGTACTTATTTTTGAACTGCTATATATTAATCTTTTTTGGTTAGAGTTTGGTTATAGATAATACATGATAATATCCATTTTTATTGTATAATGTTCCACTGGAAATGATAAATTCTTAGATCTTTGGGTCAAAAGGAAATTAATTTTTCATTTTAAAAAACCATTAGAAGTATATTCATTTAGAGTTGATGTTTATATTTTAAAAGAAAACCATATTGTACATGGTTCAATACTCACTAGGAGTTTTGGAACAAATCTATCATTGATAAGCAGAGGTTATTGTGTACTTAAGATAATTTACAATCTCTCACTCTCTCTCTCTCTTTTTCTCTTTCACTATATATATATACATATATATATAGGGTATACTGCTAAATATTCATCTTTTTTGGTTAAAGATTTTCAATGTTGTAGTTTGATAATAAATAATGCATAATAGTATCTGTTTTGATTCCACCAGGAATAATAAAATCCTATTTGGTTTTGAAAAAACTTAACTATTATTAATAATTGTTAGGGGTATATTTATTTATTTATACTATATACTGTGTTACTATTAAAAAAATGCTAGTTTTTGGGGGAGGTGTTTTAAGGTGTTGTTTCTTTTTTTCTTTCAGTTTATATGTCTGATGAGGGATTGGTTAAAATGCTGTATTAATATCCACTAGACAAAGAATATATTTATTTATACAAATAATTTATAGTATATCAAGATATTAGTTTAAGAATTAAAATAAATGGTAAGCAATCAGTTTAGTGATTAAATGTACAAATATAGACTAGAACTCCTTGATCTGTTGGGATTGTATAGTAATCGGTCAGTTTTCATCATCAGGTATATTTGGGTTTGGAAACTTTTTCCTCTGCATTTGTTCTTTTTCTTCTTCTTCTTCTTAGGGTTCTTTTTCCTCTTCTTGTCTTTAGGTTCTTCTTCATCTTCTTATCTTTGGGTTCTTTATTATTGTTTTCTATTTTTTTTTTTTAAATTTACAATCAAAAAAGTGCCAGAGTGATAAGGGAACAAATAAATGTATGTAACTAAATAATTTTCACATTTTATTTATATCACTCTTGATGAATACTGTGTAGTGTGTTCACATATGTGATATTTAGATATATAAAAAGATGAAGATAAAATCTGCATAATGTTGGACAACTCACAAATGTCAGATATAATTTCATTGAACATGGTGTGGGTGTGAAATTTATCATTTGAAAAAGAAAATGGATAACAATAAGAAAAAAAAAATCAGGAAATTATTGTCTTTGAGAAGAATCATTAACATACCAGAAATTGTTTGGACAATGAAACTTTTTTTTTTTTTTTTATATTTTTGATATTAGTATATTAATGGACAATCAATTCTTTAAGTTAGTTGGTTGCATGACATGTCAATTCTTGTTAGGTTATTTAATGTTGAAGTCAATTTAACAATTATAGTCTCCAATTATACATTATGATGTCATCCAAATTATGCAAAACTTATACAGTATGATGGGTAAACTGTCATCTAAATTATGCCAAAATTATACAGTATGATAGATAAACATCCAAATTATGTAAAAATGAAAATAACAGACATTTATCAGTTATATTTACAAAAATTGTGTGAAAATATCTTGAAATACTATAGTTTAAATTTATTCAAAGAAATCACTTCAATCACTACCTCCAAATGACTTTGGACTCTCCTGCAAGTTAGGGGTGAAGTGGTCTCAGAAATTTTCTAATAGCCAACACTGAGTTCTCCTGCTTGTGTGACATAGCATAGAGTCTTCCAGCAACCACCCTCAATCCAGGACAGCACTACCACAGGCAATTGATGTAGGCCTCTCTGTTGAGTCTGAGGTCATGCGGAAAGATAACTAGAGCCATAACATTAACATTACTAGTGACCATCCCAAACACCAATGTGAACTGGGTGTTTGGTTTTCATCAGTATGAATCAATGGGAAATCTTTATGGTACAGTATATCATTTCCAAATTTCAGGAGGCATGGATTTCATCATGGTGCTGCTTCAAAAACAGTGACAAATTGATTATAATTTGCTGCACATTAGACAAAACCAAAAATGAAGTGTATGCACGAAATTAATAATTTAAAATGGCTTTTGTTTTGTTTTCTTTTTCTTTTTTTAGGAAGAAAAGTTTCTTCTTTTTCTTTTGAATTATAAACCTAACATTATGTTAACAATATAAAGAATACAAAAAAGATATTAAGTTATCCACTTCATGGTATATTAGAATATTTCTTCAGCCCTTGTCCAAGAGAGAAAAAAAATGGTAGTTTCTTTTTTCTCTTTGATAATATATCTGCATTTGGTGGTGAGGCTCCAGTTCAGAAGAATTAGAGAATTGCCATTACTCTCAGATCCACTCTGACTCAGAGTAGTAGTCCCATCTATGAGTCAAATAGATCTGTTTTGGAAATTATTAGTATTAAATAGTGATAATGGAAACCATAAAAATAATTGTAGATAAATAAATGAAATGGAACATTGAAAATATTGTTATAACAGTCATTAAATATTTACAAATGAGTAAAATTTCAGCATTAAATAACCCATATGAAGTTGATATGCCATTAAATGAATAACTCCAAACTAAACTATAAAATTTTGCAATTTTTTTTACAGTAAATTCTCTTGCTTAAACTGGGTGTTGTGCATTGAAAATCATGAAAAAAAAGGGATTGTCATTGGTCAAATTAATGCAAGTATTACTGACATGATAGAGCTAATATATGTATAATTATTATTTGGTAGCAGTGTTTTATTCTAGAAATACATTGTACATGGTTTTACTGTATTATGAATTATTTTACCATAGAAATATATTTTTTAAATTTGAAAGGAATTTTCAGTAGATTAGAACAAAAATAAAGGCAAGCATTACAGAGCTATTAATTTGGATTATTTGGAAAATGATATCTAATTTGACACTTTATACAGAATAAAATTGGCCATTATTTTACTAAAATTATAAAATGTAATTCTTTAAAAATAAGTCCTTTATATTAAACGAAATGAGAGGTTGAGTTCATTTTTAAATATTGTAAAATTAATTTTTGAATTGTAAATATTTGATTAATTCTGGATAATTTTAATCTGTTAAGGTTCCATTTGGTGAGGGTAACTTTGTACGAGATTGGTTGCAGATAAAAGGAAATGTCTACAAGCCCAGCAGAGAACACCCCAAACGTATAATAGATGGCCTGAAATGCACAAGGTCAGAGGTAAGTATCAGATTAAAATATGGGTTACAGATAAGTAAGATAAACACTTGTATCTATAAAATCTAGTTTTTAATCTTGTTGATGATGGTAATCTCTGGCAACCCTACAACCCAAAGTTTTATTCTTACTAGTTGAACCCATGAAAATTCCTTGGTTTAATTAGTATATACTGTAGAATATTGGTTAACTCAAGTAGAGTGATGTCCAAGATCAACCTCTGAGTAATTTGGTTGAGAATAAGTAGAATAATGGATCCCACTCATGCAAATATGTTGGATAGGTCCATTCTTGTAAAGTGAGCCAATCTACATGCTGCTCCACATGCTGCTCATGCACTCTTCAATAAAAGAGGTGAGCTTTAGCTGGCTAGCTTGTAAAGGTGAGTGCTGTTTATTGTTGTTCTATATCTCCCCCCCCATGGGCAATGGTCTTTCGGGGGGGATAAGTTCCTTCAATCCTGGTTTGTTGTGTGGGAGCAGACGGGATAAAGCTCGAGCGGGCCTTGCCTGCGTTGTCACTGCTGGCTGGTTGGTACTGCTCAGTGGCAGGGGTGGCTGTTTCACTGTCTGTGGTTTGCAATGCCGATGCTTTGCTTTCATCATTCCCTTCTAGTATTGGTGTTCCATTAGAAGGACTTAGAATTGGATGTGGGGTTACCGGGGTTTCGAGTTTCCTGAGGAATCTACGGTTCCGCAAGGTTATCCTCCCTGATCCGTTGACTCTGATCCAGTATTGGTTATGAGGGAGGGTTTCAATGACCTGGCCTATTGTACTCCACCGACCATTGTTTGTGCACTGGATCGACACTATTTGCCCCTTTAAGAGTGGGCATAGTGTGTGGGCGGTGCGGTTGTATCTTTCTATGACCCGGGCATTGCGCTGAGACAGGCTTTTTTTGCGGTTTCGAGCTGCGGCTGTCCATTCTGCATGTGGCTTGTATAATGTTGGGTGGGATGGCACAAAGTCACGCAGTCGGCAGTGGAGCAACAGTTGGGCCGGGGACAAACCGATATTTTGGATGGGCGTATTTCGATATTGCAGAACAGCTCTTGCTGCCCTATCGTTGTCCAAGGACCCTTGAGCTCCCATGTTACCAATTATTATTCTCTTGGCCGCTTTGGCAGCCAGTTCTACCCGACCATTTGACTGGGGGTAGGCACCAGACGACAGTCTGTGCTTTACAGCCCAGTCCTTCAGGAACTGTGTGAATGTGGATGACTTGAAGGGTGGTCCACCATCGCTGCTTAATTCTTCAGGGGCTCCGTATGTCTGGAAGATGTCTCGGCAGATAGAAATTAGCCTCGATGTATTAGCTTGCACGTGATTCAAGTGGTGTATAATGAGCCAGCCAGTTAGTCTGTCAGCACATGCAAGGTATGTTTGACCCCCCACATGGAATAGATCCAACACTATTTGTTGAAACGGCCAATCGGGTGATACCATTAAGGTAATGGGCTCCCTTGGTTGGCTAGGGGCGATCTTTGAGCATTCTGTGCAGTTGGCTCTGGTAGTACGAATTGAGGCATTCATTCCAGGCCAGTAGACAGATTCGTTTGCACGAGCCTTCATGTCGACCTCACCCTGATGGGCTGAATGTAGGCTGCGCAGGATATTTGTGCGTTATGAAGTGGGGATTATGATTCTTTGATCCAACAGTGCTAGGTCGTTGTCAACACTGAGGCGGTGCCTCAGTTCCCAGTATTCGCGGACTTCTGGTACTGTGAGACTGCGTGTTCTCAGGAATCCCCTTTGTATTGTCTTAATGAGTTTGATATATTGTGGGTCACTGTGTCCAGCCGCATGAATGAGGTCTGGTGAGGTCAGAGCTGTGTTGCTGTTTGCTCCAAATGTTGCCATGGTTGTTGTTGACGCGACCCAATCATCCATGTCATCAGATTCTGTCACATCTGATTGTGTTGGTTTAGCGGGCAATACACCAAGCAGTGATTTCAATACGCTAGTTGGGTTATGGGAAACAGCATCAGAAGATCTGTGCCACTTTCCAGGACAGTGCTGGATCGTGAATCTGTACCTTAGTGTTTTTTCTTTCAGCCTGAACAATCTGGGATTTTGAATTTTGCTCAGGTCCCTATCCCCAAATAGTCCTTTTAGGGGTTCATGGTCTGTGACCACTATGAGGTTAGGACAGCCCATGACGAATATACGGCATTTCTCTAACGCCCATGCAATTGCTGCTGCCTCACCTCTTCTTTCAACATCAATACAGAATCTGCTGCCAGCAAATATCAGGTGCCACCCATCAGGGCAACAGACTGGGGGTGTCCTCGTGGTGTATTGGTTAAAGCGATGGACTGCGGAATCGTAGTACGCGAGTTCGTACTCCAGTCGCGTTATTACGTTCACTTTCGGGCAAATACCCTTGGGAAAGGTATGAACCCCCTTATCTCCCTCCAGCTATGGGTAAATAGTAGGGCAGACTAGATTCTTCAGCCTTGGTTAGGCAACTAGTCTAGGAGAAGGAAAACTCTGAATTAAAACCTGTTAAACTCCGCTTAAAATTTGACCTTGTGTCATATCCTGCCCGAGCGGAGGGGTTGGTAAATAGGATCAGGGCAACAGACAGGAGCTCTGTCAGTAGTACATGAACAATGCTTTTGTAACAGAAGGAAACCCTTTCCTTCTTTGCTCCAATCCGGAGCAAGGCAGGTGATGCGATTCTTTTCAAATGTGGCAATGCCATTCCGGACTAGGTCAACTATGACCTGTTTGGAATGTTGGAATGCAGCTTCGAGGCCCTGGTTCCAAGCAAAATATGAATCCCGTTTAACAAGAAGGGGAGCATGACTGGACGAAGTGAGTACGCCCAGGCAACCTGATTGACCAGTCCGAACCATGATCTTGCGTCAGTTAGTGTCTTTGGAATAGGGAAGTTTAGTATTGCTTCCAGCATGGGCTTAGAAGGGGTTACTTCAGAGGGTGTTATCTGGAGCCCTCCGAACTGTACCATGTCCTGGCAGAACTGGAATTTGTCCCTGTTGAGCACGATTCCATTTTTGGCACAGTGTACTAAGAAGTCAAAGCTGTGATAGAAGGATTCTTCGATGCTGGGATCGTAGAGCAGGGTGTCGTCCACGATTTTAACCTTGCGGGGGATATCCTTTATTATTTCATCATACCTCCGAGGGTAAGCATCTCCGGATGCAAGGTAGCCCTGTGGCATCCTGAGGTACATGAATCTACCCCATTTGGTGATAAATGTTGTCAGTGGCTGTGATTCTTTGTCTAGGGGGACAGAATGATATCCATCAACCGCGTCTTGGACTGTTTTTTTTGTTTAGATGGCACTTGCAGTGCCAATTGGAATGGTGACCCTGTATGGTGTGTCTCTTGTTTGCATGGAGAATTAAGGTGTTGATAGTCAATGGTCCTTCGTGGTTTGCTGGGTTTTTTTGGGTTTTTTTTTTACTGGCTTCATTCCGAAGACCAAATAACATGAAAAGGAATTCAAAATTTCCAAAAGGAGTAGTTATTGCAGTTTTTCGGGATATCAGCTGCGTTCACAGGTACTTGGTGATATGCTAGAATGAGGTCAATTTTAGAAAATATAGTGCAACCATGTAGATTTGCTGAAAAGTCTTGAATGTTTGGGATTAAGTATCTATAGGAGTTACACTCCTATATTTTAAATGGATGTTATGCCACTTGTTCCCGAAACAAAGATGGCGAACACATAAACAATCAGTCTCGGGAACCTATTGGCCAGGAGAACCATGTGGTTAGTGCCTAAAACTACATCTGCCACTTCAACTTCATCCCGCGTTTTTGGAACCTGCTCCATGACAAGAATTTACTATAAATACGCTCATCTTCCAACACTCTCTCTCTTTTCACATTTTCACTTACAGGGCCAACACACTCTCTCCAATGTGACTTCCAGAGAGAACACTCTCACTCTCTCATTTCAACTCACAGCAGTATACCACCACAAAAATGTATACTACACGCAAACATTCTCTTCCTTGTTATACTTTGTTGGTGAGACTTTTTCCAGCCTCGAAAACAGAAATTTCGTCAAACCACAGAAAGAAACAAACAGTAGAAATATGTAGTCAACACACATAGGACACGTTTGTGTAGAATATTGGTTAACTCAAGTAGAGTGATGTCCAAGATCAACCTCTGAGTAATTTGGTTGAGAATAAGTAGATGAATGACACCACTCATGCAAATGTGTTGGATAGGTCCATTCTTGTAAAGTGAACCAATCCACATGCTGCTCTACATGCTGCTCATGCACTCTTCAATAAAAGAGGTGAGCTTTAGCTGGCTAGCTTTTCCAAGGAGGCAGCCATGTTACTTTTGGCTTGTAAAGGTGAGTGCTGTTTATTGTTGTTCTATATATACAAATAATATTATACAATATTTACTTGTATATATCTAATACAACAAAATAAATTGAATAAATCAAATAAACTAAAGTACTGAAAAAATTTTTATTCAGTTGAAACTTCTTGGTAATATTTTTTCATGAAAGAAATTCTTTTCATGCCTTGAAGTTCTTCAATGTTAAATTAGCACAAATTTCATTTTGATATAAAAATTATATGAAATTTTTTTTATAAATTTAAACAATAAAAAATCTTTAGGACTTGTTCATCATCATCATCATCAAAATATGCTGACAGCATGGATTCTCTTGTCTCAATCTGTCCCCATTGGTCATCGCTCTAGATGGCATCCAGTGTCCACAAAGAACTGATGAATGTAAGTTTTTACTGGTCAACCAAGACTGGTGTGTCCATGTATAGGAGTCCATAGAAGAATGTCATTTCATCCTTACTTTCCCAGCATGTCTTGCTTGTCTTACTTGATGGTTTGTGTGATGGGAGGTAAGTGGCCGTACAGCTTTTTTTTTTGTAGAGTGCTGTTTCCAGAATTTGTTCAAAACACCATGCAGCATCCTTGTTTAGTTCCAATCAACTTTTTCTCCATGTGTTTCATTAGAGCCCAAGTGGTTCTGCCATACAATAGTACTGATATGGCTACAGCTTGGAAGAATCCCTGTTTTATTTTATCAGAGATCAAATTTCCATATGATCATTAACTTGTTAATAGCAGACTAAACCTTAACTATTTGTTGACATTGTTTTCAGTAGATGAGATATTGCTACCAAGGTATATGAACTGATCTACTAATTTCAGAAGCTTGTCACTTAATGAAGAGATGGTACCATCTTGATTAAAACACATAAACTCTGTTTTATCTGAGTTCACATAGAGACCAATGCATCTTGTTGCCAGCTCCAAGCTATGCTGCAGAGATTTGGCTTGAGTGGGTGTATTTGCAAGAAGTGCTTGAAAAAAAAAGAACTTGCTAATAAGTGTTAATATTTATAAACTGTCACTGCATTCCATCATCTTTAACTACATCAGTAGCCAATCATAGAAGTTTGATGCAGGCATGTTTGCTTTGTGCATATAATTGAATTTAATAGAATTAGAAAGAAATTGTTAGTTACAATTACAGTAAAGTAAGTAAAGTTGGTCACTGTAGTCAAGGGCGACCTGAAGGCTCCCTTTTCAATAGCTATTACATCAAGATGTAGGGGAGGGCACTACTCCTTTCCCTGGATTGTTCCACTTTACTCTTGATCCATACCTTATAATTAAACAAGGTGACATCAAATACCATTTTTTGAGTTTTTGGTATGACATGACCTGAGATGGAACCCCTGTTTTCCAAGCCATTGGCAAACATTCTACCCACTAGACTAATTTCAGTGAAGATGAAGACACTAGTCTGAGTACATCAGTGCGTAATTTCCACTAGTTTCTGTGCTAAAAATTTGTTCAATAGTGACCACTTTTTATTATAATAAATATGCATGTGATATTAAAAGTCTGGGTGAATGGGAACTATAACAAATCTAATGTGAATAAAATAGGAGTAAAATGGAAAAATTGATTTTCAATTAAGTATGGGCACAGGCCATAAGTAATCTATGGGACTTGTGATTTTGATTTGGTTTCTTTTGTTTAATGGCATATCACACTTTGTGGATCATTTAATAGCAAAGCCATCCTTTGTTAAAGAACAGTAGTGGTACTATTTAATTCATAACTGGGGTTTAAGAGATCCCTCTTAAACCCCAGTTATGAGTTAAATAGTACCACTACTGTTCATACCTTTCCCGAGTGTATTAGTGCAAAAGTGACTATAATAAGGTGACTGGAGTTCAAACTTGCTTACTAGAATGTCATAGTCCAGCATGTTTGCCACTATGCTATGAGGAGCCCTTCCTCCTCTGGGACATGTGAGATAGAGATGGTAATAAAATAGAATAATTATAACACTATAGTGTAATAAAAGTTATGTGAAGAAAAGGACAAGTTCTTTCTTTATATCTTAGCAACCTCAGAATATTATTTTCTTCCCTTATGAAGTTAAGAACTTTCACCTCTTCATTTAAAGGAAAATTGTTACAATTTCTCTTTGCTTTTCCACAAATGCTAGTGTAACAGAGCAACACTGGTACTTGCATATATTGTTGCATGTGTGTGCACTTGGAGGTCTGGGGCAGTGGATGATTTCAGATTTCTTTAAGGAAGAAATTCAGTGATTCAAATGGAATTGAGAAAAAAATCAATGGGTGAAATAGAAATCAGTTTGAAGTTGTGAAATGCGTTGAACTCAAAAATGACCAAATAAGATTGAGTAAAAGAAAGTATAACAAGAATTCCCTCCTCCTATACGTCTGCCAACTCTGTTCTGGATTCTGAATTCACTCCTTATCGGGGGTGTCAGGAAAATCTTATCAACTTTGGTTGAAATATGTTGGCATCAGAACAACTAAGAAAATAGGAATGGAGAATCATTGTTTTGCTAAAAAGATAATTATGAGTGAATTGTGTGAGATCTTAAGTAGGATTGATATCAGGATGCATATTTCTCTAGGCTGAAAAAATAGGGATGGAGAATTATTGTTTTGTTAAAAAAAATAATTACAAATAGCTTTGAGACCTTGAGTTAGGCTGACATGTTGATATCAGACTGTATTGATTTCAGTTTAAGCTGAGAAAATAAGGATTGGGAATCTTTTGTTAAAAAGAGGATTACTAATAATTTTGTGAATTGAGAATGATATGCAAGAAGCAGTCCCAAGTAAAAGAGAGTTAGTTTGAGTTGAATTAGGACTAGACACTTAAGAAACACAACTGACTGCGGGGGTGTCCTCGTGACGTAATGGTTAAAGCGCTGGACTGCGGAATCGTAGTAAGGGAGTTTGAATTCCAGTCGCGCTATTATATTCACTTTTGGGCAAATACCCTTGGGAAAGGTATGAACCCCCTTATCCTCCCAGCTATGGGTTAAATAGTACCACTACTGTTCTTCTCGGAGAATGGCTTTGGCATTAAATAACCTACAAAGGTTGATATGCCATTAAACAAAGAAACCACAACTGACTGCTAGCTGGTTCTTTCAATTAGTCACTTACAAACTACCAGACTTAAAAGGACATGACCTGTTGTTATGAATTTGAAAGTTGTCCACTGTTCTAAGCTACAATCAACCCATGAAAGAAATGTATCTCTGTTTATATAAACATTGACTTTGTACTTTTCTTTGTTTTCCTCCCTAATGAATTTGGTCAGAAAACCACAGCTTGCTGATTTGAATCATAAGATTTTGTCAGTAAGTCCACAATACTGATCATTTGAAAGAAACATACATTTTGGGCTCTTGCCGAAGGATAGAACCCCCTGTTGGACCAAATCTTGTTTGTATATCACATTGGTGCTGTGGTAGAGAATCACACCTGGCTGATGGGTGCCACATGTGTCAATGCACATGGTGTCTTGTGAGTGCATATGGTTGGAGAGCAATCAGGGCTATCACACTAGCATCTCTATTCTTTCAATTTTGAACAATTATTAAATAAGACTTTTGAATTATTTATTTCTAGAGTTGACCATAACCGTAATCTTCTGATAATGGGAAACCATTGAATTGCAAATACCTTGTTTTATATATCATTTATTAATCATTATTATTTTTATTTTTATTTTACTCCCTGTGAGTTTTTTTACACCAGTGTTAGCTGGTAATCTTTCATTGGAGTCTGAGTGACAGCAAGTCTCTTCAAGTCTCCAAGACTCTTCTCAGTATTTAGGCTGATCTCAGCAATGCTTTAGTTTGGATGGTCTCAAATCTTCTACTGATTTCCAATTCCTCCAGTCCCTTCTCCAAATCCTTGGAGACCATTCCAAGCACACCAATTACAATTGGTATCACCATCACCTTCATGTTCCTCAGCTTTTTTAGTTCTCTGGCAAGGTCCAAGTATTTGTCTATCTTTTCACTTTTTTTTTTCATTTTCACTCTGTTATCAGCTGGAAATGCAAAATCTACAAGATGGCAAATTCTCTTTTTTTTGTTAATTAACACTAGGTCTGGTCTTCAGGCCTAGATGATGTGATCCATTTGTATCTCAAAATCCCAGAGAATTTTATGTTTCTTATTTTCTAAGACAGATTCTGGTTTATGCATGTAGTATGGTCGATATTCAATCTTTTGCCCAATTCCCAGTGGATCACTTTTCTCACTCAGTCATGCCTGGTCCTGTACTCCTTTTGTGCTAATTTACTGCATTTGCTTATTATGTGATGTTTTCTCTCTTTCTCCACATAACCTACTCTTGCTATTCTCTTACGTATTTACAATTTTTGTTTTAATATTATTGGTTCTTACAGTGTTGTTTTATGCTGCTATTAGAAGAGATTCAGTTTCTCTCTTGAGGTTTCTCTTTCGTAACCATGTCCAGGTTTTTTCATGTGCAATCTTGCTAGTAAGTTGTTTGAAACATCCATACAATTGTTTTTCTTCCTATTTCTGTTTCCTAGTTTTTGTTGTTTTTCTGTCTGTATTTCTGTTTCCAATGCTGTTTCTTTCTTTGTTCTTTTTAATGTAATTCTCAAGTTCTTATATTGATGCATTTATGCAATCCTCAATGCTGGTCAGTCCTCTTTCTTCTTCTTTTCTTACCTCATACAGTTTGTTTATGGTTGGTTGGTTTTTATGGCATATCAACCTTTGTAGGGTATTTAATGCCAAATCCATTTTTATACAAATAATCTGTTCTATTTCAAACAATTCAGTTTAGCATGAGTACACAGTTTGTCAAAAAATTTCTATTTCAAGCTATTCAGTTTATTCAAACAGTACTAATTCAGCCAATTCAGTTTAGTATAAGTTTAAATTTTGTTTACACACAGTTAAATGTCAAAACAGTTCTGTATTAAATAATTCAATTTAGCATAAATACAGTTTCAATGTCAAAAATAGTTCCATTTCAAACAATTCAGTTTAGTATAAGTACACAGTTTAAATATAAGTAGACAGTTTAATTGTCAAAAATATTTCTATTTCAAGCTATTCAATTTAGTCAAACAGTTCTAATTTAAACAATTCTGTTTAACATAAGTATGCAGTTTACTTCTATTTAACCCATAGATAGGGCTCTATCTGGTGCTACCATTTCAAGCCAGAGTGAACCTGGGAGCAATAGCAATGAAAGGGTGCTCCGTATTCCCCAAAGCTCCAGCGTCACTAGAACCTCACCATCAGATTGTTTAGTTTCATATACAGGACACTCATTGGCAGGGTTTTATCCCTCTGCAGAGGTGCAGCCGGTGTATTCTACAGTCCCAGCTGACTGGGCAATACAGGATTAATGTCAAAACAGTTTTATTTCAGATAATTCAGTTTAGCATAAGTACACAGTTTAGATGTTACAACAGTTCTATTTTGAGCAATTCAGTTTAGCATAAGTATACAGTTTAAATGTCAAAAAAGTTCTATTTTAAACAATTCAATTTAACATAAATATGCAGTTTAAATGCAAAAAACAGTAAAGTCAAGAAACCATGTTTTAGTTCTATTCAACCCAAAGATAGGACCCTTATCTGGTGCTACCACTCCGGGCCAGAGTGGAGCTGGGAGTGATGGCAATGAAAAGGTGCTCCACATTTCTCAAAGCTCCAGCATTACTGGAATCTCACCATCAGATTGTTTAGAGTCTTACCCCTCTGCAGAGAAGTGGTCAGTGTATTCTACTGCCTCAGCTGACGAGGCTGCAGTCTCTTTATGTTATCTCTTGTACGTAGGGCCTTATGCATTATCATTAACTTTCTTACACTTTGGTCTATTTGTCTGAATTCCTCCATTATTCACTTTAAGAATGGTCCTGGGTACCTTACAAGGGGGACAGATGCTTATCCCTTTGATGAGATTTCTCCTGCAAAGCTTGATTTTAAGACATTTTCTCATTTTTCTGAATTATTCTTTTCTTATTTTTTCTTTCATCTCCACTTGTTTGATGGTGTCTGCTTCCAATATTCCCAAGTTCTTGTAATTTTCCTTTTCTTTAAAGTGTTCTGATGTTTTCCTGATTTGACAGTTCTATACTTTCATTGTCTCTCTCTTCTCCTGCTTTTAATTATCAGCATTGCACATTTTTCAATACCAAATTCCATTCCTATATCCTGGCTGTATATTCTTATTGTTTGAATTAAGGTCTCCAGTTCTTTTTCATTCATGCCTGATATCATGCATGCATGCATGCATAAAGGTGATTAATCTTTTGTTGAATTATTATAGTTATAATTATTATTATAATTATTTATCTAATTACTCATCAATATCATTTTATTTTTTTATAGGTTAGTGGGAGCAGATTCTGGTCCTTATTCAAGTCAATCTGCAAGACGCCAGAAAATTTCTTCAAGGACTGCTTTGTGCACAATGTATGTCCACTTTTGTTCATGAAGGAATCTTCCAAAAACATTACTCCCCCTCAACTCAAAGCTGAAGAACGTAAGCAGTTGACAGCTGTCTGTAACAAGTCCTTCTGTGAAGCAATCAAATTACTCAATGTGAAACTGATCATTGGAGTTGGCAAATTTGCAGCAGTCACTGCTGCCTGTGCCTTGAAGAGTGTGGATCCATCCTTTGGTTGCCCTCAAGTGAGAATTGAATCCATTATGCATCCAAGTCCAATCAATCCAGCAGCAAATAAAGGATGGGACATGATTATCAAAAAATCTTTGAAAGATCTCAATATTTTGGATCATACTGACTGGAATGAATTAAAAGATATGTAAATTTGTTTTGTAGGTTTTAATAACTTTCTTGATTTAGACTACGAATGAATACCATATGGGAGACTGAATACCATATAAGACAGTGGCATTATTTTCATGATATGTTTCATTTGAAGAAGCAGACAAAATGACATTAAGTTTATGACTCAAAAATTCTATCATGAATAGTAGGGCATACTCGGTACTTTGGTAACCAGTCTAGGAAAAGAAAAACTCTGAATTTAAACCACTTAAATATTGACCTTGTGTTGCATCTAGCCTATGACAGAGGGGTAGGTGAATATGTACAGGAGTAGAAGTTGAACAAAATTAATGTGTCGGGTAGATTCTGAATTCAAAAGAAAAGACTGAATTCAAAACCAAGAGCTGGTAATTCAATGTAGGACAACATTCATATCATAGGAAATAGAAAACTGGGATAGTGTTGCTATCAAACTTGATCCTCTTTCTAACTAGAGACCTGGACTGATGCATTTGTCTGATCTTTTGCAACCAAAAAAGTTGGACTTTACCAAAAATAATTGAAAAATCATTACCAATCATTTTTTTGACTAAAGGAAGAACCTGGGCAGATATAACAAGTGGGCAAAAAGAAATAATAGTGAATGAAATGGAAAACACATTTGAAAATCCCTTAAAAATTTTTGAAGACTATAGAGACAAATATAAATGAACAAAATAAATCATTCTAACAATGTTCTAATATGAAAAAGAAGAAGAAGAAAAAGAAAATCTAAATGAAAGTATTTTTTATTTAATTGATAAGGAAAAGGAAATATCAAAAAAGGGCATTATAAGACCACTGCATCTGGAAAAAAAATAATATGAACATACTAATGTTATTCTCTGAATCAAATTTCACCATAATTCATGATTCTTCATCTGGTGAAAAAAAGACTACTCATCCACACTGAACACCAGCTAATTGCTTACTCTACAGATGTAGTGTATAGGCAGGTTGAGTGACCCCCTTTGACTAATTAGAATGCATCACAAGCAGTACCCAGAAGCATATGAATAAACAGTATCTCCTGTTCTCTCTCTCTTGGTAGCCAGTCAGCACACAACATAACACATGTGCTGGGGGACTGGACCAGCAACACCTGCTGTACTCTTTATTAGCAGCAGTCATCTAAATTTAGATAGTTAGAAATATTATTTCAAGTGAGCCAAATGTTGTTTTAAAAATATGTAAAACCTTAAGATCTCATATAGAATATTGTACTCAGGCCTAGATATGGAAATTGCAGTGCAATATTGAGATTGGAGAGCATACAAAGAAGAGTGACAAAACTAATAAAAAGAGTAAAAGATTACAGTTACAGGGAGAGATTGGAAGAATTAGGATTAACTTCTTTTCTAGAAAAAAAATGAGTGGGTATTTAATTGAAACCTTCAAAATAATGGTGTTTCTAATTATGCTAGACATTCTTTTAATATTTCTCATTGAACTGGAAATTCACCATCAAGACAGATTTCAAAAACTAAGTCTATTGGATTTTTTTTGCTAATAGAGTAAATATTTTTGGAACAAATTGCCTAATCAAAGATCAAAAATAACAATAGTGTGAAAAATTCTAAGATTGAATTGGATGAATTCAGAAATAATGGTAAAAAAATGAAATTAAGAGGGCATTTTTGAGAACTATTGGAATAAATATTTAACAGAATTTGACCTGTATACTAATTTTGTATTATATTGTATATGCTCTGTGCAAAGATTGTTTTTTTAAAGATTGATATGAGAAGATAGTAAAAAGGGAGATGCTCAAGGAGCCATAACAAATAAATAAAAAAGAATAAAACAAACTATAATAACAAGGGAATGAGAGCAATCTACCCTTGTGGATTAAAGAAAGATTTCAGTTTGAAATTCTCAAAAGGTTATCAACTCCAACATATATCTGAAGAAGGCTGTACAATAGCTACAATGGCCAAAATATTGTGAATATAACAAACAAGATGAGGCCACTAGTCTGGGTACATCAGTGAATGGTATTTTATGATGTGGAAACAACTGGAACCATATTGTAAAATCTATCTTTATCCAAAATGAGGCTGTGACATCATCATACTAATGTCATGCGTTACAGTCTTACAACATTCCCCTTGAAGTGTATACAACTTCTAATATTTGAATTTACAAATAAAAAGAACAAAGAACATGTAACAAGATGGTAAAATTTTCTACTTACTCTCAAGCTATATATAAAATATTAGTATTAAGAACATTATTTGGGTATACTGACAGTATAAATTTTCTTGACTCTCTTGCCATCTGTGCCTATCAACCATCACTCTTGGTAAGTCCTGTAGACAGCATCCAATGACAACACAGAGCTGGTTAATGTAAGTTTTTGCTGGTCAGGCTAATGAAACTATTACTGTTGTAATGATATTTTACAAGCACATGAAGGTTATTGTTCGATGGATTGAGAAAATATTGGATATGGCATGTATGAAAATGTTTTCTGATGTGGCTGCTTGGAACAAATCTCAAACCACCAACTGGTATAATCAACAACAACTCTTTCACTCTAATTTAAACTAGTTGGTGCCAATTTAGATTCATGGTTCACCATGGTCTCTCCTAAAGTAGGTGTTTCTTTTTGCTTCTATCTTAGGTACCAATGAAAATCTGATCTCAGATGTGGGATTTCTGTAGTGCATCAAGCTCAAATCTACAAGTTGTCCCATTTAGACAATGTACTTGTTAACTAACTCATTAAGTTTTTGTACAGAAGAGGTAAAAATAAATCACTCATATAGATAGTAGTGTGTGGAACAAAGTGTTTTTGAAGTGTTTGTACTGCTTCTCTGTATGCTTACAGGTGTAGAAGTGGCATGTGTAAAACTCAAGTCCTTGGCAAATTCAAACAATAGTTACAATGATATATATGTTTGATTAAATAATAAAGACACATTTTGTCTATATAATTTTATTAACATCCTTTCAAGTTTCCTGGTTTCAGGTTGGAATTAGTTGATGAATTTACCAAAATTGTCCCAAGCTCTTTCGGACCTTTCATAGGCCATCATCAGGGCTTGCTTGGATGTATAAAGGGTGTTTTTAAAGAGTTTTTGAAAGAGTATTTTAGGTATTTTATAGCATTACAAAATTACGTAAACACAGAGTTGGATAAAACTGAGATGCTGATGGATTTAAAAAACAGAACGTAATTATCAGGAAACTTGAAAGGATCATGATAAAATTATATAGACAAAATGCTTAAATGAAAGACTGCTGTCCAACTATACACACACACACACATATATGTATGTATATATATGTATATATATACGTTTCCTCCATGATCTTCTTTGGGTCTTTTTAATCTTCCGCAGACAGGGTTAGAAATGAGTTATCACTTTCTTGTATTTTGTGCAAAGTTTGGCTGCCATCATTTTCTTACTTGATGTATTGTTCATCTCCACTGGTGATAACATAGTACTCCCAGGGGTTTTTAAAGTCTTTTGGTTCTCAACTACATCTTCCATCTTGGACAACTCGCAGGAGGTGCTTTTTGTGTAATAGTTACCATTGTGAGAAATATACATGGCAACCCAAGTTCAAATCCTGGACTAGGCTATTTGCATTTCACATAGCACTTTCTTGGGAAAGATGGTAGGACATACTGGGGTCTTTAACCTTGTTATGGCAACTAGTTTTGGAGAAGGAAATCTCTGAATTTAAATCTGTTAAATTGCTCTTAAAAATTGACTTCATGTCGCATCCTGCTGCTGCAGAGGGGTTGAGTAAATATATTTAAAGGAGGGGCTGATTTTTGGTAGACAACTGAGATGGAGTTAGTAAACTACAGTATATTCTATAGAAAAAGGAATGTTAATGTTAGTGAGCCTTGTGTCTCAACAGCTCTCTTCCTAAATGAAATATTAAATGTGGGGGGAATAATAGAAAGGCTAACCACAAGTGTTTTGTAGGGAGACAATGAATAATTATCTCCTCTCAACCTCTTTTACTTTTGTTCTTTGAACTGGGAAAATGTGTCTCAGATTCTGCCAAGGTATGGTAAAGCCATGTGACTATTTTACTTTCCCTCATCAAGTATGCTTTTCCCATTTTTGATAAAAGCTGATTTGATTTTCATTAGGTGTCCTATTCTTCGAGATTTGTACCAAACTAAGCTAAGCTTTGTAAGTGATTACTTATTTCACCTTCTTTAATGTATTTAACCTATATATCTACTAACACGAATACCTAAAAGTTAACATTATCCTGTCAAGTACTTTATCATATTCACAGCTGTTACTTAATCAGTCATGTGCTTACTGCAATACCATTATTATTGTGTGTGTGATGATATTCACCTGATGTGGGCTAAGCCAGCTCTACACATTGAATTGACAACATCTCAGATAGTTGGGGATTGGTATGCAAAGGTAGTCCACAGCTATATTTATGAGCCTCATTGTTCCCAACTGTTCATCAATCCCATAAATAAGGATTTTTCACAGTTGCCCTGTTTATCAGCCAGAGTTTCCCTAATTGTACACAGAGATGCTTGGCCTGCAGGTGAGCACATCATTAACTCATGAGTAACTTGCTGCAGGATGCCCACAGGTGCAGAGGCCACCACCACCACCAAAAGCTGGTAGACATTGGAATGTTTATAGTGGTGAACACTCACTTTCTTACCCTTCTCAATTTGGTGTTAACCAGTGCTACAATGTGGACATATAGAGGGACGTTTATGCAATACAGGTGAGTCATTTGGTAGGTCAGAGGAAGTTCATCCCCAACTACCTGATATTGGCTGTGCTGAACCCTTAGCACCGTGATTAGTTTTACTATCATTTTAACTATTATCTAATTCCATATTATCATAAACCAAAGATACCTGAATTTTATTATTTCTAGAGGAACATTATGCAATCAAAATGGATATTATTAGATATTATTTATTACCACACTCTGCAACATTAAAACACTATAACCAAGACAAAAATCAAATTTGATGTGAAAATGTCACTATGTAGAATTTTGCATAAAGATATATTTATTTTCAGACAGCTATATATTCATATTAAGACTTACATATTCATATTTTTAGCTACACTCTATAGTATTGAAACACTTTAACCAAAAATATGAATATGTCACTGTCCAAAATTTGTATGTAATGGTCTGAACCAGAAGGTAGCCTCACTGAGCCTGCTTAAGGCTCAAGAAAATTTCCTTCAGTCTTATTTTTCCAAAATACTTGGAGTATTCCAAAAGTAATACCTCCTATTTATTACTACAGAAACTACAACAGATACAGCAAGCATAATATCCCAAGTGGATAGAGCAAATTTTCAGCTACAAAACATTGGCTATGCTTTTCAGCCAATGAGAAAAAGGAGTGTGCATTATTGGAGGCAACCAACTTTTTCACAGCAGTGCCTATGGCACTATTGTTAGGAAATTATTGTCTGCATTGTCCATTTTTTATTGATCTGATTAGCCAATGGTGCTGATTTTTTAGAAAGATAATGTTTCATAGCTGAAAACTTGCTCTATCCAATGATATTATTCTCCCGATATCTGTTGTAGTTGGCTTTACTTTCAGAGTGTTCCTTGTATATCAGACTAATTCATATTCTCTTTACTGTTGTGACCTATATGCAGCAAAAAACATTTTTCTTTCTAGTTTATACAATACTGTCCATAAATGAATACATCCAAACATTTATTCATAAAAAGTTAATTTTCTTTTAAACCAAAGCTACCAGGATTTTATTATTTCTAGTTGAATATAATATGATCAAAATGGATGATAATAGATATTTTTTGCCAAACACAACAGCATTAAAACTCTGTAGCCAAGACAGAAATAGATGTCTTTGATGTGGTAACTTAAATGGCATGGCTGCTATTCTTCAAAGATATGCCTTCCATCTTTTAAAATACTTTTTCATCATACTTAGCAGATGTTCGGATTGGAAAGAAGTTATGTAATAGGTTGAGTCAAAAGTTTTGCAATATTTTAGTAATGTGTGGCACAATTAGGCAGCTCTGGAAGCTTTTGCCAAGGTCATGAAAGTGAAGAACTTGTGGAGCTTGTAGATTTTGAAGGTCAGGGGCTAAGGGCAAGGCTGTGTTGCCGTAGATATCTGACTCCATATTTTGGTTATATTATTTTACCCCATGTTGACTGGCCGGTGCAATGCCTTGCCCAAAGAAAGTCCCAAAAGAAATATACAAAAAGAAAAGATAGAAATAGATAAGAGACGAAAACATTTCTTCTATACTTTCCTTTATTTATTGGGTGAAGAGACTAACCAACGCTACGTTTTGGGACGTAGCGTGGTGCCCAAAACACCAGACAGCAAAATGGTGTTGTTGGTTCAACGGACACTGCCTGAAAGAGCAAGAATACTTTGCTCCCTTTATCAAGAGGAAAGCCTTTTTTCTTTTACGCATGCGTCATCTCCTTTTCCGTTAGAGACCTCTGGGAGTTTCTTCAAATTTAATAGTTTTCTTTTTATCTATTTATTTATTTTTTTAAAATTTAATTTTTTATTTATTTATTCGTTCCCTACAAACTAGATTGGACTGTAAGATGCTGAGCTTGCTTGATACCCTCCAACTGCTACTCACTGGATTTGCCTCTTTACCTCAGAATCTACACAGACTTTGCCTGATTGTTGAGGTTCTTTCAACCCAAGAAAAATTTCTTAAACCTTCTACTTACTGTACAATGATCAGCTGTGCCTTCATCTTTTGTGCAGCAAATATTTTGGTTGCTTCCATAGTTTTATATTGCACAGTTCAAATTCATGAAGCATAAATTCAAAGATTAAACTATGTTGTATGTTCATTGGTGCACCTTTCAATTCATACATGGAGTGATGCAATGCACAGCATGTCAGCGCACCAACTACCACAATACTACAAAACACAGTTTGAACTGCTTCAGTCACATGATATATATGCTACAAACTAGCACATACCAAAATATTGCAAAAAGTTTGGTTTGATTTGGTTTCTTTGTTTTATAACCAGTTGGGTGTGGAGTTGCTTGCCAAACACCGGGGTTATTCATAGGATCATATCCTTATCTGGCTATGCCAGGAAATTTCTTGAACAACTGGGATTAATCCACTATCTGCCTACAATGTAATCTAAGATCCGAATAGTGAATCAACCATTAGCTGTTTTATCAATTAGACAAATGCCTCCACAAAATTACATAAGGAAAAAAGAAAAGAAAATGAGCAACCAAAAACAACACAGCTTTACAATGATATTAGGGTTTAAGGTATATTTTATTTTGAGCTGCCGAAACTGTGTTATCATCCCTGGTTGGCGACTGATGAGGGTAGGGTATCACACGTGTTTTCACACATTGTATGATGAAAATAAATTTAAAAAATAATATGGTATTTATAGAAATTGTTCTTTCCGATCTAGATACTTCAACACTGATACTGAAGTAGAAATTTTCATGATAAAATAAACAATACATTTTTTTCTATAGAGCCTGTTTAAAAGCTTTTATACTCTCACAGTGTATTTTCTATTGTTTTCTAAAATCAATGTCAACTTTGTCCCTTTTTCTTGGTATTAAGCTCCCTCTGTTGGTCTAGAAACCCACTACGTTACAGTTTAATGGCATATCAATTTTTGTGGGTTATTTAATGCCGAAACCATCCTTGTAGAAGAACATCAGTGATACTATTTAATCCATAGCTGGGGGAATAAGGGGGTTCATGCGTTTCTGAGGGATATTAATCCAAACAACACAACTGGGATTTGAACCTACTTATTTTGAGGTCACAGCCCAGCACTTTAATCATTACACCACGGGACTCTCAGTGCAAAACTTTGATTCACCCTTATATATATATATATATATATATATATATATATATATATATATATATATATATATATATATATATATATATATATATATATATATATATATATATATATATATATATATATATATATATATATATATATATATATATATATATATATATATATATATATATATGTGTGTGTGTGTGTGCATTTCATAACTTTCATTAAAGTTATCAAAAAGGAGATGTTATCTTCAAAATTAATAATTGGTCAATATATTGTTCAATAAAGTTTATGTTGAAAATAAAAATTGTCTTATTTTTTTTACTGAATAAATATTTTCAGTTACTCAATAGTAAAAAGCTTCATTGGTTGAACATTTGGAATGAAACCTTAGAGTACTCAATCAAAAGTACATTTGCTTGACCATTGAGCCAGGCTTCAATGTTAGGAATGTTCTGAGATTTGATCATATTGGAACTTGTATTGTTTTATTGACTTTAAGGTTCTGACGTTCACTTTAATTTCTCATTAACCTAATTATTCATTCTCACTTTATATATATATATATATATATATATATATATATATATATATATATATATATATATTCAGACTTTATGTAAATGAAAATGTGCAGATTTGGCTTTTTTTTTTCTTTTCTTTTTTTTTACATAGAAAATAAGTTAATTTCTAAATTTCATTACTAAGGGTACAAAAGCGAAGTGAGAAGATAATAATGGCTATTTTTATACTTTCACAGCATAAACAATTAAGAAATAACACATGCTATCCAGAAACAAAATTTGCAATACATAATGTACTCAAATAAGTTGTGGCAATATATAAACATCCTGGGGTATGCACTTCCCACCACACGATCATCTGATCCCTTTGTTGTGTTGGCTTTCTCAGCAAGTTGGGTTGAAATGCATGTCTAGGGTGATTCCATAAAGAAAGAAACAAACAAGATTCATGTGGCCATATCTCTGTCTATTTTTGCACCAAAACCATACACAACCCACACAAAGAAACATCCTTCAGACAATTTGACACCGTCCAAAGATGCTGAAGATGAAATTCTTTTGATTCAGATATCTATCTACAAACACACATGCTCATACATCCAAATTATATATATATATATTCTCTTAAAAAAAAAAACAACAATTGGTTACATTAAGATGATAGATTTACTGATATAAATCGATGCTATAAATTATATAAATTTTTTTTAAGAGAAAGTTATTTGCTTTCTGGATTTTATTTACTTTGAACTCTTTACCAGGATTATTTAAATTTAATATTCTATTTTTGAATATTTTATTGGTCCTGATTGGAATTATTCCCTACTCCTGATTTACTGGATTGAATAATATCTCATATATATATATATATATATATATATATATATATATATATATATATATATATGAATGCACATTATTGTGCCACAGAGTAAAAACAATTGTATATTTAATAATGACAGTGATGTTATTTTGCTTAAAAACTTCCAAAATGACATAAAAATCTATAATCTTTCATGTTGTAGAGCTTTTGACAATTTTATAAGGAATCAATAGAAAAGAGATAAAGTCTGCTGACTAATATCATTTTTGGATTTTACAAGTATTCTACTCAATTCATTTATATCTCCAGAAATGCACTGTTTTTCATTATTGATATTTGATAACAACAGAACTTGAAGATCTTATATCATTTTATTGGCTTTAAGGTACTGAAATTCACCCTAGTTTCTAACCAACTAAATCATTCATTTTCCCTTTTCAAGTAACAATTTTTCTTATCTGATAAAAGAGATGACTTTTTTTGATTAGTCATGTTCATATATTAACATTATTTGGGATGAAACTCCTGGTATAGCAATTTAATCACTCTGATATCATCAACAGGTATTTAAATTTCTTATAGAAATTTATTCATTTTAGCCTAGTCTGGCATAAGGAAACACCAGAAGGGTGCCCAGAAACTGAGATACTTTTTTTGGAACAAAGTTTGAATTCCAGTAGGACTGATTAAGTTTCTAAACGATTTTTCTGACATCTTTTAAAAACTAGCATGACTGGATTACATATGTATGGCTTGATTGACATTTCTAATTTTTCATAGGTTAGAGATAATGATATCAATCACATTGGTAAATTGAGAACCTCATGGCACAATGGCTAAAGTGCTGGGCTACAGCCTCATAGAAAGTGAGTTCAAACTTTAATTGCACTATCATGTTCACTTTTGGACTAATATATTTACGAAAGATATGGAACCTCCTTATCCTCCCAGGTATGAGTTAAATAGTATCACTGCTGTTCTTCTACAAAGATGGTTTAGTGTTTTTAATGGTTAGTTTCCATAACAGTTTAAATTAATTGACAATTCAAATAAATAATGAAACTTCTTTTGAAACACAACAACGAAAGGTTTATTATAGTAGCAGAAGTAAACGAGTCAGAGTGAGAAAGATTCTTTTTGGTGTCACCAGATAGTATGTTGGTCCTTGAGTTTGTGGGAAGTGTGTGTCACTGTTGCAAAGCTAGTTCTGTGTGTGAAGCTAGTAGCAGCATGTTCTTCAGTGAAAGCGTTCATGTGGAATATCCATAGCAGAGGACGCAAGAAAGGTCTGTCTTGGCTGCAAACTAGGTGCCCTCTGACTGTTGGCTGACTACCAAAAAGGACAAGAAAAAAATAGTTCTAGAGAATGAAGAAGGAATCAATGCGCTCTGCCTCTAATTGGTCAGTATGTGGCTGAATCGCTTGGCAGGGGCATTAATTCGCGAGAGAAAATAGATCTGTGACTGCTACAATGGCTTCGGCATTAAATAACCCATGAAGTTTGACATACCATTAAATAAAGAAACTCAAATTGAGAAAACAAGGAGAACTGAAATGCTTTTGAATTTTTCAAATAAAAAGTAAGAAGGAAAGCATAAGAAGAAAGACAGCAAAGAGAAAATTAGAAAAGTGAAATGCCAATTAGAATCTTTCACTCTTTTCTCAATAGAAGTGTTAATATCATCATGAATCACAGTTCGAACCAATATCCAAAGGGTTCATGACTCATCATAAGTGTGTGTGTGTGTGTATATATATATATACATACATATATATATATATATATATGCACATGGTTAGGCTGAAAAGTTCATGTGATGACATCATATTTGCTTTTGATGATTTTTTTGACCAATGACATTCAAGCACTGCAACACTGATAGATGAAATGTGTGGACGGCAAAGAGGACTATGTTGAAGAATAAACTCTATTTGGTCACATTCCATGAAAGTATCTTGGTCAGCTTATGAACTTTTCAGCCAACCCTTATATATATATATATATATATATATATATATATTTACTAACTTACTATCTACCAGCATTCCCGGTTACCAGGAAAAAGAAAAAAAACCCCGCCAGAATTTATAGAATACAATATCCTGAATCACTGCCTGGGGGAAAAAGAAAAAAAAATTCTTTTGGGAAAAAAATAAAGAAAAGGCCAACTTCATCACACCAGTTGAAAAAAATCAAGAGATATGCAGTCCGTTGGTCAAAAGAACAAAAACGCACCGTAAAATGCTGCAATGCTACGATTACAGATAGTGCTCAATACAAAAGTAGAGCTAATTACAGAAATTAAATTGCAAGTCAGGACTATCTTACTGCAGTTTCGCCTAAACCAGCTCCACAGAGTATCTTGCACCGACTCTAGAAACTCTAGTAGGATAGTCCCGACTCGCGATTTAATTTCTGTATATATATATATATATATATATATATATATATATATATATATATACAGAAATTAAATTAAGTTAGGATAACATAGGCATGGAGTGAATTGCACTTGGTGGCTGTCAGTTTCTCAAAATTAATATAATATAGTCATGTAAATAACTATGCAGTATAAAGCAGACCACCCTTCCCAGAATGCCCCACACAACAGTATATAAAGGGATACTCACCACATAAGAACCAATTGGACTGTTGTTTGCATAGGTGAGAAACTAGCAGTTACTAAGCACCAATTTTTTTGTTATCAAGAAAGTGCTCAAATGCTGGCAAGCAGAGCAGGATAAAACCTAAAAGAAATTAACATTTGACCTATTTATGTTGATTTCATGACTAAAAGTTTCATGTATTAAAAATAGAATCATTAGATGAAACTCAGGAGTAAATGGATGAAGAAAAGAATTCGTAAATACTGAATATTTCCTGTACAATGCAATGAATGACAGCATGGAGCAGAAGTAAGAAGGCAGAGGTATAGATAAAAACTTCCACTATTATAAAGTATAATGATGTGAAGTACTATTTACAGTTGGACTTTTTTTCAAGGAAATCAATAGTGATTCATCCTTTCATGTTCCAGAACACTGTCAGCATAACCTTCTTTACTGACTGCTGCACCTGGAATTTTTTCTATACCAAAGAGTCAGTGTGTTTCCACTCCATGGACTGTCTTTTTGACTCAGGCTCAATGTGGCACTAAACTCATGTTTAGTCCATTTGTAAACAGTTTTTTGACTAAAACATGCTTTTTCATATACATCACACATTCTTCTGTAAATCTCACATGGTTTGTACTTCCCAGGCAGCAAAGATTTGATGACAGACCCCTGTTCAAGCCTTGGAGCACTCTGCTTAATTTTCCATCATTTTGAATAGCCTCAAAACAAATATTTTGTGAAGATTGAAATAATTTTTGTAATAAACTAATTTCAAACAATGCAGGGTTTACATTAATGGAAAAAAAATCTGAAAAAAAAATTATTTTGCTTTCTTAAAAAGATTACCCTTGATTGATTCTTATATATAGATATATAGTCAAGGGTGACCAGAAGGCTCCTTTTCAATAGCTACTACACCAAGGTGTAGGGGGGAGCGCTACTTCATTTAACCTTGATACTTACTTTATAATACTTAGTGTTAAGCAAGGCAGCATCATGTACCATTTTTTGAGTCTTTGGTATGACTTGACCTGGGATTGAACCCCAGTCTTCTGGATCATTGGTGAACACTCTACTCATTAGCCCAATGGATAACTTTTTCATAATCTTTATCAAAAGTTATCAAAAAGGAGTTATAGTAATTAATTCTATTATGAAGTGTGATCAAAAAATAGTGAGATAATCTTAACATTTTTTAAATATAAACTAAGATATATGAACATCTAGGCACTTCACTCCTTTCTAAATAGAAGTATTAATATCATCATGAACTGAATTTTGGAAGTGCTTTGACCAATGAAAAAACTCATTAGAATAAGTGTGCTTAATGTCAAAGGATCTATTTAAAGAAAATTAATGCTTTCTTCATTGTTTATTTCTGTTATTTTTTATAAATACAACTTTAGTATTGATATTTAAAAAATAATTATACTGCTTATGAAAACTATCATTAGATTAAAAATAATTATATATCCAATACTACTTCTGTCATAATAGTTGTTAAAATAGTGTAAAAAATATCTATATACAAATTTTACAAATATTATTGAACAGAGATAGTATAAATTAAGACCACTTAATTCAGTTTAGATTAGTCCTCCTCAAAATTTTTACTTGATGTACCTCTTATAATCAAATTTAATTTCCATTCACCACAAATAAATTCATTCAATATTGAATTGCAAAACATAAGTAATTTACTGGTGTTTAATACAATTTATACAAGAAAAGAATCAGTAAATTAGAAATGCAAACACAACTTTATTTCTTGAATGATTTTTTAATGAGAAGGAATAGGTTTGGTGAGGACTGAGGAGATCATGAATATTAGGTTGCAGGTTTGTGTGTTTGAGCTGGAAATCACCACATTCTATGTATATTGAATCCTATAATAAAAAATATGCTAACAAATATCTGGCAATACTGAAACTGTTGTGCCTCCTACATTTGCCTCTGCAATAAAACTGATTTAACAAGTGAAGATCCGGATCTCTTCCATCAAAGCCGGATTTTTCATTATATAATAATTCAATTTTAATTCTATTCATTAAAAATCCCTTACCATAGTAAAGAATTAAAATTTCAGGCATTGTATTTTAATTTTACTTTTTCATTATTTTTCTTCTTTTTTTTTCTTATCATTAAATAATCTTTTTTTCTAAATATATCTCAAAACCTCTTAGAAGGGATATTTTAGGATTCAGTATTTTTATGAAATAATTTGTTTAAAATATAATTGTTTTTAAATGTTTTCTTTCATGAAAATATGATTATATGTGTCATTAATGATACAAAAAAAATCTAGATCTTTTTGGTCAGAGCAAGGTTATTGGTTCATTTAAATAACTTTTATGTTTTAAGAATCGTTTGAATAACACCTTACTTATGGCCATCACACTCAATCAGGAATTTGGCTAGATGTCTACATGATTCAGAAATTTTTGTTCTCCTGCTATAAAGGGCTTTATAAATACAAACTTTTATTTATCCTTGGGTTCTAGATGGGCCACTTTCAGAAGCTCTAATTTATATCATTGAGCAGGAGAATTACCCTGGATTAAAATTGTTCTTTACAATTTTGTCTTCAATTTTATTAAAAAAACAAAATATTCCTAAATTTATATTTTCTTGTTGCACTCCCTGTTAAAATGCTTTCTAAATCTCCTGGGCAATGGAAACCCAGAAAATAGTTGTGTTGTAGGAAAAGAAAAAAAATAACTGATTATACTCTTGACCAATCCAGATTTCCATGAATTTTTCTTAGAAAAAAAATTTTTTTTTTCAGGATCTCAAAATGAATATTACATGGAATCTTCACCCCCACCAATAGCTTCAACAAAGTTAAACTAAAAATAAAAATCAAATAGAAATTAGAAGAATTATTTTAAAATAAAAGAATAAAACCTTTCTTTTTCACAGAAATCAGAAATAAGTGAGCCATCTAGTCTGGCTTTTCAGATGCCTTCTTTGTTTTAAAAACTAAATCTAAGGCTAATAGACAAACAAATAGATTTACATTAGCTTCATCAATGACATCCTGGAAATGTGGCTTCAAATCAAATGGGTGAAAATAAGCAAAACATCCTATTTCAAGAGTGAAGTGAGTTTAACTTGTACAGAAATGTAAAGTTATATATAGACACATATATATACATATATATAACACAGCATTTCTAACATATGCAAATACACACACACATATATATGTATGTGTGTATATGTAAAAAAGGCTGTGTTATATATATATATATATATATATATATATATATATATATATATATTGTTGGTGACCGTAGCCGAGGGCGGACAGAAGGCTTCTTTTTCAATAGCTACAACACTGAGATGTAGGGAGGGCGCTATTCCTTTGGTATGACTCTCCCAGACCATTGGCGAACACTCTACCCACAAGGCCAAAGAGCTGGTTTATATATATATACATATATATATGGTACCCTGATGAGTCGCTTAGGCGAGACTATAGTAGGTTAGTTCCTGACTCACTAAATAATTATCGATACTTTTTTGCCCTACTCAGTATTGAGCACTTTTTGCATTGTAGCTTAGCAGCCCGAACAGTGTTTTTTTTCTTTTGACCAACCAATTGCGTGTCTTTTGATTTTTTTCAATTGATATGACAAGGTTGGCCTTTTCTTTTTTTTTCCAACATATATTTTTTTCCCCTTGACAGTGATTCATTGTATATTTTCATCTTCAAATCACTTGCCGGTTTTTTTTTACCATAAGGGCTATTATTTATTATATATATATATATATAAAAGATATTGTTCGATCCAGTAAATCCAAATTGGGAATAATTCCAAGTAGGACCAATAAAATATTCAAAAATAGAATATTAAATTTAAGTAATCCCGGTCAAGAGCTCGATATAAATAAAACCCACAGAGCAAATATTTTTCTCTTAAAAAAAATTAACAATCAGTTACATTAAGATAATAAATTTATTTCCATCTTGCTAAAAGCATTGATATAAATCAATGCTCTAAAAGGGACTTCTTCAGGGTTTTTTTTCTAGTCAGGTCGTGAATGTGAAAAAAAAAAATTATCTTAATCCACTTTCTTGTTTGATCTGAAGGAGTCCAGTCAATATTTTAGACCATTGATTTATATCAATGCTTTTAACAGGATGGAAATAAATTTATTATCTTAATGTGACCGACTGTTGTTTTTTTTAAAGAGAGAAAAAAATAATATATATATATATATATATATATATATATGTGTGTGTGTGTATATATATATATAGGTCAGTCTTCAAAGTAGTGAAACTGACTTTTTTCATTTTTTAGGTTGGCAACCTTGATTGAAAATCAACTTATCAATGTTAACCTTGAACATATGAGAGCATTGTTTACGTGTGTCTCTCAGAATTTATTTTCAATTCAGTAATTTTAGATTATTATGGGTCAAACTTCAGGACTATGCAACAGAAGCATTTAATAAGTTAACACAAGCTTATGAAGATCAAGTTCTATTCTGAACTCAGGATTTTAGCTGGCACAGGTCACCTAGTCCTTTTACAAAAGAAGAAAAATGCAATAGAATTGAGGACTCTCATCAGATCTGATTGGCGAGAATAAGTGGTGGTGAATTAACATTGATCAGCTGATTCTCAGTCAAAGTTGCCAATCTGAAAAAACATCTCATTACTTTCTAGACATATTCACAGTCAAAGAATATTTATGTGGTGGTAGAAGAAGAAGAAGAAGAAGAAGAAGAAGAAGAAGAAGAAGAAGAAGAAGAAGAAGAAGAAGAAAAGATTGTAAACATAGAAAAAAAAAGAAAACAAAAGAGAAAAGATTTTTACACCATAAAAAAGAAGATAAGGGGAATGAGTAAGATTCTGAAAGAGACCAATGGTAGGAAGAAAACCATGTTTGTGGAATAATAATAATAATAATAATAATAATAATAAGAAGAAGAAGAAGAAGAAGAAGAAGAAGAAGAGGAGGAGGAGACTGTAAAAAGATAAGAAAGAAACAAAGGAAAAAATAATTTCAAGTCTGATTTAAAAAAGAAGAAACACAAAAATAAATGCAGGATTCAAAAAGAAAAAAATAGAGGAAGAAAAGTGTTAAAAGGAAAGAAAGTACAGGGTTAAAAAAGAAAGATAAAAGAAAATACAGAATTAAGAAAGAAAGAAAGAAAGTACAAAATTAAGAAAGAAAGTGTTAAAAAAGAAAGTACAGGAATAAGAAAGAAGAATGTTAAAAAAGAAAGAAAGTATAGAATTAGGAAAGAAAGTGTTTAAAAGAAAGTACAAAATCAAAAAAGAAAAGGAAAAAGGAAGTAGTGTTAAAAAAAAAGAAAATATAGAATTATGAAAGAAAAAGATCTTGTGATAATTTCCTTTTTTGCAAAAATCAAAACTCATTATTGTGATTACCATTTGGGGACTTGAGAATGTGACATACCAACAGAAGACAGTGTCAGTTGGAAACTTCTACAACTGTTTTTAAAAATAGAAACATTTTCATTGATGTAATGCTTTCCAAGTGAACTTTTTTGAAGGAGATAAAGTTGGTTTGCAACGAAGTTGATAATCAAAATATTTACACAACCAGTTTCATTGTCTTCATAGAACCGCCCCAATGTACACTTTGAGAAAAAAAAATGATAAATAAAAAAGAATAAACTGGGGGTGGGGAACATAGTCTCCAAAATTCAGGCTTAGCACAGCAATGACCCAGATTTAAACCCTATTGAGAATATGTCGGTCATTATGAAGTGATCTGCCAAGTGACTCAGTAGTATCGTCAAAGAGCTAAAGAAATCTCTAATGAAGTTTTTGATGACCGAATTATCTCCTGAACTGTGTTGGAATCTAACAAACTCCATGCTTCATTGATTTGAAAGAATGATAAAAAAAATGGCTACATGACTAAATACAGAATAATTGCAGGGCATTTGTAATCTAAAAAGTTTTGATTTATCAATAATCATTGGGAAGGGTTTGTCTATCTCTTTTAGAGGTGGGGAATCTTTGGAATGCATTCAGCTTTCTAAGGCATCAAATGTAGTCTTGTTGAAAGACCAATCAAAATTTGACACTTTCACTTTAGAACCTGATATGCCAATGCTTTCTAGACAAAAGTAGTCTAAAAAAACATCATAAAAATGTTAACAAAGTTTTTTTTCTTATAAGTAATATATATTAATTAAATTGGTTATCAGAAGTTATGTGTTATACTCTAAGCCAAATCTCATTTTGATTCATTAATTCTTCATTGCAATTAAAAAATAAAATGGGCTGTTGGCTAATCAAGATCACTGTTTGATTGGTAAATGTAGTGGTGACCAATTGTATGACAAGGAATTAAGTTTTTTTGGGCCAATTGGAAAGCACCATAGACTGAAGCTGTAGATGCTTTCTTGGTCCCATCAAAACCCCAAAAATAACACCTCGTATTCCACAATGAGCAGTTCTCATTATTGCATGTCTTCAATATGCAATAATTCCCTTGTTCACCTCAACGACACAGCATAGATAACATTAAAAAAATATCCTTTTGGGTCAAAGCTGGCTTACATATGCATAAAGGATAACCCAAAACAAGTTACCTATGAACTTAATGAAAACTGAATACCATAGAATGGAAATTCAACAGCTTCTTTTTAAGCCCTTTGAGCTAATTTAAGGAAAAGAAGCTTCTCATACATTTCTGAATATAAATTTCATCCAATTGTTGATTCTATTGTTGTTTCTTATCATTTCTTCCACCCTTGTTATCAAGCAATCAGTATGATATTCCTAGTCAGCAAGTTGCACCTCTTCCGCTCTCTCTTCTCCTAGTATTATCATACACGAATATAACAGTTATAAACAAAAAGTTTAAATATTAGATTTTGTTGTAAACATATCAAAAATTTGTTGAGTGTGGTTTTATCATTAAGATAATGACTTTCAATGGAGTCTTTAAATAGGAAAAGCTTCCCTCTTACTAGATTCATCATCATCATCATCATGTCGTGCCGCTAGCACAGATATCCCTGACCCTCTCTCGCCACTTCTCCCTATCATTCATCGCTTCTGGCAGGTCTTCAGGGCTACATCCTGTATCCTCACATAGCTGCTGTATGTATGTTCGAGCTGGTCATCCTGCTTTTGCTTGGCCATATGCGGGGGTCCATAGGAGTACATCACTGATGAGTTCGTCCTTGCTTCTCCAGCAGTGTCCTGCATGTCTGGTTAGTCTAACTTGTATAGTTTTCGTGATGAGAGGCAGGTGGCCGTATAGTTGGTGCCTTGTGGGGTGTTGCCGCCAGGACTTGTTCAATATTGCTTGCAACATTCTTGTGTAATTGCCGTCTAGCTTCTTCTTCAGCCATTTAGTTAGCGTCCAAGTAGTGCATTCATATAGCAGTATCGATATGACCGCTGCCTTGAAGAAACTGCGTTTCATTTTATCGGTCAGGTCTGATTTCCATATGATCGAGAGCCTATCGATAGCTGTTCATGCTTTTGTTAGTTGTGTGTTAATGTCTTTTTCGGTTGATGAGACGCTGCTTCCTAGGTAGGTGAATTTGTCTACTAGTTTCAGAGAGGTTCCATCTAGTGTGGAAATGTTGCCTATTTGGTTATAACACATATATTCAGTTTTGTGTGCATTGACATGGAGGCCAATGCCTGTAGCGGCACGTTCCAGACTATGCAGTAGTGTTTCGGCTTGGTTAGGTGTATTCGCCAGTAATGCTATGTCATCGGCGTAGTCGGCGTCAGTAATTGTTTTTGTGGGGTACCTTCTGCTTCTTTTCTTTGTCAGCTCAAAGCCATTTTCTCTGATTTTGTCAATCGAAGTTCTAAGCACATAGTCTAGACAGATGATAAAGAGGTATGGGGCTAGCGTGTCCCCTTGTAGTACTCCTGCTACTATGTCGAAGTATTCTGTGTCTCCATCTGGTGAATGTACTTTCACTTTGGTGTTTCATAATAAACAATATCAGGAAGTCATGTTGCCGCAAATAACTAATCTTCAAATTTTAAAACTTCATTAAAAAAAATGACCAATTAATTGAACATTACTGATTAGGCTAATACAGTCCTGGTCACAGTCATTGGCACCCCTAAAGTTTCAGTAGAATATCTCTTGAACGGAACCAAAAAATGAATCTAGTGAAATAGCTTTGGTTTGGTTTGTTTTTTAATGCCAAAGCCATCCTTGTAGAAGAACAGAAATGATACTGTCACGTGGTCTCCCACTGAGAGAAGAGAAATAAGGTATTTCTACTGACCGCTAAAAAGAGAAATAGTAATATAGGTCAATTCCCCACGGCCTGTCGGAGAAAGTAAAGAATGTGGGTCAGAGTGAAAGCCAACAGATGTTTGCACTCTATGACTGGGTCAAAGAGATAGTAGTCCCAAAGAATCGCCTGACAGGGGAAGGAAGAAGATAGAAGCTAAATGATTGGCTAGAACCATAAAACCGAAGTGGCACCTTCTTTCCGTAAGCGGAAATAGGGAATAAGAAAATCAGTTTTGGAACAGAGGTCGTTGTGAACAGATGGGGGCGAATCTCGCGCCAAACTCCGGGTAAAGAAAGCGGAAAATATCTTGGACAAGAAGAACCCATATCTTCAAGCCAGAGCCTTATGAATATATAATATAAAGTCCATCAGCCCGTAAAAGAGAAAATACTCTCCGAAGGAAACCTGCCAAAAAGATAAGTAAACATTAAGACTGTTTCTCCCTATACCCAATTATATACTCTCTCTCTCTCAATTTAAAGAAAGACGAAAGAAAAGAAGAAAAGGAAGGAAGACATTGATAGTTATGTATTATCTGCTGATAATATAGCTGACATGTTGAAGATGTTTGTCTGCGTGTATATTAAAAAGATTGTTATATTTTAATATCCCCGTGTTGAAGTTTGTTAATTGTGTCATCTGCTATCGAGTTGCTTATTTTATGTTTCTTTTTCAGCTTCTTTCACCTTATGTTATTCTCGCCTAAGTTGTCTTATATTTTCCTTTAAAAATATTATACGGGAAACCGGAGTTGTCGACTACTGTAATTAATATTATTACATCTGAACCTAGAGGTCCATACCTTCCATAAATCTAGGGGTGGAAGAGCTAGTGGCCTGGTGGGTGTATGTGTAACGTGAAATTTGGAAACCTCTTGCCAGCGGTGGTCAGTCTAGCCCTAAATTAACCCCCACATAATATGCCAGTTCATATATATACCTGAGAAAGGACTCTGAACAAGGACTTATTCTACGAGGGATCAAGTGCCAGACCGCTCTGTCTTCACATGTGCGAAAAATAAATTCCCTGTTTGGTGATAACAATATTTAAATGCACCAGTTCCCATACGCTTTTAAATGGTTGCTCATCTGGGGATCTTTTTATTTTAATTTGCCGTCACAATACTATTTAACCCATACATGTGGTGGTGGTGGAGGAAAGGGGGTTCATACCTTTTTCAAGGGTATTAGTCTGAAAGTGAACATAATAGCACGACTGGAGTTTGAACAAAACAAAGAACAGGAAATGATAAAGCAATGAGTTTATATAAATTTGGTTCTTTTCCATTTATTTCTGAAGGTATAGAAAAAATGAAAGGGTCTCAATAATGATGACAAGGACTATAGGTAATTCTTCAAACTCAAGAGGTAAAATAATTACACAGCCTTATTGCTTACTGACTGGTTGATTTCAATGACATGTCAACCTGTCAAAAGTTATTTTATGCCAAGAGATTAGGGAATTGCATTCATTGTACATATTTATATTTTTACATCGTTGTTTCGTAAGAGATTTTTTGCACAGTGTCCAGTCAAACACAAATAATTTTTAAACAGATATATTTAACCTATAGATGAGACCTTAACAGATACAACCACTCCAAGTCAGAGTGGATTTGAGTGTAATGGCAATGACATTGCTTAGTAATTGCATATATATGAGGGCCATTCAATAATCAAGGTAAATTTTGCCTAAGGAGTTGGAAATAGGAAGCATTATTTACAGTTGCAGCTTTTTCAAGGAAATCAATTATGATGGATCCTTTCACATTCTAGAAGACTGTCAACATGACCTTTACTCACAGCTGTACCCAGAACCTTTTCTTTAACAGAGAGCCAGTGCGTTTCCATTCCATAGGCTGTCTTTTTGACTCAGGCTCATGGTGGCAAACCTATGTTTGGTCCATTAAAAAAATAAATTTGACTAAAACATGAACATTTCTAAATCTAGAACAAGAGTGAAACTTCAATTTCAACAACAAAGCAAGATGGCAGAAGATATTTTTTTATTTATGTACAGGTGTGACAAATGTTACCACTAAATGCTATTTGATAATGCATTTTATGTTCTCCTTTCATGAATACATGAATAACTTTTCATTCCAGTTCTACTTTAGCACACTATTCCACAGATATTGCATCTTTCAGTGGATAAAGCTCAATTCAAGATCTTTCTGGGGATTACTTTGTCTTTCATTTTCAATCAAGGATTGTTTCAAAGCAATTATCCCCAGATAAATCAGCTCCCTTTAATGACCATGATTACTTGTCTGAAGCTTTCAGTCACCAGCTGAGATATTTGCTACTTTAAGTGAGACTTTTAAACCGTTCATATACCTCATGAAGAGGTTGATTTCCATTTACGACTTCTCCAGAAAACATCTGTTTGGGAAGTCATCCATCATTCTAACTACATGTTCAGTTCATCATATCCTCGGCTTTGACTGTGACCTCAATATGTATTTACCAATCCCTTCACACAAGCAGGATGTGACACAAAGTCATTTTTTTAAGTTCAACAGGTTTGAATTCAAAGTTTTCCATCAGCTAGATTGGTTGCCATACCAAGTTTAAAGAGCCTAGTTTTCAAGGAAATCAATTATTATGGATCCTAGTGCAACCGCAATGTTTTGATATTGACACCTTAACTCTTCAACATCATTTATATACATTTTTAAATAATTCTGTATAATTCTTTGCAAATATTTTTGGTGAAAATGCTCTCTCTTTCTCTCTGTATATATATATATATATATACACGTCTATGAAAAAATATGTTTTATAGAATGTGTATATATATATATATATATATATATATATATATATATATATTATACACATGTATATATCTGATAATGTAGCATAAGATTTCATCGTCATCAAAGCATGATGACAACATGAATTCCCTTGACTTTCTCTCACTATCCATCCCTATTGGTCATTGCTTTTGGCAGGCCCTCTAGCTGGCATACAGTGTCCGTACAGAGCTGGTGAATTTAAGTTTTTGCTGGTTAGCCAAAACTGGTTTATCCATGTGTGTCCATAGAAGAATATCACTTATGAGTTTGTCCTTATTTCCCCAGTCTTGTCCAGTGTGTCTTGTTTGTCTTACTTGGATGGTTTATGAGATGGATGGAAAGTGGCTGTACAGTAGCTGTTTTGTAAAGTGCTGCTTCTAAGATTTGTTTAAAACAGTATACTTGTGTGGCTCCCATCTATTGGGTTGAGTCATAAATAATTTTCATTTTTTAAAAGCAACTTGTAACCATGTATTTCAAACTTCCAATGTTTTAAATGCAATTGGTAATTACCTAATTAAAGAGTGCCTTCATTCTTATTTCAGTAGTGAAAGAGAGCACATCTATTTAATCTATGATCTCATGCTTCTAAAATAGAGGAACTAAAAATGCATATTTGACATGTAATGTTGTTCAAGTTTAAGAATAACAAAAACACTACAGAAACAGCTAAGAAACATTTTAGTGTTTATGGCCAAGGTGTCCTTACTGACCACCAAATTCAAAACTGGTTTTCTAAGTTTCATTCTGGCAATATATCATTGAGAGATGAATTCAGACCAGGATACTCATCAGACCTCCTCTTGATAGATGCTTAAAAAGAATCTGTGAAATATAATTCACACAAAAAGTGCTTGAGAATTAACACTTGATCTTAACACATCCCAATCCCTAATCTGCGGTCACTTGAAAACGATAAGAAAAGTGAGCAAACAGGGTGTTTGGCTTCCTCATACTCTCAGGGAGAAGAAAAAAAGATCTCATATCCATATCAATAAGTCTTTCAAGGCAGAGAAATAACCTGTTTCTCAAGAATATCCTTACAAGTGATGAAAAATAGATCTTTTATGACAATGTTCAATGCAAAAAGTAGTGGACTGACAGGGATGAACCTCCACAACCTACTCCAAAGGTGGAGCTTCATGGAAGAAAAATTATACTGTGTGTATAGCGAGATCAATGTGGTATTATTCATTTTGAGATTTTAAATTACAATCAAACACTCAATGCAGACTTATACTCTCAGCATTTGCAACGTGTGCATGAAAATCTTCTAAGAAAATGCCTTGCAAGGTTGACATTGTTCTTGTCTATGATAATTTAAGACCATATTCAACAAGAATCATGCAGGAAAATATATTGGATTTCTATCTTCTTCATTTTCTATAAAATGCTTTGAATGACAAAACATTTTTTCAAGAAAATCAGGTGAAAACGTTTGTGGAAAACTTCTTGAGTTCAAAACAAGTTTAATTTTACTTGAGAGGAATCAACAAGCTACCTGATAAATGGCGAGAGGTGATTCAAAATAATGGTGAATATGATATTGATTTAAATCAATTCATTGTTAAATTACTCCTGAATAAATTATATTTTACTAAAACAGAAATTATTTAAGACTCAACCCAATAGCTTTTTCTCCAAGTATTTCATTAAAGTCCAAGTGGTGCAACTATACAGTAGTACTGACATAGCTACAGCTTGGAAGAATTCTCATTTTATCAGAGAGAGATCAGATATCCATACAGGTGATACCATGTTCACTTTCCACCATAAGATTTAAGCAAGCATAAATTCTACCCTCTTATTCTCAGGGCTGTGTTCTTTATTAAAAAAAACCCTCTGAGTGTGTGTGTATGTGTATTACTGACATGGAATATGTAAAGAAATGAAAGATAAATAATCTAAATACCATATCAAAATTTTTATTAAAAAACAAAAAATAATGAAAGAACTGTAATATTTTCATGCACCGTTTACACTTCAAAGGGAGATAATTCAGTTATTTATACACCTGGAATAAATGTGAGAAACAGGCATTAAATGTTAATTTTCAGTATGGGACCAATGTTAATAGAACTAAAATTGCTTTATTTCCTAACTAACCTTATTTATAGTTTTTAGTTTTTTGTCTAAAAAGACAAAAATTAATTATTAATATTATTACAACACTCATTTTTATCAATAGGGCAGGTAATAAGAAAAACAAAAAACTTTTCTCTTTTTCAATCTTTTTCCTATTGATCATGAGTATATTCGTTAACATGTATTGGTGAAAATTTCTGGCAAAGAGGTCTTAATCCAGGTTAAAAGGAAAAATAAGCTCTAAAAAAGTTTGGCTTCAGGTTACCCTAACCACACTTTTAACCTGAATTATCAACTTTGTCTTTAATGAAACTATCCAAGTTTAATTGAATTGATTCACAGTACTAACAATTTTCTGGTGATTCATTTAAAAATTGAGTCGGACATGAAGACTGCATTTGGTATTGATGAATGTTTAAAACAAATCTCTATACTTTAAACTTAAATTAACTTATTAAATTAACACATAATTGACCACAAGGATGAGGAACCTTTTCACATTTAAAGGCCATATTGAAATTCATTATTTACTAATAAGGTTGAACTCAAATTGTTAATGTTTACAACAAAATAATAACTTAGTCCAAATTTAATTATTATGTACTACTTTATGGTGGTGCTAGTGTTATAATGGTTATCATCATAGGAAATGGACCTGGTTACTCAAGTTCAAATTCTGAATGAGACTGTTTGTATTTCACATAGTACTAATAACCTTGAAAAAGGTACAAATCCAACTATCCTCTCTCCAGCTATAGAAGGGTAGACTGAGCTCTTTTAACCTTGTTATGGAAACTGGTCTAGAAGGAAAACTCAGAATTTCAACTAGTTGTAGATCTGGAGAAGGATAGGTTCTGCCAGGTAATTCCTACCCAAGACATGCTACATGAGTAGTGCTCCCATGAACAAAACTAGGATATGGGATTGGTGAGAGTGAAAGACTACTTAAAAATAATAAGAAATTTTTTGCTGATCTTTTAAAAACTTTAAAGTTTTTTTTTAAAGAAAGCATTAGGATATGAGATTCTCAAGTGAGAAATCTTGATTGATCTTTGGACAAGGCTGTGGAAGGCAGCACTTAATGGTTTAGAAAGTCAGAGGTGACTTTAATGCTGAAGGCTTCCCATGCTTGGCTTAGAGTAATTCTAATCCTATTTACTTTCAATTCATAATACCAGTACTTAATGAAAAAAAAAAAAGGATATTTTGAGGAATTATTGAATTCATAGCTTTAAGTTAATATGTTACAGCTTAAAGTTAAACAAGTATGGAAATATCACAGTTAATTCACTGTCATATTTCTATTTATCTTTTTCTGACTAAATTCATTCCTAAATTTGACCAATTTTAAATTCAAATTTGAAAAAAAAAAATTATATCTCTTCTAGATGGCCAAATGGTAGTATGACAATAGATTAGAAAAAACAAACAAAAAACTATTCAATTCTATATAACATCTTAATCAATTATCGTAAATTACAGGATATACTAAATGAACAAAATTTAAGACTTATTTTTCACCTTTAGAACTTTTTAGTAAAACTGAAGCTTACTTTGTTTCTAGGTCTAACCCTTTCCATAAAATCATCTTTTTGTGGCTAAAAATTAGGGGTTATTCATTACTATGCATATCTTTAAAAAGAAGAATGCCAGAAAACCTTATATATATATAAAAATATTTTTTTCCATTATAAAGAGAGTTTGGAAATTTGTGCTTACATTCATAAAAAAAAAATCAATTAGAACATTTTTAGTGCCAAATACATTTATATTTAAAAGAGAAAATTACTTAAAAACCAACTAATTAATAAAATTCAATGAAATATTTTTCTCTTTAAATTATATATTTTTTTCATGAAAATTGATTATACAGTTATTTTGTGAATTAGTTTTTGTCAATGAGGCTCAAATTTTTCAACATTACATATTTGTGGAAAATATGAATACCTCGCTGATCTCTCAAGAAAGCATTAACTGAATTCATTGAAACAAAAACTATCTGAAATGTCTATCTTTGGTGATTTTTTTTCTTCATTATAATATACTAGGGTGAGTCAAAACTTTTGCAATAATTTGATACATACTAGTTTGTGGCACATAAATCATGTGACCAAAGTAGTTTCAGCCAAAGAAGGTACATGCTGTGGTTGGTAGTATTGTAGTAGTTGATGTGCTGACAAGTGTATTGTTTCATTGTGTGATTTAAAAGCCACATAGATGAATGTACAACATAGTCTAATTTGAGAACTTATGCTTTACTAGTTCAAACTGGGCCACAAACACCACAAAAGCAACCAAAAATATTTGTTATGCAAAGTTGATCATAGTACAATAACCTGATGGTTCAAGAAATTTTGCTCAGTTTGCAAGAACCTTGATGATCAGGCAAAGGTAAGCCTAAAAGAGTGGGTTCTGAGGTCATGCTCCAAACCATAGAAGCAAATCTGGCAAGTAGCACTCAGAGAGTATCAGGTGAGCTTAGCATCTCACGGTCAGGTGTGATTCTTCACCTTTACAACATTGGCAAAAAACATCTGGTGCTTCTGAACTGTGGTTCAAAATATTGCAAAATTTTTAACTCATCCAAGTATATAATTATTAAAATTAGTAACTGATAATGCTAAAATCATTTTAAATACATTTTCTGAAAATTTGTTTACAAATAAAAAAAAGATCAAATTTGAAAGAAAAAAAAAATTTTTGTAGAAAACTTTAGTAGAGCAATTTGGAAAAAAAAATGATATAAAGAAGTAAAAGATAAAAGAGTGGAGACAAATTGCTTAATAACAAATTCCCTCATTTAAAACCCCAAGACAGAAATGAGCATTTCTGTTCCTTGTTCCAATTCTTAACTGTCCACCTTAACATTCCTTCTTTATGTCTCTGATGAAACATTTACACTATATATTCCAGTAAAGAATGACTTTTTAAGACCAATTTTCCTCTCAAAAACAAGGTGTCAATCATTACACTATATATGTTCTTGAACACTGGGAAAATTACTTTGTTCATAACACTCAATATATGATAAAAATACCTTTTAATGACTAAAAGTTAGGGGTTGTTCATTACATAAGTATATGTGACAATAATCATTATTAAATTTTATTAGTATTATCTTTCATATTGTTAAATAAAAGAGTGACTAAATCTTTCATGCAGTATGTAATCTAGATAATTTTAAAAGATTTAATCAGTTGTCCCAAAAGCAAAATTGTTAATTTTAAATAAGTGTAATCAACAGGTAATGACTTTTAAGGGCAGTTGAAAGCTTGGCTGTCATATTGGAGGATTGTAAAGTCAGGTGACAAAAATCCTAGAAGTTAGATTTAAACTTTGAATTAGTTAGCCAAGAGCAGCTGAAAGGTTGACACATTTCTTTTTGTGCTCCAAAGGGCGTGTCCAACTTTCATAGAGAGTCAGTTATGTTATTGAAAAGGAATAAAGAATGTGAGCATAGAAAATGTCTTCTTTATTCATCCCAGTAAAGAACGGGGGACAGCGAGGAGTGGTGAAGAGAAGAGTGACTACTGGCCAAATAAGGTGGCAATACAACAATATTGCTAATTTTAGTTGCTTTTATTATTATCATTATTGTAACTCACCCTAGTTGTCACTTTTACAAACAGCAAAGAATAGCATGCATTGGAAACAGAGATAAAGAATAAACTCCAGGTGAGATTTGAACTCACATACTTTTCTGACTCTGGTTTTATATACTAGCTGATATGCTAACTCAGTAACAAGATCAGAGATAGTATTATAGAAGCCTAAACAACATCTATAGAGTTATTTGATATCTTCCGATTCTGAAAGGTCAGTGCCATATTTTGTTATTGTTGTATACAACATTAATATTAAGAATGTGTGAGTGTGTGTGTGTATATATATATATATATATATAGATATATAATGGTTCTTTAGGTTGGTTCACATTCTTGCCTACACAACTTATTTTTGTTTATAAAGATTAATGTAGAAACAGACATACTTTTTGGATGAACTGATAACAATGTACTACAGATTCTCTAACTAATGCACATCAAGTTTTGAATTTAAAGTTTTTCCTTCTCCTAGAATGGTTGCCTTACAAAAGCTAGAGAGTCTATCTCTCCTACTATTTTACACATAGCTGAAGATAAAAGAGAAGGATTCATGCCCTTTTGGGAAAGGCATTAGCACAGAGTGAAATGTAAACAGTCATATAAAGTTTATTTCTTTATGATGATAACTCCTCTCACATGTACATATATATAACAGATAAACAAGCAAGTTGTTTAAAAATGTTTAATACATTAAAACAAGTGCTTAAATGCTGGCAAGCAGAGCCGGATAAAGCCCAAATGAAATCAAAATTTCCCTTCTTTTTATAATTGTCTCATAACTAAAAGTTACAAAGATATATATATATATATATATATATATATATATATATATATATATATAAAATGTGGGTGTTTGTGTTTGCATTCACTCCAATCATAATTTTGTAAGGGATGTAACTATTAGATGCTAATTATAAAGTACTTCCCCTTACTTATATGATGTAACTCAACATCAAGTTTAATACTCACCAAAATTGCCCTTTAAGTGAGTTTATAAATAAAAGCAACACTGCAGGACATTCTAATGAACACACTCTCTCTCTCTCTCTATATATATATATATATATATATATATATACACAGAATTATTTAAAAAGCTCCAAGCCTAACCGAGAAATAAGAAGATTTTTGTGGTGGCAACACACTACCACTTCTTATAAAACAAGAAAAATTAAGTCAAATTTCTGTCTTAATTTCTGTGCAGGTGAAGCCCATACAAAGGTAAGATGTGTGTAACAAATCTAAAATCTGGGTGAGGCTTAGAACTTTTTGAATGACAGTTATGAACACATACACAATACAGATTAAGAGCCTAAAATAACCCAGGCGAATACCTAAAATCAGCCTATTGATATAGGCTATGATTCTGGAAAAGACAGACCAAGCCAATTTACCTGGGGTATAGTTTCTTTATGAAAAAAAGAAAATGTATGATCTATAAAGTACATTTGAAAATTTATGTAGTCAGGCAGTAAATGTTAAAGAAAGTAAAGTGCTTTAACACAAATTAATAATGTGATTAGAATAGTAACATAAAACTTCATACCATTTTTATAGCTAGATGAGTTGTTTAAAAAAACAAAAAAAAAACCAACAATGTTCCCATGAAAAGTATGTTGACAATAAAGTTGATAACTTTTAACATAAAATTACAGATACAAACAACTAATATAGAGTGCAGTACATTGCTCAGTAATACATAATAGTATTGAAACTAGAACCAATCCAGTTATCAGACGACTGATAAGATGATCAACTGGCACTAAGGGACAAAGCTTTTTGCTGGTTGTTTCAGCCCATCTCTGAAGATGTGTGTACGTATTCAGCAAATTTTGATCAATTAAATAAAAAGTTTGATATTTAAATTATTTTCCTAGATGTTATTCATCAACAGTAAGTCTTTTTCGTTATTTTATCTTAAAATGAAATTCATGCCATTTACATTTTACAAACTCAATTGTCCAGGATTTTGAAAAGATTGATGTTAAAAAGATAAACATGTGTGAGTTGTCTCCCTTTGCTGCTCTATTTTTCAGACTATGAAGCTTTTAAGAAATGGACACAGCCTGTGCAGGCTTAACAAGGAACACAGGAGCCAAATTTTTGAAAGAAGGGAATTTTAGATTCTTAAAAATAAATAAAAAAAATTAGTCAATATTTGATTGCTACCATATTGCAAATATGCTTGCTTAATTCTTTTTGATAGCATTATTATGTATATGGAGAGCTCAGTACCAGGTGTCCTAACAGCAGATATATAAAGGTCAGTTGAAGACACTTGGATACCAGAAAATAATTTTTATTCCATGAATGGATATGCTATGTCACCAGTCACTTCTCTTATATATCAACACTTTTAATAACTATCTTTAAAATTTTCAAAAAACTTTTCCCCTGATTATGACCAAAAGTCTAAACTATTTGAGAACAATGAAAAAAATGTCACAAAAGAAATATTGTTATTTGTCTAATTTTTTAAAAATTCATATATATATATATATATATACTAACAAAAATTATTGTAAGCAATCTGCTTCCCCCTAACAAAATAAGAACAGCCCATTTTGGAAAGAATGCAAAAAGTGTCAAAATGCCAAAGCTAATTTTTAAAAAACCTCTGTTGGAGCCCCATGCTACTCTCACATAACTCCAAGTTTCATGTTTTTACACTCATCAGATGGGCAGTGTTATAAGTAGCCACGACAAAGGCGGGGAGTCAAAATGACTGCTTACACAGTGTTTAAATACTTTTCAAAGAGTGCTTAACAATGAATGGTAGTTGATGTATTACTAATGACACAAAAAGATTATAAATAAGCTGCAACCTCTAACAATAAAACAGCTCATTTTGAAAAGAAAGCAAAATGTACTCAATGTTTAAAAAACTATATATATATATATATATAAACAGCTTTGAAACTCTTTCAAGGAAAATCTGAAGTGTACTATTTTTGAGAGAATTTATGAATGACTTATCTCTTGCTCCATGCAATGAATAATAACATAATATGCATTTTTGAGAATTTCATTTTTTTAACATTTGCTTTCATGTGAATGTGTTTATTACCACACTATGAATGTGTATTACGTAGCATGTGTACATTCTCTGACACACATGCATCAAACCTTCAATTTTTATTTCTCTAAATAACAATAAACTTATTAAGTTATTTTTTATTTGATCTATAGAGTTGTTTAACAGTGGTGGAAAAACAAAACAAAAAACATGACTATGTTGTATAAATGCATTACATGGCACTATGTAAAAATCAAAACAAAACAAAAAAAAAACACCCTCTTCCGCATAACAAAAAAAAACAAAGCCAGTGCTAAGATTGCATTTTAGCATCATTATTTACAGTTTAATAAATTTAATTTTATTTACCAAAATAAAGTATGAGTAGTCTTATATGGTAATTTCCAATAGTAACTATAAAACCAAAAACTTTGATGGAATTATATAAATTCAAATATCCAAAGAAGCAGTGTAGGAGTTTTAAGAAAACCCAAAAATTCTCCAAAAACTTAATGCTATCAAAAGGTTTTCAGCACACTACTTGTGCAATATTGTAAAAATTAAATATTGATAAAAATACATTTATAAGCAATAAGCTAAGAAGAAAGATTATTGAAGGTAAGAAAAAAAATCTATCCTTGTCTTATGTCGGAGGTGCAGAAATAAATTGAAAATATTAAAATTTTGTCAGAAATTGCATAGTAGGCCCCCGAAGAAAATTTTTCATTAAAAAAACTATATATATATATATATATATATATATATATATATATATATATATATATATATATATCAGAGATGGCATCAACAACTAAAATTGAAGAATAGCAGGAATATGATTTTGCTGCCCAAACCAAATAGCTCTGGCCTGTGTGGTACTGAATAAGTTTGAAACAAATATGTCTTCATCAACAGACACAGGTGGCAGTAATGTTCATTGGTGGTGGTGGTGGTGGACATCATAATAGTAGTAGTAGTGGTGGTATTGTGAAAATTTTTTTATGATAACAAGTTTTAATTACAGCTGTTTTTATCACATGATATGAAAAAGGAATGATGGTAGGTATAAAAAAAAAGAAATAATATAAAGACTATTCTAAAACAACTTGTCCTTCTTTGCCATCTTCAAGTTTTCGGTTCAGGCCATATGTAAGGTCATATTCCCAGCGTAAGTTGGCATACAGCAGGTCTGTTACTAGAAATATCTGGAAAAAAAGGGAAAAATAGTAAATAAATAATACACAGTAAATTTAATTCTTAAATAAAAGATAGACAAGACAAAATTTTTACCAATTCTATATTTCAAAAATTAAATAAAGTAAAGGAAAAATATGCTGACTGTATGCCCTGAGGAAGGGTAAGACCCTTACTCCTCCCAAAAAGGGGTGCCCTGGGTATGCTATTAAGCTGAAAAAAAAAAAAATCCTTAAAAATGAGACCAAAAAAAGTAAATATGAACATATGATAAATACAATTTCGTAACTTCTAGGCATAAAATAACCCAAGATAGCAGTTGAAATCAATCATAAAATAAATTTAGTTATAAATCTGCTAATGGCCAATTCAGACTGTAAGCATCGGTTCCAGTTAGATCACCAAAGTTAAACAGTAATGACCCCTTTTCAGTGCTTAGGCACTAAACTGTTTTAACTGATGAAAATCATGGATCCCCGTTTTCAACCTTACATTTGGTCCACTGTGCTTTTTCTCCAGGATATAATGACCCCTTTTGTATCTTTTATTTTGTGATCTCTGACCTAACTTATGTATAAAGTTTGTACTTTAGCCCTTTTCTTGTCGTACCTGTTAGTACCTCATGAAAGTGTCTGCATTACTTATAACATCTGCCCATATTTAAAAACGAGAAGGTACAAGAGTGGGTTGAAAAGTTCATATGATATCCTATCTGCTGATGATGAATTTTTGACCAAGAGAATCCACACATTGCAACACCAATGGAAATAGTGTGTGGACTACAAGGGGGACTATGTTAACAAATAAACCTCATTTGGTTACATTTATTGAGACTATCTTGGTCAGTGTATGAACTTTTCAGCTGACCCTCATATTTTTTTTGTGGTTGTTTCAGTCTAACAACAGAAGTACAGAATTTATCACAATTGTGACAAATTCAAAAGAAAACTAATCAATAATTCCATACTTCAAGGGCCATTCAATTTCATGTTTATGCATGTAGCTAACTATTCCAGCTCTATTGAGATACACCTGAAACACACTTTATACAAGTAAAATTTTCTTGGTTTCCCTTTGAAGGTGGAAGTTTGACCTAGTTGCCTTTGCATAAATTTCATTTCAGTTTTTCAGTAAATTCACAACTCTTTTCAAAGAATAATGTTTTATAGATTGTCCTTTTCTAAGTAGTGCTGTGCTGTTTCATCCTGGTATCAAGATTGTATTTCCATTGATGTTTTCAGACAGTCCTTGAAAAGAAATTTGTGAGTTGATTTTTTGCTAGCCACTGGTTCTCTACATAGGAGTTGCTTGAGCAACCTGGAGTTAGCCATGTATCCATACAATAATAGACACTCCCACTTAAAAAAACAAAACAAAACAAAAAACAACAGGCAGTGAAAAAACTGAACCACATTTCATTATTGCCACAAATTTTAATGAAACTTTAATGTCTTAGATACACATAAGAAGCAATTATTTTCCTTGATTATTGTTGTCAAAGTTCCCTTAGTTGTAATGAAAAGTCAATTTTCTAAAAAGAAAATTTTCAGAAATTTTCTATTTTTGGTATTTCTGAGAATTTTCTTTTTTTAAATTTGATATCCTAATTTGTGATTATTCCTTTGTTAATGGCCAGTAAGCAATTGTCAGAGTTTTAAAAAAATCAAATTGTAGCATAGAATGTTTGTGGACAGTCATTTCATGATATTGCAAAGAAATTGAATTGCCATCATTCATCAATTGATGTTTTCCTCAAAAATGGTAAGAAAATATGAAATTATTATCAAAAGGAAGGTCATGGCAGCAAGAGAAAAACCATTGCATTTGATGCTAATGGATATCCTACCAAATATTAAGTGTCATAATAAAATGTTTTTTGTCAGCTGTTAGTTTTTTTTGTCCACTACTGTACATACATACATATACATTTACAAACAATGAAAGTTTTAGTAATATGTAGTTGATAGAATAAAGAATTATTGAAAAATAAAAGATCCCTGTTCAGTCAGATTTGAATATTCCATTAAATCTTATCAGATCTTTAGTTTTTACTAGGCTAAGTCAAAAGTTTCGTAATATTTTGGTACATTCTAATTTGTGTCACATAAATCACATGACTAAAGCAGTTCAAGTCATTGGTGGTACCAGCTGTGATTGGTAGTATTGTGGTAGTTGGTGTGCTAACATTACTTCAGTCTGTGTATAATTTGAAAGCTGCACAGATGAATGTGAAGTGTAGTCTAATGCACAAATTCATGTTATATGAATTTGAACTGGGCCATAACACTGCTGAACCAACCAAAAACATTTATTGTGTGAAAGGTGATGGGACAGTTGATCACAGTACAGTTATCAGATGGTTTAAGAAATTGTGCTTGAGTTGGATGAACCTCAATGATCAAGCAAAATCAGGTAGGCCAAAAACTGAGGATTTCAAGGCTGTGTTCTAAGCCATGAAAGCAAATCTGGTGAGAAGCACTTGGAGAGTATCAGGTGAGCTCAGCATCTCACAATCCAGTGTGGTTCCTCATCTTCATGACCTCTTCATGACCTCAACCAAAAAATCTGGAGCTGCCAAATTGGGCATCCCGTTATCAAACTATTGCAAAACTTTTGACTCAGCCTAGTACATTAGTTTATTGAAATGTATTTTTTTTAATCTAAAAAATGTTTTGCATGATTAATTAAATATACTTATCAAGTTAAAAATAAATATAAGAATTCGCTAGAAAACTATTTTTTTTGCTAAGTCAAAATTAATAGGGCTAAACTGTCGCTTTTTTTGACATTTTCTATTCACAGAATGTGAATTTAAACTTGAAAGTTTTTTTCTTTTGCATGCTTGCTTGTTTGATTTTAATAGCATGTCAACAAAGGAGTTATTTTATGCCCAGAAATAAGGGAATCATATACATTGTACATTTATATTTACATTTTTTGTATTGTTGTTTCTCAAGTGTATTTTTTGCACACAGTCAATATGGGCCCAAACATTCCTATTAATTTATACACAATTATATAGTTTCAAGTAACTATTTCTATCTAATGATGATAAGTTGTTTGCATACAGTTATATGGTTTCAAATAACCAATAATAATAATAATAATCTGAGAAGACTTGCAAGTCACCAGGATGGCATATTAAAATACAAAGAAATTGTGTAACAACAGTTTTCCCATAAGACTAAATCTCTGGTCTGCCAAATTTGTGCCAGAGACTTGAAATCTCTTACTGACTTAAAAGCCACATCTATTCATAGCATGGTTAATAATTCATAAAATGATATGATGAACATACTTGAATCTGAAGTGGTATGCATGAACATATGTACTGTGACTTGACAAAATCAGTAGGTCATTGATTTTTTAATTACATTTAAAATGCTCTATTTTAGGAAATAAAGCAATTTCTTGTCCAATTTGCAACTGAATGGGGTGTGTATTCAAGTAGAACATCTTTTTTTGTAATCATCCAAAATCTTGATAAAATGTGGCATTGCTGGGTCTTGATGAAAATTGCCAGAGACAAAAATAAGATGACAATGAGTTCACAGGTTTTGGTTTCTTTTTTAATGGTATATTAACCTTCAGAAGTTATTTAATGCTAAAGCCATCCTTGTAGAAAAACAGCAATGATACTATTTAAATCATTGCTGGGGGATAAGGGAGTTCATACCTTTCCCAAGTGTATTAGTCTGGAGTTCAAACTCGTTTACTTTAAGGCCATAGTTCAACAATTTAGCCATAATGCCATGTGGGCTCACCACTGAGTTCATAGGAAAAGAAATATCAGACATATGGTCAACGAAAACGTACTGCTTATTTTATTACTGTTTCAACTTCCCTCTTGACCAGTCTCAAATCAGGAAGATGTAAAGGATATTTTTTAGTCAATTAAGAAATTATTAAATCATACCCCACTCCCAGTGGGAAGAAAGATGGTTTCACTTGCCCTAAAATTTAAGTTGTTACTTCTCAACTGCTGGCTACTGAGTGAGCCCTTTTCAAAATTCCCCAACTTTTGTGTGACCATTTCTTATACCTACCATGAGAGTTCTCGTGGTTAACATTTTATTGTCAGTTGCAGTGCCAGTCATCAGGTTTACTAGTAGATAAAAGGCAACCACTTTATCACAAAAATTGTGAATAACTTTGAAATGTTAATTTCTAAATATAAGCATTAATATCCTCATGAACTAATGTTACTGTGACAATGTAAGCTCTTCTGCACCTATTTGCATATAGGTGCAATAATGCATATACAAATAGGTATGAACATGTCTGTATGTAAATGTATGTATGCGTACAAGTGTAGCATGTATGTATATGTGTGTGGAAGTAAGTGTATCTGTACAAGCATGTATGGACATAGGTAGCATATATGAATGTACAAAGATGTGTGTTTATAGTGATACTAAAAGGATAACTGAACAAATTAAGAATATCAGCAGATTTTAATAGGTGATAAATTAGAAAGAGAAGGATTCCTAGAGATTGGATTAAAGAGTTAACTGTTAATCATAAACAGAGGTTTTTGGTACTAGTAAAATCAGTTCAGTAGACAAGCATATCATTTTTTTTTTAAATACTTTAGTTGGATTATCCCCATGGGAAAAACAGTTTTCTTTCATCAGAAACAAGGGCTCCATATATATAATGAACCAATTGAGAGATAGGATTTGCACACGCACCTTCTTCCTTCAGGAAGAACTCAAGGAGAAAATAAAGAACCAGCCAGTATATTATCAGAATTCCATTTTTTGTTTTTTTCTTTCTTTTGGGAGCAGACTTGTAGCTTTTAAAATTTCCCCCCAATCCAGTGAATGATTAAATTATCTTAAAAAGAATCAGCAAATTGTGGAGTTGGGTTGTTCAGCAGGTAAAATTGTGTGGGTTATGGAGACAAATGGCCAGATTACAATAAGAAACCAATGGATTAGCTATCATGATAAAGTTGGATAAGTCATTAAAAGAAGTCTTTAGTTGAACTAATGATCTGCAGTTTCAGAGAGCAAAACTAATTTTCTAAGGAAAAGAAAAATCAAAATCTGAAAGTCACTCATCTTGTGTTCATTTTTCAATTTGATATTTCTTTAATCTTTGTACAATTACCCTTTCTTTCTTTTATTTATTTATTTTTTGCTGTTTTTACCCCATTCTTTTCATTTACTGTTTCATATCCTCCTCTTCATTTCATTTTCTTTTTTAGAGTGACAATATGCATGCACCCAATTTTGTAACAGGACTTCACAAAGTTAAAAGGAAATAAGATTTACTCAAATGAAAAATGTATTTCCTGATTTTGAGTAATTTTTCTTACATTCTTACAGCATTTTAATTTGAACAATAAACTTAAAAAAAGAATAAAATGAAATAAAAATTTTACAAAATGTACAAATATTTTGCTCAATTTTTTTCATTCAATTTTATAAGAATTGAAGAGACCCAACATTAACAACAAATTTAGTTGCCTTAATTCAAAAATTGCTAAGATATCATAGAAATGTTTTGGTAAGATGTTTTTATATAAGACTTAAAAAGTAGAGTGTTTCCTTTCTTATTAGAAAAAACATTGTAAGCAGAGTGATAAACTGGTTATTTTTGCTTCCTAACTAGCAGAATAAGTGTTTTCTTTTCCCTTTCAAATGATTATTCAGACATTATTTTGTTGTTCATACAACAATGTTTCACCAGGTACAGTCACCAGCCTTGTTCTGATTTACTATGCACTTCTGTAAATAAAGCGACTCTTGTTCTGGTCTATTTCTTTGGTAGCACAAAGCAAAAATGGTATCAAACAATTTTCATCTTATTATTAGGTAACTTAATCATGATTTTAAAACTGTTTGATAATAATTTGGTTTGAATTAAAAGAGGTGATTTGGTATCAAATTGGTTGACACATTATTCAATTTATTGGTTGAATGAATTTAGTCCTACTGAAAAAACAAGGAATAATACAGAAAAAAGACTGAGAGGTACTCCACACACTTTAGACCTGCTGAATTGAAGCTTCATCATCAGATACAGTTTAATGTTACATTCGGGGAGTGGTGGGTCTTAAGCCTCTATAGGGGGTACAGTGTGGGCCAATATCTAGATCTTAAAACAGATCCAGTCTCATAAGACTAACTTGTACCTTCAGAAATTATCTTCTGAAGGCTCAACACTATTCAATTTGGTTTAACTGAAAAACATGGTAAAGGTTTTATCTTCTTTTTAAGTAACAATAGGGTTCAAAAACACTAAAACAATAAAACTTTCTTTTTTTTAATAAATATTAACCAACTTAATATAAGGATCCAACACAAAAGAGAGAAAGAGAAAAACTAAGACTTACCTCTGCTGTTGTAAATACTAAAGTGATAGCAAAATAAAAATTAGCATTTGCACTGCCAGCATACAGCCATAAATGCCATAAAAGAGGTGAGAAAACTGTACAGCAGATAAACATACATGTAACAATGAAACTGTTACGTAAATCTGAAAAAGAAAAGAAAGCCTCAGTTAACTGGATATATTTTTCGCATTTTAGCCAGACATCAGTCTGAGTCAAGAAATATCCTATCATAATTTCTTTTTTGATCACTAAACAAATACAGGTGACATGACTCCTCCTATACAATGATCAAATCTTGGTTTAGATCTTACCCATTGACCTGTCTAGATTAGTTGAACCTGTCAATATACTCTCTGGATCATATGATACACAAGCTTCATTGTCAAAACAAAGATTCTTTTTTTTTTTTTGTTTTTTTTTTGTTTTTTTTTTTACTTCAAATCACACCTTTTTTAACAAACAAAAAAGAAAAAGGTAAAGTTTAGTTCATATTTTAAACCCGAAATATATCCTGATATATTTTTAAAACAGTTAATTTCTTATTAATCTGTGACACAAAACCATAACATAAACCTTGTTATTAATAGTGTCACTTTTGAGCCAGATTGGTCTTGTCTGAAAAATAAAATTAACCCTTTCACTGTGTAATTAAATTTCATGATCATTCCTGTAATGATGTTACTTATCCATCAAAAAATAAAATTGATACTGGGGCAGCAAAGGTTGGTGCAATGTTTGGAAGTAACTGAGAGACTCTATACTTCTCAAAGTATAAGTGTTTTATTTTGACCCTTGACCCGGCCCAAAGTGCCATTCAAAGTGATGCATCGGAAGGAGGTGACACATTCCAATGGCAGTTAGGAGAGGAAATCACGTGGGCGGAAATTGGCTAATAAAATGGGACAAGCTAAAAAATCCCATGATCTGGGACCAGAGTATGGTCCTTTAAGGGTTTTGAAATTTCTTCAAGGAATTATGGAGGGCTCATTGTGTTGAGAGGATAAAAAATGCATCCGTATGGTACCTTTATGCACGTATGTCAAGATGGCCAACCACGCAAATATAGTAAAACAAATTTAGATAATAATTAGCCGGGCAAGTGTTACATAGAGAGAAGGTCGCCTTCTAAGTAAGATTTTGTTTGCTGTAGTTCAAGTGATTCTTTTTGTGTTTTCAGCCATTATTGTCCTCGTAAATTATTCTGTAAAATATGTGTGAGGGTGATGGAGACGAACGTGAAGAAAATTCCACATGTGGAATTTTGAAAAATAATTAACGGATGATTGTTGTATTTTGACCTTCGACCCGGCCCAAAATGCCATTCAAGGTAATGCACCGGAAGGAGGTGACACATTCCAATGGCAGTTAGGAGAGGAAATCGTGTGGGCGGAAATTGGCTAATAAAATGGGACAAGCTAAAAAATCCCACGATACTCTCATAGACTGATGCACCGGAAGAGAGTGACCTCTGAACTGCATGACAGTTATTTCCGCTTGATGACGATTAAACATGCAATTTCAAAGATTGAGTGGGCATTGAACTATCATATAACTCAGTTGAGTTCGAGTTACAGTTGCAGTACAGTTGGAGAAGGAGTTATAGACGAGGTGTGGTAGGAAAAGCCACACCTGGCAGAGGGGGCCCTCGGGAACTCCGATGGAGTTTGGGGACCAGAGAAGTTGCTGATAAGATGCAGTAAAGAAAGCCAGCACCCAGCAGAGTGGACCCCAGGGCCTCCGGTTGAGCATCAGGAGAACGAGAAAGACACAACAATGACGGCCATAAGAGTGGGGGTCAAAATATTGCAGTTTCTGTTCGATCTCCAGCTCCCTCTCACAGTAAAACCCCACACAACCTTTTCGAACCCTTACAATAAAGTGAGAGATAAATATTTTGTTAAAGAAGTCTTCCTGCGTGCGTCTTTATTATTGTGTCATTATGATGCTATAGATGACAATACAACATAAGGAGAGGGTTTCTCAAAGCCATGAAATAAATCTGCTTTTCACAGATGATGGTAATAAAATTTTGAGTGGATATATATCCACTTTCTGCAACAAAAGGTTTTTAGTTTTGCAAATAATTTCTATTGTCTAGCCTTTAGATCTTTTTCTACTCAAGCAATTTGTCAGAATAAAAAAAAATATTGATTTTCTATAGTATTAGAGAGATAGAGATCCTATCTAAAATATAAATAAAACATTAAAACAATCTCTGACTTTCTGTTCAAGATGACATAAAAAAGAAAGAAAACATCATGTACAAGCATGTTGGAAAGTCAAAGATTATTCCAGCATTGTATTTCTCATTATGATTGTGCATATAACTCAGCAAAAACAGCATGTCATAGAAAGAGTTTCATTCAAATAATATACTAACCAAGAAAATAAAGCAATTTCCAGTCTAATTTGTAACTAAATGATAATTTTGCTAAGTTTGCATTCTTGCTGAATGTAAATTTTTTAATCCTTCAAAGTATCAATATAATGGAGATAACTATGAAATGCCAATTAAAATCTGTAACTAACAATGCCGAGAGACAAAGGCAGATGGCACTTGTTTTCCTTCTTCACGACTATGTCTTGTTCTTTCAATAACAATGTTCATTTCTTCACTCTCACTCACAAAGGTCCACTCTATATGCTATTCTTTTTGAGTGGAGGTTAGTTGTTAGGCAGATGCTACACAAGCAGTAAAGAATATATTCTACCCATTGTGCTGCATTTGTTAATCACATCAACACTGCCATCATATTTTTTCCATTTTCTTCAAAAACTGATTCTTTTAATATCGAAAATTATTCATATCATCGAAATATCATCTTTTAATATTGAAAATTATTCATACCAACCAACTAAACTAAATGTTGCAGAGTTAGTATGACTCTGCAACATTTAGTTTGGTTGATTGGTTGGGTTTTATGGCATATCAACCTTTGTAGGTTATTTAACACCAAATCAATTTTCATGTAAATAATCAGTTCTATTTCAAACAATTCAGTTTAGCATGAGTACACAGTTTAATTGTCAAAAACATTTCTATTTCAAACTATTCAGTTTAGTCAAGCAGTTCTAATTCAGCTTATTCAGTTTAGTATAAGTACAGATTTTGTTTACAAACAGTTAAATGTCAAAACAGTTTTATATTAAACAATTCAGTTCAGCGTAAATACAGTTTCAATGTCAAAAAATAGTTCTATTTCAAATAATTCAGTTTAGCATAAGCACGCAGTTTAAAAGTAAGTACGGTTTAATTGTCAAAAGCATTTCTATTTCAAGCTATTCAGTTTAGTCAAACAGTTCAGTTTAGCATAAATATGCTGTTAGTTCTATTTAACCCATAGATAGGGCCCTATCAGGTACTACCACACTGGGCCAGAGTAGACCTGGGAGCAATGGCAATGATGGAGTGCTCCATATTCCCCAAAGCCCCAGCATTAATGGAACCCCACCATCAGATTGTTTAGTGTCATATCCAAGACATTCATTGGGGGAGGGAGTCTTACCCTTCTGCAGAGGTGCAATCAGTGTATTCTACAGCCCTAGCTGACTGGGCAAAACATTTACTTTATAAAATACAAGATGATCAGTGAACCCATTAGGTTTCCATTGTAACAACAGTACATGATATTAATGCTAAAGTAGTGTAGATTTCTGTGACAACTTTTGCTTATCTGAAGCAAAAAAAACTGCTGCTTTGCATGTTTTTTTTTTTATTGGAAGTGGCCATTTGTAATGAGTCACATGTATGCATAGGTTCAAATTATTGTGTTACTATTGCAATGAATATTAATGAGTTATTGTGCATATATATATAAGGACTCAAAATTGACAGGCAGCAGTCTTCAGTCAATGACAGTTGGAATTGAACCAGAATGAGAGTTACACTTGCAGTGTTGATGTGATTAACAAATGCAGCACAATGGGTAGAATATATTCTTTACTGCTTGTGTAGCATCTGCCTAACAACTAAACCTCCACTCAAAAAGAATAGCATATAGAGTGGACCTTTGTGAGTGAGAGTGAAGAAATTAACATTGTTATTGAAAGAACCAGACATTGTCGTGAAGAAAAACAAGTTCCATCCAAAAGAATAGTATCTTTGACTTACATGCAAAAAGGTGTTTCCATAAAGGCAGGAGAGCCAAAAGTATAGACACATCTGAATAACTGGGATAAGATTTGAAAACCCCTGTGAGGAATGTAAGAATGTACATAAGAAATATTGGCTGCTCCCTGAGTCGGACAGCTAAAGGCACAGTGTAGATGACAGCATTAATTTGGAAAACAAACAGGAAAAAGATGCGAAAGTGTTCAAACATTTCTGTGAAGAAGTACCAGAAAATGCCAATGTTTGGACTCAAATCTGGAACTGTCAGTCTGAAATAGAAAGAAAGGGAAAGTTTGACATAATGAAAATGAAGGTTTCAAGTATTCCTATTCAATAATAAATTGTAAATAATTATATGATGTCATGTATTTCTATTTGATAATAATAGTAATTTGTAAACAATTATATGGTTCCAAGTATTCCTATTTAATAATGATAACACTTGGGAATAATTTTGAACATAATTTCTGTTGATTTGGATTAATCTCTTGATTTAGACTACAATTTGCATGCTGATTTCAATATCACAGTTTTCTTCTATCCTGTCAAGTTTTTTTCTCTCCATCTTACTCTTTGAATAAGCAAAATTGTTTGTCTGTAAGTAATAGGACTAGTTATCTTATTGATAAGAAGCAAAAATTTTTCAGATTGGGTGGCTTTAGGTTAATTCCAAGTCAAAGGGCACATTTGTGAAGCAAAGCTTTTTGCATATAGTAAAGCAAAACTTGGTGATTAAGATAAATCTTGAGCCCCTCACAAGGTGTGCAAGCAGTGTGTCAAGAGTTTACGGAAGAGGACCAAGGGAACACATGATAAGTTGGCATTTAGTATGCCTATGATTTGCTGAGAGCCAAAAGATCATTGCACATTAATTTAGAGAGAACTTCATGATATAACAAGAAACATGTAAAATTGAATATCCTAGTTTACATTTCATACCTCATTGAGCTGAAATCCCAGTACCAGTTTTCATTCATCTACACCCTCTTGAAAATCTAGATCATGATGAAGAACTCAGTGACAGTAATGATACAGATTTTGAAATTGAAGATGACTCAGCTTGTAAGAGATTTGATCAGCATAAATTGAATGATTTGATATAAGATTTGGGGCTATCAAAAAAAGATTTCAGCACTCTTAGCTTCAAAACTAAATAAGAAAAACTTGTTTGAAAAAGAAGCAAAAGTATCCTACTTTTGATTTAAAGAAAGTGGACTTCTGCAGTACTTTTGAAGTGACAGTAGGTTTGTGGATTGCCATAATATACAGGATTTACTGGAGGAACTGGAAATTCCAATCTATAACTCAACTGAATGGTGACTCTTCATAAATAGCTTAATGTATACTCCTTCACAAAATAGGAAAAACTACTTGCATACAATTTGACTTTCACTAACAATATCCTTTGAATGAACAAAATAAATTTTTACAAACATTACAGTCAAACAATGTTTCATTATTTTTAATTATATGCAAATTTTTAAAACATTCTATATAAAAGCACAAATTTGTTAGTGATGCTATCCTGTAGCTGAAAAAATTGATTTGATACAGAAAAACTGGGGTCATTTTAGGATTCAGAGGTCTAAAGTTAGTAAAAAAAAAAACAAGTGTGAGATCTAACAATGAAAATTGTGTGCCCAGTGTAATCCTTTATTTGCATACAGTTTTATAATTTCAAGTATTCCTATCTAATACTAATAATCTTCAAATAGATCTATTTGATCAATAAATGACACTAACTACCACTCTAAGTCAGAGAAGACTTAAATGTAATGGCAACAAAGGGGTAACTCCACAATCACTCAGAGCTTTAAAACTGGATGCATTTTTTTTTTTTTTTTGTTTTACAGCATATCAACCTCCTTGGTCATTTAATGCCGAATCAAGTTAAAAAAAAGGGGCAAGCAGAAAGGTCTGTTATGTTGGAATTTATTAGTAGAGAAACAGTTTGTAGAAAGAATCTGGTTTCATTGAGAGTTTATTTGTAGAGAATCATCTTGTAGTAAAAAAGCTTTTTTTTATTCGTTTTTTTTTGAGGAACAGTTTGTGGAAAGGATTAGATTTTGTTGAAGTATTTTTTGTAGTGGAACAGTTTGTAAGAGAAATTTGGTCTTGCTGAATATTCCTTTAGAGTTTTCCATATAAATTCACCACTTTTAGGAATGACATTACATTTTTCATTTCAATTTTTTGGAACAGCTCCTTCATGTTTTTTGCACTATAAAAGGTTTCTCTTATATGGGCCAGGTTGGTACATTCAATGAGAATATGTTTCACAGTGTATTTGGTCTGGCATGCATGACATGTTGGTTGCTGATTTGCTTAAAGTAAGTAAGAATTTGTTGTCCTTGTATGACCTATACAAAGTGAGGACAATATAGCTTCCTCTTTCTGTTTTTTTTCTGTAGCTTTGTTTCCATTCCCCCAATGTGGGTTTAATTTCTAGTAATTTATAATGCTTATTGCTGTTCCAGTGTTGTTGACTTAGCTGTAGTATGCATTTGTCTTCATTTTAAAGTCTGTATATGGTACTCAAAATTTTTTTTCAGGGGGTTATGTTTGGAGTAGACCTGCCTGCTTTATCTACTTGGTCGTTTCTGCTGATTCCACTATGACATGGGACCCAACATACCTGTACATCATTATTATTTGATAAATTTTCTAATTTACATAGAATTTTTATGATTAATGGATTATCAAATTTCCTGTTTTTTAATGATTCCAACACTGATAGAAAATTGGAAAAGATAATAAATTTGTTATTCCTTGATTCTGAGATACGGTCAAGACCCATGTAAGCATCTGCACTGAATATAGAAGTGTCATTTGGGAGATGTTTTTTAAAAATATTTTCTACTGTAGCACATCCCGTTATTTTCTCCAGTTTAGATCTGTCTGTGAAGACGAGCGAGTGTTTAGGTTATCTCTCCTTAACTTTTTCTAATTCCTCTTGGAAAACTCGTGGGTGAGTTTTATTTTTGTGGAATATATGGAGTTTTAAGTTTATGCTAGGGGTCCTTATGGTCCAAGATGGAAAATCTGGCATGAGTGTCTTATGGATTTCAGTCAAATCCATGTCTATTTCTCCAATGATTGTTTCCATCCAGAGACCAAAGAGTTTTATAGCTTTTTAGTTCTTTTGGAATAGTTCTTTGTATTTTGGATAAAAAGTATTATAGTGTGCAGGATTTGCTGGGCATGACCATAATTTGACGTAGTACTGGAGGGCCAGTTTGTGGTTTCTAATATTTGCAGGCACTTTGTTAGCCTCAGTATATAGGCTCTCGGCTGAAGATGTTCTAAAGGCTTTAAGTACTAACTTTAAGCTTCTGTGGTAGATTGGGTCAAGTGTTTTTAAATAGCTCTTTCCATCTGATTGGCATATGAAATTACCGTAGTCAAGTTTTAATCTAATTAATGATCTATATAATAGCAATAGAGTGTTTCAATCAGCTCTCCATTCTTTGTGGACTACCACACGCAGTAGTTGAAATGTTTCATTTCATTTAGTTTTTAGGTATTTTAAGTGGAGAATGAATGTTAGTTTTTGTCAAATATTATCCCCAGAAATTTGTATTCATCTACAACTGGGATCTCTGAACCATCAAATTTTAGGCTGGGATCATTAAGTAGTTTTTTTTGTGACAAAAATGAACACATTTTGTTTTTGTTTCAGAGTATCTGAAACCATTTACTGTTGCCCACCGGCTGATTTTCTTTAGTCCCTGTTGCAGTTTTCACTCAATTGTGTGGATATATTTTGATTTGAAACATATCATGAGGTCATTCACAAATAGAGACCCATCAATTCCAGATGGTAATTCCTTGATTACAGTTTATTCTTATATTGAAGAGAGTTACAGACAATATACTGCCCTGTGGAATACTCTCTTCCTGACTTTTCAGATCTGAAAGTGTAGAGTCAATGCAAACTCTGAATTTTTTTTTAAAAATAGGAAGCCACCAATAAATTGTGGCAATCTGCTCTTTATACCTAGGGGATGCAATTTAGTGTTGTACTAAGGACATTAAAAGCCTGAGGTATGCTGGAATGATTGTATGAATGAAAAAAAGTAATTAGAAAGCCTAAAAAGATACAAACATTGTCTATAGGTTTATACAATTACAAATTATTCACAAAGATGACTTACATGAAACCATAAATGGAAGAGATAAACTGTGCAGATTCATCCATGTGATAAGAAATAGCCAAAAGCACAAGAACCCAAAAGGAGAACAATCCCAGTGTTGTGATAAAATAAACAAGTGATGAACTTTCTTCTTTCTTTGGCTTTTTGTTTAACACAGAATGCTGTTAAGAGAAGGAAAACAAAAAAAAAACAAAAAAACAAAAATAAAAACAATCATTACAATGAATTTTTCATTACTCAATAACTAAAATTCTCAAGATAAAGGCTTGAATATAAAATCTGAGTTCAAAGTAACATCAAAGCATACTAATTCTTCCTTTATTATACAACAATTCTATTAAGATGTTTTCTCATCTTTACTAGCTTATAAAGCAAGGTCTTGGACATTTTGGTGTATTAAGTAACTTTGTAGAAATATTGAATAAAACACTTTATTTAATCCATAGAGGTACTATTTACCAACCCCTCCGCTCGGGCAGGATATGACACAAGGTCAATTTTTAAGCGGAGTTTAACAGGTTTGAATTCAGAGTTTTCCTTCTCCTAGACTAGTTGCCTCACCAAGGCTGAAGAACCTAGTCCGTCCTACTATTTACCCATAGCTGGAGGGAGAATAAGAGGTGGGACATTTTTATTCATGTGTCACATGTATTAACTTTCCTAGAGAATATCAGATTTTGAAATCCATTGTGCTGGCAAACATTCATACTCTACCTAATGTAGAGATTGAAATCTAATCACCTTGTCTCAGAAATCCAGACAGAAATTATATATTTAGTGCCCAGGGATCATGTCAAATATAATGGTATATACTCAAGTGTCATCTGATATTACTCAGGACTATTTGTTAACTTTCGCAGCTTGAAATTGCATGTGTACCACACACAAAGTTTGTACCTCATGTATGGTGTGACCTCCTAATACAGGGTGTCTCTTAATATGATAATGATTTATCACTGAGACAAGTGAAATGGCAGTCATTTGGAATGTCCTGTAAAAAATGCATCCTTTGAGCTAGAGACATCAAATCAATGTTTTTTTTAATTGTTATTATATCAGCTTCCAGGACATGCAATCATTTTTTGAGTTTCTTATCTCAGTAATGAATCATTATCCTATTAATAGGTTGCACCTATTTTGAAACAGTTTTGAATAATTTTGTCTCCAAATAAGTGATCGAGGATTAATAGTTGTTATAGTATACTATTTTCAAATCTGAAATAAAAAAGAACACAACATTATTATTAGTAGAGTTATTATCACTCACGTGGGTTCCATGTATATTGAGACACCCTGTATTAGGCTAAAATTTAGATCCTATAAATCTGCATTGTTAAATAATCATTGACATGAAATGAATAAACAGAGCAACACAAGATGACAGACAAGACAACCAAAGAACAAAGTGAAGAGATGGGCACTGGCCTATCATAGAGTAAGGGTTATATAACATATACCCTGAATGGATACATAACAATACCCCTAGAATTGGTGCTATGGTGATCACCTATGTTAAAAAAAAAAGATTGTTCAAATGCGAGGTCAGCCATGGCAAAAAAAATACAACAGCATGACAAGCAAGTATTTATGGTAGTAACAGAAGGCTCAATATGCTGACCATTCAGTCTTCCTTTACTGAGATCATGAGAGAGTTTTAAAGAAAGATGTCTGTATACTGAAGCAAAATATGTTTTGTCTCTATTCCATGTGATTTTTGTGAGCTCAGGTACAAGGTCTCTCTGGGTCAAGGGTTGAAAAGCAATCAGCATAGATTGAAAATAAAGAACTGGAAAATTGTTTTTTTTCTCGTTAATCATAGAGTCAGGGAGTTTAATCCTTACTGAGTGATCTATTAATCTGTCCTTATACAGAAGCTGGCTTTATCTACCATGATCAACGATTGATTGATCTTAATGGTATGTCACCCATCAAGGATTATTTCATGTCTAGAAATTAGGTATGGCTTTGTTTAATGGCATATCAACCTTTGTAGGTTATTTAATGCCAAAGCCATTCTTCTAGAAGAACAGTAGTGGTACTATTTAACCCATAGCTGGGAAGATCCTATTTACCCAACCCCTCCGCTCGGGCAGGATAATAATTGGATTCATACCTTTCCCAAGGGTATTAGTGCTATGTGAAATGCAATCAGTCTTGTCCAGGAATTGAACTCGTATCGCCGTATCCATATCCTGTGACGATAACCATTCCACCACGGGCACCTGGGAAGATGAGGGGGTTCATACCTTTCCCAAGGGTATTTGCTCAAAAGTGAACGTAATAGCGTGATTGGAGTATGAACTCACTTACTACAATTCCGCAGTCCATCACTTTAACCATTACACCACGAGGACACCCCCTAGAAATTAGGGAACTGCATGTTCATATTTACATTTTTTGTGTAGTTGTTTCTTAAAAAGTTTTTTTATGCACATGGTCCAAGTAAATATGAATAATTTTTAAACAGACTAATTTGACTCATCATATTTACCCAACCCAAACCCCTCCACTCGGGTAGGATATGACACAAGGTCAATTTTTTAAGCGGAGTTTAACAGGTTTGAATTCAGAGTTTTCTTTCTCCTAGACTAGTCTGCCCTACTATTTACCCATAGTTGGAGGGAGAATAATTGGATTCATACCTTTCCCAAGGGTATTAGTGCTATGTGAAATGCAATCAGTCCAGGATTTGAACTCGTGTTGCTGCGACGATAACCATTACACCACGGGCACTAATTTGTCTCATAGATGGGACCCTAACAAGTACTACCACTCCAAGTCAGAGTAGACCAGGAATTAACGGCAATGAAGGTGTATTTCACATTACCCAGATCTCCAGAACTGGAGCCTTACCATCAGATGCAGATTAGTATCATACACAGAACACCTCTTACTCCTCTGCAGGGGATCCAGCCAGCATAATCTAAGCCTTGCTGACTAGGTGTACAATGATCAAGTCAAATATGATAATTGCCTAAAATAAGCCAACAAAAAATACAAAGTACAGATACACACATAGAAATTCTTTTTATAGAATTCCAAGTTGTATTTTAGCATGTACTGGCAATATTATTATGTTTTACAGAGCATAAGTATTTATCAATGATAATAAGATAATATATACTTGAAACTGGATTCAAAACAAATCATTCATACTGACCTGATGGAAAAATAAAGCTGCAGGAACACAAAGCACCAAAGGATAAAAGGACTCATAAGTAGCAAAGGCAAGACACAATGTTGAAAGAATTGTTTGAGCTGACAAAATAAAAAAAAGAAAATACAAAATTAAAAGAAATTAAATCAGAAGATCTCTTTAAAAAGTGAGAAAAGAGAGTAATACATGAAGACAGAGAGAGGGATGAATCTAAAGATAAAGTGAAGGAAGTAGATGATGGATAGATGTAGAAAAGAACTGTGTCTCTCAGAGAGAGAGAGAGAGTAAGAAAATAGAGTAATGGAGAAGAGAGAGGAGTGAATGATAAAGAGAAGCAAGTAGATGGATAGATATAAAAAAAAATGAGTGTGTGTATGTGTGTGTGTGTAAGAGAGAGAGAGGAAGATGTAAGGAGTGAGAAAGAGAAATACAAATGGAGGAGAGAGAGAGAGAGGAATGAATTTAAAGAAAAAAGAAGGCAGAAGATAAAGAGGAAAAAGTAGATGGATTGATATAAAAAGGAACTATGTAAAATAAGTGATGTGGCCTATATTGAAATGTTTGTCAGCTATGTTATATATTAATATGAATCAAAGAAAAAATATTGATTTCAAGAGAAAACATTTAGGCCAAACTTTAGAATATTTTCATTCTTGATAGCAGCGTATATTACCTTTCATGGTGAAAAAGAATGCAAGAAGCACCAAAAGATTGTGGAAGATTCCAGTAGAACGGGCCAGGCAAACAGCAATACTGTAAGGATTCAACATGTGCCTGAAATCATAAAAATAAGCAAAATAGTCACAAATAAAAACAGAAAAATAAAATTTGCAATACTAATATAAAAATTAATAATAATGATAATAGAACAATAATACTTACTTCAATAATGAAATTTTTCTTCTTTCTTTTTTAATTAAAAGAAATATTGACATTGAAATTTGGATTAAAATTGATTTAATTGATTTAAAATCAAAACAAACAGAACCAGTGTCTTAACTGACACATTTCAACAATGAAAAAAAATTCTATGAAATAAAAAAGAAAGAAATAACATTCTAAACAAAAATTCATATGTAAGGGGACATATTTTTAAAATACAAGATGTTATTTTGAGTGAATTAAGGAAAAAATAAAAAGTAATGAAATTAAATGCAACATCGCAAAACCAAAGTTACATTGATGCTAAATGTGACATGGTATGCTACAGAGAGAGGGAAGGGGAGATCAATCCCCTTACCCTTCTGTATTTGAATCAACAGGCACTAAGACTGACTGTTAAAATGGTATATGAAAGAAGGTCAGCTACCCACACTCTGCGACCTGTAGTCTGTTGAACAAAGAAAGGAATCCAGGTCACTCAAGTAGCATGACCTGACGGGATAATGGAAGAAGGAAAAGTCGAATGAATGGCCCACAGACCCTTGGTGCCAAAATGCCATTATCTGTTAGATAAATTTGGAAAAGAATCTTCAGTTTGGGACAGAAGTCAGCATTAGAAAGATATGCTGAATTTAGCTGACTTCGGGGAAAGTCACCCGTAAAAAGAGTAGAACAGAGTTTTTGGATAGAAGTCAGCAAGAGAAACATGCTGATCTCTGCCGACTCCGGGAGGTCACTCACCTGTAAAAAGGAGAGAAAAGAATTTGAACATTGAAACTCGTCAAAGATAAGTTCATCTTAAACTGTTTTCCTTCTAAAATTCCTAAATATTGGAAAGTTATATGTATTCAAAAAAGAAAGAAAGAAACTGAAAAGATTCTGTTTCATCAATAGTTAAATTAGTGAATGAACTTTGTTACATGATTTAGTCCAGTGACTTAGACACTTTTCTCAAGTAAGAGAAAAAAGAGAAAGAAGAAGAAAGGACTGTTGAGAGACATTTCCGTTTGATGCTTTCCTGTTGACTTAACATTTTGTTATATTGTAAAAAGAAAAGAGGAAGGAAAAAGAACTGTTTCTGAAATCTCATCATTATTTGTCTGGTCATCGCCTATTAAAAGTTTGTTGTATTCTAAATGCACCCTTGCAGTGAAATCTTTTGGTTGTGTTATTTCCTCTATCGATTCGTCTTCTTTTGCATGTATCTGTTTCAGCGTCATATTGCTTTCATTAATTCTCGCTAAACGTCTTATTGCCACCCTAAAACATAACGAAGGGAATTTTGGAAATTTGGCTACAGTTAATATTCTCTAACCCAGAAGCTTGTTCTTCTGCTATCTAAGTGGGTAGGAAGACAAAGGACTTGGTGGTGTATGTGAAAGTGAACTGGCACCCCCTTACCAGCATCTGAGATCAGTCTAGCCCCAAATTAACCTCCACACTATTTGCTGGTTTACCATATGCCTGAAATAGGAGTTTTGACTAGGACTTATTTTGAGGAGTGTCAAGTGCCAGACTGCCCTCGACGTCACATGCACATAAAATGGACTCTCATCCTGGGATAATTATTTATGCAACGTCACACTAAACAAGTATAAATTGTAAATTATTATATCTGGATATGAAAAGCTGAGGATATTCACTTTAATCTCTTGTTTCTTTTTTTTTTTTAAAGTGTTTGGAAATTGAAATATACTTACGCAGCCACAACAAAAATTTCAAGCTTTCGTAAGCTCTCTTTCCGTAATCGGAGAGATGAGGCATCTGGGGAATAATTTGGAGCATCAGCTGCCTGCTTCAAGAGCTGTTAGGAAGGGAAAAAAAGTCTATATTAATCCTTTAAACCAGAACAGTTGGTATTTTTGCCCCTAAGAGTATATAAACTTGAACAGCCTAAATTTCAGACAGGAATTCTCCACTTCTACATTGCTATTGCTAATAAAATGCAGTAAATTTACATATAAGTCTATTATCTTTTTAATATATTTAAAATTTTCTATAGAATGTTGGAATCTGTTATTTAACAGCCTGTAAAGTGGTTAAATTACAACATTTTACATTTTCTGCTATTTTCTAAGCCAGGAGCTTGGGGTGAGAGATCTACAGAGATAGCAGGCTCAGTGTTCTAAGCACAAAATTTTGAAGTTTTTCTGAGGGAGAATGTAAATATTTTTCATTGTACAGCTTAAAAGAAAGAGCTTACAATTTTTTTTTGTTTCTTGTGACCATTTCTACAAAGTGGGGAGGAGATGAAGTTGGCAATCTACTGTTTTCCTCTCCATTTGCTTTGAGCAATTGAGTAGGTTTTTATGGGATGAAATAGCTAGCCACTCCTAGGTTTTCAATTTAGGATTTTTCCTTCTAGACTGGCTGCCTTCTCAAGGCGAAAGAGTCCAATCTGCTCTACTATCTATCCATAGGAGAAGAGAAGAGTTTCCAAGAGCATTAGCATGAAATTAAATCTAAAAAAGCCTCATCCAAGATTTCAACTCAGTTTATCGAATCCATTTCCAATGACAATTACCTTTATGCCATATGTAGTAGTTTAAAATTTATTGATATAATAAAGTGTGGCCTTTTCTGTTTGTTTCTATGTTCATTTATAACTTCTGCAAGGATAGAAACATAGTATTTGTGTACTCTGCTTAGGATCAGAGTGTAGTATCTGAATTCATAGAAATCTAAAATAACTAAATAAAAATAAAATTAAATTTCATACTCTTTGTATTTTCTCTCTTATTTTATCCTCTACATATACTCGAGGTGAGTCAAAAGTTTTGCAATATCTTATCTTATAGTTTTTTATCAAATAAGCATGAGATTTTTGTGGTTGCAGGTACTACACTCTGATTTCTGCAGTCAAAGATACTATGCTCTAATCCTAGGCGGAAGTGCCAATTCATTTTAAAATAACTTCCTTTTTGACAGGTGCTAGTTTCGAAAATGATTGACATCTATCCCCCCAAAAATGGCTAAAAAAATATCTCCTAGGTCTTATATGCAAAGTTTAGGTATTCTAATAGGCTATATTCACTATTATGTACTTATATACCATAGACTAACTGAATTTGTACAGAGCCTAATCCCATAACAGTGCACTTTTGCTGAGCCTAACTCCACAATACTGTTCTTTTACTGAGCCTAACTCTACAATATTGTAGTATTAAATGTAAAAGAATGGGTATTATTTACCATCAAATGCAGAAATTTTTCATGGAAAAGGTATAACTTGAGGTTAACTATATCAATAATAATAAAAAAAAGGATTAATAAACAAAAAGAAATGCATGCAACTGACCATATATTTGGAAAAAAGGTTGGCAATTTTCAAAAGCAAAATTCCTATCAACATATCCACAGCCTGAAAAATAAAAATGAAATTCCAAATTGGCAAAAATCATATACACAGTTCTCATATTTCTGATCTAAATCAGTTGTTAAAGCAACAAAGGTATAAACTACAAGTCTCACTCTCACTTTAATAGTACCTATCCTATACATAGTGCTAACAATATAAGAGTTTTTTCCTTTTACTACAGAGAATGATGAATGATTGCATGTCAACCTGTCCAGGGTTAATTTATGCAAAAAGGTTAGAGAATCCTATTCCTTGTACATTCATGTTCACATTTTTTTGTGTAGTTGTTTCTTAAGAGTTTGATTTTACACATGGCCCTTTCAAAAATGAATAATTTTCAAACAGATCTATTTGACCCATAGATGGGAACCTAACAGGTACTATAATTCTGGGCCAGAGCGGGCCTAGGAATAATGGCAATGAAGGTGTTCTCCAGATCTCTAAAACTGGAGCCTTGGTGTCATACCCAGGATACCGCCACTTTTTTTTTAGGAGAAGTCTTACTCCTCTGCAGAGAAGACCCTCACTAACAGAGTAGTACTGGAAATGAGTGACAAAATAGTGGTGTTGAGAATAGAATTACTGAACCTGGCTTAAATGGGTTACATTCTCTTTGCACTAATGTTCTTAGGAAAGGGATAAATCTACTTCCCACTACCAGCAATGGTTAAAATAGCTTTGTAAAAGACAATCTATTTTGGGTGTTCAATAATAAGTCAGGTTATTCCTTACTGTTAGTATCATGTGATCCTGTACAACCTAATGACTATTATTTGGATGAGTCAAAAGTTTTTGTTTGGTTTAGTTTGTCAGTTTAATGGCATATCAAACTTCATGGGTTATTTAATGACAAAACTATCCTTACAGAAGAACAGTAATGGTACTATTTAACTCCTAGTTGGAGAGATAAGAGGGTTCATATTTTTACCAAGAGTATTAGCCCAAAAGTGAACATAACAGCATGATTGGAGTCTGAATTTGTTTACGACAATTTCATAGTCCAGCATGTAAGCCCCCCCCCAGGGACTTCCCTCACCCGAAAGTCTTGCAATATTTTGGTAATATGAGCCATAACTTGGCCACTCTAGACACTTTCACTGAAGTTATGAAGGCAACAAATCACACAGTATCATGAGATGTCAAGCTTGACTGCTACTCATTTTCTTATTTTGCCCAACAAACATTTTTGGTTGCTTCTGCTTAGTTCAAACTAATTAAGCATAAGTTTCCAAATTAGACTACATTGCATGTTCATCTGTGCAGCTTTCAAATTCCATATAGAATGTAACAATGCACATAATCAGCACACCAACTACTACAATACTACCAACCACAGCAGGTATCTTTCACAATTTTAACTGCTTTGGTCATGTGATATACACACCACAAACTAGCATATACCAATTGTTGGTTATTTAATGCCAAAGCCATCCTTCCAGAAGAACAGTAGTAGTACTATTTAACCCATAACTGGATAAGCGGGTTCATACTTTTCCCAAGGGTATTTGTCCATAAGTGAATGTAATAGTGCAACTGGAGCTTGAACTTGCCCTCTACAATTCTGCAGTCCATCGCTTTAACCATTACACCATGAGGACACGCCTCACCCCCATTGCCTTGAGAGATGTCAGGAAGAAAAATTATCCTGCATGGTGCCCCAGTGACCTAATAGGTTATAAGAAACATTTCTTTATCAGGAATTGTATAAACTAGCAGTACCTACTCATATTATATACAGGTTGTAAGACAATCATTATTAAAAATAAAGGACACAGAATCACTTTTATTAAATTTTGTTCATATTTAGATAACTTTTTATTTTTTCTAATCCGTGATTTACAACAGGTTATGGCTTTGTTTACACAAAGTGTGGTGTACAGGAGATAGTTTTGGGGTTTGTTTGGAGATCTCAGATGGCCTGGAAAATCCCTAAAAATTGATATTCCAAATGAATTTTATTCATTTTCAAACAGAGAGGTATAGTATTGATCTAGATTTTAAAAAAATTAGGTTTTCATCCCTTTTTATGGCTAAGGAACTTGAAATTAAATGGATTCCCTTTTAGCTTGACACCTGGCCATGAAAAAGAGAGCTATATGAGTCTCATAAAATGATTACTAATAGAATGGGTAAGTGCTGTGAGACAGACACTCTTTCACAGTGAGGAAGACAATAAGACATAAAAGGCATAAGAGATAAGTCAACAGTTTACCAGGCATGACACAAAAATTCCTGAAAGTTTTGTTGAAATCAAGTAAAAATGGTGGAATCTGAGTTGTATGGACAGATGAATGGACATTTGGTTAATTATAATAAGAAATAGAACATTATGATTGGCTTAGAATGAAGTAAAAGTTACAATATATTTTTATTTAAAAAATATGAAGTTGCCATTGTATTTAAAATCATATTCAATAGCAAAATGCTATTTCTGCTACCAATCACTTGAAGTGTGAGAATCAATTAGTCCAGGCTAAAAGTGCAGTAAGAGTAACTTGAAGCAAAACTTTTTTAGACCTTATTTTTCTGGGAATAAGAAGATTTTCATAAACAGATCTAGGTTTGACCCATTCACCAAATATTTTCTCATTCCCCAATGATATCTGCATTGGAAAAATAAGGTCTAAAAAAGTTTGGCATTGGATTACACTTACGGTGATTTTAACCTGGATTCAAAGACATGAAATCTTTAAAATAAAATATCATTTAAAAATTATTAAAGGTAACCATTAAATTTAGTATTAAGTCATTTTATTTATAGAGTTCATATTAGAATAACAAATAAATAATTAAGAATAGCTATTTTCCTTGAGATAATTATAACAATCAATGTGAGTGCAAATGCAGACCTTACACTATTATCATTAAGTTGCAAATTGCTCGATCCTCTCAACACAATAGAGTTAAAATGCTCCAACAAAAATCTTGCTATCATGTGCCATTATTGATGTGTTACAAAAAATGAAAAATTATAAGACAGATGTACCAATAATCTATCTCAAAATTATTTTATATCTGATAATTATGAGAAGATGAAATCTCAAAAAATTGAAATTCTGCTTAAAACTATAAATGATAAAACAAACAAAAAAGATCATTGTATAAAAGAAAAACTCACCAGAAATATTAAGTAATCATATTTTCCGAATATTTTTAATACTAAATCCAACCATTTCAACATAAGAGGAGTCTGAAAGAAAAAAAAATTAAATATCAAACAAAGGTGTTTTATTCAAAATTAAATTAGAATTAATAAATTTGGCCAACACATATGAAAGTCGTCTGAAAAGTTTCCAGGCTAAGATACTCTCATGTAATGTGACCAAATGTAGTTTATTTTTCAACATAGTCCCCCTTGCAGCCCACAAACTTCTTCCATTGGTGTTGCAATGCTTGGATCCCATTGTTCAAAAAGTCATCGACAGCAGATATGATGTCATAAAACCCACCCTTGTATTTGAAAGAGCAATTGAAAAATAAACAGTCTTATAATAAAACTAAAAATCTTACCTTCTTCAATCAAGGAAAATATCTAATCTGATGGTACTTTCCACCAACTTTAAAAATATATGTCTGGAAACAATATATAACTCTTATGGCTGTGGTGAAAGAATAGTTTTTGCCATTACGCCAAATTGGGGATGCCATCACCCAGAAGATTTGGAAAGTATTTTAGCTGGTGGCACAAGAAGGAAATAATGAGATTTAGGTACAGTTTGGTTTTTATGATGAAATTGTATATAACAATTCTAAACCTGGGGTAATTTATCCCTATTCCAAAACAACTATCTTACAAAATTAACAGATTGACTTTTTTTTTATTATAACCTATGTGGCAGTATTGTCCACAGCCTGTACAGACTCACCAACTAGCCAATGTCTCTCCACACCACTTTGTGCTTGTTTTCAAAGGAGACCTATAATTTGCTGGGTTTTGATCAAAGCTGACATGGGTTGGGCCAGCTACACACAAAAAAAAAAAAAAAAAAATTCCAGAATGCACTTGTCATATCTTTATTTAATCTTCAAATTTATCCAAGTCGGAAGAGGCATGTGACACTTCGCAACATGGACTTGGGTGCTGATCCCTCACTATTGTGGTATAGACAGCAGACAAAGACTTGATTAATTTTCTATCACATTATGTCTAACACTGCTATGTTCTTCTAGAGAACAACTATGGTGGGAAGGAGAAGGTCCCTAACCTGGTCAAGCAGCACAACCACCACTGCCATGGGTTACAATTTGTCTGTTCAACTTCTGATTGAATATATGGGGCCCTGACTTCCAAAAACAAAAACCCTTTTTCCTGCACAAACAATCCGTGCTAAAGTACTTTAAAAAATGATATCATTGTCTACTTGCTGACCTCTAACCCTACAACCAGCAAAGACTTTTGTTTATAACCATATGGTGAGATGAGATGCTCAAGAAAAATTTCTCTCAGAACTTCCATAGATATCCTTGCCATAGTAACTGAAATGGCATGATTGCCATTCTTCAAAGATGTACCCTGTATCTGTTCACCACTACTAGCACTTGTGCGGTAGCAATTTTAAATCTGGATATTCATTCTGACAGACCCTATATAAGTTGCTCAACTGTGTGCATATCTTCATTTACATTAAAAAAATTTTTTAAATCTAAAAGGTTCAGTCTCAATACTTTTTGAACACAAGTTTAAATACTTGAGCCATCAGGTATCTCCAGAAGTAATCACAAGAAGATATCCCATGGCTGGTGAACAAGCCAGCTATGGGATATCACTGTAGAAAAAAAAATCATAAACACATTAGGTTTACAATGATGCAATTGAAATGGTATGCTTGCTGCTGCTCAAAGACTTGCTCACTACTATGAGTGCCTGTGAAGCAAGAATTTTAAATCTGGGAGATTCTTTTGTTAGACTCTGTATATCATTTTATATGTATATTATTGTATTAAATGTGTATATGTATTATTTTCTGTGTATTTGCATGGATTAATAATGATTTAGCATTTTGCAACTTAAAATGAAGACTGTTTTGTATCTCACCTCGTGGAATAGATCTCCTGAATATGGAGATACATGTTCTCTCGTCAGGTATATTCCTTCCATGACTGAAAATAGATAAAATCAAATTTAAATTTTCAATAACAATGAAAATAAATAAAAGAATTTGAATTGAAGAAAACATTTTTATTTGCATTCACTATTTACTTTTTCCTGGTTGGCATTTATATAAAGAAAAAAAAGAAAAAAAAAAGAAAATTGCTTAACCACAAATAAGTCCACATTCATAGAATGGTGTAGAATGACAATAAGTTTGTAATTTTTAGTTACTATTAATAAGATTTGGGAATTATACTATGAACAATAAAAAGTTGGTGCCATAACCATACGGACATTAGATAATAAATAAATGAACATAATACCATTTGAAATGTCCTGTGCATATTGCTTGCTAGTGACAAGCCTCTGAAATTAGTACACCAGTTCATGTACCTTGGTAGTAATATCTCATTTCTTGAAAGTGATGTCAACATACACATAGGAAAGGCATAAACTGCTACTGACAGGTTGGTTAACAAATCTGATCTCGCTGATAAAATAAAAGAGGAATTCTTCCAAGCTGTAGCCATGTCAGTATTATTATATGATTGCACCACTTAAACACTAACAAAACACTTGGATAAAAAGCAAGATGGGAACTACACAAGAACGCTGCATGTTATTTGGAACAAATTCTGAAAGCAGCACCCTACAAAACAGCATCTGAAAGACTACTTACCTCCCATTTTGCAAACCATCAGAGACTAGCAATACAAGTTCAGCACTTCTGTAGAAATAAAGACAAATTCATAAGCAACATTCTCCTATGAACTCCTACACCTGGACACACCAGTGTTAGCCAACATTCATTAGCTCAGTGCAGACACTGGATATCGTCTAGAAGACTTGCCAAAAGTGATGACTGATAGGGACAGATGGCGAGAGAGAGTCAAAAGAATTCATACAGTCAGTACACTATAATGATGATGTTTGCTATCAATGCTTTGGCTAATCTGGCTTTTAAATAGGCTGCTGTCAATACATGGTGGAGCATAATTTACTAATAGATTAAATGTTTTTCTAGTCATAACTATAAAACCAAAATATTTCAAGTAGAATATAATTAAACAAGCAGTATTTGTGGTTGGTTGGTTTTACAGCATGTTAACCTTTGTTGGGTTATTTTAAGTCAAAGTCAGTCTTTCAAGTATTCCTATCTTTTTGACCCAAAGATGAGACAGGTACTACTACTGCAGGCCAGAGAGGGCATGGAAATAATGATGATAAAGTAGTGACTCCACATACCTCTCTCTGTACATAAAGAATATAGAAAGGGATGCCTCTCTTTGGATATTGAGAATATAGAAAAATACCTTTCTCTGAATACTGAGAATATAGAGGGGTGTCTTTCTCTGGACACAGAGAATCTAAAGAGAGATGTCTTTCTCTTGATATTGACTATCAAGATGTTTTTCTCTGGATAGAGAGAATATGGATGAATACTTTTATTTGTATATAAAAAATATAGAAAAGTATGCCTTTTAGTTAAAGATGGCAGAATACAGTCTCTAAATACCAATATTTATCAATGTCTGCAATATTTTCTATTACTTGAATTTAAAAAAAATATTATATTTCTAATTTTAAAGTGAAAGTTGTGCAATCCAACATTCAAGAAAGATCATTAAAAGAGGAATTAGGTTTTTTAAAAAAAGTGATTATTGTGAAGTTTTAAATGAGTAAAATATCCTTTTTGGTAGTTAATCTATTCAATTATATATATATATGTGTGTGTGTGTGTGTACATGAAAATGTACAGAGATGAAAAAGCACAAGGTCTTCAGAGGATGATTTTATTTATTGAATTATTTACCAATGTTAAATATTTCAGTTTTTAGACCCTCATAAGGGTGTGTAAGTTATTAAATGAAATGAAAAAAATAAGAAAGTTTTAAAATATTCTATTTTCTATTGATAGTGTTTTATTCCAAATTTGTATATATATATATATATATATATATATATATATATATATATATATATATATATGCACACACACACACACACACACACGCACAAACAGATTTCATTGATAGACAAGAAGTGTCTTATTAATTTTTTTTTTATTTAACTTCTTTTTTCTTATAAGGCAATGTATATAAGGATTAACAGTAGTCTATATATAAATAAATAAATATTCTGTAATATTGGCCTAATGAGTAGGGTGTTCACCAATGGTCCAGGAGACTGGGGTTCAATCCCAGGTCGACTCATACCAAAGACTCAAAAAATGGTACTTGATGCCGCCTTGCTTAACACTCAGCATTATAAGGTAAGGATCAAGGGTAAAGTGAAGCAATCTAGGGAATGGAGTAGCACCCTCCCCTACACCTTGCTATTGAAAAGGGAGCCTTCGAGTCACCATCGACTAAGGTCGCCAACTTACTTTTTAATATTATTTGAATAGTCAAATGGTGAACTTTAAACAGGTTCAGCTAGTAAAATATCATTATTTCTGTCCCATGATAGTAGTTACATTTGGATATGGACTCCATATATTAAGTTTAATAACTTATAAGAAACAGAAATAGTATTAAGTATATAAGGATGAGAGAATGAACTACTATTGAGTCAACAGGGATTTTTAGTAAGTCTATAATACTAATTTTGAAAAGATTCAAATTGCTTTTGAGATAAAGCAGATCAATTGTTTATAATGTTGTCATTACAGTAAGATGTAATTAAAAATGCATGGTGTATAAATACTTATGTTGGTTCATTACACAAATCAATACAATCAATCTTTAGATGACATTGAGAAGCAAATACAGCAAAAAGACTTCTTCCTTTGTCTAAATTTAGAGATATAACTAATTAGCAAAGTGAATGTTGTATGGATTAAAACAGCTGATAAGATTATCATTAACTTTGGAACCAAATTTCTTTTTAAAATAACAATGATAGAGTAGAAAAAATACTTAAGTAAAGGAGAAATAGAGGGATGCCTAAAGAAAGGAATGCTTTTCTCTGGACATAAGAAATATAGGATATATTTATATTAAAACAAATAGTTATGGATAAATTTAAATGCATCAAAAAGATAGTGTTTACTATGCAAAATAGTCAAAGATATAAGAAAGAGAGTATTCAAATTTTATCAATACTGAAACAAAAAGTTCATGATGTAGAATTCAAAAATTTACAATATACTTGTCTTCAGAATTCTACTGGAATCAAAAATGCAACCCCTCCTCCATAAAAAACAAACAAACAGGTTTTGTAAAGTATTCCCTTTTGCAAAACTAAGAGGGTCAGCTGAAAAGTTCAAAGGCTAACCAAGATACTCTCATGGAATGTGACCAAATGAGGTTTATTCTTCGACATAGTTCCTCTTATGGTCTACACACTTCTTCCATCAATACTGCAGTTCTTAGATCACATTGATCAAAAGATTCATCAACAGCAAATATGACATCATCATATGAACTTTTCAGCCCAACTTTGTACCAATAATCATTTCTCTAAAATGATTTTATAACATTATAGACAATGAAATCATAGTATGCAAGCTCAAACTCCAGTTGTACTACTGCATTTACTTTTAGATAAATATACTTGTAAAAGGTATGAACTCTCTAATCCTCCAAGCTACCACTACTGTTCTTCTCCAAAAATGGCTTTAGTATTTTAAATAACCCAAGAAGGTTGATATGCCATTTAAAACAAAGAAACTGAAAGTGACATGTAAAAATAGTCAGAGAATGGTATTCTAATAAAATAGCTTTGCAAATTCAGATTTCTTTTTTAATACAACATTTAAAAAGTGTTTGAATTATAATGGCCAATTTTATCATTTTAGTGTATGGTCCTTTGATAAGGAAGAACAGAGCTTTCATTCAACAACACAGGAGTTCAAATTATATCAATGTTCAAAAAGGCTGTTGGACAATTGAACTTCTTATTTTTGTTTCAGGCCTTACATTTTCAAGTCTTCTGTAAACAAAAGAGACTCTTGCTCTGTTTTTTTTCTTTCATAGTGCAAAACAAAAATGACATCAGATTTTTTTTTTGTAAACTTAGATCTTTTCACAGAACTACTTGATTTTGATGTACTGGTCAAAACATTATTTGAACAACAAAAACAAAATTGATTGATTTTAATGGCATATCAACCTATTTAGGGTTATTTTAAGCTTAAAGGTTAGGGAATCATGTTCATTGCACAATCATATTGAGATATTTTGTGTAGGTGTTTCTTAAATTTTTTTAATATAGTCCTATTGAATACAAATAATTCTTAAACAGATCTATTTAAACCATAGATGGGACCCTAACAGATACTACCACTGGGTCAGAGTGGACCTGGGATTAATGGCAATGAAGGAGTAACCACACTCCCCAGAGCTCCAGAACTGGAGCCTCACTATCAGATTCAGATTCAGTTTAATGACCTACCCAGGAGACACCTTTTTTTTGGTGGTGGTGGTGGGTTCTTACAGGGGATATAGTCCGTGTATTCTAAGCCCCTCTGACACACAAAAACAAAGAGCTTGTCTGAATAATTCTTTGACCCTTCTCAGAACCAGACACTGACATTCATTTTGTTTTTTATATGATAAAATAGCCAAGAAATAAATAATAGATAGTGGAAAATACTATATATTCAAAGTTCCTGTTATTAAAAGAAAAAATGAAACAACCAAATGGAACTTATCAACAAATTTAAATGTTTGGTTTAAGTCATTAGAGAGGCTTGAAACTGAAGTTTAACCCAATGCTCAATACATTTTTGTTAGGGTCCTTGTGGGGTGTCACATGACAGTTCAGAAATCCATTCCTGACCTCTATTTGCCTCTGTTCTTTGAGCAGTAGAGATGTTGTCATTAGGTGATATTTCCGACAACCATTAAGTAAGCCTTTTTCCTTTTTTGTAGCCCTTCCACACTACTTTTTCAGTGAAAAATATGTGTATATCTTTATCTGTTGGGACACATTCACATATTTTTCTATTAATACCACAAGTATATATATTGTATATATTAAATGCTAAATATTTTGGCATGTGTAATTGATTTTTTTTGTCTTTCCTTTGATTTTGTTCAGTGTTAGTATATCCTGAATATACTAATACTAATATTGGTCCTCAATTAAATGTCTTTTCTATCTCCAAGCCACCAACAGATAGATCATCAAATTAATATTAATATTATCAACTGGCACATTTCAAGTTTTAGACCATTAATGATATTTATCTTTCTCTGTTAATTTGACATCCATTTTGTTCTTTATATATAGAGAAGACTATTTATTAACTTTAGTGTTTATTGCTTGTATGACTTCATTTTTATTTTAGATTTAAAACATTTATTGTCATTGATGGCTAAAAGAACTGTAACAATTTTCTCGAAAATTCATTCATACTTCAAATAAGGTTTGATTTGGTTGGGTTTCTTTGTTTAATGGCATATCAACCTTCATTGGTGATTCAATGCCTAAGCCATCCTTGTAGGACAGCAGTGATACTATTTAACCCATAGATGGAGAGGATAAGAGGGTTCATACCTTTCCCAAGAGTATTAGACTGAAAGTGAATGTAATAGCATGACTGAAATTCAAATTCACTTACTACAATGTTGCAGTTCAGCACATGAGCCACTATGCCAAAGGGACCCTCCAAACCAATATCTCAAATAAAGTAATATTTTTCCCCAAGGTGGTTATTGTCACAGCATGTGCTACTGTGTTGAACCTATTACTCTGTATGACTTTAAAAATTTCTCCTAGGACATATTTTTATAGAAAAGTAAATATTCTTACCATCCAAATATTTTATAGACATTTTATAAAACTAAATGAAGAGGGGTTGAGTGACTTTAAAAATCATTCATACATTTTTTTCTTACAAAATTCCTATTTCATAAATAAATCTATTTATTCAACAGATTTATATACAAATCCTCACTCCTGACAAGCTATGGGTAAAATAGTTGAGAAGACTGGAATTTCTAGTGTTAGTAGGGCAACCAGTAAAGAAGAAGAAAAAATTCAGAACTCTAAGCGTTTTGCTCAAGAGATCTGTGGCACATTGTTGCACAATTCTTGTGGCTGGCCCCACACAAGCTTTCATCTTTATATACAGATCATGTGCGTAGGTAGTCCAATGGTTTGCATCTTTAACTGAACACTTGAGAATTTATAAATTTGTGCTTGACATGAGAGTCAAGTTGAAACATACACAAATTGTAAGTTGGAGAATTTATAAATTTGTGCTTGACATGAGAGTCAAGTTGAAACATACACAAATTGTAAGTTGGGGGAATGTTGCTCACCTTTCTGCCCCTGTTCTTTTTACTTTCTCTTTATCATGCCTCCTGTAAGAGGAGTATGCAATGCTATTTAAGAACAAGTACCAAAATATCTAATACTAGGGAAAAGAAAAATGGGCTTCCCATTAAGATCAATAATTTTATTTTTTAAATGAGCTTAATGTGATGAATTTACTATTTTGTGGTCACCAAGTAAACACACCTATTAGGTTCTTTTTTGTTTTGTGTTTTATACAATTTGATAGTAGAGCAAAATATTGAAACATTAGAATTAAAAAAAAAACTTATAAAGGCCAGTGCTTAATAAATAAAATCTGCAAAATTCCCATAGGTAAATGTAATAAAGTCCCATTAGGGTTAATTAATAAACCGGCTCATTGGCCTTGTGGGTAGAGTGTTCGCCAATGGTCCGGGAGACCTGGGTTCAATCCCAAGTCGAGTCATACTAAAGGCTTTAAAAATGGTACTTGATATCTCCTTGCTTAACACTCAGCATTATAAGGTATGTATCAAGGGTAAAGTGGAGCAATCCAGGGTAAGGAGTAGCGTCCTCTCCTACACCTCAGTGTAGTAGCTATTGAAAAGGGAGCCTTCTTCAACTACGGTTGCCAACTTTACAACTTTTAGGGTTAATTTGGCTTTACCGCCCCAACCCCATTTTTGAGAAGTGGGGGGTATTCATACTCCACGAAAGAACAATTAGGTGATACAAGGCAATTTCTTCTACTGGAAATGATAAAAATCAAAGAGTATTTACGTCATATAACCGACTTACATTATCCTAAATAAATCCTAAAGTAAAAATTCCTAATTTACTTGTACATATATAAGTTAAAATAGGATTGTAGCTCGGAAATATAGGGACTATCAGTGTTTGTGTTTATTTTTATTTTCAATTTAAAACATTATCATCGACAATGATGGCTAAAAAAAATCTCAAGAATAATTTTCTTGTTTCTTTTTTGGCATAAGAAAGGAATGTAAGTAAAAGAAGAAAAAAGTCTTATATAAAATAATCGAAATGTATTTCCACTTTAATCTTTTTATATTTGTGTTTTGTTTTGACCACATGATGAAAATAAAAATATGTAAAAAAAAAAAAAAAAAAAAAAGAAACAAGCAATAAAGCCCAAAAGGAAGAGACAGTACAATTGTTTCTTTCTTAAGGTTTTTCATTTTGTATAAATAACTTCGACTTCAGTTGAGGGTTTGAAAAGGTCAGTTTAAAAGTTAAAAATGATTTAAAAAAGAAAAAAAGTATAAGATGGTGAACAAACTAAAATTGCAATAAAGAACTCTATGAAATTGAAATAAAATTATCATTTAAACAAAATAAGTATAAAGTGCGAGGAAAGATATAAAATAAAAGCATATCTCTGATTAAAAATAGCTGAAATATTTCGAAAAGTACGTGCACATAATGAAAACAGATCTAACTTTGTTGGTGTTTCTTGCCGGTCTACCTCATCTAATAGTGATAACTAACTGTCAAATTTACATTGATTCTCTTTCATTAAACATTTATTAAACACTCACCTCGTTTCCATGATGTGAGAGGAGTGGATATCTCCACCCTTGAGGCTAACCAACCCGGAAAGCTGGTCTTAAACAGCCAAAAACGGAGCCCAAGTCCGATCACAAAACAAATATGAACGATGATTGCCATGGCACTGCGGAAAGAGCGTCGGTTTCAAGGGCGGTGAAAGACAGCTTAGTTCCCTTTTTAAAAAATGACAATATTTTCCAGCTTTATTTTCCTTGATTTTTTCATCTACTTCTCTGAGTAATGCATAGTTTAAAATATTTTAATGAACTAAACATAAAGTACACGAAAATTAAATCATTTTTTATTAAGCTTGGTTGATAATCAGTTTGCACTTGCATTACTCACAAAAAAATCTTCACGATGCTAACGTAAAAGCAAAAAACCAAAATCCAAAAACAAACATCAACATAATGTCAATAAACGTCTTGTTCTAGTTTTTCTTCAGCAAAGTAAGCCAATCTCTTGCAGAGAAATATCGGACTTATTGATTTCATTTTTATTATTCCAACCAAATCCAAAATAAATTAGAATTACAAATCAGAATGACTCAATCATTTTAATAACTTCTTGAAAAAATAACCAATTGATTTGAATTTTTTAAAACTGTTGATCGGTTATATGTTTTGCATGAAATACAGTTACTTTAAGTAACCGAATAATATTTAAAATTCTGTTAACGTTAATTTTTCATTAAATTCTTCGACCGGCTAAAAGAAGAGATACAATTTTAAGAACAAGACTGACTTTTCAGGCGATATTCCTGTTTTACACCGGTTGATTACTAAGCCACCTAGAAATTGATTTAGAAGTCAGGAGGAAGAAACTCTCACATATCCTGTTCAATTGTATTATTAGTAAAATAGGAAGGTGCATCAAATCATTGTCGATAACCTAATCGTAATTAAAGATATAAAATACGAATTTCGAGTCAATCTGTCCTGGAAATATGAAGCTGTAGAAAGAATATATATATATATATATATATATATATATATATATATATATATATATATATATATATATATATATATTCGACTGAAAAACGTATAGTTTTAAAACTGGTTTTGAACCTTTATCTGGGTAACATCAAGTGACCTTGCTAATTATACATAAATAGATGGATAAATTAAAATGAAAGTATTTTATTGAAACAACTTTCTACAGCTTCATTTTTCCTGGACGGATTGACTTGAAATTAGTATTTTATATATATATATATACATATATATATATATATATATATATATATATATATATATATATATATATATATTGTATATATGTATATGTATGTGTGTGTGTGTGTGTGTGTGTGTGTGTGTGTGTGTGTGTGTGTGTGTGTGTGTGTTTAAAGATACAAATGCATATACATTTCAACACTGTAAATAAACAAAAACTGTTTTTATAAATAAATAAATAGATAAGACAGCACAAAATAAACAAATAAAATTTGATGTAAAAAATAAAAATAGAAATATTTTTCATTTAATGAAGGTAAAGAAACCAGATTTCAAAAATAATTTTGTGAGCCACTCAAAAAATCTACATGTGGGGATAAAACTTTGACTGACTCGGGAAGAGAAGACTAGTTGGTGTATGTATGTGAGGGGAGTACTGTTTCATGCTGGGTGTGTTTGACAGTGGTAAGGAGGTAGTTCCTCCAAAAAATGAATTAACAAAATCAAAGAAATAGTCAAATCTGTCACTAACTAGCAATCACATAGGAAACAATTCAAAGGAATCTGAGATACATCTAAGGCAGATTTTTTAATTTCACCCAATAATCATCAATCCAAATTTTGAATGATGTGAATGGCAGTCTCATCATTGGTAAAGGCAAGAAAGAACAGCCCTTTTTGAAATGCTACTCATGTAAAAAAGAGAAAAATAGAAAAATTAATAAAAAAAGAGCAAACTAATTGCTTGGTTCTTTTGTAAGCAATTGATTAGGTCTTTTGGTATATATAGGTAGAAGTGTTGTGGGAATTAGATTTATTTTCCACTGGCGGACGAATTCCCACACAGAAGTAAATTGGTTGAATTGAACCAATCAAATCAGCTGGTGGAAGAATACCAAAAGCTGGGCCTTCCGTGAGGGAAAGAAAAAAAGCAAATTCGGTCTCTTTTACCAGGAACCACTGTGGAGTTAACATGACAAAAAGTATTACTCGCCTACTTGGCTAATGGATCAATAAACATGTACACACACACACACACACACACACACACACACACACACACACACACACACACACACACACACTTTCTTTACCAAAGAGGCAGTACAAACTTTTGTACTCACTAAAGGGACACCTCATGGAATACCAACAAAGGTTCGCAGAAACTCGTCCAAACATTATTACGTTTTGTAAAAGGATTAAGTTGTCGTTGTCAACTTTGCAATGGAAATTGAGAACACGCTCAACGATCTTAATCTCTCTTTACAGAAGCCTTTATATGTTTAGTCTCCATTCGTGTTCTTCTCTTGGGAGGAGACTCAGGCATCAGACAATAAACTTGATCCTTGTTCTTTTAGAAGAGGGGCATGCGTTGCCTGTTGGGACAACCCCTTGAAGCCAAGCTATTCAATTTGAAGCTTCAGACTGGTTGGGTAGCCAGGTTTAAACTGAATAATTGACAAGAACCAGGAAAAAATTGGAGGTTTCTGGATTTCTTTCTTTAACTCATTAAACTCATTAAAAAACAAAAAAACAACAATTTTTTTCAGTTAAGCAGTATTACCTATTTTTTTTCTATATACTGCTGTTTGGATTATCTGCAGATCTCTTTAAATATTATTAGTATTAGATAGGAATACTTGAAACTATATAACTGTGAGAAAATTATTTGCATGAAGAATAGTCATTTGAATCTATGATTATTTACAAAGAATTATTATTAGTTGGTGAACGTACTTTCACTTTGGTGTTTCTACATTCACCAGATGGAGACACAGAATACTTCGACATTGTAGCAGGAGTACTACAAGGGGACACGCTAGCCCCATACCTCTTTATCATCTGTCTAGACTACATGCTTAGAACATCGATTGATAAAATCAAAGAAAACGGCTTCGAGCTGACAAAGAAAAGAAGCAGAAGGTACCCCACAAAAACAATTACCGACGCCGACTACGCCGATGATATAGCGATTTTGTTAAATACACCCAACCAAGCCAAAACACTACTGCATACTTTGGAACAAGCTGCCACAGGCATCGGCCTCCATGTCAATGCACACAAAACTGAATACATGTGCTTTAATCAAATGGCCGACATTTCCACACTAGACGGAACCTCTCTGAAACTGGTAGACAAGTTCACCTACCGAGGAAGCAGTGTCTCATCAATAGAAAAAGACTTTGACACTTGGCTAACAAAGGCATGGACAGCTATCGATAAGCTATCGATCATATGGAAGTCAGACCTAACTGATAAAATGAAATGCAGTTTCTTCCAGGCAGCGGTTGTGTCAATACTGCTATATGGATGCACTACTTGGACGCTAACAAAACGGCTGGAGAAAAAGCTAGATGGTAATTACACAAGAATGCTGTGAGCAATATTGAACAAGTCCTGGAGGCAACACCCCACAAAACACCAACTATACGGCCACCTACCTCCCATCACAAAAACTATCCAAGTTAGACGAACCAGACACGCAGGACACTGCTGGAGAAGCAGGGATGAGCTCATAACTAATGTATTCCAATGGACCCCCACATATGGCCGAGCAAAAGCAGGACGACCAGCTTGAACCTACATCCAGTAGCTATGTGAGGATATGGGATGTAGCCCTGAAGACCTGCCAGAGGTGATGAACGATAGGGAGAAGTGGTGAGAGAGGGTCAAGGATATCCGTGCTGGTGGCACGACATGATGATGATGATGATAATTATTTGTTACTTGAAACAATATAATTGCTTGAAATACTTAAAACCATATAATTGTGTGCAAATTATTAGTATTAGATTTGAATACTTGAAACCACATAACTGTGTACAGATTATTGATATTAGATAGTAATGCTTGAAACTATATAACTGTGTACAAACAAATGATTATTATTATTAGATAGGAATAATTACTTGAAACCATATAATTGTGTATAAATTATTTGTATTAAGAGCAGTCACTTGAAGCTATAATTTTTTTACAAATGATTATAACCATTAGTTTCTAGAAACCATATAATTGCAAAAGAAAACATTAACTTTGGCATTAAATGACCTAACAAGTGTTAAGACATGCCATAAAACCAACCAAAAAGCCAACCAACTCTAATTAGAATGATTGAAATAGACAAGGTTTAAAGTGAGAATTAAACTGTTTTCAGTTTTTAACTATATCCACTCAGTGGACTTATGAGTAAGTCATACTCAAAGCACTTGTTACAATCAGATTGTTGAAGTTAATCAGCAATGAGTGTGTTTAGTATTAAGATAGGTGATTACTTAGCAATGATAAGTACTGTAAGCAACCTAAAGCCAAAGAGACATTAAGCAAAGTTTAATAAGTAATAACCCAGTTGTTCTTAATATGTGGTATTTTTAATGAGGGTTTTCATGCACAAAGCAAAAATAGCCCTGGTCCCTGTGATCACTGAACTGGTATGCTTAGAGGTAAGGAAGATATCTAGTTAAGCTCCAACTCACAAAGGACTGATATCAGAATTAGTATATCTGTGATATATTATCACTGAACACAACAGAATAAAAGATAACTGCATTTGTAAATACATAATAAACATAATATACATACCAATGGAATTAAGAAGAAAGAATACACAAACATATCCCAACAGCTAGAAATATACACAAATTATTTCATGAGCCAGTAGAATGTAGAAGGGGTATAAAAATGGAAAAAAAGCCAACTTGATGAGGAAAAGTAAAACAGCCATTTTTGCTTTACTGTTCTTTGACAGAGTTCAAGAGATGTCTCTCCTGTTAAAAGAAAAGAAGCAAAAGAGGTCAAGAATGGGTTTCTGGGTGTCATGTGACACCCTACAAGGCACACAATTTTCTAAGGAAGATAATTATTGTCTCCCTACAATTCTCATGCAGACATCAGACAATTCAGATCTTGAGTTTGTGCAATGTGGAAGTGCCACTGCAGGATTGAATTCCTGTGGACCAATCTTGCCATGTATTTTCTTTGTTGGATCCTGTATAAAGACACTATTCTCCTTGAAAATGAGAACACACCTGAGGAAGAAGAACAGATACAACATTCTAACCCCAGCTGGAAGGCTAAGTAGAGGAGGTCTAATCCAAACTTTAAGCAGCTTTCTCTGGGTACATCGTCAGTTAAAATGGACAACTGTCTAGACTTTTGTCTAGATGAGTTAGAGTCAATTTTCAGTACTTTTTGATAGAAAAAATACAGCACCCGCCATGCTCACTAGACTTAGCTGTATATGATTTATTCTTGTTTCCTAAACTGAAAATTCATCTCAAGAGTAAGATTTGAGGACATGGGAGATATTAAAAAAGGCAACCACACAGCTTCACACCATATAAAAAGAAAAGTTTCAGAGGGAATTTGACCAATGGACAACTTACTGGAATAAGGGTGTAGAATGCCAAGGGGACTATATGCCATAGTATGACTAGAGTTACCTCCCTGTAGATAGAAGTTTTATAATAAAAGTGATAGGGGGCCAACTAAGATGGCTACCCCTGTATGATTAAATATGTGTCTTTGACCAATGGACAACTTACTAGAATAAGGATGTTGAATGCCAAGAGGTCCATTTTGAGATAATTTAGTAATTCAGTCATTGTTAATTTCTATCTCTGTAAATACAACTGCAGTCTCAATACTTTTTGAATGCACCTCATACCCAGTTTGTCATATTCTGCATGTATTTACCCCTCCACCATGAGTAGGGTGTGACACAAAGTCAATTTTTAAGCAGAGTATAGTTGATTTGAATTCAAAGTCTTTGATCTCCTACACTGGTTGCTTTAACAATGCTAAAGGTCCAAGTCTATCCTACTGTGGCAGAAAGAAGAATTTCAAATTATTATTTAGTGCGGGAATTGTTTTGGCTGTTGGAGTTTCGAATTTATATATTTCGTCCAATGAGAATGACTGATGCCATTCTACCCGATTCACCTCCCCAGGCAACATAAAAGGCTGTGTATTGCTCCCTCGATCTCTGCTGTTGCTCACTTGCTAGCAGCAAGACAGACCAGCCTTAACAAGGAGAGCACATTCTCTCTCTCTCTTATCCGAGCTGATTCCAGCGGCAGACTGATGGACATTTCAACATGAGAGAGTGCATTCTCTCTCTCTCTTACCCAGGCCGATTCCAGCTGCTGACAGATGGACATCTCAACACGAGAGAGCACATTCAACATTTGACCACTGTTTCTTTAGGAGACCATTCTTTCACCTTTTACTCCTTTCTCCTAAAATCAACTGGACCACTGGCTGAATGCTAAATTCCTGCTCAACTATTAACAACTGTTTTCTTCTTCCAGTGACTTACACCACAAGGGTTCCTTTCGTCTCAAGCTGTTATTAGAACTTCCCTTTTGAAAACTATCAATATCTTCATCAACTCATTTGTTCTTCCTTTTAATATGACAAGAGGCAACAGAACTCAACAACCTCAACTGTCATTTTTATATAAATGGTAATATTATCTGCCCTCATGTTATGTTGTGCATTCAATAAGTTTCCAGACTTTTTTTTGTACAGGCATTTAAAATTGTCGTAGACTCTTGAAAATTCACTATGTTATTGCTATACATCTTATTTTTATTATTTCAGCTTCAAATGAACAGCTACAGCAACAATTGGAATACACCCTACTAAAGCCTGATTGTTACAGCTGGTGAATTTCAAAAATGCAATCTGGACATGAGGACACTTTAGAAGAACGATATGCAATAAAATTCTGTATTAAACTTGGAAAAAAATGCCTCAGAAACGTATGGAATGCTTCAGACTGCTTTTGGTGCATCTTGCATGAATCGAGCATCAGTTTTTGAGTCGCATAAGAGATTTAAGGAAGGCAGGAATTCTGTGAGAGATGATGAGAGATGTGGGAGGAGTAAGGAAGTCAATACACCAGAGTTGATTGGCCAAAGGGTTAGGGTTAGGGTTACTATGTTGAGGTTTTAAGGGAGTTCAGGAAGAGATTCCATCGGAAGAGGCCAGCACTCTTCAAATCGAGTCAGTGGCATTTCTACTAGGACAGCGCACCAATCCACAACTCCATCCTTGTCACAGACTATTTGACCAAGATGGGCATCAAGACAGTTCCTCAGCCTCCCTATAGTCCAGACCTTGCTCCCAGTGACTTTTGTTTATTCCCTAAGCTCAGAGGCTGTCATTATGAGACAATTGAGGAGATGAAAGAGGCTGTGAAGAAGGTCATTGACACGCTCACACAAGAGGACTTCCATGGGGCCTTCCAGAAGATGTTGGAAAGGTACAACAAGTGCATTGCAGCCGGAGGAAATTACTTCGAAGGGGACTAGAGTTTCATGTGCATACTATCAATAAAAGTGCCCATATGAAAAAAGTCTGGAAACTTATTTAATGATCCTCATATATATATGTATTTTTTTTTCCTTCTTCACTTCCATAATCATGGTACAGTTTACATTTCCAAAAAGTGTTCAACTAATTGAATAGGAGCTATTAATATAATAATAAAAATATATTCCAAATGAAAAATTTTCCAAGAAAAAGAGATCGATGCCATGATATTTTTTTGTTTTATATAACTGCTCTTCTCTAATAACGTCAAGCATGTTTTCTTGCAAACTTTTCCCATTTGCATTTATCTTTTTATTATAAATAAGTAAGTAAAGTAAGATGGCTTACCGTAGCCGAGGGCAACCAAAAGGCTCCCTTTTCAATAGCTACTACACCAAAGTGTAGAGGAGGTTGATACTTCTTTCCCTGGATTGCTCCACTTACCCTTGAGCCATATCTTATAATGCTGAGTGTTAAGCAAGGAGGCATCAAGTACCATTTTTTGAGTTTTTGGAATGACCTGGGATTGAACTCTTGGTCTCCCAAACCATTAGCACTCTACCCCACTATACCAATGGGCTGGTCAATATATATATGTGTGTATGTGTGTGTGTGTGTATGTGGTCTATATATAAATGAAAGCACGTGTGATACCCTGTCCTCATCAGCTGGCGACCAGGGGTGATACCACAGTGGCTAAGGCAATATGTATATGTGTGTATATATATATACACACATGTATATACACACATGCACACATACACACACACACACACACTTATATATATATATATATATACACACACTAGCCCAGTAGGCCACGGCAATGGAATACACTAACTGCATCTCTGCAAAGTTGGCGACCTTAGTTGAAGGTGACCTGACATCTTCCTTTTCAATAGCTACTACATTGAGGTGTAGGAGAGGGCGCTACTCCATTCCTTGGATTGCTCCACTTTACCCTTGATCCTTACCTTATAATGCTGAGTGTTAAGCAAGTTGGCATCAATTACCATTTTTTTAGTCTTTGGTATGACTTGACCAGGGATTGAACCCCGATCTCCCAGACCATTGGCGAACACTCTACTCATTAGGCCAATGACCAGGTTTCATTGGGCTAATAGCCCGGTTATATATCATATATATCAGAACAAAAATATTTTGATATTAATTATTTTTCCTGTAACCTATTTCTTTTGAGATCCATGAAATACTATCAGATAATTTTTTTCTTGTAAACCGAAACAGATTAATTAACTAAGAGCATGGTAAGGGTAACCTGAAGCCAAACATTTTAGAGCTTATTTTTCCAATGCATTTATCATTGGGGGACAAGAAAATGATTGTAAAATAGGGAAAAGTTCATTCTGAAAACCATGACATATGTGGGTCTTTTTCTATTTTTAGATTAGGGGACATACGTAGGTTCAGGGTGGTGGCATATATCTGATATCACTGGAATGGATAGTTTTCCGTTTATATAAATAATAATATCATCAATTTTGTTGGTTTATTCAAACCAAAAAACTAGCATAAATAGTCATAATTATTTTGTTTAGTCACTTGAATTTTTTTCATAGAAATTATTTTCAAATGGAGAAGTTTATTAAAGAAAAAATCACAGAAACAGAACATTTTCAAGAGTTAGAAAAAAAATCAAAACAAAAAATTTCAGTTTTATTTTTTTTCTTTCAAATGATTTCTTGTTATTTACTAAACTTAGCTTAGTTATGGCTTAAGGTCAAAAGCCTGTGAATTGAACTCACTAACAATGGTCTGTTGATCCTGCTTGCTAACCAATAGGGAGACTGATAGAGAGGGAGAAAGGAAGAGAAAATAGTTGCTATGGGCTGGCTTTTGTTCAAACAGTGAGTGGAAGTGGACTGAGTGGGTATAGGGCATGGCTATATCTTTACCGGATGCATGTATTTACCCAACCTCTCTGTCAAGAGCAGGATGTGACAAAGTCAATTTTAAGTAAGTTAAAGCTGGTTTAAAGTCAGAGTTTTTCTTTCAGACTGGTTGCCTCACCAAATCTAAAGAACTCAGCCTGCCCTACGATTTACCCATAGCTGAGTGGAGAATAGATAGATTCATGCCTTTCCCAAAGGCATTAGAGCAAAGTGAAAAGCAAAAAGCCTCAACCAGGATTTGAACTCAGGTCTCTGATTCCATTTCCTACAACAATAACTGTTATATTTAGTGCAGCTCTTTTCAGTATGTAGGTAGAGAGCATACATTAAATTATAATGTAACATCCACAACATATAACATGATTTTCAGAGTCTTTATTGAAATGAAAGTAGTGTCATTTTGTGTAGTCCCTTGAGAATGATGCTTATCTAACTTTTCTTCTAGTGTGAGTGAGGGTTCTATTCAGAGATTGAGATTCATTGGGTTCTATCAACCTACTCTCTCTGGATAGGATAATTACAAGCAGTGAAAATGCTACTCCCAATGGCAAGACACTCTATGGTATCTGAATATGACACCAGGCCATTTGGTTGGGGCTGTAGAATACACTGACTGCATCTCTGCTGAGTGGAAGGACCCCACCAACAAGTGTCCTGGTTATGACATTAAACCTCTGATGGTGAGGCTCCAGCCTTTGAGATTTGGGGAATGCAGAGTAGCCCTTCATTGCTGTTGCTCCCAGGTCTACTCTGACCTGAAGTGGTAGCACCTGATAGGGTCACATAGAACAAACTGTGTGCAAATAAATGACTGATATTAAACTATGACTGTTATATAGCAATACTTAAAACCATTTAACTGTGTGCAGAAAAGAGCTCAGGTAGAGTGCTATATACAAAACGTGTTTACAAATCATATATATATTTAATATTGAATTTGGCATTAAATAACCTACAATGATTGATATGCCATAAAACCCAACCCAACCCAACCCAACCCAACCAAATGATATGGCATATGAGAGCCTGAATGGAATCTAAATTAAGTGGTAGTTAACATTTTGGTAGATTCTCTACAACTACCTTTAAAGAAATTTTAAGGGGATAAATTTCAATATAAAAGAATTTTGGAGGAATAAAATTTGTAGGAATGTGAGAGACACTAAAACCAAATTTAGTATTTAACTGGGTATGTTTTTAGGGGGCTTTAGTATGCCATTAAACAGTAAGTTCAAATGGCAAGTTTAAACAGTAAGTTCTGCAGCTTTCTGGTTCGGATACTGATTCAAAAAGATAACTCAGACAATAAAGTTTTTAAAAAGGAATTTCATACAAAAAAATGAGAAAGAAAAGGATAGAAAAGATAAAGTGTTGCAAATTTTTAGTACAATTTGCTGGAACTTATCTGAGAGAGTGTCCGGGAAACAAAGTTCTTTGAATTTGAGTTTTTTTCTTTTCTTTTTTTGTTTTGTAGAAATGTTTCAGAGTTCATTAAATTGTGAGTCTTCTTTAAAGAAGTCTTCTTTAAAATTCTTTTCAACAACATTTGAAGATGACATTTGTTGCTCCCATACACCCCATTAGATGTTATGACTTCATATGTTCAGATGATGATTCATAATATATTTCTCCAAAACATAGTCACCATTCATGTACAGTTGCTTTGCATTTGCATGCCAGTGACCACATTTCACCTGAGCTCAAACTTGGCTAGCTACCAGGTATAGTGTTTTGGGAACCCTTCATCATATTTTGGTACAAGGCCCTTTGCTCTAAGAAACTCTCTCAACTCTCTCAATGTACTCATTATATAACAACACATCAATCCTATTGACAAGTTCAAATTTGGTTTGGTAGTTCTCCTAGTCTGTCTGGTAGGATCGTGATAGCATGACACTGATGTCTGTGTTTTTTTTTTTCTGAACTGTAACACCATAGGTGGAGTCTCCATAATGTAATGGTTAAAGTGTTGGAATGTGACATTGTAGTTAGTGAGTTCAAACTTCAGTTATGCTGTTATGTTCCCTTTTGCACAAATACCCTTGAAAAAGGCATGAACCCCCTTATTCCCCAAGCTATGAGTTAAATAGTATCACTATTGTTCTTCAGCAAAGGTGGCTTTGGCATTAAATAACTCATGAAAGTTGAGATACCATAAACCAAACCAAACCAAACCAAACCAAACCAAATTACAAAACATATATTTAGTTTCATAATGATACTTTAACACCAATTCCAATCCCTTATTTAAAAGATTCTTGGGATTTGAAAAATTTTTGATACTAAATTTTTCTTCCAATCAAAATTCTCATTGTTTTAATCTCTCATTACAAGAATAAGCTCACTTATTTAATAATAATCAATTTGTTTGCACACAGTTAAATGATTTATATGCAGTTTAGAGTCATACCCATGATACATCTTCTTTGCAATGGATGCAGTCAGTGTATTCTGACATGGCAAATGAATAGTGTATATAAATTGTTGTTTTTTAAGTTAAAAAAATGACATTCAATAAGCATACTAAACATTACAATTACTAATTGTACTATAATTTTCTTAACATTCAACTTTGTTGACTGTATTTAAAAAAAAAATAAGAAGGATTCCCCAGGTGTAGTGGCTGACATGCTAGAATGTGGCATTGTAGCATACAAGTTCAAACTCCAGTTGTGCTATTATGTTCACATTCAGACGAACAGTCTAGGGAAGGGTATGTACTCTCTTATCCACCTAGCAAACTCTCATATTTAGCATTTTTAGTCCAGGTTAAAAGCTCAGTAAGGATAACTTGAGGAAACTTTTGGTTGGATAATACCAGTATTGTTTTTTTAACATGGATGGCTTTGGCATTAAATAACCCATGAAGGTTGATATGCTATTAAACAAAAAAAAAAAAAATGAAATGAAATGAATCCTTTGACAGACTTGACATGGGTATCATATTTCTGAGTGCACAGTAGCACTATTTGTAGACATTTAGACACTTTCACAAAAAGTTTCTTTACTATGGCTTCCAGTGGTTTGTAATCAGTATGGATCTCTGTTTTTATACTATATGCATACTGGTGAAATTTTTCCAATAAGAACATGATTGCAAGCATCTCTTTTTTAATCTGGGCTTATCTCTGAACTGTATTTGGAAGAGTTCTGCTTGCATACACTATGGGCTTTCCTTATACAACTAAAAACATTGTATTAAACAATAGAGAGTATTGAAATAAATAAATAATTTGGTGGAAGTAATGGTATCAAACAACAATAGAATAAACAAATGGTTCAGATCTTATATACAGAAATGTATAAGAAGATTCCTTTTCCTTATATTAGTATAGAGGGTTTACAAAGAAGTTAAGTTGTTGGATATCCGTTCTCTGGGGTTGGGTTCTTGGTAAGTTCATGGATAACTTGTTTAGGGTTATCCTTTGTACATATGGCTTGGTTCCAAAGGGTTATGTCCTGAGTGTTATCCATGCTTAGTAGTTGAAGTGAATGAATGAACTACTGTTTGTGAAAGATGTGCAACTGCCCATTGTGGAATACAGGGTGTTTTTTTATATACTTTTGATGGGATCAAGAAAGTGTGATGCCTTTTGATTGGCTCAAAAAGGCTCAATTTTTTGTCATGTGGTTGCTTATCACTACATCCACAAGGGAGACAGTGACCTTGAATGGTGGTCTATTGACCATTTTATTTTTGACTGCATTGAAGAGTTTTTGAATCATAACAAGATTTGATTTAGAGTGTAACATCAGCCTTCCAGTTTCCTTTTTTTGCTTAAGAACAACCAGAAGAGAAACTTATTTTTAGAAAATCATTTTAATGTTCTGGCTTTATTCACTTTAAAAATTTTTTCGTATATCATTCTTTTTTTTTTCTTTTGGTCATGAAATATGATAAAAGTCAGCAAAATTCTCAGATTTAGCATTTTTAGTCCAGGTTAAAAGTTTAGTAACAGTAGCCCGAGAAAAGTTTTGGTAAACGACCCAAAGCCTGATCCATTTGCCAATTTTTTTTACGTTCCCCAGTGATACCTGCATTGGAAAAATAAGGTCTAAAATATTTTGCTTTACCGCCCTTTTAACCTGGACTATTTAAAAATGGCCTTTAATTTCAACCAATTTTTTTTAGATTATTTTCTAAGAGTTATGGCCCTTAGACTTGATTGCAAGTAAACTGATCGTGAGTCGTCCGTTTTACATTCCCGTAACAGTTGTCATTTACTAAGCTCAGCTTTATTTAGTGCAAGGTCAGAAGTATGGAATACTTCGTGAGAATCAAACTTACTGACAATAGTATGACTGTCTAACTCTCAAATCATTACACTACATGAGGCGCTTGCATTCTTATAACAATTAGTTTGAGTCCTTTTCTTTGAAACACTTTTCCTCTCAGTTGACCTTTGAACAACCCTATATTCAAACTACTGGAGAGCTAACAATAATGTTTCTTACAATGCAAATAAACAAATGAAGATAAAATAAATAAATAAATGAATAAATAAATAAACATATTCCAGACATTGATATTAATTAAAAATGGGTAAGTAATGCTGAAAAGTCTAAACTCAAAAGGGATACATATGTATATTATCTATAAAATTTAAGAAAAAAACTTAATTACAAAAAGTCTTTAAAAAATTATTGGTTTCAAAGAATCCTGTTTGATGATCATGTTTTTTTCATTCAAAAAGAAAAAAAAGCTAAAAGCAACAAAACATGAAACTAATAATAACAGTTGAGAATTATTTTAGTTTTTATACTGCTCTGCTTGCTGGCATGTGAGCACTTTATTTTATCCAACATTCTGAAACAACTGATTTTTTATGTACTGTTTTCTCATCCATTGTTAAATTCCAGTTATTCATTTTGTAGTTCAACACACTAAGAAAATCTTTTCTAAAGTTTCATTAACCCTTCAAAAGAAAAAGAAAAGGACATTTCTTTCTTAGATTGTTGAAAGTTTAAAAAAATCATTGTTGGTCATTGAATTCTATACAAACTTTTGTACATTTGTTCTTGACAAATTAAAAAAACAAACAATTACAACAAAAAACATTGCAAAACAATTTTCTTTCTTGAAGTTATGTGCATATAGTTAAAGTTTATACAAGGAAGGACTGAAAAGTTCATATGATGATGGCATATCTACTGTTGATGATATTTTTGACCAATGGGATCAAAGTACTACAACACTGATGGAAGATGTGTGTGGACTGCAAGGGGGAGCTTGTTGAAAAATAAAACTCATTTGGTCACATTCCATGAGAGTATCTTGGTCAGCCTATGAACTTTTTATCCAACACTTGAAGAGGAACCTCTTGATGAAAACCATGAGTTTTACTTGACAGCTGAACCACAACTGATATCAGCCATATAAAAAAGATATATATATATATATATATATATATATATATATATATATATATATATATATATATATATATATATATATCCAATCCCCTCTGCATGAACAGGAAGCAACACAAGGTCAATTTTTGAATTAAGAGTTTTCCTTCTCTCAGACCATTTGTCATATCAAGGTTAAAGAGCCCAATCAGCCCAACTATTTACCCATAGTAGGAGGGAGAATAATTGGATTCAGGCCTATCACAAGGGTATTAGCACAATGGAAAATGCAAACAGCTTTGTCCAGATTTGAAATCGAGTCACTGTGTTCATTTCCTACAGTGGTAACCATTACACCCCAAGGAACCCCCTCTCTCACTCTCTCTCACTCTCTCTCTCTCTCTCCCTCTCTCTCTCCTTCTCTCCCTCTCTCTCTATTTATATATATATAAAATAAAATAATTATTCACTCTACTTTCTCATCTGTTGCAATTAATTTCATGTGATTTTTTAAACATAAATATCATCAGCTTTTTAGAAGTAATACATTTTTTTTCAAACTTAAAATCTTTATATTTTTTGATTATTTGTTTCTTGCCCAATCGGCTGGAGTTATAGAATACACTGACTGTTTCTCTGCAGAGGGGTAAGACTAACGAGTGTTCTGGATATGATACTAAACAATCTGATGGTGAGATTCTAGTAATGCTGGAGCTTTGAGGAATGTGGAGTACCCTTTCATTACCATCGCTCCCAGGTCCACTTTGACAGGGCCCTATCAGGAGCACCTGATAGGGCCCTGTCTATGGGTCAAATAGAACTAAGCTGTGTTGGTTGAGATGGGACTGCTTTGATATTTTAACTGCGTGCTTATGCTAAACTGAATTGTTAGAAATAAAACTGTTTTTACATTTAACTCCATGAATTGCCCAATTGGCTGGGACTGTAGAATACACCAACTGCTTTTCTGCAGAGGGGTAAGACCCTTCCCCAATGAGTGACCTAGATATGACATTAAACAATCTGGTAGTGAAGCTCCAGTAATGCTGGAGTTTTGAGGAATACAGAGTACTCCTTCATTGCCATTGCTCCCAGGTCCACTTTGGCCCAGAATGATAGCACCTGATAGGGTCCTATCTATGGGTCAAAAAGAACTAAACTGTGTACTTTTGCTAAACTGAATTGCATGAAAAAGCAATGTTTTAATGTTTAAACTGCACACTTATGCTAAACTGAATCATTTGAAATTGAACTGTTTTTGTATGCTAAACTGAATTGTTTGAAATAGAACTTTTTTGACATTTAAGTGTGTGTAAACAAAAACTATACTTATACTAAACTGAATTCTATGAAATAAAACTGTTTGACTAAACTAAATAGCTTGAAATAGAAATGTTATTGATAATTATGTATTTATGCTAAACTTGAGTGTCTGAAATAGAACTGTTTATTTGTATAAAAATGGCATTAAATAACCTACAAAGGTTGATATGCCTTAAAACCCAAACAAACATTAATTGCTTTAAAAAAAAACTTTTGTCTGTTTTTTTGTTTGCTTAAAAATAAAACAAAAAACAAAAAAATAAAATTCATGAAACTAATATCAACAGATGAACTAAGTAAGGGGAGATAATGATCATTTTTGGTTTTACACGACTTAGTTTGCCAGAATCAGAACAATATATTTTATCCGATGTTCCTAAATTATTGTTTTTTGTTTTGCTTATTGTTTTTCTCATCCATTGCTTGTACACACACACACATATACACACACATATATATACATGTATGTATGTACAAATTCATGCATATATATATATATATATATATATATATATATATATATATATATATATATATATTGTCATCCACGGACAGACTGTTTCGTTCTATCAGAGCTCTTCAGTGTGGCTAGACAGGCTAGATTCCCGAAGCTGTGATCAAAACCTGGTTGACTGAAACGCTAATCCAAGATTCTACCTCTCAGCCACGAGGAGACAAGCGCAAGCGAAGGAAATTTAAACGCTTATGTATCACATTTGTTTACATATATCTGCTTAACGGCTACCGAGAGCTCAATTCATTAGAAGGGTCTTGCTTTACGCTAGTGACAACCATTTACTTCCTTCACTAGAGAGCTCAACCCCACAGGGGTAGGGGAGCATATATATTGTCATCCACAGACAGACTGTTTCGTTCTATCAGAACTCTTCTGTGTGGCTAGACATGCTAGATTCCCGAAGCTGGGATCAAAACCTGGTTAACTGAAACACCAATCCAAGATTCTACCACTTGAATGTGTAGGATTACAAACATAAGTATACTCCGATGCAAAATTCTATATAATTGTTGTGTTCTGGTTAGTGAACACAAGTAGTAGTAATAATAAGACAAACCACGATATGTGAGGAAAATAGTTATATTTACAGGAAAAAGTATTTACAAGAGAGAGACTGTTAGTAATAAGAATATTGGATTAGTGATAGAGTAAGGATATACTTCAACAATAGGAACGGCCCTTCTGGTCTGACTCATAGGCTTATTCTCAGACTGATCTCCGCTACTGCCATATATGGCAGATGGAACAGCTCATTATGCTGAAAAGGTAGGTGATACCCAACAATAATAAATATATTTTTGATTTATTTGTTTGTCAATCATTTTATCAATAATTTTGACAATCATTTTAATAATTATTTGGACAATTAATTGGTCAATCATTTCAACAAAAATTTTGACAATCATTTCGTCAATCATTTTGATTTATACAACTGATAATTTAATTATAATGTCATCATGAAATAAATTAAAAATATTACATTTATTTTTTTAACTCTTAACAGTTTTAGCACAGTTTACAGCTAAAAGTTGTTTTTGAAATTCATCTTTATAAATCATGATGGACATTTTGAAAGGAAGAAAAAATTAATTGGGATTATTTCGAGCCCACAGAAACTATTACTGCTGCAGACTACACAGATGATCTACCACTTCTTGCAAATACATCTGCTCAAGCCAAATCTCTGCTGCATAGCTCGGAGCTGGCAGCAAGAAGCATTGGTTGTCATGGGAACTCAAATAAAACAGAGCTCATGTATTTTAATCAAGATGGTGTCTTCTCCTCATTTGAAGGCAAGCCTCTGAAATTATGAGACATATCTCAGTAGCAATATCTCATCTATTGAAAGTGATGCCACCATATGCATAGGAAAGGCATGGACTGCTAGTGACTAGTTAACGACCAAATGGAAGTATGATCTCTCTGATGAAATAAAATGAAAGTTCTTCAAAGTTGCAACTGTCTTAGTACAATTGCATGTTTGCACCACTTGAACTCAAATAAAATTCCAAGAGAAGCTAGACGGGAACTACATAATTGCAGCTGTATGGCTACTTGCCTCCTATCTCACAAACCCTCCAAGTAAGACTAGCAAGATACTGCTGGGGAAGTAAGTATGACCTTATAAGCAACATCCTCCAATAGACTACAACACACAAATGCACCAAAGTTGACCAACCAGCAAAAACTTACATTTATCATCTCTGTGTAGACACTGGGTGCCGTCTACAGGACTTGCCTGGAGCAATGACTCATAGGGACTAATGGTAAGAGAGAGAGAGAGAGAGAGAGAGAGAGAGAGAGAGAGAGAGAGAGTAAAGGGAATCAGTACTGTCAGTGCACCTTGATGATGAAGATGATTTCCATGGATTCAAGTAAACAAATAATGGTAATTTGTTGTAACTAAAAATTGGGATGAATTAATTGCGATAGGTATGATTTTTTTGGCATAGGGTTATAGACTAAGAGATTAGAAATAGTAACCACACCCTTTTTCTCCCTCGAGGACTATTCTAAAAATAAAAAGAGGACAATGTTTCAGGAGAGTCCTCATGACATAATGGCTAAAGTGCTGGACTGAGGCATCAAAGTAAGCTAGTTTGAACTTACATTTACTTTCAGACTAATACCCTTGGGAAAGGTATGAACACCTTATCCCTACAGCTATAGGTTAGATATTATTGCTGCTGTTCTTGTACAAGGATGGCTTCGGCATTAAATAATGCATGGAGGTTTTTATGCCTTTCAAAAAAGAAACTAAACCAAACCAAACCAAACCAAATTTATTCTTATCTGGATTGTAAGTATAAGTTCTACATTTCGATATCATTTTTTAAAACATTTCTGCAGACATTTTTTCAAAGGGTTATTTTAAATAAGTATTAATCAACAATTACACAACAACTTTTCGTTTTATTAAATGTTTTTTCCCCGATATCAGTTTTGATTTTGTTACAAGTGTAAATGCCTGTACGACTGATTTCACTTTGATTGTCTCCCTTAGATCATGTAAAGAAAGAAATCACGCATTTAATTTTCTTGGTGGAACAAAACATTTTTCCAGTCTCTATCAAAAGTTGTTTCTTCAGATTTTTCGCTGGAATAATAATAAGAATCTTATCAAGATTCAAAGTTTGTTTGATGGTTTGTTTTGGGAGAAGTGACTTTCCTTTTTTTATTTGCCATCTAACACTACATTACATAGTGGATAATAATTTGTACAAATTACATATATGTAAAAACTAGGGCCTGGGTGATGGTGTACACCCATAAATCAATTACTTGAAAGCTTAGTTGGGCGACCAGTTTGTATGCTGACCAATAGCAACTGGTGTCTGTACTAAGCCTGGCAACAATATAGTTGGTTGGAGGGAGCTTCAGCTGATCACGTTGACTAATAAGGGCTGATTTGGTCTTGGGCTGTAATGCAACAGACAAAAACCATGCCAGGCCGCAGTTTGGATTGTGCCAGTGAATAGTGTGCATTCTGTACCCCATTAAATATAGTTGAACCTTGATCTTTTTTGTGCAATAACAATTAATTTAAAAACAAAAATATTCACCAACAAATTATTTGCTTACAAATCATATATACAAAAATATAAATAAATGAATAAAAACTAATAAGTAAAAATAACACGATTTGGCATTAAATAACCACCAGGGGCTGATAAACAAAATATCCAATTAACTTACATAAAACTAGACAGGCTCATACAAAATGTGAATGCTCATCCTCCATATATTCAAAAACTGGTTTTTGATACATTTTCTAAGATAGTAAGAAATATTTGGACCTTCTTTAGCTCCCAAGCACATTTTGGGCCCCCAAACCTGGATTCAATATGATGTACTTCTTTGTTCTCTTTCTCACAAGTATTTTCTTATAAAAACTATGAGAAATACTGGTCATAATCATTTGAACAAGTACAAAACCTGTTTTTTTTTATTGCCTAAAATTACAGAGGGTATTAAGAATTTGAGTTGGAAGCATTCAAATGAAGTTAAATTTTTAAATAAAAAAAAAAAAAATTTCCTCTGAAACATAGCAATCAGAACCATAAAACATAAGTAAATGTCTTGTTAGATTGTTTGTTCAAATACTTATGAGAAGTACTTTTAATTGCCATTATGAGAATTATTCTATGGAAATAAACATTTTACAGATCTCTATCAAGGTGGTTTTAGAGTCTAAAAGATAGGGGTCAAACTCCACAAACTAAGTGGAGATTTATCATGAAATCTTCTACTCCTGGAAGCTTCAACAGTAAATGTAACTTTTGTCTAGAGGAAAAAATAAGTATCATTAGATACATAACTAGCCAACTAACAAATAAGCACAATGAACTCATATTTAAATGTGACCTTGGAAATAGATTTAAACTCATATCAAAAAGGTTAATAATAGGAAAACTGATAGTGATAACAATAAGTAAAGTTGGCGACTTTAGCCAAGGGCGACCTGAAGGCTCTCTTTTCAATAGCTACAACTCTGAAGTGTAGGGGAGGACACTACTGCATTCCCAGGATTGTTTCACTTTACCCTTGATGCTCATCTTATAGTGCTAAGCAAGGCGGCATCAAGTACCATTTTTTGAGTCTTTTGTATGACTCGACCAGGGATTGAACCACGGTTTCCCGGACCATTGGCAAATACTCTACTCATTAGGCCAATGACTCGGTATGTGATAACAATAGTAGGATAAAATGAATGTTATCAGTATTACTATTGATATTATTGGTAATGTAATAACAGTAACAACAACAACAACAACAACAACAACAACAACAATTATAACAATAAATTAATCATAATTGTAATAATAGTTACTTTTTATTATTAATAATAAAATTGTTAATAATTAATTATTATAATAATATTAATGATAGTAACAATAATTAAAAAGGCAGTATTCAGAAAAAAAAAATATTATGAAATTAAAGACTAAATTTTATTTTAAATGGAAATCAAATAAAACCTATAAAAAAGAATTTAAACAAGATAATTTTGATATTAGTGGTAGTTTTTATCACCATGTTTTCTGTAATAAATAAATGAATAAATAAACAGAGATTTTTTTCTTAAAATAAAATAGGTTAATTTATTGACCAGATTTAATTTGCTGAAGGTTTTGTGAATTGGTAAAAATTTTTAGATACGTAAGGATACATGACACCTGATGATGACATTACATCTGGTTTTGACACAAACTTCTAGTCCATGTCTTTTTGTCCCCCCACAAGAGGTTGTTTTTATTAATTGAGTTGCCAACTGAAATAGATTTACAATAACGAAATAATGGCTTGCTGAGTTTTTTTAATTATATGAAATTTGCTCTGTAAGAAATTTATATATTAATCATCATACATTGAGAACTCCTGGAGATTTATAAGAAACCTCTTATCAAATAGGATCATTCCCACATCTTCTTTGGATATATATATATATATATATATATATAATCATCATCATCATCATCATGTCATGCTGCTAGCATGGATTTCCCTGACTCTCTTTCACCATTCATCTCTATCATCCATCACTTTTAGCTGGTATTTTAGACTACATCCTCTGTCCATATAGAGCTGTTGTTGATAGATTCTAGTTAGTCATCCAATACTTGCATGTCCACGTGCAGAGGTCCACAGGAGAATGCCACTTATGAATTGGTCTTTACTTCTCCAGCAGTGTCCTGCATGTCCTGTTCCTCTTACTTGGATGGTTTTAAACATGGGAGGTAGGTGACTCTACAGCTGCTGTTTTGTGGGATGTTGCTTTCAATATAGTTCATAGCATTCTTGTGCAATTCCTGTCTAGCTTTTTCTCTTTGTCAGCATCCATGTGGTGCATTGATAGAGTAGAATTGATATGACCTCTGCTTGGAAAAAATTGTGTTTTATTTTATCAGATAAATCTGACTTGCAGTCCATGCCTTCACTAGTCACATATTGATATCATTTTCAGTAGATGAGATGCTGCTTCAGAGGTAGGTGAACTTGTCCATTAGTTTCAGAGAGCTACCACCTAGTGTGGAGATCTCAACTTTTTGATTAAAACACATATACTCTGTTTTGTCTGCATTCATGTGGAGGCCAATGCCACCTGCTGGTTGCTCCAGATTATGCAACAGGGATTTGGCTTGGGTAGGTGTATTTGCCAGAAGTGCTATGTCACCCATGTAATCTGCATTTGTAATAGTTTGTATGGGGTATCATTGGCTTCTTGCTTTTTTTAGCGTAAAGCCATTTCCTTTCATTAGATCAAAGTACGTAATCTTGACAGATTATGAACAAATATGGGGCTAATGCATCCCCTTGCAGAATGCTAGCAACAATGTCAAAGAAGTCTGTGTCTCCATCTGATGAGCAAACTTTTATTTTTGTGTATTTACAGAGCATCATTATGGCTGCAACAGTTTCTTTGGGGAGACTATAGGCAAGGAGTATTTGCTCCATCTTCCCTCTGTGTATGGAGTCAAATGCCTTGGAGAAGTCTACAAATGATAGTGTCACCTCAAACTTTTTTGTTCAAACTCTTAAAATTTAGCAGTATGTCAGAATCTATGATGTTGTGGATTGGTTTATCTGAAAACCATTTTGATTCTTCCAAAAATTTTTTTCAATTTCTGGTTTAATACAGTTAAGTAGCAGAGTATGATAAATCTAAGCCATTATGGAAGTAAGGGTTATGCCTGAGTAGTTCTTGGCAATTCTGAGGTTACCTTTCTTGGGGAAAGGGAAGATGCAGCCTTTTGTTCATCTCTCTATTGTGTTTTGGTTATATATGGCATTGCAGTATTGGAGAAGTAGGTCATCAAATTTCCTTGTCTTTCATACTTCTGGTGGTATTTCATCAAAATCGGCAGCTTTCCTGTTTTTAATTTTTAGTACTACATGGAGTTCTTCTTGATTAAACTGTCTGAGTTTGATGTCAAGTTGATTATTGATAATTTTTGTGATAGGTTCATCTGTAATTTTAGGGGATTTTTCGAGAAGATTCTTAAAATGTTCTTTCCACATGTGTATTTGTCCTTATTACCTGGCAGCTTTTAGTTTAGCTCTGGAGGTGCTCTTCCTTTTACTCACTTCATTTACTGCCTGCCATACTATTCAATAATGTCTATCTTCAACTGAATTTCTAATTCTATTGATCTGGTCTTGAATGTATTTTATTTGTTCTATTTGGTATGCGTTAATTAGTTTATTTTGGGCCATCTTAAGTTTCTGAGCATTGGCATTAGTTGGATTCCTTTTATTACATAGGGATGCTGTTTTCATATTGTCTTGTTTTTTCTTAACTGCTAATGTATCCCCCGGAACTCTATATTTCAGATATCTCCTGAAGAGCATCGAATTTGTTTCTCAGTGTTATTGTATATTTTTCCTGAATATCTCAATTGTTAAGCAAGGACCAGTCATAGAGTGTGGTTTTGGTTGTTTGTGTCCTATTCCTGCGTAGATGTATTTTTGCTGTGACAATTCTGTGATCAGAATATACTCCTTCAAAAGAGGAATATGCCTCATAATTCAATTGTTATCAGTCATTAATTTTTGAAAAATAGCAAAATACATTATTTTTTAGAATTTTTTCCATAAATGTAAATTCGTAATTGTTTGAAATTTGTTTATAGGAAAAATTACTTTAATCTTACACAAATATTTCTTTTGAGGCTATTCAAAATAGGAGAAAATCACTAAACTTGACACTGTGAGCCTGAGTAGAAAAGACTCTCCATGGAGAGGAAATACACCTACTCTCCGGTAAAGAAAAAATTTCAAGCACAGTGGTCAGTAAAGAAGGTCATGCTAACAGTCTTCTAAGACATGAAAAAGCCCATCACTAGTGATTTCCTTGAAAAAAGTGCAACTATATATATATATATATATATATTGAATAGCGTATATTTAGGCAGCAAGTTATTATTCAAGCAAGTTTTGTTAAAGACGATGGAATACTGTTTATTTATTATTTTTTATTTTATTTTGTCAAAACTCCTTGTAATTTTTCTTCTTTTGGGATCTAGATGGTAAAGGAATTGTCCCATATCTTCTGCCCAAGCACTTTCAACCATACTTTTGGTCGTCATCAGGGGTTGTGTAGTTTTGAGTTGACTTTTGAGTCTTGAAAAAATAAAATTAAAAATAATAAACAAATAGTGTTCCATCATCTTTAACAAAACTTACTTGAATATATATATATATGTATGAGAGGGTGTATGTGTGTGTCCATTTGAACAACCAAGAGTTCACTATCAAATCAATAATAGAGCAGACCAATTCTCACTTAAAGAAAAAATTCCTATGTTCTTGATGTTGGTAGGTTGGTTTTACCACCAGTCAACTCTTATTGGGTTACTGAATGCTGAATTCAGTCTTTTTTTTTTTGGTGTTGCGGGGACTAGTAGTTATATTGTTTTGAATAACTAATGATAAAAAAAAAACTTTTACAAACCATTATAGCTTCAAGTAACTATTCCTATTACAAATAATTTATGCATAACTATACGGTTTCAAGTATTCTTATCTCATATTAATAATTTATACAATTATATGGTTTCAAGTAACTATACTTGTTTAATAATAATAATAGTCATTTGTTTGCATACACTTACATGGTTTCAAGTACTTCTATGTAACACAAATAAATTGTACATAGTTATATAATTTCAAGTAACTAATAATAAAAATTCTTTGCAAAAATATTGCTTCAAGTGAGTGTTCTTAATACAAATAACTTGCACACAGTTATATGGTTTCAAGTATTCCTATCAAATAATAATTTTCAAAAAGATCTATTCGATCCATCAATGGGACCCTAACAGGTATGAATATTCTGGCTCAGAGTGGGTATGGGAGTAATGATAATAAAGCTAGAACAAGAGCCTCACTGGCAGATGCAATTTAGCATCATAATCAGGATACATAAGGAGGCATGCTTAGTGTAATAATTTATTGTCATAGGAAATGGAACCAGTAACCAGAGTTCAAATCCTGGATAATGTTGTTTGCATTTCATTTTGTGCAAATGCCCTTGGGAAAGGTATGAGTCCATTAGTTCTTTTCCTAGCTATAGGTAAATAGTAGGGCAGACAAGGTTCTTTTACCTTTGTATAGCAACCAATCTAGGAGAAGAAAAACTTTAAATTCAAACTAGTTTTACTCTGCTTAAAAATTGACCTTATGTTACATCTTACATATGGTGAAGGGGTTAAGTAGATATTTACTCAGGAACCTCATTTTATGAGGAGAGGTTTTATCCCTCTTCAAGGAATGCACCAACTGAATGTTTTATGTGAGAGTATATATATATATATATATATATACATATACATATTGCATTCCTTGAAGAGGGATAAAACATTGGCATGATGGTTAGAGTGTTGGCCAATGGCCTGGGAGACCTTGGTTCAATCCCAAGTCGAGTTATAACAAAGACTCAAAAAATGGTACTTGATACCTCCTTGCTTAACACTCAGCATTATAAGGCACAGATCAAGGGTAAAGTGGAGCAATCCAGGAAAAGGAGTGGCACCCTCCCCTACACCTCGGAGTAGTAGCTATTGAAAAGGAGCCTTTGGGTCACCCTCAACTAAGGCCACCAACTTTACTTATTTATATATATATATTCAGGTGAGTCAAAAGAGTTGCAATATTTTGGTAACTTATTTGCTTTATTCTTCAAATTTCAACAAGAGCAGCCAAGTATTCAAAGTAGAGGCTATTGTGTTCTACCATCTGAAGCCATCTTTCTTCTAGTTTTTTGATCCCGTTTTGATATCAGTTCTTATCCTTCAAGGTGAAGAACTCCTTCATTGAAGCTTCCCCCTTCCCTTGATTGTTGAAAATTGTGAATGTAGAAAGTAAGCCATGAATCAGAACATCTAATAATCTGCAGCAGCAAGGTCCGGACTGTATGCTGGGTGTGGCATTAGTTTGATTCTCTCAAGTTCCTGAAGTTTATTCCATGAATAATCTATTTATCTATGTGTATTCATGTGTGTGTGTGTGTGTGTGTGTGTGTAGCACATTTTGCCATTACCAGAAGAGTTATTTATAGAGTGGACACAACTGGTGACATAAAAGTGTGCAAATATTGAAAAAATTTTGACTCACTCTAGTATTTCCCTAACAATTTTTAATAACAGGATTTTATTATTTCAATTGGGATGGAGGAGGTTCTGTGGCATAGTGACTAATGTGACATTGTAGTAAGTTCAAACTCCACTCATACTCAGCCCAGTCAGCTGGGGTTGTAGAATACATTGCATCTTTGCAGAAGCATAAGCCCCTCCTGCCAACAAATTGCCATCGCTCCTAGGTCTACTCTGGCCCAGGATCTGATCTATGGATCAAATAGAACTGTTTGACATTTAAACTGTGAAAACAAATGACTTATGCTAAATTGAACTATTTAAAAAAGAGCTGTTAGATCATTTAACTATATGTAAAGGAATAAGTGATGTTTCATAAAATTGTAAGTTATACCTAGTAATATTTGGAACCATTTACCTTTGACTTATGCTAAATTAAATTGTGAGAAATAAAACAGTTTGATCATTTAACTATATGTCTCTACAAAATGTGTTTACAAATCATATATCTAATATATATGTAAAAACAGGATTTGGTACTAAATAACCAACAATAGTTGATATGCCATAAAACCAAACCACTCGTGCTATTAAGTTCACTTTTGAATAAATACACTTGGGAAAGGGTACCTCCTTATTCCTGTAGTTATGGGTTAAATAAACCCTCTTATTCTCCCAGCTATTGGTTAAATAGTACCATTAGATGGGATATACTATGGATTTATTACCTTCATATCCAAATTTGACTGTAATAGACTATGTATCCCCTACAGTAGATTTCAATACAAAAAGAATGGTGTTTGGTTGGTTGGTTTTATGGTATGTGAACCCTTGTTGGGTTATTTAATGCTGAAGTCAGTCATTTTTGTTTTGCAAACAATTATAAGGTTTCAAGTAAATAACAATAATTATTTGTAGATAATTATATATTCAAGTAACAATGCTTAATAAAGATAATTTGCACAGTTATATGGTTTCAAGTAATTTAATCTAATACTATTGCAATGATAATGAACACAGAAAGTTAACCATTGACTTTCTGCAGTCTTTATAATTGCTTTCACTTATGGTCATTTCTCTGAGGAGATGTAAGCAAAAAAAAAAAAAAAAGATATTTTTCAGAATGAATCTGTAACTATGAGCCATTTTGAAATTCTGTACCAACAGTAAACTGTTTATCAACTTTTTCTTTATTGGAAAGTCAATGTGTTTCTAATCCATGAACTGTCTTTATGACTCAGGCTTGTTGTAGTAAACCCATGTTTAGCCCTTAGTAAGGCTTTTTAAAACTAAAACATGCTTCTCTATATACGAGGATCATTAAATACGTTTCCAGACTTTTTCGCATGGGCACTTTTATTGATAGTATACACATGAAACTCTAGTCTCCTTTGATGTAATCTTCTCCGGCTGCAATGCACTTGTTGTACCGTTCCAACAACTTCTGGAAGGCCCCATGGAAGTCCTCTTGTGTGAGCGTGTCAATGACCTTCTTCACAGCCTTTTTCATCTCCTCAATTGTCTCATAATGACAGCCTCTGAGCTTAGGGAATAAACAAAAGTCACAGGGAGCAAGGTCTGGACTATAGGGAGGCTGAGGAACTGTCTTGATGCCCATCTTGGTCAAGTAGTCTGTGACAAGGATGGAATTGTGGACTGGTGCATTGTCCTGGTAGAAATGCCACTGACTCGATTTGAAGAGTGCTGGCCTCTTCCGACGGAATCTCTTCCTGAACTCCCTTAAAATCTCAACATAGTAACCCTAACCCTAACCCTAACCCTTTGGCCAATCAACTCTGGTGTATTGACTTCCTTACTCCTCCCACACTTCTCATCATCCCTCACAGAATTCTTGCCTTCTTTGAATCTCTTATGCCACTCAAAAACTGATGCTCGATTCATGCAAGATGCACCAAAAGCAGTCTGAAGCATTCCATACGTTTCTGAGGCATTTTTTTCCAAGTTTAATACAGAATTTTATTGCATATCATTCTTCTAAAGTGTCGTCATGTCCAGATTGCATTTTTGAAATTCACCAGCTGTCACAATCAGACTTTAGTAGGGTGTATTCCAATTTTTGCTGTAGCTGTTCCTTTAAACCTGAAATCTTAAAAATTGGTCAGTCATCTCATAAGATGTATAGCAATAACATTGTGAATTTTCAAGAGTCTACAACAATTTTAAATGCCTATACAAAAAAAGTCTGGAAACTTATTGAATGCACCACATACATCATATATTCTTCCATAAAATTCACACAGTTTGCACTTCGCAGACAATAAAATTTGATGATAGATCTCTTTTCAAACCTGGAGCACTTTGATTTGCCATCATTTTGATTAGTCTTAAAACAAATATTTTTGCAAAACTAAATTAATTTTTGTAGGTTATTTAATGACAAATCCTATATATATATATATATATATATATATATATATACACACACACACACAC
>OY757918.1:67852847-67892847 GCA_963585895.1 Sepioteuthis lessoniana | reverse complement strand
ACCCAGATACTCTCATTGAATGTGACTAAATGAAGTTTATTTTTCAACAGTCTCCTTTGTAGTTCACACACTTTCATTAGTGTTGCCGTGCTTGGATCTGATTGGTTAAACATCATCAACAGCAGAAATATCATTATCATATGAACTTTTCAGTCTTTTTTCGGACCAACCTCATATACTAATTCATATAGTAGTTTTTATAGTGGTTTAAAAAGAAGTGTATAGAGTAGATTAATTAATAATTTATTTAGAACTTAATGGTTTATATTGTACATTATATGGTAGTTTATAGAGCAGTGTATATGATAATTTATATAGTAATTTACATTGTAGCTTATATAGCAGTTTACATGGTAGATTTTATTATAGTTTAAAGAGAAATTTATATAGATTATATAATAATTCAAGGAGGCACTCATGGTGTAACGTTTATAAGAAATGCACACAGCATCCACAGTTCAAATCCTGGACTAGGCTGATTGCATTTCACATAGCACTAACACCTTTAGGAAAGGTATGCATCCAACTATTTTCTCTCTAGTTATGCGTAAATAGTAGGGCAGGCTGTCTCTTTTTAACTTTGGTATGGCAACCAGTCTAGGAGAAGGAAAACTCTAAATTAAAACCTGTTGAATTCTGCATAAAAATATTGACCTTGTGTCACATCCTTCTTGTGCACAGGGTTTGGTAAATACATTTGTATTAATGTATATAGTACAGGGCTATTGGCCTAATGAGTAGAGTTTTTGCCAATGGTCTGGGAGACTGGGTTTCAATCCCGGGTCAAGTCATACCAAAGACTCAAAAAATGGTACTTAATACTGCTTGCTTAACACTCAGCATTATAAGGTGTGGATCAAAGGTAAAGTAGAGCAATCCAGGGAAAGGAGTAGCGCCCTCTCCAACACATCAATGTGCTAACTACTGAAAAGGGTACCTTCAGGTTGATCTTGACTAAGGTCACCAACTTTACTTATATGGTACTTTATATAGTAGTTAATTGAGTAAATTTAATAAAGTTTATTATGATTTATATAGTATTTCAGTTTGTAGGTACTCTGTCATAAGGATTCCCAGTAAATTTCAAATCAAAGCACAATGGGAATAAAAATAACCTTGATTTTTTTTAAATGTATATTTTTATTTAAAATTACAATGAACATGAACAAACACAAACAACTAATTTAAGAGAGTACATCACTTTTAGACAGTAAATGAATGTTTTAAAATCCAGAGGAAATAAATAATAATAATAATGATAATAATAATATTGATTTGACTATACAACCAAATGGTGTATGCACAAACCAGAATCTGTCAGAAACTTCTCTGGGATTTTTAGATACAAACAGTGATCGTCAACAAAAAAAGAGAACCTTCTGAATAGTGGACTTTGCTGTCCTGGCAGATCACAGAGTAAAATTGAAAGAAAGTGAAAAGAGGGGTATGTGCCAAGACCTTGCTAAAGAACTAAAAAACTATGGAACATGAAAGTGACAGTGATACAAATTGTAATTGGTGCACTCAGTACAGTCACCAAAGGATTGGAAAGGCACTGGAAGAGTTGGAAATAAGAGGACTACAGCATTATCAAGATCCAAACTATAGCCTTATTAAGTTTGGCCTGAATACTGAGGAGAATCCTGGAGACTTGAGGAGACTTGCTGCAATTCAAACTCCAGTGGAAGACTATCAGTTAATGCTGGTGTGAAAAACTCTCAAAGAAGTAAAATAACAACATGTCTGTTACATGACAAGATGTCTCTGTATGATTTTACATCAAAGTAATTATCAAGCATAAAGGTGCTTTAAGTTAATGCTGTTGGACTGCTGAAAGTGTTGGAGAAACTAAAAGAGAGAGAAAGAGAGAGAGAGATTGTTGACATTAAGCTGTGAGTTGCTTTTCTCTGTCCTTACTGAACTTTTGATGAGCTTTCTCTATTATTTATCTCCTATCAATAGCTCCAGATGGGTTTTAAAAATGAAAGAACTATTGAGGTGTGATTGTCTCTTTAATCAATTTAGTTGTCATGTGACTTGTTGTCTACTATGTCTTTTCATATTATCAGCAGTCATATAGATATATAAAAATTGTCTCAAGGCAATTTATTTTTGTTTTGTGTGTCTAAACTTAACACTTGGGCACCAAATTCAAAATTTCCCAAAGAGAAGAAAAGTTCCAGAGCCATTTTTAGTAAGGTAGCCCAAATGGGCTCAGTTGGATTATTCCTTGGTAAATGCTATAAGCAATTTCTGGTCAGAAATATATAGCAATTTGATGTTGGACTCTGGGAACAATAAATTTTCCAATTACAATAAAATTTCAGATGAGTGGAAGCCATTTTGTATTTGAAATTTTACCTTGTGACTGTGAATGCTGATGATTGAAAACTGTCTTGAGACATTGACAAACCATTTGGGAGTTTACAAAGTTTATTCTCTGTATTGATATTTTAATATGTCAAACATATTAATGGGCTAAGAAAGTGCTAAAACCCCAAGCCTCCCAAATATTTCTCTTCTCTTATACAGGGGAATTTGAAAATGTTAACACCCTTATGGCATTACCTTTATGATACTATTTGAAACAATCTCCACATGTTCACTATCCCTGTCAACACATTCTTGGAATATCCCACAGGTGATTGAAAGATATTAATATATTTATGTGAGTATTTTTTACTAGAAAAGCAGAAGATTCCAAAAATGTGTTGACAGGGATGGTGAACATGTGTAAACTTTAAAATCATAATATCATAAAGGAAATACTAGCCTTTTTTTAAACGCCCTGTATATCTTAACTCCAAACCTCTAACTAAAAAAACCCGTCAGCACAGAAGTCCAAATAACATCTCTAGAATTTTAGATGTTATTTTAACTTCTGTGATACGATGTACGCTTTCGTAGCTGAGTTAGCATATAGAACCATATTTCCTGTAGGAACAGTGGGGGCAGTGATTGACAGAGAGGAGGTCAAGGATCACTTTTCTAGTATAGGAATTAAAAATGATATAAGAAATGAAGAGGTAGGTATGGATTTGCTAAAAAAAGTCATGTGACAAAAGAGGGAGATTTAAAAACGTTAACTCCTTCATCGCAGAACCTTTATGAAATAATTTGAAACAATCTCCACGTATTCTCTAGGTTCTTTTTGTATTTGTAATGTCAAAAAAGGATTATTGTTGTTCATTCATTTAATGTTCTATATTTTGCCTTTTTTTAATTCTATTTTTTTTTTATATCAGTAACTTACAGTTTGTTATAGTCTGCACCCCCCCAGTAATCCTCCTTTTGGAACTTTCTACAGGCCGGCGTCTTCTTCGACTAATTGTGCTCCTTCTGGACAGACCAAAATAGCGACCTAACGGTAAACACGTGGACTCAGTGCTTACGAAATGTAACGTTTCTTTTTGTTGAATAAAGCCAGTATTTTGTGGTAATTCCAACATTTTTATCCAAGACAATTTTCATTCAGATCTTTCTTGGTTGTTCAGGCTCGCCTTTCTTTGTGAGGTCTTTGTTTTAATACCGTCCTTAGGAAGAGAAGAAAAGTTCCCTAACCATCTTTACTTGGTATTCCAAACGGGTTAAGAAGGGGCTAAAGCCGTAAGCTTCTCAAAAATGCCTGTTTCCTTCTATAGTTCAACTCCAAATTGTTTAACTAACTCAAAATCCCATCTTCCGTCTTGGATCACGTGATAGTATTAATCAATTAGGACCCACTCATAATTTCAGATGATTGTTTCACGATTTTAATCTCAAACCTTCACAGTGAAAAACATTTTCACCTTTGAACTTCCGTTTGTCACTCACTTAAACAAGTGTTTAATACTAGACCAAATCCATTAGTACACAGTATTACATTACTACTTAGTAGTGAGTTCGATTCTCACAAGGTACCTCACACTTGTGCCAAGTCTAAATCTAGCAGACCATTGCCAGTGAATTTAATTCTTGCTGGGTGGCCCTATAGGGCTGAGGAAGTGAAATTTTGGTCGTTGTTCGTTTGGTTTGAGTTTTGGTGTTATTATATTTGATTCCGTTTCGATTTCTCTCGAACCCATTTTATTTTGCTGTTTTTTTTCCTGGTCAATGAAGGCTGTAAAGAAATTTCTGAAGAAAAGAGACCAAAATATCTTTTAATTTCAACTCTATTTCATTTTGGGATTTTCGCACGAACTCTGTTGTCAGGAAATGTCTTCCCGGACTATTTGAGAACAGATGTTTCTCCCAAGTCAGGTGTTGAAATTCATTAGTCCTTTTCGGGTTCGATATGTCCAACTTCGGTGTTTTTAGTCGTGGCTTGAGAAATCCATTTGGTACTTTTAATATTGGCTGTTGTCAACAGATATGTCCAGCTACTAGTGGAAGGGTTAATCAGCGTGCCGCATAAAATGGACATGTGGCCTTCCACCAGCAGTAAGAAAGATATAGGTATTTTCTATCCAACGGTCACTGTTGAAAGAGAACGGGTTTCTTTCTTTTGCCAGGACGGTTCCTTTTTTGTGCATGCGTCGCCCATACTTCCTGTCTGGGGCTTCTGGGAATTTCTGCGTTGTTTAAAATTAATTTTGATTTAATTTTTATTTTTCTATTCACTACAGCCTTATATTTCTGTTTTTCTCCAAACTAAACTGAGTTTAGAAAATGACTATTAGTGACCGTTCCTTGAGCGATTCGAATAGTGTAACGGTTAGTGAGCTCGTCTTGCAGATCATTACTAAAGAGTTCGATTCTTACTGGGTATTAGAATATCGACGGGTATTAGAATACGCTGATTGTATCCTCTGTAGATGTTTACCCCCCAACAACCCCCCCTCAACCCCCCCCCCAAAACAGAAGGTTCCTGGATATAACACTAAACTGCATCCGGTGGTGAGGCTCAGGTTTTGGAGATCACTACCATTAATCCCAAGTCCACTCAGGTCCGGAGTGGTAGTCCCTGGTATGGTCCCAACCATGTGCCAAACAGATCTGTTTGCAAATTATTTGTATGAGATAAGAATACCTGATATAACATAAAACCTACACTAAAGACGTACATGTACGCAATTCCCTAACGTCTATGCATAAAATAACCTTGGACAGGTCGACGTACCGTTAAAATCAATCATGTTCTTTCTCCAGTCACCTATTCAAGAATATAACAAGTTCATTGCCGCTAGACTTCAGTGATCTAGAAGGAACCACTACGTTCGATGTAACTTGACCGTCTCATTTTAAGCTTAGCTTAGTCTGGAACAAGGCCAGAAGTATGAGGTGCCTAGAGAAGATCAAACTGGTCAGCAAAACTATCTTGTTCATCATTACTAACCGGTATACTACAACGTGGTGCTCCTGAGCTTATATATTGACCAACTCCTTTGTACGAGTAGGATATGACACAAGGTTAATTTTGAAGCGGGGTTTAACAGTGTAGCAGAAAGAATTTCAAATTATTATTTAGCGCGTTAATTATTTCGACCAATGAGGATGATTCATCCCATTCTGCTCAGATAACTTTCCCGGGCAATATAAAAGGCGATGTAAACGCGCTCTTTCTCTTCCTCACACATTTTTCGAGCAGGACAGACCGATCCTCTCTTCCTCATTTCAGCGGAAGACCACTATCAAGATGAGGAGAGCACATCCAATTTATGGACCGTTGTTTTCTAGGAAATGATTACTTTATCATTTATTCATCCCTCCAAGACCAACTGATCCTCGAAGCTTCAAATTGGATGTTTAATTCCTGCTCTGACATCAGCAACTCTTTTCTTCTATTATTTGTACATCTCACAGTACAAAGAGATTTCGTCTCAAGCTGACATTAAAATTTTGAAACTCAATCAATATTCTTGTCGACTCATTTGTTTTCTTCCTTCTCTTAATATAACAAAGGCATCAGGACTGATCATCCTCGTTATCTACTGTTATAACATGTTTGAATTAAGAGTAGTATCGCCTACAGAGAGGTAAGATTTGCACCGCCCCTCAAAAAGGGGTGCCCTAGGTATGGCACTAAACTGCATCTGATGGTGAAGCTCCAGACTTGGAGCTTTGGAGAAATGTGAAGTACCCCTTCATTGCCATTACTTTCAGATCCACCCTGACTCGGAATAGAAGTAGTAGCTTTTAGGGTCATATTTATAAGTTAAACAGGAATATTTAATCATTTATAATTCTTGAAACAATATAAATGCGTGCAAACAAATGAGCTTGTTTTAAAATGTTACCAACAAACTATTCGTTTACAAATCATATATTTAATATATATGTATAAATAGAATTTAGCTTTAAATAACCTACAATGGTTGATGTTCCATAAAATATAATCACCCAATCGATAAAATCATGTGTAAAGAAAGAAACAAAAACAAACAAACTAAAAGACTCTAAAGAAACAACAACACAAAAAAATTAAATATGAATGTACAGTGAACGTAATTCCCTCACATAACTAAATGAACCAAAAAATAAAGCTAGACAGGTTATAATGCAGTTAAAATCACTCAGTCAACAAAACATTTTTACTTGCTAATTGAACAAAAACTATCAAACAAGTTAAAAAGGAAAAATGATTTTCATTAAAATTGAAGAAAGTAAAAAAAGTAAAAGAAAAATCACTTAAACGAGAGAAAAGAACATTCCTGGGACCCTAGCCTAGTCTGACACAAAACCACAGAAGAGGGGTATCCAATTTGAGGATCGAATTCACTACACTTAACATCATTTGTGAACTCGTCAGCAAGATGAGCTTGTAAACTAAACTAATCGCACAATAGGAAATGGATTGAAATTTCTTTGGTTTGGTTTTATGGGATATCAACCAATGTAGGTTATTTAATGCCAAATACTGAATATGCATATATATTAAATATATGATTTGTAAATGATTTGTTGATGACAATTTTAAACGAGCCTGAGCTAATTTTTTGCACACAGTTAAATGGTTTCAAGTATTGCTATGTAACAGTAACAATTTAACATCAGTCATCTGTTTGCACACATTTAAATGAATATACACGATATGTAAGAAATTAATTTGTCGGTAACTTCACTTTTAAATGAATTAGAACTCATTTGTTAGCACATTAGTATTGCTATTGTTTCTACGCAGTTAAATGGTTTTAATCACTGTTAATACTAATTATTCTATTCAACATTACTCATTCAGTTGCACACAGTTAAATGGCTCCAAGTATTGCTATGTATCACCAACAATTTTTAGTGAGGAATATTGTTACGTGTTACGTTGTTATTTCCTCGCCAAACGTTGTTGGAAAATAAAGGAGAGAGAAGAACAAAGATGCCGAAAGGTTTTTATGATGGTTTTAATGGCAGCGTGGAATAAAGGGTTTACGTTTATGCTGCAAGTCTCATAGGAAGGAAGGAAGGAAATAGTTATGGAGTTGATAAAGAATTTTAGTAGTTAAATGCTTGAGCGAAATGTGCAGCGTTACGGTTAAGGAATTGTTGAATGTGTCAGTGAAATATGGTCGCCATAGGTGTAGCAAAAGTCGTGTTTGCTAGTTGAGGACAGGAACGTTGTCGTCGTCCATGAATGTGTGGTCCTGGTCGTTTGGGGAGAGAAGCGAAAATGTCTCCAGAAAATGTTGCCCAGAGATGAAGCGGGTGGATGTCTGAGCGGAATTTTGCGTCGCAGTCGACATAGCCAAAGTTGAAGGTGACTTAAAGTTGTTCCTGTGTGAGGCGGATTGAATTCATCTAATTCATAATCAAATGGGAACCCTTGGTCTAAAAGAATAGACTCAAGAGGTCCATAAATTAGATGGCTTTCCTCATGGTGTCGTGATGCTAATAAAGAGAGCGGACAGTAAGTACGTCTGTCCAGTTCGAAAACTTCTGAGGAAGGGAGTGTTTGGCGGCTTTTCCCCAATTTGGTGCTGCCCGGAAAAATGGTCCGGAGTGAATAGGATAAGTCATCCTGATTGGGTGAAAATATACATCGACCCTAACGGTTAAATTAAATTACGCGCCAAACAAAAATACGAAGTTCTTTCTGTTATAAATTCAATTAAATATCAGTCATTTGATAGCACACAGATAAATGATCAAACAGTTCTATTTCTAACAATTAAATTTAGCATAAATCATTTGTTTGCACTCGGTTTAAATGTCAAACAGTTCTATTTGACCCATAGATAGGGCCCTATCAGGTGCTACCACTTTGGGCCAGAGTGGACTTGGGAGTGATGGCAGCGAAGAAGTATTTCGCATTGCCCAAAGCTCCAGCATTACTGGAACCTCACCATCAGATTGTTTAATGTCATATCCAGAACACACGTTAGGAGAGTCTTACCCCGCCCCACCATGCAGAGATGCAGTCGATGAATTCTTCAGCCCCAGCCGACTGGGCTTTAGAGCAAATTGTGTAGAAATTTTGTTAAGGAACTGGTGATCCTGTTTCACCGAACAGCAGCAGCCCCTTGGGGTCACGTGGCGTCCATTATAAAAAGGAGCTCCACTGGAGATTCTTCCTCTATTTTCCACTCCCACCGCTGTTAGCAACAGGTCCATTTGTAGCAGCCCTTGACGGCATACGTAGATGGTACTTTCCACCAGCCAGGACCCAAGAGCGACGAACGCATGTGCTGAGTTAAAAGGAACAGGATACATAGACAGTTAAGGTCCAGCAGGCATTTTATCTGCAAACCTTCACACACCAAACCTTATCTACCAAACCTTCACAAAACCTTACAACCTTACAACCTTTACATAACAAACCTAACCTTACTTTATCTTACACCTTTACCTTATAACTTTACCTTATAACAACCTTACAACTAAACCTTGCAAACCTTACAAAACCCTACTATCTATCGGAATCTTGAACTCTTTTGTGAACTCTTACATATTCATTGTTTGTTCCATTTGGTGTAAAACCCTGTTTATTGCTGTTGTTGTTGTTGTTGTTGTATATAAATTTTGTTGCACTAAAAGTCGTTCGTCTTCCTTTCTTCAAAAGCTGTCACCCAAATCTCTGCTGCTGTTGAAGTACGGTTTATTCTTTTACAAAACGTAGGAATAAACCGGCCTTTTCGGGGCTTATAAAATCCCCATAATTGAGATAAGTATAAGTGAATGCTTTTCAATGATGGAGGTATTGTTTTATAATTTAAAAATCAAATTTAAAAGTTGCTCATGTCCTCACCAACCACAGTGTTTTCAATTTTCTACTAGTCAACCCGTTGATCCACTGGGTTCCTATTGAAATAGCCGTCCATGATGATATTGATATTTCTATTTATGAAAGAGTGAAAAGAATTCTAAATAAAAAATAAAAAAATAAAAAAATAGTTACCCGAGAATTTCGATGATTAAAAATAAATAATGTTCGGCGCAAATGTAGACCCCACAAAAATATAGGCCGGGAAATTGCTTTATACTAGAGCATTTTAAATGTATTGCTCAAATAAAAATCTCGCTCTGATGAGACATTTATGCTGAATTACAAATTAACAATTACATTGCAATTTTAATAATCAAATTTTAAAAGTGCCCATGTCCTCGCTGAGCTTGCACATACAGGGGCCGATGTAAAAATCTAAGAGGAAACCTCTTCTGACTTTTCTTCTCCGTTCTTTACTTATGCGAGATAGATACAGTGCCACCTCAAGCATCAAATCATCTGTTTCTTCTCGCTCCTTAACCATGAGCAGTCTGGCGCAAAACCAGAGCCCAGAGCGACGTAACATCTCGTTAACTACTTCCCACGGTCTTCTCTACTCCGCTTGTCTCTGCTGGTTATATAATATTCCGAACGCCCACTCAAATTCTTGTGGTCACACCTCCAGTTTTCCGCCTATGCGTGGCATGAGGACACATCACCTTCAAGCATGCTACACACGCAATTTACGCAGTATTTTCACAGAGGAACACCTGCATCCTGTTTACTTTAGGAAACAAGTCTGTTTCCTGTTTATTTTTTGTTCCAGCGCAATTTCTTTCAGGCATGTCACTCACACAATTTACGAGGCATGTCAAAAGGGATCTTCAAGTCAATATCCAATACAAGGACTTTTTTTTTTAAAGTGGAGAGCCATGCATAGATCTAAACCTGTGCGCGGCCAGGCCAAAAAATGCTTGGTCTCGTCGGCGTTTACCAATTGGGGAGCCTCAGTCCGGCAAAGCAAGTACTGCCAGGGAAGAAGGCTCCCTAAGACCAAGTAAGTGTGACGAAACACTTTATACCACCAACCCGGAGCGTGCCCGTGAGGATGTTTGTCTCGACCTGCAGCTGTCGACCGTGATTTATATGATATTCCACAGTATCAGAATATGGAACAAGGTCGTTTTTGGTGGGGGTACCCACGAATCAAGACTCATGCGTGGTAGTTGCAAAATTCTTGATCTCGTCGGCATTCCCCTTTTGAGGTGCCTCAGGCACCAAGCAATAAACCCAGTGGAGCGGCTCCCTGAGGCCTATGTGTGATAGTACGCAAATAGGACCGCTCAGCTCGAATGCCAGGCAATCACAGGATTTAACCACTGATGCCTATATTTATACAACTAATGAGTCGAAGAATGGATCTGCCACAATGACGCCAAACATCAGCCCCGCCAGATTGTCGCCGTACAAAAGAGCAGATATGAATTTGATTGGTGGAAAAATAAATAAGAACATCACGTGACGCAAATGGCAACTACGTCGGCACGTTCTATAGCAGTTTGGCCACTAAGTATTTTGGGCTGCGATCCAAACTAGATTAAACTGAGGTTAATTTATTTTGTCACCACAATCTCCATTATCAAGAATTTTGATGAATAAAAATAAAGTTCAGCACGAATGTAAACCCAACAAAAATATCGTTGGCTTGGAAGTTGCTTTATATTAGAACATCTTAAATATATTGCTCAATTAAAATATCGCTTTGATGTGTCGTTTATGATGGGTTACAAACAATTACATTAAAATTTGAATTGTTGACTGAGTTTACTACAAAAGAGCCAGTGTAAACCACAAATATTAAACCTCTAGGCATGAACTCCCGACAGATTGACATGCTGTTAAGATCAATCATTCATTCAGTCAACCAAAAATTAAAATAGTTATAATCAAGAATTTTTGGGTAGCAAGTAGCATAAAACATTGCTGTCATGTTCCTTATCCTGGACGCCGCTCAGTTGTCGGTGTTGACTGTATCCTCAGCAGAGGGGTAAGACCCCCACTAAAAAAAAGCGAGTGTCCGAGGTATAATACGAAACTGCATCTGATGCTCCATTTCCAGAGTGAGGAGTACCCTTTCATTACCATTACTCCCAGCTCCACTCTATTCTGGAGTGGTAGTACATGTTAGGGTCTCTTCTGTGGACCAGATAGATTTGTTTGAAAATTATTTATATTACATAGGACCATATGCAAAAAAAAAAACGCTTTCAAACCAACTACAAAATAAATCATCACCAACATCAAGTCCCTGAGTCTCTTTCCCCATCTGTCCTTATCGTCCATTGCCCCCAGAAGGTTTTCCAAACTACATCCTGTATCCGTACAGGGCTGTTGTAGTTAAGTTCTTGCTGTTCGACCGACACTGGCACGTCCATGTGTAGGGATCCATAGGAGAACGTCACTTATGAGTTCGTCCCTGCTTCTCCAGTAGTGTCCTGCATGTCTTGTTCGACTTTCTTGGATGGTTTTAGAGATGGAAGGTAAGTGCCCGTACAGCTATTGTTTTGTGAGGGTGTCACTTCCAGAATTTGTTCAATATAACATTCTTGTGCAGTTCCAGTCAAGCCTTTTCTCTATGCGTTTTGTCAGTGTCCATGTGGTGCATCCATAGAGTAGAATTGATACATCCGCTGCCTGGAAGAATATAAATGTACAATGAACACGATTTCCTAACCTCTTGACAAAAAATAATAATAATAAACGGGTTGCCATGCTGTTAAAGTCAATCAATCAATCAATCAACCCTATCCGTGAAAATAAGTAATTGGAATAAATAGATAAATAAATGAGTAATATGTTTGGTTTCGAAATAAGTAAGGAATTCAGAAAAGTTCAAGTGAGTAAAAATTCTTATCTTACCTTATTTATTTCTTTATTTTACGCAAAACTAAAAATGAACATTTTTCTAAAAAAAATTAGATAGAAACTAAACTGACACATTACTTTTTCTTTACGACCTTAACCCCAGGAAAAAAAAATTCATTTGGTAGATTTAAATTAATTAACTTTGTTAAGTCATTTTATGGTAAAACATTTGGAATAGAATACAGTAAAGAAAATATAAGTAAAAAAAGGTAAAAAAAAAAAAAAAAAAAAAAATCCCAGATTTTTCATAGTTGAAACAACGATGGAAAATGATTGATTGCTCAAAAAAGACTTTTTGCTTTTTTGCCGAGGTTCTAAGGTAAGTAAACAATCTTTAAAAATCGTAATGTTTCTGTTTAGGTTAGTTTTTATTTTAGATAAGTTTAAATGAAATTTTACGTAATTTGCAAATGTGTATGATCAAAAAGTTCATAACATTGTAAATTGTCAACAAATCACATGAGAAAATAACATTGTAATTCCCGCGTGTCTATTCTGACTTCGATGCTTAAAGGCAAGAAAAAAATAAAAATAAAAAATAAAATAAAATAAAAAAAAGATGATGCGAATAAAAAAGAAAAAAGAAAGCATTATTAAAAGAAGCGAATGGCATCATGAAAGTAATAGTCGAGAAATAAGAAAAGGAGGAGAGAAAAATGATAGGGAGAGGGATTAGGAAAAAAAAAAACAAAAAAAAAAAACGAAAGAGAAATGAAAAAAGAAGGGGAAAAGAAAGAACATTGTTGCTGATTATATCCCGTTCGTAATCTTACTAGTGCTACCAACACACTCACGGGCACCTGGACGACTAAAGATGGTATTTTTTTTTCTTTCTCTCCAGTCAGACTGTCCAGGCCTATTAAAAAAAGTAAAGTAAAATCTTACTCTTTTTGTATCGCTTATACACTTGTACGTGTAATAAAACTAATAATAGTAATAATAATAATACTATACACGACATGCGTAGCGACTACTACACAGTGAGTGTTCAATTTCACATAAGCATGAGAAGAGAGTGAAATGTCCATTTCACACACACGCACAACTGTTGACTACACTATCTACGCTCAATCATAACAAAACACAGTTACAAACGGATTTTTATTAATCTCAAAGAGGAAAACATGACCTAGTGTGACATGCTTTTAGTCATTTCTTTCCAAAAAAGGAAAAGAACGAAAAAAAAAAAAAACCCCAAGAAACTAAAACTAAAACAAAACAAACTTAACGATTATTTGGAATATGTCGGCACTGGAAACTTTTTTAAATGCTTACATTCATCATTCATAACATGTAAGTTTTTTCAAATATATATATATATATATATATATATATATATATATATATATATATATATATATATATATATATTTACCTTTATTTAAAAAAATGATTCGTTGTTTTCATCATTTTCTTTTCTTTTCTTGTACCTTAATAATTATTTCCGTTAAACTGGCTCTTCCATGAAAAATATTTCATCATTGTTTTTATTTATAATTTTTTTTCCAGTTTCATATTAGATAGTGAACACTCTTGAAATTGAATGCAAGAATTTTGGTAACCTAGACAAAAAATGTATTTCAAATCTGTATTTAAATTCGAAATACAAAGTAGCTACTTTATTCTTTTATGTATTAAGTACGTTTTATGACAAAAAGCATCATGTGAATGTTCTTTTTTTATGCAAGAAACGTTGATGTATTTGTTTTCATTAATTAATCACTTTTATTTAAAAAAAAAAAAAAAAAAAAAAAAAGAGAGAGAGAAAATTTAGTCCATGTAGTATTGAGGTGGCTTGGACTTTTCAAAAATATTTTCTACGACTTCGAAGATATTGACATATAAATGCTGTCAAAAACCGCTGTATGAGGTCTGATAAAAAATAGATTTAAATGAATGAAAACAAAACAAGAATTGTTAATAGTCCCTATATTATTTGTATATTTGTTCTAACGTGAGTTATTTAATTCATTATAGTTCTTATTTACCTGTAAATACAACGGGGTTTTCACCTATCTACCTAATTGCGAATCTGGGTGTTTGTGTAGTTCAGTTTTACTCTACCCAGGTGTTTTGCCTTGTTTGATTCTGGCGTGTAATAAAATCATTAAGAAGGGGAAATATAATCTGTCTCTAGTTTCAAACAAAATAATAAAACTAATTCAGCAAACCTTTTTCATATTAAATAACAGGAAAAATACTTCTTTATTTAACTTTTATCAATTTTTTTTTCTTTTTTCCCATAACAATTTACTTATGAACAACGTTATTATTCTAAATTCATTCTATTTTTATTCTGTTTATTCAAATTCATACCAATTCCTAAATCAGCTAACCGACTCCTCTTAGATTTTTTCCCCATATGTACTTCTTGTGGACTTGATTACTCGTTACTTAGGAAATATTTGCAAGTAACACGAATAATGGAATCCAAATCTTTGGCATCGTAGACTTTTAAAATTGTTTATTTTCACGGGCGAATAACTACTGTTTGGATGAAAACGTGAATTAACGAGTGTTACCAACTCAGTTAGGCTGTCTGTCGTTTCGCTCAGCAGCATCCTCATTTCTGTCATCTGCTCTCAATTTAAACTTTAAAGTGAAACAGTTTAGTTCGTGTATTCGTTGTAGTTAGTGTGGATTTTGGAAGTACTGGATTGATCGAAAGCATGAAGGGTATTTTATTTTAGCATTGGGTTTTAAATTACTTAACCATTCGTGTAGTCTAATATAACATTTCATTTTACTTACGTCTTGAAAAAAGAAAGAAAGTCTGCATTTTAGGGGGAAGATAATGTTCAGACCCCCTTGTCCGTGTCTGGTTCCGTAGCCGAGGAGAAAGTGTCACTTTTTCAAGAAACCTAATTTGTTTTTCTCTCGCATGCTAGTCTTAGTGATATTCATAATCAGGTGTTTAAATAAAAATGAAAATTGATTGTCTGGCCAAACGATCATCTTTTAGAGTCTTTGATAGACTTGAAGAAAAAAAAAAAAAAATAAAAATAAACAAAGTCAATAGTTAGAAAACACGCCATGCTTATTTTTTTTTAAGCATAGAGTATTTTTAAATATATTATCAAACAAGTGTTTTCAATCTTATATATATACTCGAATGGCACTCAACTTTTTTGTCCACTTTAAAAAAAAGAAAAAAAAAGGTTTTACAAAAAAACAAATCCTCACTGAATTCCTTTAAAAGTCTTTCTTTTTTTCTATTTGTGAAATATTTTTTTCCCTCTTTGAAAAAAATATTTGTATAAAAATGTTAAATAAAATACTAGTTTATTTTTTTATTATTATTCAAAAAATTTTGATCTCTTAGAATGTTTTTTCAAGTGAAAAGGTCAGTAAGAAATTACTAGATCACTCGATAAACACCACGTGTGGTATAATGGTTAAGCTAGATTTGCACACTAGTGAATTCTAGTCTCACTGGGTGCCCCATACACCCGGCCTTGTGCCACAACTACGCAAAGCTTAGTGAACGATTTCTAGATAACACGATTTCAGATTTTACATCCAAACTTTGAGTTTAAAGTTGGGAACTGAAATTAAAATAAAATGGTGAATAAATTTAAATTTTAAAAGATTGAAGAAAATGATTAGTAACATTTTCTTTTTGATTTTTATAAATTCATTTTATTTATTTATTCATAGTATATATATTATATATAAAATTTATTCCTATGTGCAATAAAAAAAAGTTTTAAATTAAAACTTTTAGATAGTAACTTAGTTACACACACACACACACACACACAGATCGTAAAAAAAAAAAAAACGGTATTAAAAAAAACAAACTATCAGCTTTGGATGGCATTTAATCAACCGGTAACCCAGTGTATTTGTGTTGATAGACGAGTGATTAGAGTGAAAATCGATTTCCAGTCATGGTTATAAAGATATTGCTTATCGTAAATTCGGTTAAAAATGGTTAAATTACTGAAAGTAGTATTTTTCCTATTCATTATTCAATAATTCTTGAAAATGTTAACTGGTAATGTAACAGAAGAAATCTATCGATTTTCGTTTTATTCATTGGATTTGGATATATTGAGAAATAAATGCTATCTCCAAAAATGGTTCTCTTGATATTTTTAGATTCATAAAATTTTTTTTTGTATATATTTTTATTTTGATTTATTAGAACATCGGTAAGATTTTTTTTTCGAATTTTTAATTAAAAGAAACGAATTAAAATTTATAGCTATCACTGTTGTTATTTTTTAAAATATTTTCTTCACTCCTTGCGAGTTTTTCACACCTGCTTTGTTTGTCTTTCACTCGAGTCTGAGTGACAGCAAATCTTCTCGGGACTTCAGAACGCTTCGAAGTACTCTAGTTAAATTTTTTAAACAATGCTGGGATCAGTGTGGTCCTGATGTTTTTTTTCTCTGGTTTTCAGTTATCCGTCTCTTTTCTTGGTCTTTGGGGATTCTATCTATCTATCTATCTATCTATCTATCTATCTATCTATCTATCTATCTATCTATCTATCTATCCTCGCAGGACTTGAAGGAAGCTACATTTTTAAAAAATCTAGTTAGCATTTTAAAACCATTTATGGTGAAGAACCATACAAAAACTAAAACACAAATCAGCACGATTTTATTAATTCTTCTTCCATTGCTATATTCTCTCTCTCTCTCTCTCTCTCTCTCTCTCGCCATGTGCTTCGTTTTTAGTAGAATTTGTAGTATTCTTTCTTTCTTGAGTCAAATTTTGCTTTTTTTTTTCTTAAAAAATTGGATTTATTTCGACGAGTAATAATTTGATCATATTATTAATGCATATTTATTTATAAGAAAACTAGTTTCAGCCGAGTAAACCAGATCTAAAGAACTGTTGCTTGTTTTTACTAATTGAGCCGTGAATGTAGAGTATTCTCTTTTTATTTTATTTTTACAAGACTATGCCCCCCCCCAATCTTGATCTATGAAAAATTAATTTGAATAAGCAGACAAAATAAAGAACCGTCAGATTAATGACACCAGCTCTGTTAAGAAATGACTCCTTACCACACCGTACTCATCAAGTAAGCTTAGCTTAGTTTCGCCCAAGGCCAGAAATATAGAGTACCTAGTGAGAATCGAACTCATTAACAACAAACTATTAGAAAGTATTCCATTTTGTAAGGTGCCCACTATTTACCATACTATTATCACGTGGACACCAGGAATTTCTATTGCTATAAGACAAGACTGATAGTAATGAGGGTAGGGTTAAAGATTTCCAGAGCTTGAATTTCGTGTATGTGTGAGTGAACCTACCGACATCTTCTCTAGATGAACCTTTATTCCTCTTTTTTTTTGTGTGTGGCGAATATTTACTACACTAAATAGTCGACTATATGAGTAATTTCAAACACAGATTTTACAAGGACCGGTAGCATCACTAAAAAATATAATTGGAACTGAAATGAGACGTAACCAAAAATTGTAGTTATTACATTGTCGAAGCAAGCCTCGTCTTGAACAAGCTTCTTGAAGATAACTTGTTTTGAATGAATGAATGAATGAATGAAATTGTCACCTCCCACCATAAGAAAAAAAAGTAATAATCGGTTTGTAGATGTTTTGTTTAATTTTCGTTAGGTAGTATGTTTTAACATGAACAAATAAGACTCGGATGATTGTGAAAGTAAGATTTCCCCCTCTTTTCTTGGCTGACTAGGTTGTAATGTATGAATTTTAAGTGTGTAAAAAGATGCGGGCGTTTTACTCCGGGTATTACATTGCCCCCACCCCCACTCTCTAACTCATTCACCTCTTGTCAGCAGTCTGGCATGTGTCTTTCATTGTCTTCTTTTCTTGTAATCCAAGTGAAGGAAGCCGTCGTGTGGTTGATCCCTTTTTCAGACGTCTCAATTTTGACATGTGATCGTTCTTTCATTCTAATACGCATCTGTATCATAAACATTTCTACTACTGCTGTGTTAAGGGTCCTGTTTTTCTATTTCTAGTCATTTGGGACCTTTGATCGAAAAGAGAAAGTCTCCTGTTTGTTTTTAGTAAGGGATATATAACCAATGTTTCTTACTATCTTTTCTTTTTATTTTATTTATTTAAAAATTTTCTACTCTTGCAAATAAAGAGGCTTTCTTTTAAATGGTGAAGGAGAAATATAATATAATATAACCATATAATATATATATATATATATATATATATATACTCCTTGACACTTAAGAAATAAAACGTTGGTGCTGGTTTTTATGATCTTGAAAAGATGAAAAGAGATATCTTTTCAGTGTACTCGGTAGTCTGTGTCATGTGCAATAGTCTCAAAAACAAATTATTCTGACAGGATTTTTGTTATTTATTTGAAGTTTTTCTTTTGACACACAGGCCTCCGGTTGTTTTTAGATATGCTATTACTAAATTGTGGTCACCCATCTAAGTACTGAAGAGACTCATCGTTGCTTAACACCAGTGTTTGAAGCATGACATAACCTTAAGTCAGAATTAATCTTAGCTTTAACATAAGGTCACAAGTATGGGTTGCATAGTGAGAATCGAACCCACACTTGAGTAGTAATGGTGTGGCGAGATTAGCTTGCTGACCATCACGATGAGAGGTGCCCTTCTAATTTAAAAAAAATAAAGTAGATTTGTAACATACTTGTAGCTAAACCATTTGTGTATATATATATATATATATATATAATGGAAATGAATCCGACAATATAGAGAAAAATTGAAAAACAAGGTAATCCAAAAAGTAGAATTTATTGTAAAAGAAACCGAAACGTTATAGCGTTGACTTTCTTTTAACATTAACTTCTTTTTTGATTACCTTGGTTATCTATCTATCTATCTATCTAAATATACATATGTATATATGTATATCGTGCGTGTGCTCATAGAGAGAGAGATCGTGTGTGTGTGTGTGTATATATATATATATATATATATATATATATATATATATATATATGTAAAATGTATATCGTGTATGTAATATATATATATATATATATATATATATATATATATATATATATCTATGATGTGATTGTGTCACCATAACAACCACCTCTTCTTGCCTCAAATAAGTTTTTTGAGTAACCTCCGTGATAAAGGTAACAATTTTTTTTATTTTTTAAGAATTAACTAAATATTTCTTAATAATGAGATAACTATATTAAGCTCCAAAGTGAACTACTTTCTTTCCACAACCAAATATTTAATTTTCCATTCAATTTTTTTTTTTATTATTCTTTGTGTGTATTTTTAGGTATGTGTTATTAATTCAACAAATTTTAAAATAGAAATAAAACTTAACTCTGGTTTATCTCAAATGTTATTCATAGTTTATTATGTATATTTCTCTTGAATTGATCCTAAGCAAGATATTGATTTTTACTTCCTCAATATAAGAAGCAGTATCATTGATACTTTACATGTTTTTACTCTTAGCTGTAGAACACTTGAATGAAATAATAACTATATTTTTTCTCTCTTGAGTGTTGTACAAATTTATTGTTTAACTTTTACTCAATGCCTTAGACATTTTTAGATTTTTCTGAAACTGAATTTGATTTAGTTAGTTTTGAGGTGATGAAAAGTAGCAGAAAGTAGCTATTGGGCTTATGGCAAAAGAAAATGATATATTTCCTTCCCTCTCTAACAAAAATTGTACCATGAAAAATTTTGTTATAATGCATATTATCTATATGAAATATTAATTTTGATATCATTGGAATAAAGCATCTCGTTTTGTAAAATTTAGGTAGTCATTATTGGTATTTACTAAGCTTTCCTCCATTTAGTCAAAAAGACCACAAATGTCATTAGTAAGTTGTATAGATTGGAAATAAAGAATAAGCCTCTATGGAGATTAAAGTTCAACTTTTGCAGGAGACTTATTGTGCATTATTGATCTAGAATATTGATTTGAGAGTTTCAATAAAAAGCAAATAGAAATAATACAAAAGAAATACTAGTAAAAATATTATGATATAGTTCTATAGGTAGGATGGGTTAAAGTGACTTAATACCATAAGCATAGACCAACAATGGTGCCCTGTGATTACCACTTCTGATAACAACTAGACATAAAGTTACTACTTTTAATTTAACACCCGAGCGGCATACAGTTAAAATATTTACCTTTCTTTTCTATTGTAGATATAAGGTAATTTAATCAATAATCAATTCATGAATTTGTTACATCACACAATCTGCATAATACTACACATTAATATACAGATTTTATTGCTACTGCAACAGACTGAGTGTTGATTGTAAGTTGAGGAAATGAACTAAGATAATTTCTTTTCCTTGCTAGTGGAGCTCAGAATTCACTGATTGTATCCCCTGTAGAGGAGTAGCCCCCCCCCAAAAAAAGTGGGGTCCTAGGTAGGACACAAAATTACATCTGATGCTGAGGCTCCAGTTCTGGATCTCTGGGGAGTGTGGAATACTACTTTATTGCCATTACTCCCAGGTTTACTCTGGTCCAGTGTAGTAGTACATGTAGGGTCCTGTTGATGGCTCAAATAGATATGTTTAAAAATTATTGTACTTGATAAAACCAAAGAAAATAAACCTTGTATAAACAACTACACAAAATGTTATTTATGAATGTACAATGAATTCCATTCCCTAACCTCTAGGCCTAAAATAACCCTACATGATTTGATGAGCCATTAAAATCAATCAATTAGATTATATCATGTGTCTTGGAACATTCTTAAATGTATATAAAATAAAACTGTTATCCGCTGGGCAACTTAACCGTAAAAATTATTTAAAAAATGATTAAAAATGTGCTTTTTATTTACATTTTGTTTGGGTTTTATAGCATATCAACCTTTGTAGGTTATTTAATGCCAAATCCATTTTTATACAAATAAACGGTTTTATTTTAAAAAATTCAGTTTAGCATAAGTACACAGTTTAATTGTCAAAAACATTTCTCTTTCAAGTTATTCAATTTTGTCAAACACTTGTATTTCAAACAATTCAGTTTAGTATAAGTATAGTTTTTGTTTACACACAGTTAATTGTCAAAATAATTCTATTGCAAACAATTCAGTTTAACATAAGTTCAGTTTCAATGTCAAAAACAGTTCTATTTCAAACAATTCAGCTTAGCATAATTACACAGTTTAAATGTCAAAACAGTTCTATTTCAAGCAATTTAGTTTAGCATAAGTACACAGTTTAGTTCTATTTGACCTATTGGTAGGATCCTATCAGGTGCTACCACCCTGGGCCTGAGTGGACCTGGGAACAATGGCATTGAAGGGGTATTCCGCATTTCTCAAAGCTCCAACATTACTGGAACCTCACCATCATATTGTTTAGTATCATATCCAAGACACTCGTTGGGGGTAGGTGAAGTCGGTGTATTCTACAGCCCCAGCCGACTGCGCAATATTTACAGTTTGATAATTATATAATAAATAGTTAACAAACAAAAGAGGATGAGTATTTTTTATCATTTTTATTGTAATATAACAAGACACCCAATCCACATGTCATACAATGTATGACATGCAATAGACACAAAAAACACATGCAATAAGATAGACATATAATGCACAACGTACATTAGACATACAATGCATATCATACAATAAGACACACAATCCAAGTAGTATAATCATAATATTAATGATGATAATAAAGAAGTATGGAATTTCTAGTTTAAGAATATTGCAAGAAATAGTTAACAAACAAATGAAAATAAATATTTTTCATCATTTTCATGGCAATTTAACATCAGTCTATTTGGTTTTATTGCAAATATAATCTGGTCTGGACAAAGCATAACATCTTCAAAAACCCTGTGGTGATTAATGTACATACTTATTTTGTTTAATGGATAATTGATCCATGTTTATAAGTTTTCCAATTTAGAATTTTGACTTCCATCAAACCTAGAGGTTAAGGAATGGCATTCATTGTACATTCATATTCACATTTTTTGTGTAGTTGTTTTATAATAGTTTTTTTAACATGCTCTAAATAAGTATGGCTAGTTTTTGAATTGGTCTCTTTGATCCATAGATGAACCCTGACAAGTACTGCCATTCTAAGTCAGTTGACCTGGGAGTACTTTACACTTTCCAGATCAATTGAAATAGAGCCTCACCATCAGATGCAGTTTAGTGCCCTACCTAGGATATCCTTTTTTTTCTTTTTGAGTGATTTTACCCCTCTGTAAGGGATACAATTAACATATTCTAAGTTCTGCAGAGAGATCATCAGAGACTTTAAGAATGTATTGACTGACCCCTCCTCCCCCCAAAAATGTTAAAACAACTAAGAGGGAGATTACATTTTGAAAAGTATTTATATATTACTAAAGTTCTTATGTTTTTAACACAGTAAAAACTGCACATTATAGCAAGATTTTTATAAGAACAATACGCTTAAAATGCTTTAACTTAGAGAATAGAGTAGTTTCCAGTTCACTTTGCAACTGAATGATTAGTGATGATATCATTTTTTTTAACCATCAAAATTCTTGTTATAATCAAGATAACTGTGGTATGCTAATTACAATCCTTCACTCCTTTGTAAATAGATGCATTAGAATCATCATGGACTGTTGTTAGAATGGGAACCCAATGGGTTCATAAGTTCTCAAGATTTTATTGTAATGATCTGATTTTTTATTATTTTCTTATTAGAGCAATACATTTAAGATGCTGTTAGAATAAAGCAATTTCCAATCTGATTTGAAAATGAGTGATAATTTTGTAAGGTCTTCATTCTTGCTGAATATCACTTTCTAATTATCCAAATTCTTGATAAAATGCTGATAACTATGAAATGCTAATAAGAAACCTTCACTCTTTAAATAGAAGCATCAATATCATCATGGACTGCTATTACAGCCAACAAGTTAGTATGGAATAATACTGTATCATATTTTTTCATTTATAAAAGAAAACAAACTTAATTCTTCACCCTTTGTCAATTTTCTTCAGAGTGCCTGAAGTCGCATTATTTTAGCCACGTCTCTAGTTATTCAAAACTAGTGGCCCTTATGTGAAGTTCGTCTAGATCCTGGAGATTTCTCCTATCCAGTACCTACCATTGAGTAAAAGTGGTAGCTTCAGAGCTATTTCTCTCTTTTTTTTTCATGTCTGCAGTAATATGCTGATGAAACTTGGCAATATCTGTTCTCATCGCATATATGTAAGGTCCATGTTAAAAAAGTCTTGTACCCAATAATATTACTGTGGGATGATATTTGAATAGTTACCTTCTAAATTAGAATCCACCCTGGCAACTCTGGTATATCAAACAAATGATTATAGTATCATCTCTGATGTTCTTTCAAAAGGATTTCGTATTGGAAGTCTGGATACACGTAAGCATGTGTGTGTATACATGCACACACTATATGAGGCACTTGTGGTATAATGGTTATCATTGGAGGAAATGGATATGATGACCTGAGTTCAAATCCTTGATCAGGCAGTTTGCATTTCACATAAATGGGAAAGATATGAATCCAACTTCCTCCAGCTATGAGTAAATAGTTGGGCAGACAGGATTCTTGGTATGGCAATCAATTTAAAAGAAGGAAAACTCAGAATTCAAACCTGTTAAACTCTACTTAAAAATTAACCTTGTGTCACATCCTGCTCATAAAGAGGGTTTGGGTGTATATATATATATATATATATATATATATATATATATATATATATATATATATATAAACTAGCAGAATTACCCAGTAATGCTTAGAGTAGGAAAAAGATAAGAGACAAAATGTTTTAATGTAATTGGGTTGTAGAAGATTTTCAGGGTGCTCACTCTGCAGGAACTTGACTAGAATCAGTATAACAGAAGCAGCTAAAAAGGGGCCCATTAGAACCTTTATGGAGTCCACAGAAGAAGCCAATAGGAGGCTTTGGAAAAAGAGAGAAAACCCATTGATAGTTACTGGTGGAATGTGATCTATCTCAGCTGGGCACAGAAATATGAACATGATATAAATACACAACAAAAAGAGTTTTACTAATAAAGAAAAAGTTATTAGTTTTCCAGAGCTACTTTGTACACACTGATTCTTGTTCTTCCATCTTTTGCAAATGTCTGTTCTGTTGGCAGGGCTTAGAATATGCTGATTACATCCTCTACAAAAGGGTAAGAACTTTCTCCAAAAGAGTATCCTATGTATGACACTAAACAGCATCTGATGATGAAGAACCAGCTCTGAGAAGTGTAGAGTACCCCTTCATTGCTATTACTCTCAGGTCTACTCTGACCTTGAGCAGTAGTAACTGTTAGGGTCCAATCAATGGTTCAAATATATATGTTTGAAAATTATTAATATTGGATAAGAATACATAAAACCATGTGCAAGTTATTAGTATAATATATGAGAACTTGATATATAACTGTGTCCAAAAAATGATAATAAACAAATCAAAAAGTGAAATTAAAAAAATACTGTAGAACATTAAGAATATAGTTATAGTTGTAATCAAACATTTAGAAATGAATCAAATTTGGGCATTAAATAACCCATAAAGAGTTTGTCATTAAACAAATAAACCAAAACTTTTGGAAATATAGTCTTTTTTGCCACTTGTTCATAAATATTTAACATATAGCTGGCTGTGTAAAATAATCTCAATCTAATCTTGTCAATCTCACTGTTTATGAGTATGAAAAATTTTCATGCAATCAAAGTTTCTATTTTATTTTGCCATCTGGTGACCTCAGATAGCCTTAAAAGTGAATCAAGATGATTTTGCCATCTGGTGACCTCAAATGACCTTAAGGGTGAATCACAATGATTTTGCCATCTGGTGACCTCGAATGACCTTAAGGGTAAATCACAATGATTTTGTTATCTGGTGACCTCGAATGACCTTTGAAGTGAATCACAGTCAATGTTGCAAAATATTAGTTGTGTGTGACCTTTTTTTTTTTCAAATCCTCAAACACACATTCAAAACATAGTATAAACTTAATTCTATCATTAATATTGTATGTATTTTGTCAAGTTAAACAGGGCAAAGTTCTTTTCTGAGTGCTTTTATTTTTGAAACAATGCAGGTCAAATAGTTTAAGCCAAAGCTTGCTTGACCTGTGGTCAGTAAAGTTATTTTTAAAATCCTAGTGCTTATGGAGCAGAGATAAAATTTCAAGACTGCTCATGTTCTTCATGTTTTTTAATATCATTTCACTAATTTCTCAGACTGACATAGTTCTTTACCGTCTGAAAGCGGCTCATGTGGTGGAGATATTGTAGATTTTATAAGTTCATGAAAACAATTATTGTATTGTATAAGAACCATTTATTGAGTGATTTTGTCCCTTAGGAAATGGCCTTTTTATCCATCAAGGACAAGGAAGGATTAAAGTTCCCAGCTCTAGCTCATTTTATTGTTCATTTGATCTAAAAGTGAATTTGTTTCAACCTCTTTACACAGATTAGCACAGCCTGGTTAATTTGGTTATGTTTTTAAGAAATTGTCTAATTTAGTATTAATACTATTTTATCACTTCCAGTCTCTTGTGTCTTTTGGTAAGATGTTAATAAATTTGCTTCCTTGGGGTAGTTAATATCTGTCAAACTCACAGGTAGAGCATTGTTCTTATTTTTTTTCATTTTTTTATGTACTTGTATCTTAGATCTTAATCTTTTATTTTTTGATAATAAAACCTAGATTTGCTCTTTTTCACACAATTTCTTATAATTTCCTTATAACATGAAGTATATGTTTAATTCCTAGAGATATCTCCTAAGCAGTATTAATTTTATGATAGGACCTTGTTATTTGATTTTTTTACCAGGATTCAAACTGGGCTTTCTAGACTTGGTTGGCAATCAGTCTAGTCGAACAACGAATTGGAATTCAGAATTGTGGTGTCATCAAGAAATGTGAATTTTCGAAATGTGCATTTCAATAATGTATAAATGGTTTAAAATTACAGTGCCAGATTTATTGTTTGAAGAACAGTTAAGAATCACATGACTTCAACTTCTCCCAGTGTTAAATATTAGATGGGTCAAATCTTTTGTTTGGCTTTTGTTTGTTTCTTCAAAAAGAATTAAACCATTGCACTGAAGTCAACTCGGTGTAATTAATAGGCAGTAACCATTAAGGGCAGATTGAAAGTTTTGCTGTCATTGAATGATTGTAAAGTCAGGTGACTTAAATACTAGAAGTTGAATTTTAGCTTTAAATCAGTTAGCCCAGAACTGCTGAATGGAACAGTCATAATTTTCGATCTCTTGTCCAGAGGTGCTCCAGTGAACATACAACCAGTTATATGAGATGTCTAAAGTTATGTTTACACACAAGAAAGGATGTTGCATTGTTATTTATCCCAACAGAAAATATCAAATAGATGGAATGGTGAGAAGAATGATCAGAAGAAGATGGTGATGTGGCTATGTAACACTAGGATGTAGGTCATTGCACATTTTTAATATTAGTCTTGAAGTAGTTAGAGCAGTAGAAAATGTTGACTGCACCTCCCTCCTCCTAATGAGTGTCCTGCATCTGATATGAGGCTCCAGTTCTGGAGCTTTTGGGAATGTGGAGTACCCCTTAATTGTCATTACTCCCAAGTTTACTCTGACTTAAAGTGGTAATATCTGTTAGGGTCTGATCTATGGGTTCAATCATTTACTAATACATTAGTATTATCTAAAACAATTCAAATTATGTACAAATTATTTGTATTGGATTGGAATACTTGATAAATAGAAATACAAATGTTAAATAGCAATACTTGAAACCATTTAACAGTGTGCAAACAAACGATTAATAATAAATAGAATTATTAGTGTTAGATAAAAATACTTGAATCATTTTACTGTATGCAAATAAATGAGCTCTAACAACTCATTCAAAAATAAAGTCACCTACAAACTATTTGCTTATGAAACCTATATATTAACTGGATTTGGCATTAAATAACCCACAAGAGTTGATATGCCATAAAATATTAACCAACCAAATAACTGTGTACAAACGAATGATTATTATCAAATAGAAATTGTTACTTGAAACCATATCATTTCTTTGTTTAACGGCATATCAATCTTTGTGGATTATTTAATCTCAAAGCCATCCTTGTAATAGAACAATAGTAATACTATTTAGTCCATAGCTGGGGGTGTGTGGATAAAGGGAGTTCATACCATATACTATCATACCAAGAATACCATATAAATGTGTAAAAAGTTTTTTTTAGATAAGACTACATCATATCATATAACTGTGTGCAAACAAATGATTATAGACAAATAAAAAAAGTGCAATGGAATATTGAAAACATAGTTAGGATTGTAATCCAACATTCAGGAGGTGCCTGTAGTGTAATGGTTATCATCGTAGGAAATGGACCCGGTGACACGAGTTCAAATCCTGGATGAGACTGAATGCATTTCACATAGCACAAATACCCTTGGGAAAGGTATGAATCCAATAATTCTCTCTCCAGCTATGGGTAAATAGTAGGGTAGACTAGGTTCTTCAGCCTTGATGAGGCAACTAGTCTAGGAGAAAGAAAACTCTGAATTCAGACCTGTTAAATTCCGCTTAAAAACTGACCTTGTGTCATATCCTGCCCGAGCGGAGGGGTTGGGTAAATATGGTAATCCCACTTTCAGAAATGAATCAAATTTAAGTATTGAATAATCCATAAGGAGTTGAGAAACAAATAAACCAAATCAAAAGGTCTGTTACTGCAACATAAAATTTCAGTTGCCAAATTGATAGATTGTTTTAAAAGTTTGGCAGCTTCTTGTTGGACATGCCTTTTAATATGGGTGCATAAATTCATGTGTGTCTGATATCTGATATATATGTGGTTTGACTAAAAATATGCTACATGTATTCCCTGTAGGGGGTTAAGTCCTCTCACCCCAAAGGGTTTTCCTTGGTATCTGATGGTAAGGTTCTAGTGTGGAGTACCCTTTCATTGCCATTACTCCCAGGTTCACTCTGACCTGGAGTGGTAGTACCTGTTAGTCTCAACAATGAGTTGAACAAATCTTTTTGAAATTTATTAATATTGGATAGGAATACTTGAATCCATAAAATTGTGTGCAAATTATTTGTATTGGATAGAAATACTTGACATCCTATGAAATGGAACATTAATAATATAATTATGATTGTATTAAGAAAAAGCTACACAAAAAAATGTAAATGCAAACATACAATGTTTGTAGTTACCTATCCTTAAGGCATAAAATAATCCCAGATGGGTAGACATGCCATTAAAATCAATCGATCATTATTATTTGATATTGGTTTTTTGTCATGGTTAAAATCCAAATTTGAATGAGTGATTTTAATGACGTGTAAACCTGTCAGGTGTTATTTTATGCCTTGGAGCTAAGGGAATCACATTTATTGTATGTTTATTTCTACATTTTTGTGAAGCTGTTCAAGAGTTTCATTTTTTTTAAATATTTCACTTTCCCAATTTCAAAATCATCTGGGATAGTTTTTTAAATAATTACTTTGTATGGTATTGATAATGTTTAGGTTTATGATTTTTATTATAAGTTTATTTCTATCTAGGAGGACAAAATGTCATCCATGTCAATATTTTCAGATAGGTCCTTCATATTGTTTGCACTGAAAAAAATGTTGTCTGATGAGAGCTAGATCTCTGTATTCTATGAGAAAATGTTTAACAGTGTAGGGTGTTTGACATGCTATACACTGGTTGTTCTTGTTTGAGTATAAAGGAGTGTAGAAGTATTGTGTGACCAATGTATAATTGGAATATAGTGACTAGTTCTTTTTTGGATTTTATTTGCTTTTTTTCTGATGTCAAACTATTAAGTTGTTTGGAAAACCATAGCCAATTTTACATTTAAATGTGTAATAAAATCGGCCAATCTCTTAAAAATACTGTGAAAAAGTAACCAAACAGCTCTCACCTCCCTCTCTCTTTTTTAATTTGTTCAGTCTAAGCATCGATCAGGTTTTATTGACATTATCAGCAATGGTAGCTTTTATTTTCTGTTTGTTGAGACTAATGTTTCCCCATCTGAGGAATTCTCTCTGTATCTAATCTCAGCAAGCCAACTTTACATCTGAACCGTAACTAAACTGTGAGTTTCTGTCTATGTAATCCTTAATACAAAACTGAAAACTATTCACTTTCTTTTTTTTTTCTTTTTGACAGAGAGAGAGAGAGAGAGAGAGAGAGAGAGAACACCTCTAGATCCATAAAGATTTTAATCCTTTAATGTTGTCTAAGGATGAAACTTAAACTTTGCCAAAAATACAAAAAAGGAATACAGAGAGATTTAAATAAGACTCTTATGTACTAAGATAAGTCAAAAGTTTTGCAATATTTTGCTAATGTGAGGCACAATTTGGCATCTCCATGTGTTTTGCTGCAGTTGTGAAGGTAACAAACCACACTGGACTGTGAGATGCTGAGCATGCCTGATACTCTTCTAGTATTATTCACCAGATTTGCTTTTTTAGCTTGGAACATACCCTCAGAATCCACCCTTTTAGGCCTACTTGATCTTGCCTAATTGTCAAGTTTCTTGCGAACCAGGCAAAATTTCCTGAACTATCTGGTTACTGTACTGTGATCAACTGTGCCTTCACCTTTTAACATGACAAATATTTTTAGTTGCTTCTGTGGCATTATGGCCCAGTTCAAACTTGTAAAGCCTAAGTTCCCAAATTAGATTATATTGCACATTCATTTGTGCGGGTTTCAAATCACCTATAGGGTAAAGAAATGCACATGTCGGCACACAAACTACCATGATACTACCAACCATGGCAAATACCTACCATTCCTTGAATTGTTTTAATTATGTGATATATGCACTATAAGTTAGCACATATGCAAATATTGGAAGACTTTTAACTCATCCAAGTAATTTTACTCAGCAAACAGACTTTTTATCTGAACTATAGCAAAACCGAGTCTTTGTATATGTAATCCTCAATACAAAACTGAAAGCCATTCATGTTTTTTTTTTTTTTTTTTTAGAGAGAACACTTCTAGATCCTTAGAGATTTGAACCCTTTAACTTTGTCTAAGAATGAAATTCAAACTGTGCCAAAAATACAAAGGGTTACATAGAGATAAAATAAGGCACTTATGTTCTTGGTTATAGTTTGTCTGTTTTAGCCATTTTCTCTGTTTACAGATTGGAAAATAAACAAAACAAGCTAGTTAAATCTTTACTTCTTTTACAAGCAGATAGTTTTAGTCTTGAATTCCAAGAGTAAGGTTTTCACTTGATTTAAAATGTGTTCATTCCATGATCAGGCTAATATTTGTTTTGATTACTATTTAAACTGATGGGTTCACCAGCTGTTTTTATTTATTTTTTTCTAGGTGTATGTTGTTTGGGAATCATCAAATCTTATCCCATAACTCTGTTGTCCAAGGTAGGACACTAAACTGTCTGGTAGTGAGGATCCAGTTCTTGAAATCTTGGAAATGCGGAATAGATCTACATAGTTATTACTCCCAGATCCACTCTGAATTGGAATTGTAGTAGATGTTAAGGTCCCATCTCTGGTTCAAATTGACCTATTTGAAAATTATTTATATTGGATAGGAATACTTGATACTTTATAACTTTTATATGCATGTTATTTGTATTAAGAATAGTTACTTTGAGGTAATAATTGTTTAGGAAGGATAAGTTACTTGAAACTGTATAACTGTATGCAAATAAATGATTAGTAAATAGAAATAATTACTTGAAATTACACAACAGTGTGCAAAGTATTTGAAATTGATAGGAATACTTGATGACATAACAATGTGCAAAAAACTAAGAAGCAATTAAACAAAAAATGTAAATATAAACATACAATGTACATGATTCCCTAACCTTTAGGTATAAAATAACCCCAGATTGGTTGATAAGCTGTTAAAATTAATCAATTAAATAAAAAAAAATTTCTACTTGTCTGACAGTAACTATAGTCTTTAAAAACTGAAACAATATGGGTAATGTGCTTGTCTCCTTTTTGCATCCATTCCTTCATTTTGTCAGCTGTTTCCCATGGTTCCATATATTTTATATATTGTTTTATTTTTATCTTCTACCAGTGAATCATTTTCTCCTTTCCTCTTAAAATATTTTCACATCACAATCATTACAATACTGTCATTGAAGGAAGAATACTGAGTAAGTAGATCAATAAATGTCACTCAATAAGTTATTATATTAATTATGAGTATCAGAATTTCTACCAATTAACAGGTCTTGTACCACAGTTTTCTTCAAAATTTTAATATCTTAAAGTCATATGGTTGAAAAGATTGTGTTACATCACTCTTCCAAATAGAGGATAACTAACATGCATGCTTTGAAAATCAGCATTGAAATCCTAATGATTGGTCATAGTGAAAAGCATTTAATAACCATTGTCACAAAGTAAACCAGAAATTTTTGAGTCTGACATATCTTTTATGCAGAATCCATTTTTTTCAAGCATCTGAATGGAATGGGTTTAACTCAGGGGCGGGCAAACTCTTTGGTGTGAAGGCTGCATCACTGGGTTATAAATTAACAAAGGGTCACATCTTTTAAAATCAAAAGAATTTAGTCTCTATTCAAGTTCAAGTGTTTATTTTTAATTTTTTTAGAGGCTCCACACAGAACAGTGCAGCGGACCTCAGTTTGCCCACTCCTGGCTTAATTGATTCCTATTTAGAAGAACTCTCTAGATAATATACTCTGATCTTAGATAGAAAAGCATAGCGTTCATACTAACAAACAGAATAATAGAATATATATATATATATATATATATATATATATATATAATGTACACTGTAAAATTTCTACTGGTCTAACTATTATTAGACTGTGGAAGTTTTATGGTTTACATTCACAATATCACAATTTCTGCTTGATTATAACGTTACATAAAGTTGATATATAAGAATTTAAAGTGTAAATAACATTCAGAGATAAGTTATTGATTTCTATTCATATCTAAAAATTTGGGGAATCAATAACAACATATATACCTAGCAAAACAAAATCAATAATAGAGAGAATCACTTATGAATAAGTATACCCCTACCAATTTTTTTATAAGTTAAAAATCTTCTTAACTAAAGATATCAGGATTTGATTATTTCTAGAGACTATTTGACTGTCAAAACAGATATTATTATTATTATTATTATTATTATTATTATTATTCAACTCCTTGTGAGTTTTTCACACCAGTTTTAACTGATTTTTCACTAGAGTGACAGCAAATCTCCAGGGATCTTGACAGTATTCTTAACAATGCTTTGGTATGTATGGTCTCAATTCTTGCTTTGATTTTCAATTCTTCCAGTTTTTTTTTTAATCCCTTGGGGATCATTCCAAATGCACCTACAATTGATATCACTGTCACCTTTATATTCCACAGCTATTTTTTAGCTCTCTGGCAAGATCCAAGTAAATCTTCACTCAGTGATACACTGGAATGGCAAAACCCACTAGATGACAAGTTCTTTTTTTCTTGTTTTTTTCCACTCCTTTTGAGTTTTTCACACCAACATTAGCTCATGGTTGTTCACGGGAGACTGAGTGACAGCAAGTCTTCTCAAAACTCCAGATTTCTCTTTTAAGGTTTTTGCTTTCATAACCATGTCTAGGTCTTATGTGCAATCTTACCAGTTTGTCACTTCAAATATCTATACAGTTGTTTTTCTTTCCATTTCTGTTTCCAAGTTTTTGTTGTTCTATTTGTTCTTATGTTGTCAAAGCTGTTACTGGCCACTGTAATTAGTCTTTACTTTTTTAATGTAGTCCTTGTATTGATTTTTCCACACAATCTTCAATGCTATTGAGTCCTCTTTCTCCTTCTTTTCTTGACACATATAGTCTATGTCATCTCTTGAATGTATGGTCTAATGCATAGTCATCAGCTTTCTTGTCCTTTGGTCCATTTGTCTGAATTCTTCCCTTGTCCATTTTAAGAATGGTCTAGAGTATCTTACTTGGAGACTGCCTGGGTGTTTATCTCTGATGAGATTTCTGCGACAGAGCTTAGTTTTAAGAAGTTTTCTTGTTCTTCTAAGGAAATCTTTTCTTTTTATCTTTGCTTTTTTGATGATGTTCACTTCCAATATTTCCAAGTACTTGTAATTTTCCTTTTCTCTCAGCATTCTAATTCTTTCCTGATTTGAAAGTTCTATTCCTTCCATTATTCCATTATTTTTCTTTTCTCACTTTTCATTATAAACATGGCACATTTTTCTATGCCAAATTCCATTCCTATATACTGGCTGTATGTTCTTATTATTTGTATCAGTTGCCAGTTCTTTTTCACTTTTTCGCAAATAGCTTAATGTTTTCCATTTATTAATTACTTAACTATAGCACTGAAACCAAAAGTAAAACTGCACATATATATATATATATATATATATATATATCCTTATTTTGGGATGACTTTATATTCATATCTTTTGGTTACAGTTTGAATGCTGTTTAGTTTGATAATGAATAAATTATGCTTAATATCTTTATTATATATTGTTTCACTTGAAATAATAAAAATCCTAGTGATTTATAAGAAAATAACTTTTTATAAAAAGTTGGTAAGAGTGTACTTTTTTTATGGATGATACTATATAGCCTTATTATCGTCTTTTATTTATATCAAAACCAAATAACTAGTAGAAGCAATGACTTTTAATTCTATTTTCAGCCATATTGATCATTGAAATCCTCTCTCTTTCATTGCTTCCTTCTTAAGTCTCTTCTCCCACCATCTTCTCTTTCCTTACATTCTCCTTCTTCCTCTCTGTTTCCTCTTCACTCTTCCACACCTTCTCTTATTCCAGAGAGTGGGTGGTCTTAAACCTTAGAACCCTGTGCCTATGAGCCCCTCCACCTGGGGCTCCAAGCTGAAAAATAGCTCTAAAGTTTAATCTGTTATTTAACATGTAAGGCTGTTAATTATAGGCAATTGCAATATAGAAATAATATTGTTAATTAAATGATAGTGATAAAATAATATTGTTGGTTATGGACAGTAGCAAAGGACAAATGGCTAGAATTAAATTTACCAAAGTATACATACTTCTTTGTAGTAATGCAAATACTGGCTGCTTAGGTTCTAAGGATTGTAAAGACCACTCACTCTTTCTTCCTACCCTCTTAGATTTTGTTAAGTATTTAGTTTCACATAAGTAACTAACATGGAATATGTATTTATTACTAAAAGTGTGACATACATGAATAATAGGTAGTAATGGATGTTGGCACATGGATACAAACAAGCATATTAATACAGAGATACTATATAGATCTCATCATTTTGGCTAATAGATAAAATTTGTCTCTTTGAATACAAGCTTTTACTGTATGGATTTGGTGTGTATATGTGTCATGTGTATGTTTCACATATTGGTAAAATGAAAACAATTCACAAAATAAAGAGGCTAACACACTATTTCGTTTTACATACTGGTCTTATTTTGTGAGAGTCTTTCAATAAATAAGGCAAATTCTTTTTTTCTAAAAATTTAAACCCTGCATCGTTTGGAATTGGTTTATAGCAAAAATCATTTTAATCTCACAAAAGAGGCAATTCAAAATGGCTGCAAATCAGAGTGCCCTAGGCTTGAACAGAGGTATATCATCAAATTTTTGGTGGCTGAGAAGTGCAAAACCTGTGACTTTTACAGCAGATGTGTATGGAGAAGCATGTTTTTTCTTTAAAGAATGTTTACAAATGGGCTCAACATGGTGTAACAAGATCCTTGTCCTGCAACATTAATGCAACACAATCCTTGTCACAGGTCTATCAATGTAACACAATCCTTATTGCACAACATTAATGTAATACTTTCCTTGGTCACCGCAACAGTTAATGCAACAACAACTCTTCGACACTTCACCAGTGATGTAATGCTGAAACCTAACTCCACTGGACTGCCATCCTTCACAATTTTGACTGTGATTCTGTATGGTTCAGTGTTACAGGTTAGACCCGTAACTCTGGAGATCCTCTCAACAGGCCACATTGTAATTGATCCTGTTGAGCAGTTATTGGGTCTAAAGAATGAGTGATTCAATCTCCAACAGGTTTTCTGGATGGATGACATCACATCCACCCAGAGCTGATTTCTTCACACCGTGACTAGGCAGTCTTTTACACGTTAACAATCACGGTACAGCCTGGAAGTAATCACCTTGACTATCACAGCAAAAACTCTCACATCGGCTCGAGGCGAGGTTTATTTATTGAGAATCTTCACCTCTTGCTAATCACGTGATGCCATGCATGATTAATTCATTCATCCTCTAGTGCATGTGCCCCCTTCTGACATCACCCAAAGTACAATTTCATGTTGTGATTTTCTTGTGTCCTACTTTCTGATATAAACAATTTGTATAAACATTTATTATTGTGAATAGCATTTATTTTTAGAAGTTACATAATCTTTCTGTAATCAATACAGATTATATTTCTAACTTTGAGTAAAACTCTTTAGAACAATCGTCATCAACAAATAAGAAAGGATTAACCATTTTACTGGTAATTTCACATGATATTCTTATTTTTCAATATATCAAAGTCCTCATGCCCTATCAACCTCTTGGGTTTTTTGAGGATGCACCTTTTTTCACTTAACATTTTCTTATTTTACAGTATATCTATCTTTATTAATACTATTATTATTATCCCTATTTTGAGGTGAAATTGCCCCTGCCACATGGGTTTGCCATGACAAGCCTGAGTTGAAAAAACTGTCTATGGGAGGGAAACACATTGACTAACTAGTAAAGAAAAAGTTGTGGGCACAGCGTTCAGTAAAGAAAGTCATATTGACAGTAATCTGGGATAATCAATGACTTATCTCTATTGATTTCTAATAAACAGTGCTTCTTATTGCTAACTCCGTTGGCATAATTTACCATATTCATTGAATGATCCTCATATATTCCTTGGAAGAAGTTCCTCATGGTATTTATTATACAGTTCCTTTGTGTAAAGGGATTAGGGTAATTTAGGTACAAGTGCCTTGTCAAGTCAGTGTTAACTGGGTTACGGTGCTTGTGTGCTACTTTGATATTTCTGGGTTCTAGGATCTGCTGAGAAGTGTCCTTCTCCAAGTGAGGCTGGCATTAAACAAAAAAAACAAAAAAAACAGCAAAAAACAAAGGTAGGGAATTACCCTTGACTGGAAATTTGGAACTCAGTGGTCAGGTGACCAAAATCCTTTGAATAATGGGGGAAAATGTAAATTTATATTCTCTATTTGTATTTTTATCATGTTAGTTGATTGGTTGTGTTGTACAGCATCTTAAAACTTGTTGGTTATTTAATGCCAAATCCTGTTTATACATATACATATATATCAAATATATGATTTGTAAGTGAATACTTTGTGGGTAACAATTTTTAAATGAGCCAGAGGTCATTTGTTTTCACACAGTTAAATGGTTTCAAGTATTGCTATGTAATACTAATAGTTCAATTTAAGTCTTTTGTTTCCACACTAATGGTTTCAAGGATAGAAAATCATTAAATATTTCTATTTAACATGTAGATTGGACCCTAACAGGTACTACTACTTTGTGTCAAAGTGAACCTGGAAGTAATGGAAATAAAGGAAAACTCTACATGCCCCAAAGCTCCAGAACTGGTACTTCACCATCAGATGAAGGTCAATGTCATATCCAGGACACTTGTGGTGGGTGGGGTCTTACCCTTCTGCAGAGATGCAGTTGGCATATTCAACAGCCCCAGCTGACTTTATTTTTTTATTTAAAAAATTTTTTTTTTTTTTTTTATTTCTTAATTTATTAGGTTTTTTTTTACCACCACAACTTTATCACCAGATCAGGAATGCTTTCTATCAGCAATTCTTTGAAAAAACAGTAGTGGTGGTTGGGGGAAAGAAGCAGGAAAGCAAATTTTAGGAGATGCACCTCTTACCCTCACAAGATCTTTTTTAGATCTTTTATATGAGTAGGTATAATGATTCTTTTTCCAGTTGAAAATGAAATTTTTGTCAATGTATCAGGTTGTCATATATCCATAAAAGGGACTTGTCATGTAATGGTGATTTAAGAACACTCTAACTACTGGATTTCCCCCATCTCATAGCAGAAAGAGGAGGTGCTTGTAGTGTAACAGTTATTATCATATGAAGTGGACATGGTGATCTGAGTTCAAATCTCAAACAAGGTTGTTTGCATTTCACATAGCACGAATACCCTTAGGAAAGGTATGCATTCAACTATTCTGCCTCCGGTTATGAGGAAATAGTAGGACAGACTATGCTCTTTAACTTTGGTATGGAAACCAGTCTAGGAGAAGGAAAACTCTTAATTCAAACCTGTTAAACTCTGCTAAAAAATTGATCTTGTCTCATACTTCTTTTGTAGCAGGGTTGGGTAAGTACTCATATCCATGGAAAAGAAAAAAAAAGTCAAACTCTTAACAGATTGTATCAGTTTTTTGTTCCTTCCTCTTTTCAGATATATAAACAAGAAAGATAAGATACTTCTTAGAGAATATACTCCTTTGTGAACCTAACTTCAATTCTGGTTGTACTTAAGAGATACTGACGCAAAGTAGCCTTCTTGTATTGAAGTCTGTTTCCTCTTTAACTGTGCTGGTAGAATGGTGGACTTTGGCTTAACCCTAGCAGTACCCATTAAGGCTATTATACAAACTACTAAATGTGTGTATTGTACTTGTCTGATCTGCATTACACAGTGAATAGGTACATATTAAGATATAATCAACACTCTTCTATATATTAGTAGCACCTACCTACTTATGATGTCGGTTAATTGGGTGATTTTAATGGTATATCAACCCATATGGAGTTATTCTATGTCTAGAGGTTAGGGAATTGTATACCTTTTTACATTTATATTTACACTATTTGACATGCGCCCCACCAAACCGGCGAGTATGGCACAAGGCCTTTTTTAAGGTGAGTCTGGGCGCAGGGCCATAGCCCAGACATGCCAGTGGCTCCAAAAATGCCTCTGGTCCTGTTGGCCTTCCCCTAAAAAGAGGGCGCCTCAGGTGCCAGGTGATAAACCTAGCCCCTTTGAGGAGGGTTAGAGCCTGGGGTATGGCCCCCTGAGGCTTGAAGAGAGTCGTTAGCTGTGTGACGTGAATGCTGGGTTTCCCCAGCACCCATGTCAAACAGTCTCGACCAAGTAACTGCCGCTGTCAGAGACAGTCAGCAAAATACCCTTACATTTATATTTACATTTTTTGTTGATTTTTTTTTTTTTTTAACACAATTATATGATATCAGGCATTCCTTGCAAATAGAAAGGAGTCCCTGTGGCATAGTGGATAATGTGCTGGACTAAGACATCATAGTAAGCAAGTTCCAACACCAGTCATGCTATTATGTTCACTTTCAAACTAATACTCTTGGGAAAAGTATGAACCCTCTTATTCTTGTCAGCTATGAATTTATAAGTACCACAACTGTTCTTCTACAAGGATTGGTTTGGCATTAAGTAACCCACAAAGGCTAATATGCCATTAAACAAAGAAATAAAATCAAACCTAAAATACAAACAGATTTATTTAACCCAGAGATTGGACCTGAACAGGAACTACCACGCTGAATCAGAGTGGATCTGAGAGTAATGTCATTAAAGGAGTAATCTACATTCCCCAGAACTCAAGAACCTAAGCTTCACCATCAGATGCAGTTTAATGTCATATCCTGGACACCATTTTTTTTTTTTTTTTGGTGGGGGAGGTCTTTTCTGTCTGTATGGGATACAGTCAGTATGTTCTAAACGCCACCGACCGGGCAGAATCATTTTCAAATTTTAAAGTGTTTGACATAGAGAGGATTTGTTTTGATATACGTAGAGTAAATGTTGCTATTTGTTTAAGCATAGCTTAGATCTGTAGCAAACAAAGTGAAAAGGGGCATCTAGGGGATGCAGTCAGTGTATTTTAAGCCCTGCCAACAGGGCCATACCTACCTATGGTTGTAAAGTGTGGGTTATGTGGAAAGGGAGGCACACTTTATGTAGCTGTCATCATTTTCAGGAAATGGAATCACCGACCAAAGTTCTAATTTTGGATGAGGCTGTTTGTGTTTTACTTTGCACTAATGTCCACGGGGAAGGCATGAATCCATCTGTTATCCCCCAAACCCCAGCTATGGATGGGTAAATAGTTGGTCAGACTGTGTTCTTTAGCCTTGGTAAGACAACCAACCTAAAAGGAAAGCTCTAAATTCAAAGCAGTTACACACCACTTAAGAAATATTGATCTTGTGTCCCATCTTGCTTGTGGCAGAGCAGTTGGGGAAATGCATATGTAGACAGAGTGGAATGATATTCATGTGTTCATTGAAGAAGAAAGAAATAGTAGGAAAGAAAGACTGACAGCTAACTTCTGACCATCCCCATTTGATACACCACTCTCTGTAAGACTTTACTCCTCCACCACCTACTTAGCTATTTACCTCGGAGTGTAAGATGTTCATCATGGAGAAAAGGGAGAATATTTATGTAACAAAGACTGACAATGCATCTACTTTCTGATCTTCCCTAGTCAGTAGCTTGAACACACTACGTAATTTTAAATGCAACACAAAATTTAATTTTAATTTAACTATATTCCTTTGGGTGTAGTAAAATTTGACAAAGAATTTGTTTAGCAAATAACCACAGGAATATATGCATGAGCAGGACTAGAAATTGCTCAAGATTCATCCAGCACTTCCATTTTGGTACAATGAGAAGGTATTTCTACTGGGTTGAAATCCCCAGGACCAGGCTCACCTAACCAAAGTCAAGAACATGGTTGAGGGAAATAAATACATACTACACTTTAATCGTAGCCTAGAATTCTATTTCATTGGATTCATTTTGTAAAGAGAAGCAACTCCAGCATCTCTATATAGTGGACTCTTTTAAGTGCTAAAGACATACACACATATATATATATATATATATATATATATATATATATATATATATATGTACATAAAATTTGCTATATTCATAAATGAAGAA
>OY757918.1:67736310-67838810 GCA_963585895.1 Sepioteuthis lessoniana | reverse complement strand
AGACTTTGGAGATTAACTGAATTGAAACCAGCTATTCTCCAAAAGAGTTGGGTAAATACCTTCAAGGAACAAAAATAACACTGTTGGACAGAACAAGTTTTCAGCTACAAAAACTATTTTCCTGCATAGTCATTACCTTTGGCTACATTTTTGCCTGAGATGATCAAGAGTCTCAATTCTACACATGTAAAATCGTCATTTCAAAAGTTATGTTTCCAATATATTTCCTGAAAAACTACAATAGATAAAGAAAGCACAATAACACCATTGGATTTTCAGCTACCAACACTATTTTCCTGTGTAGTCATCACATCATCTATGTCTTATCGCCAGCAATTAATCAAAGCTTGCTTGCTATGTTAATAAGAAATTTGATTTGAAATCAGTGTGACTCTCCTTTTTTCACACTACTGCATTATCATTAGGAAAATGTTGTCTCTGGAGTCCATCTTTCACCAGCCTGATGAACATGGATGAATCAATCAAGATGCTTTTCATGTCATGAGTTTGACAGTTATGTTGAATGTGGGTTATCACATATTGCTGTTGCCACTGCTGAAATTTACCCCTACACCTCCCCAAACTGACCATACTCTCACCCGCTATCTGGACTTCATAAACATTCATTTGATCAATGACATTTTTTTAAACAAGGAATTCAATGACACACTTCTGCTTTCATGTTAGATATCATTTTACCTGACTGCCACTCATCTGTTATCTGTTACAAGGCTGACAAAATTATGAGTTATTGGCAGACAGGTCTACCTTCAACTTTCATACCATCAACATCCACTCTTGACAGTGTGGAGACAACATTAAAAAAGGAAGATATAACTTTCTGTGTGACCCTTTTATGAAGTCTGCTTTCAAGTTCTTATTCACCACTGCTGAAAAAGTTTAGATGGTGGGAAACTAGTGTTTAGGACCTGAAAACTTTCTTTACCCTACTGTGTTTTCTATCTGTTAAAGTTTTCATGGTCATAAATAAGAAACATTACTTTTGAACTGTCTCTTGTACTAGGTTAATCCCAAAGTTTCCAGTGATTTTTTTTTTATTTTATTTTTTTTTTTTTAACAAAATCTTCCTTAAATGATAATATGTTGCTTGGTTTGTACTCTAGATCCTAATCCTTACATTCCATAATGGTATTACACCCCGGACATCCTTTTTTAGAAGTAGCGGTCTAACCTCTTTGTAAGGAATACAGTTGCTATATTCTATAAAAGGTGAACAAAAGTGACACGATAAATAGGAAAATTCCTTTTGTCTTATTTTTTTCATTGGTCTTAACTAGTTTTGACTTTAGGTCATCATCATGAGAAGTTTTTTTGGAAAGTTTTTCAAAAGTTTTTTTTTTCTTAAAGGTTTTAAGAGTTGATATACTGGGAGAGAAACAATGAAAAATGCATTGGTAACATAGCCTATCTGTTGAATTTTGTTCTGGTATCCAAGTGTCTTCTTGTGACTTTATATTACTGTTTGGACACCTGGTAATGAGCTCTTCATTTGAGAGGTATATGTAAAGCATAGGAGGGGTGTGTTTCAAATTAGCCATGACTGCTTGGTTTATTTATTTGTGCTTGTGTGTCACCCCAAATTTGTCCATCCTATTTCAAACCAGCACTATTCACTTTGATGTTAAATCTATTTGGGTGTCAATGTTTCGAGACATTTTATCCATTTATCTTCATGTGTTTCTCATATCACTGTAATACTGTCCAATGTGTTTTTCTCTTTCTCTCTCTCTCTCTCTTTTATATATATATATATATATATATATATATATATGCTATACTGCTTTATATTGTGCGATATTATTGACTGCTCTTCTGGTTCTTCTTCACTCTTGATACATGATATTGGATCAATAAGTCTGTAGACTGACACAGTTATTCCGTTAATTTTGATTAGAAATTTTTTCTATTATGTTTAAGCTATATGATAGATAGATAAGCATTGATAAGCAATGGATTTAGTATATTGACAAGGAAGAAGATTATGTTGAAAAATATTTATGAAAAATAAATGCTTTTTTTTCATTATGAGACTTATTTATGTACCGACATATAAGATATATCTGCACAAATGGATATGTTACATTTTTTATTTGTTTTTCCTTTTTTCTTTTATGGAATATCAATTCTTTAAAAAATTTTCCCAAAACTTTTCTCCTGACAATTTTACCATAGATCAAAACTAGTTGAGAAAAATTAAAATGTAAGGAATTATAAAGAAATGTTATTTTTATTTGTTTTATCATTTTTGGTCATCTTTTATACTGTGTGTATGTCCTAGACTAAATACTCAATTGAAAAAATTTTTGCCCATGCACTATATGTATATATGTTTCCCTGTTTTCCTTTTAGTAGTTGATTTGTATTATCAAAGTCTTGATAATAGCAATAAGTGTTAAGTATTTAGATTATCTATTAATCAAATAATCTGTTACTTTTATTATTCTCTTTTAATTAAAAAGTAAATAGATAAGTTAGATAATGCAAAAAATTAAAATGATTGAATAAATTGCTTGTCATCTTGAAAAATTTGGGGATCGAGGGAAACCTCTGGCTGATATTAGCTACATGAAATTGTCCCTAGTGGATGCAAAAATTATATTCTAGTCAGCATATTGATCCAACCCAATAAAAGAACAGTCTTATTTGTATCAATTATGTTTTCCCGTCTATCATTCTTATTTACTAATACCAAAAGTTTATCAATTTTGTCATTGTTGAAGCAAATGACAATTATTACAATAACCCAGATTTTCATAGGACAAATAACCAAATATCATCTACATTTTGAAAACTGTCCTTAACCTTTAGAATGCTGCGGAGAAGTCTCCATGCTGTAATGGCTTAAGTGCTTTCAAACTAATATCCTTGGGAAAGGTATGATCCCCCTTAGGGTCATTGGTATGACTGAATTTTATCTGATTGTGAGGCTCTATTTCTGGGGCTCTGGGAAGTGTGAAGTATCCCTTCATTGTCATTTCTCCCAGGTCCTCTCTTACTTAGAATGTTACTACTTTTTAGGGTCCCATCTATATGTCAAATAAATCCCTATGAATTTTATTCATATTAGATAGGAATACTTGATACCAAATAACTACGCAAACTATTTGTATTGAAAATAGTTACTTGAAGCTATAATTGATTACAAATTATTATTAGTTACTTAAAACCATATAACTGCTTGCAAATTATTGGTGTTTGATAGAAATACTTGAAACTTTGTACAAACAAATGATAATCATTTAATAGGAAGGATTACTTTAAACCATATAATTGTTTATTAATTATAAGTATTTGATAGAAATACTGGAAACCATACAACTGTGTGCAAATTATTTGTATTAGTATTACTTTATCTCATATAACTGTGCGCAAACAAATGATTAGAGACAAATGAAAAAATGCAAAGGAAATGCAAATATAGTTTTGATTACAATCAAATATTTACTAATGAATCAAATTTTGGTATCGAATAACCCATAAGCAATTGATATACCATTAAATAAAGTTGATTAAAGTAAACCAAACCACTTATAAGAAAAGAACCCAAAACAATGTTAACATATCATCAAAATTAAATAAAATCTCTTAACAACCACACAAAAAATAAACACATAATGTACACAATCCCCTAAACTCTTAGCAAAAAATAACCCCAGGCTGGTTGATATGGTATTAAAATCAATTAATCAATCAATTCAAGCTCAATGGACACATATGGCAGCTTTTAAGTGAGTATTAAAACAAAAGAAAACAGAAGAAAAAAAACTTGACTCCCTGTAGAGTGATTATTGTGAGAAGAGAACAGTGTAAACTTTGCTTACTATTATCAAATTCCTCTGCACAATTTCTCCCCAATTAAACAACAACAACAAAATAATAGTTTAAAAGTACATTCGTTGAAGAGTTAACTTCTCTAAACAAGGGAGTCCCCGTCATTTAATGGTTACACCATCATAGTTGAAGAGTTTAAATTTCATTTGTGCTATTTCATTCACTTTTAGACATACCCTTGAAAAAGGTATGAACTCCCTTCTTCCTCCAGCTTAGGGTTAATAATATTACTGCTGTTCTTCTACAATGATGGCTTTGGCATTAAATAACCCATGAAGGTTGATAAAAACCAAAACCAAACACATGGAGAAATTTATTGCAAATTATTTTACTACTAGAAAAATGGATTGCTAATTATTTCAGTACTATCCTTGTTTATTCATACACACACATACATACATACATACATACATACATACATACATATATATATATATATATATATATATATATATATATATATATATATATATATTATCCAGTGCCAAGCCAGCGGATGGTGGGAATGATTCTATTTTCGGATTTTCTTTCCACAATATCCATGTAATTCAAAATCCAAAGGAGAGCTCAATATAAAATCATAATAAATTTAATTATAGACCAAATAATTCCATATAAAAGAAAAATCTTTAAAACTTACTCATATTTTCTCTAATAATAATCTATGATTATTTCTTTGTCTGAAGATGCAGATCTAACATTTTAAGAATATAGGATCTGCTGAAATAAATATTATTACAAAATATATGGGCAATTTTTTTAAAGGTTTTCCTTTTTATATGGTGTGTATATATATATATATATATATATATATATATATATATATATATATATATATAAAGTTAGCATACTATGTAGGGGAGGGCACCACTACTTTCCCTGGATTGCTCCCCTTACCCTTGATCCGTACCTTATAACTGTGTTAAGCAAGTACCATTTTTTTTAATCTTTGGTATGACTTGACCTGGGATCGAACCCCAGTCTCTCAGATCATTGGCAAATACTCTACCTACTAGGCCAAGGAGACAACCCATTAGCATAATGGTTGGCATGGATATATCTCAAATACTACACATCTATATATAAATTCATTTGAAATTCTTTTAAAAAGAATTATTTTAATACTATTTATTTTTTTTAACCCATGACATGAGGATTCATTAAAAACAATGCTTTCATTTCTTTTCATGATTACAAATGTAGTGACACAGCAAATTCTGTCAGTGTGTATTTACTCAACACCCTCTGTCATAGGTGGGTGAGTCCTTGTGGCATAGTGGCTAACATTTTGAACCGTGGCATTGTAGTTAGCAAATTTTAACTCCAGTGGCACTATTATGTTCACTTTTAGACTGATACCCTTAGGAAAGGTATGAAACTCTTTATCACCCCAGCTATAGATTAAATAGTACCACTACTGTTCTTCTACTAGGATAGCATTGGCATTAAATAACCCATGAAGGTTGATAAGCTATTAAACAAAGAAACCAAATTGATTCTTCCACAGACAAGATGAAACACAAGATCAATTTTTAAATAGAGCAAAGCTGTTTTGAATTCAGTTTTCCTTCTTCTAAACTGGTTACCTTAAGAACCCAGTCTGTATTACTATTTACCCATACCTGGGTGGGGAAGAGTGGCTAGATTCATACCTTTCCCAAAGACATCTACATGAAGTGAGATAAAAAGAGTCTCATCCTGGATTTGTACTGCAGTCATTAATTCCATTTCCTATGATGATAAATGTTATACTAAGCGTGCTTCTGTACATCTTATTTTCTCAAGTTATTTTCTCAAAACAGATTTGAAGTATTATGAAAAAATATAAATATACAAATACATTTTATTTTTGTAGATTTTTTAAGAAGAAATATGGATCCTTACATTAATTTTTCAATAAAAATCAATTCTGTTTTTATTGGTTTGGCCTTCTCAAGCAAATAGAAATACTCATTATGCAATGGTTAGCATCATAGAAAGTGGACTTAGCTATCTGAGTTAAAATCCTGAACAAAGCCATTTACATTTTATATAGTGCTAATACCCTTGTGAAAGGTATGCATCCAACCATTCTCCTTACAGCTATGGGTAAATAGTAGGGCAGACTGGACTCTTTAACTATGGTATAGCAACTAGTACAGGAGAAGGAAAAGCACTAAATTCAAACAAGATCTTGAGAGGGATAGGCTCCTCCAGACTATTCTTGCCCAAGATATGCTGCATGAGTAGCACCCCCACACCAGCTAATCCAGGTTACGGGATAAGTCTCTCTCTAATCAAGCTAATGCCACTTTGATATTTGAAAAGAACTTTTTGTGGATCTAAATTATACATAGGTTGTAAATTTCTGCCAGGAACAACAACTTAACGTTGCCTTCATTGCCAAAGTGTGACTCAGAGAGTCTTCAATTGTCGATAATTGAACAGCTCATTCTCGGTAATTAGCAAATTAACAACATTTCATTACAGCTATCTAACAAAGAGCATAAATTTGGTCCAAGCTAAAAAGATTTCCGCCTCCGTTAGCTAACCAGCCTTACACATCTGTACAAGAGTAATCATGTCTCCATAGTTAGCTGATTGCAAGCTATTCATTGATTTGTTATGGGTGAATTATTCTCATGAGATGTTTAATAGCCATGAGATTTATTTTCTTGAAATTACTTTAAATCAGACAAAAGCAAATGTCATAATAAAAAAATCTCTGATAGATTTAAGTACTGTTTCTAAGAATTGAAGTAGAAATCCTTTACTCCAATTGATTTAAATGTACTTTTAAACAGGAATCTTAATAAGTAAATTGAGGGAGTTCCTGTTAAATAGAGCCTAATGTACTGAACTGCAACATTGTAATAAGTAAATAGTAATTGTTTTGTGTTCTGTAATTCTGCAATGTATGTGTATACCTATGTATATAGATGTATTTTTACTGGGTGAGTCGCTACAAGACAACCAGATATTTGAGATCCAACTTGTGACACTGAGTGCACAGGTGTGACCCATATGTTGGTTTGACCATGAGAAGAAAGCATGGAAGACTGAGAATCATGATATTAAGAAAGACAACATGGGACCATGTGAGATGAGGCTTAAGACATTATTTGTTTTTAAACATAGCTGCTAAGAAGACAGCAAAGCAGCAACTTCAGCTTTTGCACTAAAAAGTTAGAACTAAAATCATGTTCCAAGATATCCTATTCAGGGTTTGAACCTTGAAGGAACAGACCCTGCAATTATGATTATTTAATGATAAGCACTCTATTCCTGATTCATACATCTCACCTGAATATCATAAGAGAAATGAAAGTTAAACCTTTAACAGGATTTCTGTGTCTTCTTTTCCTCTACCCCAGACAAGATGATCACCATCAGTAATTTTTTTGTAACAGTATGTGTAATTACTAAATGAATCTTTGTCTGGCTATGGAATTTGGGAAAAAAACATTTCCCATGTATAATACACATTGACTTTTAGGAATTTGTAGCAGCTTGATCTAAACTAAATTTAACATTTCTTCAACTTTTTATCTAGCTTAAATCAACTAAAAGTAGGAATTTATTCATATAATTTTTATAATGTTTTAAAACATAATGTTACATATTGACCCCGGTCGAAGATATCAGGGGTGGCCTTGACTGTCGAGGGGTTAAATTGAGTGCGAATTGTAATGCTCACTGGAAGTAGGTGGGCGTCAAATTGTTATATGACCCCGGCGACAGGAAGTTCAGATCAGTTGGAGAGAAGATGCTGGAATGGAAACCATGTCCCAGCAGAGGCTGGGCCCCCAGGCCCCCAGTTGAGCAGCCCAGGAGAACGGGAAAGAAATACTATTATAGCCAGAAGAGTGGGGGTCAATATGTTGCAGTTCTGTTCAGTCTCCAACTCACCTCTCACACAGTAAAACCTTTCGTAACCCTTACAAACTTTCGAATAAAGTGGGGTATATTTTTCTAAAGAACTGTGTCCGCTCGTCTTTATTGTGTTGAATATGTTTCTGCATGCATCTGCATATGTGTATGTATAGTTGTTCATGGCTATACTTAGAAAAAACCAAAATGGCTTCTGAAGAAATAGATCCACGACCTCACAAATATTAACCATCCATAGAATCCTTGAAGGTGTACAGGCAAAAAACCTACAAGCGACATTAATATTTGTTGACTTTACCAAGGCTTTCGATTTCATTCACAGAGGAATGATGGAACAAATCCTACTAGCATACAGCATACCTAAAGAAACCGTAGCGGCAATAACGATTCTCTATAGAAACACTAAAGTAAAAGTACGATCACCAGATGGAGACACAGAATACTTCGACATTGTAGCAGGAGTACTACAAGGGGACACGCTGGCTCCGTACCTCTTTATCATTTGTCTAGACTACGTACTTAGAACATCGATTGACAAAATCAGAGAGAATGGCTTCGAACTGACGAAGAAAAGAAGCAGAAGGTACCCCGCAACAACAATTACTGACGCCAACTACGCAGCGATACTGGCAAATACACCTGACCAAGCCGAAACACTACTGCATAGTTTGGAACGAGCTGCAGCAAGCATAGGCCTCTATGTTAATGCACACAAAACGGAATATATGTGCTATAATCAAACGGGGGACATCTCCACTCTAGAAGGAACCCCTCTTAAACTAGTAGACAAATTCACTTACCTAGGAAGCAGTGTCGAATCAACCGAAAAGGACATCGAAACCAGGTTAACGAAAGCATGGACAGCTATCAATAGGCTATCGATTATATGGAAATCAGACCTAACCGATAAAATGAAACGCAGTTTCTTCCAGGCAGCGGTCACATCAATACTGCTATATGGCTGCACTACATGGACGCTAACAAAACGGCTGGAAAAGAAGCTAGACGGCAATTACACAAGAATGCTACGTGCAATCTTAAACAGGTCCTGGCGGCAACACCCCACAAGACACCAACTGTACGGCCACCTGTCCCCTATCACAAAAACTATTCAAGTTAGACGAACCAGACATGCAGGACACTGCTGGAGAAGCAGGGATGAACTCATAAGAGATATACTCTTATGGACCCCCACACATGGCCGTGCAAAAGCAGGACGACCAGCATGAACATACATTCAGCAGCTATGTGAGGATACGGGATGTTGTACTGAAGACCTACCTAGGGCAATAAACGATAGGGAGGAGTGGCGAGAGAGGGTCAAGGATATCCGTGCTACCAGCGCGATATGATGATAATGATGATGATTTATGACTAAGTATATGTTTGCACAAAAATGTTTCAAACTTTCAGTGAAAATAAGTTTACAATAGAAGAAACAAATTATAAACAACCATGCATTTCAGTGGCTATTTCTTTGTAGTGGTATAAAACAGGAATATTTGTTACACATTAGTTTCTTTGGACTTTACATATAACTTAATTTCATTTATGCCATCCTAAATATTGTAATGCTCAAAGCAAGAAAAAAAATTGATATTTACATTTTGTGTATTCATTATATTTGGGCTGAAAAATTAAAAAAAAATAATGTGCCATGAAGAAAAAAAATGATATGGCTGATTATTTCAGACCCATGGAAATACTTTTCAGACAAATAGATTTCTGGCTAAAATGATTTTAAAAAATCTTTAAGAATCTTAAATTGTCAAGTATCAGCTGTAAAAACTGCACAGATTTGATGAATTGTATTTAGCAAAAAATATAGTTGGATGCTAAAACTTTTCTTATATTCTAAATTATACATATATTAAACAGTGGTAAAAATATGAGCCAAATTATCATTGATGATTGAGAGTTACCACTGATATATATATATATATATATATATATATATATATATATATATATATATATATATATATATATAAAACTAATGGTACATGAAAATTTATATATACAGAGAAATAGGGGAATCATCTGTATAAGGGAGACGATTTTTTTTTTTTTTTTTTTTTTTTTTTTTTTTTTTTTTTTTTTTTAAATAAAAGAAAGCGAGGGCCCTTTCGTCCAACTCTATTCATGCAATACCACCAGAGAAACGATTAAAAATGAGAATTTAATTTGAAATATGGGAAGATATGTGACCAAAAAAAAATTTTTAAGAAACTATGTCACACCAGTATTTAATATGTTTCCCGATATGTATAGATTATGATTGGTTCTCTGTCAACATAAAGAGGGGCGATCTAAAGAAATATGGATTGCTTCTAAGATGTTCAAATGGATCTTATTCCTGGCTCTATGTAGAACAGAAAACCAAACATCATGGTAGTCGGTCCTACAACTATTTGCAGCTAAAAGATGTTTCCCAATAGCCAAGTCCATAGCCTGAGAGTGCCCGGATGTTGATCAGCCGCTATTTAAAATGCCTCTGGGCACATGCTGTCATATTCAAACCTCCAAACGTAGGGTTGAATATATATATATATAATCTGCAGTGGCCAAAGGTTTTCATGGACAATTAACTCCAACAGAACATTCACAGACACAAATCCCGGAATTAGAAAGAATCACAGCCTGATCAAAATCTCCACTATATAAGCTGAAAAGACAGCCCTAACCTAAAGATGACTATAAAGTCTGAAATACATGTAGAGTATAGTTAAATCAAATAAAATTTTCTCAAAAAGCAATATATATATATAATTGCAAATAGATGAATAAAGGATCGTACTCTATAATTAGCATTTGATAGGTGTCTCCTTTCATAAATCAAAATGAGTGAGTGCAGATGCTGACCTCACACTATTATAATATTATTGAACAGCAAATTTTATTGGAAATTACTTTATTACTAAGTTAGAAATTATTAATATGATTGTGCTAAAAAATTCTCTTCGTGGTGTGCCATTTTTACTGTAAGATATATACAAAGATCAAGAAATTTGTGTTGTGTGTATGAGATATGCTTAAATTGAAGTTGTATTTACCAAGACAGAAATGAACAATAAATAAAACATTAATTTTTTTTTAAACACTAATTGTATCCCTTACAGAGGAGTACAACACTCTACCCAAAAAAGGTGTCCTGGATATGACAATAAATTGTATTTGGTGGTGAGACTGCAGTTCTGGAGCTCTGGGAAGTGTACAGTACCCCTTCATTGCCATTACGCCCAGGCCCACTCTGATCTGGATTGGTAGTACCTATTAAGGTCCCATCTATGGATAAAATAGATCTGTTTACAAATTAGATTTAGGTTATTTAGTTTAATGGCATATCAACCCTTCATGGTTATTTAATGTCAAATCTGGTTTATACATACATACATACATATATATATGATTTCTAAGTGAATAATTTGCTGGTAATTTTATTTTTAAATGAGTCAGAGCTAATTTGTTCGCACAAAATTAAATGGCTTCAAGTTTTGCTATTGTTTGTATACAGTTACATGGTTCCAAGTATTGCTATGCAATACCAGTAATTCAGTTTTAGATCAGTCAATCATTTGCACACAGTTAAATGGTTTCAAGTATAGAAAAGGATTAAATATTTATATTTGACCCACAGATAACCAAATGGTAATGAAGGGTACTCCATACTCTCAGAGCTTCAGAGCAGGAGTCTCACCACTAAATGCAAATTATTGTCATATCCAGGACACCTTTTTTGATGGGAAGGGTCTTACTCCTCTACAAGGGATATAATTAGTGTATATAACAATAACCATTACACTATGAGCAATTTTATTTGTTTGACAAGGCCAACTCAATAAAAACAGAATTATTGATTTTTTTTAAATTAAAATAAATAAGAAGAATAGAGGGATACATACATTTCCCAATGGTATTAGCACTATGTTAAATGCAAACAGCCTTGTCCAGGATTTGAACATTGGTTGTTGTATACATTTTCTACAATGATAACCAGTGTACCATCAGTACCTCCAATATAAATACAATGATAACCAGTACACCACCAGTACCTCCAATATAAATACAATGATAACCAGTACACCATCAGTACCTCCAATATAAATACAACTAATACAAATGCTTAAAAAAAGTAAAGATGGTGACCTTAGTCGAATGTGACTCGAAAGCTCCCTTTTCAATAGCTACCACACCAAGGTGTAGGGAAGGGGGCTACTCCATTCCCTGGATTGCTCCACTTTAACCTTGATCCTTACCTTATAATGCTGAGTGTTAAGCGAGGTGGCATCAAGTACCATTTTTTTGAGTCTTTGGTATGACTCAATCTGGGATTGAACCCCGGTCTCCTAGACCAGTGGTGAACACTCTACTCATTAGACCAATAGCCAATATTATCTTTTGCAATAAAGAGGTAACTTTTTTGGAGAATCATTGCCATGTTAAAAACAGTTTATTAGAAAATGACAAATGTGTCTGCAAATAGACTTTTGGACTTACATGACTCTTACAATAGAAAACAAAGAACTTTACAAATATCTTGTATATTGTATATTTATGTCTCTTATGACATTGATCATCTGTGAAAGACATGAAATGTCAAAGAGGACATTGCCACAATGAATACTAATTATCACTGAATACCATTTCCAATACAATGAACATGGCTTTATTCTTCTTTCAATAATTGATTACAGTATTGGTAAAGGGCTGAGATAGTTCAATGTACTTCGGGTTGGTGATATTTTAAACCTAGATAAAAGAACAAAAACATATCAAGACTAAAGCCTTAAGTTTCTTTAATTTTAAAATTTAAATGAATATGTGTGCCACATGCTTTATGTTCAAATAAATGCAAAATACTAGGTATTATCAAACAGTGTTTGGAAGCATGAAGAGTAACTCCAAATTTTAAAAATTTAAGATTCAAATTAAGATGTGCATGCAACAGAGAATTTTATATAACAAATTGATGGTATTTAGACAAAGTCTACATTACTTACTGACTATTCTTGATTCTATTTGATCAGTTGTTTTTAGTGAAACACAAAATTGTGCAACTGCAGCACTTTCTATTCTTACCAGACTTGGCTCCATAAAACTTTTTTTTATTTCTTGAACTGAAAATTTAACTCAAGGATAAGATTTGGGAATGTGAAGGATATAAAATGAGAGGCTTCTGAGATTCTTTGAACAATGGAAAACTTATTGGAATAAGAGCTCTGAATTCCAAGGGGGCTAATTAGAAGAAAATTATAATTTCATTCATTGTTAATTTCTATCCAAAGTTGAGCATCAAAACATTTTATTGGTATGTGGGTGATAAAACCTTTTCTTTGTGATTTAAAAGAGAATAATGCCTTTAAAAACCTTATAATTTTAAGATTTAATTTAAAAAAAGAATAACACCTTTTAATAATTTTCATTTTATACTTTCCTATTATAGTTTAAAAGGAAGAATTTCTTTTTTCTGGAGGGGTGATATTTTCTCTGCTTGCCACCCAATATCTATCTTAATAGTAAAATAATGAATATGCACTAATAAGTTGAAAGACTTTTTCTTGAAAAAGATCCAGCATCATTGGAAGGAAGTCCTCATGGCATAATGCCTAACGTGCTGGACTGTGGTATTAAAAAGTGAGTTTGAACTCTTGTTATGTTATTATGTTCTATTTCAGACTTAAACCTTTGGATAAAGTATGAACCCCTTTTATAACCCTCCCCCAAACAAAGAGTTAAATTATCACCACTTCTACAAGAATGGATCCAGCATTGAATAATCCATGAAAGTTGATATGCCATTAAAGAAATAACCCAAACCGTTATTTATCTATTAATCTTGCTTTATGTGAATTACATGTTATAAATAAAAGATGTGATTCTTAAAGGTGTCCCATTCAAACAATTCAGAAGTTGTGATTGTCTAAACAAACTTCTTTAAGTATGTTTTCAACAATCTGGAAAAGTCCCCCCCCCATTGCTCTAAGCTAATTTGCTAACATAGGTTCAATACCAGCAGCACGAGTTCTCCTTTCAATTTTACTCTTTTTTTGTCTCTCCCTCTTATTCACTCTCTCTATATCCTACTCACCCTGAAAAAAGTTCCCCCCCTATTGCTCTAGGCTAATTTGCCAACTAGGGCTTGATACTAACAAGTTCTTACTTTCATTTTTACTCTCTCTCTCTCTCTCTCCCTCTCATTCACTCTCTCTATATCCCATTCATTCTGAAAAAAGTTTGCCACCTCTGCATGAGGCTAATTTGCTAACAAGGCTTCATATCAACAATACTAGTTCTCACTTTTGTTCTTACTCTCTCTCTCTCTGTATAACATGGCCATGGTATAACTCACTCTCTCTGAAAGAGGTTTACCACTCTTGAACTAGACAAATTTGTGAAGGCTTGATACCAGCAGCACTGCTTCTCACTTTCATTCTCACTCTTTATATAATATATATATATATAATCCTTTTATTTCTCTCTTATTCTCTCTATATCTAACTCGTCCTCGCACTCATGTAATGTAAGTATTAACTGTGAAACTTGACTCAAAGGTCAGTTCTTAACAGGCAGTGCTTCCTTGATGTATCTCAAAACACCCTAATTCTTCACCCTAACCTTACCTTCATCCTGGGAAAGATAATGGCAATGTTATCAGTGTCATTTCAGACTGTGTTAAACTATTATGGATTTTTCAATAGTTTGATTTCTAATTTAAAGGAAAAACATCTATTTGTCATGCATTTTGATTATTTCTGATTTAATTTCATTATTTTTTATCCTTAGAGCTCCAGAACAGGAGTCTTGCCACCAAATGCAGTTGAATTACAATAATAAGGATTTTGAGCATCCTGGATATAAACATTATACTGCATTTGATAGTTCCAGTTCTTGAGCTCTAAAGAATATGGAATCACTATTTCATTACAATTACTCCCAGGTTCATTTTGACATAGAGTGGTTGTATCTGCTAGGGCTCATCTATAGATCAAATAGATTTGTTTAAAATAATTTTTTAAATTATTTTGGACTATATTGATACATTAGATTGTAAAAACATTGATATTACAAATAAGTTTGAACTGTTTTTCCTGTTTTAAATGGTGGTAAACATACAATTTTGTTTTTACAATAATTTTTTTTACAATAGTTGTAAAACTGACTAACTTCTTATCAAGATATAAACTAGCATCCACTTAGGTTCAAGGAAGCTTGATTAAACACAGTGATTTTTCAACCATGTGAGTTTCTAAAAGTCATTGGTCTGCAGAAGTTCAAAGGAAGCTCATATGAACTGTCCTGTCAGTGACACTTAGAATTCACTGTGTCCTCCACAGAGTTCCCCCACAAAAAAAAAATCAGGGTGTCTTGGATATAATACTAAACTGCATCTGATGGTGAAGGTTCAATTTTAGAGATGTGAGATGTACTTCTTCATTACCATTACTCCCAGGTCCACTCTGACCTGTTAAAGTCCCATCTGTACATCAAATAGATCTGTTTAAAAATTAATCATATTTAATAAGAATATTTGATGCCATCAAACAGCAAATTATTTGTATTAAGAAAAATTACTTGAAGCTATAATAGTTTACCAAGGATTATTATTAGTTACCTGAAACCATATAATTGTGTGAAAACAAATGACTATTATTAAATAGAAATAATTACTTGAAACTGTATATAATATTAGATAGGCATATTTGAAACCATACAATTCTGTTCAGATTATTTTTATTAGATAGTAATACTTTATATATAACTGTAAATTATTTGTCTTAAAAATAATTACTTTAAGCTATAATTGTTTGCTAAGGATTATCATTAGTTACTTGAAACCATATAACAGTGTGCAAACAAATTATTAATTTGGAATATTTACTTGAAACCACATAATTATTATTATTAGATTCTACTACCTGAAACCATATGACTGTATGCAAATTATTTGTATTAGATAAGAATACTTGATATTATATAATGGTGTGCAAAAAACTCTTTTTGAAACCACTACACAAAAAATGTAAATATAAACAATGAACATGATTCCCTAACCTCTTGGCATGAAATAGCGTTAAACAAGTTGACATGCTGTTAAAGTTAATCAATCAAAAAAATGAAAGAAAATACCCATCAAAATTATTGATATATTTTTCCTGCAAATTATTTCACTTTCAGCATTTTTTTAAGCTAAGCTTTTTTAATATTCCTTTTCTTTTTATTTTATTTATTTTTCTTTATAGTTTCTAGCAGAATACAAATAATTCTAAAAAATTATTTTGTGATGCTTATATTAAGTGTTTACCTGTTTAAAATGATTGTGAATATACAATTTTGTATCATCATTTAATTGGAGACCATAATTTTTAAACTGAATCCAGTATAAAATAACTCAACAAGAGTTGTCACGTGGTAAACCAACCAACCAACCAACCAACCATTTTGATTCATATTTTCTTCCATCTTTTTTAATTTTTTTTTTTTTTTTAAATCAAAACTTCTTGAAGTGGTCATTCTGTGATAGAGGAACAACTTTCAGATACATAGTAAGATTTGCTTCAAAGATACTTGATTAAACACACCAGCTGTTCAACCATGTGAGCTACTAAAAGTCATTGGTCTGTAGAAGCTCAAATAAAATCCAAACATAATCTCCCAAGAAAATGAAAACAAATACTCATCAAAATTATTGATATTAATGTTGTTTTTCTATGCATTATAATACCTCTTTCTGCATATTTTTTTTAATTCAAGCTTTTTTAAAAAATTCATTTTCTTTTTGTTTTGTTTATTTTTCTTTATAGTTTCTGGCAGAGTGCGAACAATTTTTAAAAATATTTTGTGATACTTATTTGTGGTAAGGTGAACATATACAATATTGTCCATAAATAAATATACACCTAACAAATATTTTTATAAAAAAATTTTCTTCTACTTCAAAGATGCCTCAATTTTATTATTTTATTATCTAGCTAAATATACAATGAAAACAGATATTATTTGGTATTATTGATATTATCTATTACCAAATGCTGCAGCATTGAAACTCTATAACAAAGAATATGAATATATAGCCATCCAAAATAAGTACACTTCTTTTTATATATATATATATATATATATATATATATATATATATATATATATATATATATGTGTGTGTGTGTGTATAGTTGGTTGACTGTAGTCAAGGGTGACCCGAAGGCTTCCCTTTCAAAAGTTACTACATCGAGGTGTAGGGGAGGGCACTACTTCTTATAATGCTGCGTGTCAAGCAAGGAGGCATCAGGCACCAATTTTTTTAGTCTTTGGTATGACTCAACTTGGGATTGAACCCAAGCAATTTTCTGGGTGGTAGAATTTGATCATACCGACAAATGGTATATGCACAAACCAGAATCTCTTCTAGAAAATGAGAACATAAAATTCTCTGGCCTTTGAGATACAAACAGATCACCCAATTCTGGCCAGACAACAAGACCAATATTAATTAACAAGAAGAAAAGAACTTTTCATTTAGTGAATTTTATCATAGCAGCAGTCCACAGAGTGAAAATAAAAGAAAGCAAAAACGATCATCAAATATTTGGATCTTGCAAGAGAACTGAAAAAGCTGTGGATCATGAAAGTGATGATGATACCAAATATAGTTGGTACCTTTTGAATGGTCTCAAAAGACCTGGATAAGAGACTGGGGGTGGGGATTAGAGATCAGAGGAAGAATCCAGACCATAGAAACTGTTAGGATCATCTAGAATACCTGGAAGAGTCCTTGCGACCTGAGGGAACTTGCCATTACCCAGACTCCAATGAAAAATCATCAGTTAGAGCAGGAGTAAAATAATATCTATGTTGTTAAATGTTCCACCTGAAATAAAATCCTGGTGCCTGGTTTTGAGGAACATTAACATTTATTTTTAAAAAAAAACTGTGAGAGGTGTACTCTTTTTATGGGCAATACTGTATATATTTTAGTAAATAGCTTTTTTTCTGCATTTTTCTTACCTTAGCACTTATGCTGTTGTTAATCAAACCCATTTGGTATAATGCATAAGTGCACTTTGGTATAATGCATAAGTGCATTTTGGGTTCTAACAACAAACTGCATTTTTAGAAAGCACTGAAAAAGCACTAAGAAAGGGGAAACAAAACATGGAAAGCACTATAATTTTTTAATGCTCAAAGACACCTTAAGGTGCTTTTTTTTTTAAATTGTCACTTTATGATACATATTTTCTGCCATACAACACACATGCATTTTGTGGCATCTTTTGAATTATCCCTGATAAGCATTTTTCTGTTTTTTTAAGACAATATAAATAAATTCAATAATCTAGTTATTCTCTGTTGTATTTTATTTTACTTTTTTGCCTTGAGAACTGTTTCTTTAAAAAAAAGGTTTTTTTATTGCCATAATATATAAATGTTTCATGTGGCACTAAAGAGAAAAATATACCAAAACCATATAGATTCTTGTTATTTTTATAGTTCAGTCAACTTGATTTAATTCACCAGAATATCACCACAAAGTCAGCGAGGCTATTTGCATCACCTGCAGAAGGGTAAACCCCCATTAAAAAAGGCCTCTGTTATAATAATAAACTGCATCCACTAATGAGGTTCCAGTCTTGCATGTAAAGTCACCTATTCATTGCCATTATTCCCAGGTCCACTCTGACCTGGAGTGATAGTACCTGTATGGGTCAGATAGATCTGTTTGAAAACTTGTAGTAGTAATGCCACGAACAATCTTACCTCGAAGAAACAGAAGGTGTGCTCTCTCTGCTACCGGCACATGGAAACCAGAAGAAAAGAAGGACACAAGAGGTGTGACTTGTTTTATGGAGGAGAATGAGATAAGCCTTCTTGAAGTGGTGAGATTTGATGAATATAAAAGAGACTAAGTTTGAAGTGGAAAAGCGCAGTATTTTGCTGATGTCTGATTGGTGAACATCCAGCAGTTTATTTTGCGTGTTAAATAATTTGACTACGCCCCCAATAGGTTGATTCCACTTCGACTAGACTTCCAAAACCTCGAACAGTATTAGATAAGAATACTTGGAACTATATAACTGTATACAAACAAATGATCATTATTATTATTAATATATAGGAATACCTACCTGAAACTTTATAACTGCTTACAAACTATTAACATTAGAGAAGAATACTTGATACCATATTATCAAGTGCTAATTATGTGTATTTAGACCAGTTGCTTGAAGTTATATATTTTTACAAATGATGATACAGAGCATTTGTGTTTTTAGTCAGTTACCATTATAAATCAACTATATAATACCTAGATTTATATTAATATAAGTATATGAATAACCAGCTCATTGGCATAATGGTTAGGGTGTTTGCCAATGATCCAGGAGACTGGGGTTCAATCCTAGGTTGAGTTATAGTAAAAACTCAAAAAATAGTACTTGATACTGCCTTGCTTAAGACTCAACATTATAAGGTACGGATCAAGAATAAGTGGAGCAATTCAGAAAATGGAGTAGTGCCCTCCCCTACACCTCATTGTAGTAGCTATTGAAAAGGGAGCCTTAAGGTCATCCTTGACTACGGTCGGCTAACTTACTTAACTTACTTATTTTTATGTAACAAGAATTTACTTTAATGTTTTGAATGTATTAAATAAAATAATTGGGTGAAAAAAAAATCCAACAGAGTTCAGTATTAAATAACCAGCCAACTAATTTTTGTTGTCATTAGTCCCAAGTCCACTCTGACCTGGCATGGTTGTATCTGTTAGTGTCCGTTCTGTGGATTAAACAGAATCTGTTTGAGAATTGTTAATATTAGGAATACTTAAAAGTATATAAATATATGCAAATGAATGATTATTATAATTAAATAGGAATAGTTACTTGAAATCATTATAATTGCTTGCTATTCGCCAAATGAGTAGAGTGTTCACCAATGGTCCAGGAGACCAAGGTTCAATCTCAGGTTGAGTCATACCAAAGACTCAAAAAATGGTACTTGATACTGCCTTGCTTAACACTCAGCACTATAAGGTACATATCAAGGGTAAAGTGGAGCAATCCAGGGAATGGAGTAGCACCCTACTCTACACCTCCGTGTAGTAGCTATTGAAAAGGGAGCCTTCAGGTCACCCTCGACTAAGGTTGCCAACTTTAGCAAGTTATAATTATTAAATAGGAATGGTTACTTGAAACCATATAATTACTTGCAAAAAAAAAAAAGATTTATTTTGGCATCAAATAATGCAACCAGAGTTGACATACAGTAAAACCAACAAACAAACCAAAAAATAAAGTCTAAGAATTCTTATATAGAAATTTTTAATGAAAACTCTAGGAAAAATTTCAATAATATAATGTAAGGGTTAAAATATCCAAGATAGCAGTGAATATGTTAAAAAGAAAAAACCTATCACCTTACACTTAACAATGTATCTTGCTTTCTTCTCAAGAGCTTTTTGCAAGGCAGTAAAAGAACAGTCTCTTTTTTTATTTATTTATTTTTTTTAATGATTTCAACATGTCTTTATTTTGTCTTTTTGTTGCTTTGTATCATGGCTTCCAATATTAAATACTGTCTAACCATTTAAATATTCAGAATAAAGTAGGAATAAAGAAGTTACTTCTAAAAAGACTTGCATCCCATCTCCAAAAAACCCATCTTTCATGGATGAGGCCTTAACCAACTTAGCCACAGAACACTACAACTAGGTGTGACATGAATCAACAGTTCTATTACTACAACTTTATTTCATGCCATATGGACATATACTTCACACACACACACACACACAATAAGAGCATTGAGAATTCATTTTTTTCTTTAAGTTCAAGGAAGCTTGGTTAAATACACCAGCTCCTCAACCATTTAAGAAGTTGAACCTAGTCTGTCCTACTATTTACTCCTAGATAGGGAATAAGAACACTGTATATCTATTGTACAGATACTAAAATCTTATAATAATCACTAAAATCTTATAATAATTACTTCTTTAGATTTATTGAAAGTCTAATTTAAGATAGGAATACTTGAGTCCAGCTGATTTGATTTCTGACCTAAAAATAATAGACTTCACTAATATTTATAAATCAATAAATTTTGCACACAGGATTAAGGTCACTTACAGTATTTACTGTTATTTAGTGGTCACTAATCTAAGTACTAATCATTCTAATGGGTCAAACTCTAATTATCATTGATAATATAGTGATTTTGGTATTTGAATCTATTGCAGAGTATACAGAGCATTTGTGTTTTTAGTCAGTTACCATTAGAAATTAACTATGTAATTAATGCAAAGTTTTGTATTAATATAAGTATATTGATAAGGAATATCAATATGGTATTTTATGTAACTAGAATATATATATATATATAAATTTATATATACAATATAAATTATGAGAGTGTTTCATTTTCTTTGATTTTCATTAATGTTTTGAATGTATTTAACTTAAAAAGTTGTGATAAAAAGCTACAATAAAGTAGCAAAAGACTGGTCAAAATTAATGATGAAAATGCTTCATCTCTGAATACATCCCTCTTTACAAACCACTACACTGACTTTGTCTTTGATCACTGAAGGTCATGGGATTTATGATCATTTGATCATTTCAAGGTCATGAGATTTATGATCATTTGAAATAATTATTGTCATTTGATCCATTGAAGGTAATGTGATTTATGATTTGATCATTCAAAGGACATATGAGTTATGATTTGATCATTTGAAAATCTTGTGATTTATAATTATTTGAAGGTCATTTTATTTATGATTTGATCATTTGAAGGTCACAGAGACTTTATTTTTTTAATATGATAATTTCTTTAAATGTTAGCAATATTGAATTATAAAAATGCATAAAACCACTGAAAATGTTCTATGAAAACTTGAATATTTCCACCCTCTTGACAAAGTTTAGAATATACATTCTGTATCCTCTGCAGAGAGATAAGACCTTCCCTCTCAAAAGAGAGTTCTGGGCATGACACTAAACTGCATCTAGAGGTGGGGCTCCAATTCTGGGGAGTATTGAGTACTCCTTCATTGCCATTACTCCCAAGTTCACACAGACCTGGAGTGGTATTACTTGTTAATGTCTGATCTATGGGTCAAATAGATCATTTTTCTAATCATTCATATTGGATAGGAATACTTTATATCATAACTATGTACAAAGAAATTATTAAAGAATTTTTTTTTAAATGCAATGAAACATTGAAAATATAGTCATGCTTATAAACATTTACCAATGAATCAAATTTTGGCTAACCCATAAGGAATTGATATGCCATGAAAAAATAAACCTAAAACTTAAATTTATACTTATATATGCACATATATAAATTATATAATTTTAATTATATAATTATATAATTTTAATTATATAAATTTTATAATCAGTTTTTTAAATATAAAAATGGATTATAAAATTTCTGAAAATAGGGAAAAATCCAGCAAATGGCCAATAATCTATATGCACTATAAACAGTGTATTTTTTATTCTATTTTATTTTTTTTCTGAGTAATTTTTTTTATTGTTATTACACACTGCATATAGCAAGACCCATAAAAAAGTGCATCCTCATAATCTTTTTTTTATAAAAAGTTAATTTTCTTCTACATTAAAGATACCAGGATTTTAGCAGTTTTAGTGGAACATTATACAATCAAAACAGATATTATTTACTCTTATCCATTGCCAAATCCTGTAATTAGTCATGTATAATAGCTACCCCTAATTTTTGGCTCCAAAATTCTGGGAAAAACCTCTCTCATGAGTAATATGCAATAACTTTTTAGAATTTATAGCAGCCAAATCTAAACTAAATTTATCATTTGTTCAAATTTTTTTTTGGTTTATATAAAAAAATCTACACAGTATTTAGAGCAAATCTTGTTCACACAAAAATGTAATAAACTTTCAGCAAAAAAAAGTTCTCAATGGAAGAAACAAATTATAAACAAATACACATTCATTTGCTATTTCTCTGTAGCAAGATAAAACAAGTTTTTTTACACATTAGTTTGAACCATAAATATAACTTACTTTTTTGGTTATGCCATCCCAATTATGGTGACATGTGGGAAAAAAAAGCTGATGTTTACTTGTGTATAATGCACACCACTAGTTTTTAGGGTTAAAAATCTGGAAAAATAGGGTGTCTAATACACAATTAATTTGGGTAATAAAATCTGTTTTGTGTTATGTTCCACTAGAAGTAATGAAATACTGGTATCTTTGGTTTAGAAGTAAATTATGAGGGTGTGCTTATTTATGGATGATAAAATTATATATATATAACTTCTACTTGGAACAAAGTGTTATGCCTTGAAATTTTGTCCCTAGGCCCAGTGTAGTATATATATCAATGGAAATTTCACACAATATATTACAAAAAATTTAATTAATTACCTATATGTTTATACATTTAGTTTTATTATTTTTTAAAAATTATTTTGATCCTTGGCAAAGCGTACAGACAGTCCTAGACAGAAGTGGCAATCGATGTATATATATATATATAGTTCTGTCATTTTCATTGGAAACTATACTAGTAAAATCTTAAAAGTGCTTTCCCTCAAGATCATCACCATATCAACAATAATGGTTAATGTGGTTAAGATCTCTCATTTTTTTGATACTATTAAACACTTTTTGTGTATCTTCTAGCTAGCGTTCTAAAAAGAGAATATATTTTCTGAAGTACAGAAAAACCACACCAAAACCAACAAGTTATATTGAAAATAATTATGATTGTAATGATAAGTCTGTTTTCTAATCATTTGTTTTATCATTTCAACAGATTGCAAATAATAAGCACAACTGAATTTTTAAAAATCTCTCTGCTTTTTATCAACCCTAGAATTGATCCACCCTCAAATTTCAGAAGTACTAAAATATAACTATTTGTTTATATTTTGATATTTTATTGTTTAAACTTTTAATTATAATATTTAAATGTTTACATCAGGGCTTCTCAAACCTTTTTACTTGATTCCTTTCCTAATTATCAAGTTTAATTTTTATTCATCCTCAAATTAATTAAATATCAAATTACAAAATATAACTAATTTATCAGTTTATGCAAGAAAAGAATCAGTAAACAATTTATGCAAGAAAAGAATCAGTAAACAATTTAGGCAAGAAAAGAATCAGTAAACTATAAATGAAAATGTACCTTTTTAATTCTTGAATTATTTTTTAATGGATGTGTTTTGGAAGGCTCTGAAACCACAAATATTAGATTGCAGGTTTGTGAGTTTGAACCACAAATCATCACATTCTATGTTCAAAGTGCTTCTCTGTTTGCTTGGTGAATGGTACACATGACTAAACCCAGATTCCGCCATATATAAACTTAGAAAAGCTAGTAAAATAGGCTCTATTGGTGCACAAAGCTTGCAATATTTTGCTAGTTTTTTCATTCATTCAGTTATACCGAACTTACAAATGCAAACTAATAAATTCATCCCCTATTGACCTCTATGCTTTTATTCATCCTGCCAAAATTTATTCATCCCCAGGGGTCCATATGAATAACTTTGAGAAGCCCTGGTTTACATTTTATTTGCCTCTATATATTTTATCTATTCAAAGTGTAAATATAAAACATACTAGAAGAATAGATGTTTGCTTATAATTTGTTATTCAAAATATTATACTGTTTTTTTTTCTTTTTTCAGAGAATCTACTACCTTTCTCTGGAGTTCTACATGGGTAGAACACTGTCCAACACCATGGTCAACCTGGGCATTCAAAATGCCTGTGATGAAGCCATGTACCAGGTGAGTATGTCAGTACTAACTTCAAATCTTATGGTTTCTTTTTTTTATTGTGGACTTCTTCAAAGGTTAATTATTTCTATGACAGTAATTCCCAAACAATTCTTGCTTTGAAAGCACTTTAAAAACTGCAAAAATGCTTTGCTGCATGTATTTCATTTTATTTTTACTTCTGGATGTATGCATGTTCATTAGCATTAAAATTAATGAAGCAAAAAAGCAAACTGTCTTTTGTCAACTTAATATTGAATTGCTATAGTAATATCTCATCTACTGAAAATGATTTCAACATATGCATAGGTAAGGCATGGTCTGCTATTGATGGGCTAACAAACCATATGTAATGAGAATTCTTCACAACTATAGCCATGTCAGTACTACTGTATAGTTGCATCCCTTGGACTTTAATAAAACACCTGGAGAAAAAGCTAGATGTGCTATTTTGAACAAATCCTGGAAGCAGCACCTAACTGAAGTTGTATGGCCATTTGCCTCCCATCTTGCAAACCATCCAAGAAAGGCAAGCAAGACATGCTGGGCACTGCTAGAGAAGCAAGGACAAACTCATTAGCCTCATGGACTCCTACATTTGGACACACCAGTGTGGGCAACCAGTATAAACTTACATTCTTCAGCTTTGTGCAGAGGACTTGCCAAGATTAATGGCCGATAGAAATTGATGGCAAGATTCAAAGGAATCTGTACTGTTTACACATTTTGCTGATGATAATCTATACAATGGTGAAAGAAAGTTTCAAGTGTACTGTGATAGGAAGCCATTTCTTGTCATGTTCATTTTTAAGGGATTTTATAGAAACAATAAAACAATGCTAAAGAAACTAAAAGTTTCTTGTCACTCTTCCACTATAATAACCAAAATAAGGTCATTCCTTTGAATGTGTTAATTGTATATAAAACACTCCTTCTCCACCCACCCCAAAGAAAAAATATTTTGAATAATGTATACTAGGCTTTACACACAAAGTTGAGGTATCTGGTCGGCTGTGGTTTACCTTTGTACCCTAGACTACCAATACTTGTATTTGTCCTTAATTCATAATATGATAATATCAAATCTAAATTGTGGGGTCTTATACCCAGAAGTTCCTACCAGCTCTCTCTCTCTCTCTTCACCAAGCATTTCGTCACCTTTCATAATAAACAAATGAAAAGAGATGAATATTTTTTTACATTAATGTTATTGTCACTTTCTACCCAGATATACAATAGTGAAAACTGACCTTTCCTTACCTTTAGTCATCAAATGAAGGAAAACAATACTTTATTAGATTTCAACAATGAAAAAAAAACTTTCTAATATTCTATTTTTTTTTTTTTTTTTTTTTGACAGCTTGGCCTTGACATTGAAGAACTGGAAGAAGTTGAGGAAGATGCTGGTCTTGGTAATGGTGGTCTTGGACGTTTAGCTGCCTGTTTCTTGGATTCCATGGCAACACTTGGACTTGCAGCCTATGGTTATGGCATTCGCTATGACTATGGAATCTTCGCTCAGAAGATTGTCAATGGTTGGCAGGTATAAGCATATTTTAATGGCCACTTTTATTGTGAGTCAAGGAAATGGTTCAGAAGAGGTAGTTTTTTTTCCTGCAAGACTCTACTTTATCTCACACAGCCTGCATGACTCAAGAGTAGATGGACGAAAACTTTTTTGATCATGTTACTATTAACATTTTGCCTCCAAACTCTCTTGATTTAAACACCCTGGACTATTATGTATGAGGTGTTGTTGAGAGCAAGACTAATAAGTATGCTCACAAAACACAAGACTCATTGAAGTCTGCTGTCAGGGACATCATGGTCAGCATTTATAAAAATCCCCTGATCAATACATGTAGTTGTTTTAGACACTGTATCAAGGCCATAATCAAAGTTGATGGTTTTATTGAATAACTTTTTGCTATATAAGAATATGTGAACCAAATTTGTTTAAAATATATGTTTTTCTACTGAATAATTGTTTTCTCAAATAGCTGATACACTCTGTATGTATGCATACACACCTATACCTATAACTATTTCACTGCATGTGTCTCCATAGGAATCGAGAGTTGTGGTTCCCAACTGATTTTGGGCCATGCTCCACTTTGGTTTTTCTAAGATTCTGATGCTCCCAGTATTATTTAATTCTTACATATTAAAAATTTTATTGTTATTTACATAAAGGAAGCTTAAAAGCCATTAACTTGGTCTCTAAACAAGCCCCACCAAAATATTACCATGCCCCACTGGTGGGAATTACTGATCTAGAGTCTGCATAAAACTACATCCCTTGAGTGGCATGGCATTAAAAAGATCATACCTGATATATATAGGCTTGCAGGTTTGGTCAAAAGGAGAAGTTGCAGATCCAGAGACAGATATAAACCAAAATATGCCAAAGTAGAGGTCACACACAGTCGAGAAAAATGTCAAAGCCATAGGTATATATGCCCTTCACAATACCATAATGGGACACAATAGTGAGTGATGCCAAAAATACCTCAGTTTCATCAGTATATTCCCCATTTTGGAGTGCCTTGGGTGTCAAGCAATAAACCAAGCACTTAGATGAGAGACAACAATATCAATATCAGGGAAATGAGTACCTCACAACCTTAAAGATACTAAATTTCCCAAGTGCAAAGACCGCTAAGAAAATAAACATCAAGGGTCCTGTTTAACAATGGTTTGTTGTTGATTTGCATCTCCCAACCACAAGATGATCACCCCATCATCTTGTAATCTGTTATGGGTAACATAACATTAATCCAGTCCATTATATGACCATTATATTATATAATGAAATATGCTGAAGACTGCTCCAAAGAGTATTTGTTGGTATTCTTCAAGTCACCACATTTTCAATTCTTTTGGACAAGACTGTGAATCAGAAATGACCGCTGTTTTTTTTGTTTTTTTTTATTGAATCCTTATTTCATTATAAAGTTTTAACAATCCTAGAATTTTAAAGTAAATAGAAAATAATTTAATGTTGAATTCACTTTTTTCTAATTTTACTTATTTACTCATTTAAAATTTTTTTTTTTTCCTTCAGGTTGAGGAACCAGATGACTGGCTCCGTTATGGCAACCCTTGGGAAAAATCTCGCCCAGAATACATGTTACCCGTAAACTTCTTTGGGCGTGTTGAGCATACTGAGAAGGGTGCCAAATGGGTAGACACACAGGTACCGTTTTTGTTTTTGTTCTTTTTCTAAACTAGCTTAAACACCTCAAAATTATGAATACCTTATGTATTTAATACCTTTGTGTATTTTTGAAGTAAGCATGGAAGTGATCAATCCCAGTTGGTTAACCTGAGTGATGTTATGGGGAGTCACTCCTTTGCTGTCATTACTCCTAGGTCCACTCTGACTTGGAGTTGTAGTACCTGTTAGAGTCCCATCAATGGGTCAAATAGATTTATTGAGATGATTTTTAAAGTTGTTTTAAAAGTAATTCAAAATTATGAGGTTGTTTTAAACCTGTTTAAAAATATTGGTATAATGCATTTAAATGTTTGAAAATTATTAGCAACACTTTAAACCTATAATGGTGCTGGCCTTGTCGGCTGGAGCTGCAGAATGCACCGACTGCATATCTGCAGAGGCATAAGCCTCCCCAAGTGTCCTGGATATGACACTAAACAATCTGATGGTGAGGCTCCAGTAATAGATCTTTGGGGAATGTGGAGTGCCCCTTCATTATCATTGCTCCCAGGTCCACTCTGACCCAGAGGGATAGCACCTGATAGGGTCAAATAAAACTAAATTGTGTACTTATGCTAAACTGAATTGTTTGAAATAGAACTGTTTATATGTCTAAAAATGGATTTGGCATTAAATAACCTACATTGGTTGATGTGCCATAAAACCAAACCAAACTATAATTGTGCACAAATTATTTGTATTAAGGATAGTTACTTTTAATTGTAATTGTTTGCAAATAATTATTAAATAGGAATTGTTACTTGAAACCATGTAATTGTTTGTAAAAAATATAACCTTTCAATCCATTTATGAGGGTTAATTTTAAAACTGATTTGCAAAAATCATTGATATATAATTATGATATATCTAATCATAGAATGTACCACTTTTGTCCAGTCTTGATCAGCAGGAACCAATAAAATTAATTACTTACTGTAACAAAGTCTTCTTATTCATTGAAAGTATACTAAACAAATCCACTGAAAAGGGAAAAAAATAATTTTATTACGATATTGTTCAAAATTAATATAGGATGAAAATGACAAAACAAAAACAAATTTCTTAGATATGAGTTTTTATTTTTGTTGCTTTTTATCAGCACACTTTGGTCATTTTATATTTTATGTCTGTTAAATAAGCAGCATGAATTAGGAGTAAAGAAGTAGTCAATCATCAAAATTAGCTTAGTTTGGCATAAGGTAAAAAATATGATATCAAACTCACTGATCACCTAGCCTAGCTTAGTGTGTGAAACAATTGGCAACAAACATTGCATTCACAAATCAGAGATGAGAGTATTGGATGGATTTATAAGTCTTATTTGGATTTTTGTGATATCATTGCTCTTGTAGCTTAAATGGTAAAATTCTTGGTATGGAAGACCAGGTTTATCTGAGACGTAAGGGGATGTGAGTTTGATTTTCACAGTGGATTTATCTTTTATATTGGTGTAGAGTGTTGTCAAAATAATTCTCTGAGTGTGATACAATAAAAAGCAACTGAAATTAAGATGATAAAGGAAAATACTAGTTGGAATTAGATTGTTCAATTTGTCTTTCTAGACAATTTTTTTTTATTCTAAACCAAAATAAAAATGTTTGATTTATAAAAAAATAAAAATAAAAAAAATTTTAAATGTCAAAATTAAAAGTTATAGAATATTTGTTAAAAAATATATTTATTTATTTTGTGTAAAAATAAAAAAAGATATTTAAATACTGTATCACTGACATTTTTAAGATTTGGCCTTTTGAAATAATTGATTTGGGGTTCAAATGACTGGATTTGTCTGCAAAAATACAAACCACAGTCACCAAGGCCAAAGAAGTATAAAGAATAATGTTAAACTCTGGATTTATTTTATTTTATTACAGCTGGTGTTTGCTCTTCCCTTTGACAATCCTGTCCCTGGTTATGGCAACAATACAGTCAATACTCTTCGTCTTTGGTCTGCCAAGGCTCCTAACAGCTTCAGCTTGAAATTTTGTAAGTAGTTACATATTTTCTTCTTTGCTCCATACGCACAAACATGTTTGATATTTATCCCACCTCTCACTCGGTCACATTTGACACAAGATCATTTTGTTGTGAGGATGATATGCAAATTGAGACTCATATGCGGCTGACACAAAAAATGCTTGATCACTTCAGCATTCCCCATTTTTGGGGCACCTCAGGTGCCAAACAATGAACTCAGCCCCTGCTAAGCAGGATACACACAGAGTTGATATCTATCCATTTTGTTTCGTTTTCTCTTTATGAGACCTTAAATCTTTTTATTCATTTTAACCCTTAGGACTCTGAGCATCCAACACCTATGAATCATAAACTCTGAGCTCTTTGAAATTTAGCTGAAAATTTGTAATTTGTATTTGTTATTTCACAGCTTTACAGGCTGCTAAATAATAGATTACAACATTTTATAAGTTATTTAAAATATATTTAAAAAATTACAATATTCTAGACAACAGCAATGTAGAAATAAGACTCCCTAACTTGAATTTAAACCGCTTGGATATGTACTTCTAGATTGGGTTCTATAGGCTAAGAAAGAAAAACTAAAGTTTTAATGTAACATTTTAATTATATATCTTAACTGAAAATTGAACTAATATATATATATATATATATATATATATATATAAAGTTTAAAGCAAACAATTATTGTGTAATACTGAATATAACAGGAGTGGAGATCTTTTTCCTGTTTAAAAAATATATTAAAATCTATTGCTAACTAATATGGCTGTACTCAAATTTTTAATATGTTGACAACAAAATCTAAAAAACTTTAAACTTTTAGTTAACAACTTGGTCAAAATTCAATTAATATACACTGCTTAAAACTAACCTTTCTATGACTTTTTGCGGGGGAGACTCAACAGTTTAGTGGCTAACATGCTGGACTGCGACATCATAGTAAGTGAGCTTGAATTCCAATCACAGTATTATGTTCACTTTCAGACTTTTAGTGAAAATTGGAAGAAAATCAACACTCACTCCAGTACAAATGTCAGTGCATATGCTCTGCGTGCAAGATCTTTTTTTTTTTCTGGAAAAAACATGGCTGCCCTGAAGGAGCTTATATTGCAAATAGTCACGTATTTTTATGCCGGCAGTCATGTAAAACCATGGAGAGTGAAGAGCACATGCAAATGAGGGCAGGCAGGAAAGAACATAAAAACAACGGATGTTATCACTCGGAGTCTTTTTTTGCTTTTGCATCGGACACAAATTGATTAGAGGAGAAGCGTCGATCAGTTTAAAGAGAGGAAAGAGATGAGAATTATTGAATACCAAAAGGAGGTGTTGGCTAGTGATTGCGGGTTTTTGCAATTGAGAGACGCAGTGGCAACTCTACCCAGTACAAGACTATTACCCTTGGGAAAGATATAAAACACCCTTATTCTACCAGCTATAATAGGAACACTCTGGTCTTCTTCAAAGATAGCTTTGGCATTAAATAATCCACAAAGATTGATGCCAGTAAGCAAGAAAACCAAACCAATGGCTTTTTTGAGATTGCTTTTTGCAAGAACATATAAAGCTAATCATATTCCAAAGTAGAGGGGAGCAATTTCATTTGGTCTTTCAACAAGGCTGTGGGATGCTGCAGTTGATGGTTTAGAACTGGGAATATCAAACTCATTTAGCTTTGTAGTCTGGATTAAAGCTCAAACTAGATCTCATGGGCTTGAGGAAGACAATTATTCCCAAAAACCCTATTCACAGTAAAAGTAAATGGACAGAAGAATCAGTATATATTATAACAACTTTATTAAAAATAAAGAAGGAACACGCAGTATTAACAAAGTGTATGTGTGTGTGTATATATGTAGAGATGTGTTAGGAAAGTCTCATCCACATGATTTTAAATATATATATATATATATATATATATTAGTCCTTATAAGTAAGAATCTTAAGAGTGAAGACAGAAATTGCCTAACTGTATTTTTAATCTTCACTGCTAATGGCAAAAGATAAATTGTTTCATAATCTTTATAAACATATATTTAACAGAATATTTCAAATTAATAATTATAATTTTTTTGAAATAAAATTGAATTGCAGACAACTGGCTGTGGACCAGATTCAGCTCATGGGCCAAATGTTTGACAAACCTGTCTTAGAAAGCCAAATGCTGCCTTAATGTCATAGATTTCCCACCTCTGATTGTTAAACACAGAAATTAACTAAATTGCTAAAAAAGGTCAAAGATCAAGGAATTACTCCAAGTGATAAAGAGATTAGCACATGTGAACAACAAGGGTCTGGCCGTAAAATAATCTAGAAAAATTTGGGGGAAATATTTTTATTACTTAGCACACAAAAGATCTAACTCTATTGTGACTGTCTGTTTAGAAAAATATTGATTTTTTTTTTTTTTTTAAATTGATTTTTAAAAGAGGATCCTGTTTACAATGTAAACACTATGTCATAACAGTCTCTAATGTTTCAACATAACAGGAGTTATCTTTCTCGTTTTTATTTTTATTATTCCCTAAGAGAAAGAAAAGGAAAATCCATAATTGTAGAAGTTAGAGGAAACTCAGCCAACCAATCTTTGTTGCTATTACTCTCAGGTTCACTCTGACACAAAGTGGTAGTACCTGTTAGGGTCCCATCTATGGGCCAAATAAATCTGTTTGAGATACTGTTTAAAATGATTGTGAACTACATTAATATACCAACTTTTAAAATATTGATATTGCAAGTATCTGAAGTATTTACCTGTTAGAAATGATTGTGAAGATACATTTTTAATGTCAAAACCATCCTTGTAGAAGAACAGTAGTGTTACTATTTAACCCATAGCTAGAGGGATAAAGGGTTTCATACCTTTCCCAAGGATATTAGTCCAAAAGTGAACGTAATAGCATGATAGGAGTTTGAGCTCACATACTACGATCTTGCAGTCCAGCACTTTATCCATTATGCTACAGGAACTCCCCCCCCCCAAACTAACTTCAGCATAAAAGAAACCAACAAGGGTTGACATATTGTAATACCAACCAACAGCCAGCAATAAAAACAATAAAAATTTCTGGAGGTATCCCATGGTATAATGGTTAAAGCGCTGTACTGTAGAATCATCGTATGCGATTTCGAACTCCAGTCCCACTATTACGTCCACTTTCAAACAAATAACTTTAGGAAAGGTATCAACCCCCTTATCCTCCCATCTATGGGTTAAATAGTACCACTACTGTTCTAGAAGGATGAACTTTGCATTAGATAACTTAAGAAGGTTGATATGCCATTAGAATAACAAACAAACAAAGATTTCTCTTTAAAAAAATGTTTTTCATCTATAAATAAAACCTTGTTTTTTGGGGTTTTTTCTTTGTCTCTATAGTCAACAGTGGTGAATACATCCAGGCTGTTTGCGACAGGAACTTGGCTGAAAACATCTCCAGAGTCTTGTATCCAAATGATAATGTAAGTATAGCAGTATTTCTTTTATTAATATGAAAAATAAAAATTTCTCATGTCCTGGCTCCAAGTGCCATGCAAAAAGAGAGGAAGTAGTATTAGCCAAACTTCATATAAGACACACACATATTACACACTAACATTTGCTTAAAACTGAAGAACTACCAGTGTGTATCTCATGCCAGGAATCATATACAATAAAGCATATATTGATAAACTGTCACAATCTTCAATAAACCTGAACTAAACATTATAAATAAGAACTGTTTGCAACTAGTGACTCAAGCAACATCTTAAACTTCATTAAAGAAATCAGGCTCTACAAGAGAATCTAAAACAAACAAAACAATGTAAATTTTTCCCAAACTTCAAACTGCATATTCTACAAAGTAAATCTAAGAAAGCCTTTTTAGTATTAAATGAACCACCTGGGTTGATATGCCATAAAATATAAAAGAAAACCAAACTCGCTTCTATACAACCAACCTTTCAACAATTTGCTACACTTATGACAAAATATTGAAAAAAGTTTTTAAAATTCTTTTATTTCAAACTGAATATTGTGCAAAGTAAACCTAATAAAGGCTTTTTAGTATTAAATGAACCACCTGGATTGATATGCCATAAAACAAATCAGTCAATCCAAGCACCATTCCCTGAGAAATAACTTTAGCTAAAAAACCATATGAAAGGTGGTGATAACACAGCACTTTGATAAAGACACTGACCAAAGTAAACTGGTTTCAAAAAGAACTACAATGACCGTGTGTTCATGGCCAGGGCAAAATACCAATTAGGAGGAATTCGGCCGTGATTAGACTTGGATAACCTGAATAATCCAATTATTTTTTTCACTGTTGGAATATGCTGACTGTACTTCTGCAAAAGGGTTAGATCCCCCACCACAACGAGTGTCCTGAATATGGTAGTGAGGCTCCTGTCCTGGAACTTTAGGTAATGTGGAGTACCTTTTCATTGCCAGTACTCTCAGATCCACCCTGACCTGGAGTGGTAGTACCTGTTAAGGTCCTGTCTAGAAATCAAATAGAACTGTTCAATCATTTTTTATATTTGAAACCACTTAACCGTATTCAAACAAATTATTAATGTCAAATTGATTATTAGTATTCAATAGTAATACTCAAAACAGTTGAACTGTGTGCAAACGAATTGATAATTTTGAATTGAATTATTAGTGTTAGAGAGAAATACTTGAAACCATTTAGTGTCCTGTGTATGACATTAAATTGCATCTGATGGTGAGATTGCAGTTTTGAAGTTTAGGGAATGTGGAATACCTATTCATTACAATTATTCTCCAGTCCACTCTGACCGAAGTGGTAGTACCGGTTAGGGTCCCACCGATGGGTCCAAAAGAATTATTCAATTTTTTGCTTGGGATTAATATTGATATCAAATAGAATTATTTGTGTTAAGTAGCAATACTTGAAATCATTTAACTGTGTGCAGACAAATGAGCTCTGGCTCATTTAAAAATAATGTTGCCTACAAACTATTCATTTGCAAATCTTTACATCTCTCTCTCTCTCTCTCTCTCTCTCTCTATATATATATATATATATATATATATATATATATATATGTAAGCAGAATTTGGCATTAAATAAACTACAAAATTTAATATGCCATAAAACACGACCAAAACAAGCCAGTAATTTTTATTTATAAATATATCACTTTTTTTAAAAATCTTATCAGTCAGTGACCTTGAATGTTTCATTCAATTTATTTATTATTATTATTTCTGTGTCTTCATAAATGAAGTTAATATTTAACATCCTTATTATTATTACATTTTGGGTACTATGACATTGTTGATTGTTTGAAAAGTTATGAAAACAAAGAGGAGATGAAGGTTGTCACTTGATTTCAGTGACAAAAGAACAAACACTATTGTTACAAAAACCTACTGATGTATATTTTGGACTTAACCAGTTCTTTTTGGACAAGTTATATAAACAGGAAGATGTGAGGTGGTTTTTGTTCAAAATTATTCTTTAAGCCCCTATAAAATATGTGTTTCCCTTGGCATAATTCAGTTTACTGATAAAGGAAGCTGTAACAAACCATGATCATCCAAGTCCATAAAAAACAAGGTACTTTCACATTCCATTTCTTATTATAATTTATTGTCAATAAATAAAGATAAATGCTCTAGAATTATCTTTTAAGAGTTATTTCCCTTGATAAATTATAATGATCGGGGTGAGCGATAATACAAACACCAAACTATCATTAAGTCATAAATTCTATTAGAACTTGCTCAGTTGTCTAAGAGAATCTTAACTCATTGCAATATCAAAAATCTTGCTACGATGTGCCATTTTTGCTGTGTTATGTAATCATACAATAATCAAACCATTATAATATGGGTGATCAAGTCTCTGAGATTAATCTTAAATGCAGTGAAATTCTTGGACCAAGATAATTCACACATATGTAGCCCTTGTCATCCAACCCATCTATTAAATGTCTTGAATGTCTCCCAAGGACCAAGCTTCAGTAGTCCGACATCTAAGATAGATATAAAAGCTTCAAGTGACTCATGATGTTCACAAGGAAATTGATAAAATGAGATGACTTCATTATCTAAAACTCAATTCCTTAGTTTTTATGTATTTACCCAACCACTCTGCACAAGCAAGATATGACACAAGGCCTGTATTTTATAAGTTGAGTTTAACTGATTCAAATTCAGGGTTTTCCTTCTCCTAGATTGGTTGCCTAACTGAGGCTAAAGAACCCAGTCTGTACTATGATTTTCCCATAGCTTAAGGGACAACCGATAGATTCGAACTTTTCCTGAAGATATTAGCACTATGTGAAATCAAATAGCCTCATTTAGGTTTTGAACTCAGCTGGCTGTGTCCATTTCCAGTGCCAATAACTATTACACTACAAGCACTTCCTTTAATACCTTATATGAATAGTATTAATACCTTTTAATTCAACTAAATTTTATAACACTGATTGTTTTATCTTTTTAATTATGGCCTCAATCCACTTTTATTACATCTTTCATCACAATGTATTAATTTTCTTTCATCTTTTATGCCATGAAATTTTGTTAGTAATTTCTATTTATCTAGGTATTTTTTTATTTTTAACTGGATGAATTGTTTGTCTTACAGATCTTTGAAGGTAAAGAATTGCGTTTGAAGCAGGAATACTTCCTTGTTGCTGCAACTCTGCAAGATGTCATTCGACGTTATAAATCTTCCCGATTTGGTTGCCCTGATGCTGTACGCACTTCTTTTGACAGCTTCCCTGAAAAGGTGAATATATCTTCAAAATTTTTTGGACTCCATTAGGGTTAATCAGTATTGGTTGGAATATATATATATATATATATATATATATATATATATATATAATAAATTGTGTTAGAAAAGAGTTGAAAAGTGTTCAATGCTATTGTTGCAGAGCAGATTTAAAACCTAAAAGATTAAATTATGATCCCCCATTACTAATTCCATTACTCTGCATTTTATGTATCACAACAGCTGTTAGATGGAAAATGGACTATAAGTGGCTTAACTTCCATATCTATTATGAAAAACTGATTATATGAAATAAAGCCAGCATATATGACCAAGAGAAAAGAAATAAAACCGGGAGCAGTTTTTGATTAAATAGATTATCTATTTTATTATATTTATATATCTACTTTGTAATTTTTTTTATATTGTTCTATACTATGGACTCAATATGAGCACAAAAGAAATTTATCTAGATGTCTACACTTGGATACAAGTTGATAATTTTGTAACTTTTTGCCTATAGTAGCCAACTAGCTTTGTATGGTGTGTTTTTGAATATTATAAATACTTTGTAATTTTTTTACACTTTGAAAAACTGCCACTGTCTATTAACTTTATTAGTCGTGTTTAATTAAATATGACTATTAAAAATTTAAATTCTTTGAGATTAGTTAGCTTCCTACTTGATGAGAGCCTACTTTTCGTTTGAAGAACAGATTTTTAATGTTAAAATGTAGGCCCTATAAGTATATATACCATATTATGTCACTTGAGACCAAACTATTTAGCTCTTTATAAAGGATAGACCAAAACATTCTTACCAATCACGGATATAGACTGAAGAATGTTTTTTTTAATGTCTTGTTCCTCAGGTGGCTATTCAATTGAATGACACCCATCCATCTCTTGCTATCCCTGAACTGATGAGAATACTTGTTGATGTTGAAGGCTTGGAATGGGATAAGGTAAGTTAAGCAGGTTTTTTTTGTTTTTAATTCACCTTCTTATTCCCAAATTCTGCCTACCTTACTTGGGGGAATCAAAAGTTTTCCAATATTTTGGTACATCCTAGGGTAACATAATTTTATACTTTATTAACTTTTAAAAGATAAAGGAAATGTAATCTCACCATTGTCCAAGAGAAGAGAAGCTAAGTGCATAATAGAAGAAGAACTTTTCCCTTTCCATCTTCCTTTTTTCCTTGTGTCCTTGATAGTAGTTTGATTGCACTAAGACCCAACATCTGAGTACATAAATAAGAAAATGATAATCAGCTGAGAATCATCCAATTTGATAGTGTCTATAGACTGTCTCCAGATAACCACACAACTTGATAAGAAAAGGTGCCAATAATGATTTCAACTATAGTTGACAGCAATCTCTCTTGTTGTGAAGACATAAATAAAATGCAGAAAAACATGCTAGTTGTGCAAAATGAAAAAAATAAGGAGACGAAAATCTACTATTCTTCCTTATGCATTAAATTCACCCAAAGTCTATGTGGACTTATTTATTCAATTGAAGTTTATTTAAATCTCCCAGAAAGGGAAAATATTCAACTCATGTTGATGATCAAGACCATATTAAGATAAAAACATTTTGTAAAACTAGGAAATATGAAGAAAACAACCAAAGCTACATTATTCAGCCAGTTCATTGAGAATTGAATTATGTGGATGTTTAATGTTCCACATAGAAATAATATAAAATCTACAAGCAAAGTAAGGAAGAGAAAAGAAAAAAGGAAAGACAGATTAAAAAATTTCCATTCTTTTTTTATTAAAAAAAAAGAAAAAGATAAACACATATATCTGGAAATCAGGAGATTTCATACAGAAGACCTCTGAAATTGAATGGACGGATAAGTTCAAACTTTTTTGATATCATCGCATTACCAATATATCTCAACCCTTTGATTATTTTCCATTTCTTTTCATTGTTCTTGTATAAAAATTATTTATCAAATTTTACATCTTTGCTTCAGTTTGTTATCATGGACTAGTGCAATTCAAAGCTGGAAGAAAATTCTTTTTTATTTTTTTAATTTCAAAGAAGCTTTGATTTATTGTTTGTGTTGCTATGCATCGCTAGTTTACAGCACCTATATCACTTGACCAAAGCAGTTTAAGCCATGAAAGGGTACCTGCTGTAATTGGTAGTGATTGTGATTGTTTCACTTAATATGTGACTTGAAAGCCGCACTGATGAACATACAACATAGTCTAACTTAGGAACTTATGCTTTACAAATTAAAACTGGGCTATAATGCCATGGAAGCAACCAAAAGTATTTGTTGTATGAAAGGTGAAGGTACAGTAGGTACAGTAATCAGATAGTTGAAGAAATTTCACTTGATGATCATGCTAGGTCATATTGGCCTAAGACTGTGGATTTCAAGGCCATGATCCAAGCTATAGGAGCAAATCCAGCAAGTATCACTTAGAGAGTATCAGGTGAGCATAGTATCTCACAGTCCAATCTGGTTCATCACCTTTGCAAATTCAGCAAAAGCATTTGGAACTACTGAATTGTGCCTTTGATTCACCCTTGTAAAATATTGGAAAACTTGACTCACCCTTATAAAATATTGCAACACTTTTGACTCACTCTTGTGTTTTTGTTTAGATTCACAGATATACTAGGCCTGTCACCAGAATATTTTGAGTAGTGGTGACAGAAGAAACAGAAGTGCATTATGATACTCTAGATATAATCTTTTTTATTCATTTTTAATTTTTACTAGGAATTCATTTCATCTCTGATCAGTTTAAATCTTTCAAGTCTGTGATGATTGTTATTTCAAAAAATGATTATTTAAAAAGAATATGAATAAAAACAACAAATATAATCCATTTCAAGATTAAAGATTAGTCAGATTTAGAATTTTACTAATGATTAGGAAAAATAGCAATGCAAATTTCAATTGGTCTAGTTTTTCAATAATGTCACAAAAGAGAAGAAAAATATGTAAGAGTTGCTGTTTGAGGCAACTTTTTATTTCATTTTGAGTTCTGCTATGAAATTGTGCAGGTTAAGATTTTTAATTTTTTGTGAATGCCAGATGACTGTTGGGGAGTTACCTGTGGTGTAATAACTAACATGACATGCCAGACAGCAACATTTTGGTTAGTTCAAAATTGAATGGTATAGCGTGACTGGAGTTTGACTCCAGTTGCTCTATTATGTTTAGATTTAGACCAATACCTTAGGGAAAGTTCTTAAACCTCTTGTCCTCCCTGATATGGGTTAAATAATACCACAACAAAGGATGGCTTTAGCATTAAATAACCCACAAAGGTTGCTATGCCATTAAACAAAGAACCCAAACCAAACCAGATCGCTGTATGCACTCTGACTTTCCATCTAAGAATTTTCTTACTTTGTTTTTATTCTAAATATATATTTTTTAATTTCTTATTAATAATTGATAAATCCTATTTCTTTGTCATTTCTTATAGGCGTGGACTATTACTGTGAAGAGCTGTGCTTATACTAACCATACTGTTCTGCCAGAGGCTCTAGAAAGATGGCCTGTTCACCTACTGGAAAACCTGCTGCCCAGACATCTGGAAATCATTTATGAAATCAATGCCAGATTTCTGAAGGTAACTTTTCAATTTTATCTCCTAAGTCAACTAACCCAGTCGGCTGGTGTTGTAGAATACAGACTGCATCTCTACTCAAGGGTAAGACACCCTTACACGAGGAGTGTTTTCGATATGAAACTAAATCACCTCACAATGAGGCTCCAGTCCTGGAGCTTTGGTAATTTGGAGTGCTTCTTTATTACCATTACTCTCAGGTTCACTCTTACTCGAAGTGGTAGTACCTGTTGCAAACAAATAACTGATGTCAAATTGATTTAATAATGTTCAATAGCAATACTTGGAACCATTTAATAGTGTACCAATAAATAATTGATATTGAATTGAAATAGCTATACCTGAAACCATTTAACCATGTGCAAACATATAATTAATACTAAATAGAATTATTCATATTAGATAGGAATACTTGAAATCACTGTGTGCAAACAATTGATTATTATTAAATAGAATCATTAGTGTTAGATAGCAACACTTGAAACTATTTAAATGTGTGCAAACAAATGAGCTCTGGCTCATTAAAAAATGTTACCTACAAACAATTTGTTTACAAATTATATGATATATGTATAACCAGGATTTAGTATTAAATAACCTACAAGGATTGATATGCCATAATTTACAGCCAACTAACCTAAGTCAATTTGAAGAACCATTTTAAACTGAAAATAGATAAAACTAAATAAAGTAATAAAAACTATTGAAGCCACATAATTTTGATGAACAAAAATAATTGCACTTGACAGTCTTACAGTCTTGATGTATTTTATACATCTTCAAAATCTCCTTCCTCACCAAAAAAAAACCAGGGTATCCATTTTATACCCTCTGCCAATTCTATCCTTTGCTATGGCATCTTATCAATAACTGATTACGCTGTCAACTGAGGATGTAAAATATGCCAATTGCACCTCAGCACCAGGATAAGATCTCCCCCTAACAAGTGTCCTTGGTATGATTCTAAACTGTATCTGATGGTTGGGCTCTAGTCTTGGATCTTTAAGGAATTGCTTCATTGCTATTGCTCCCAGGTCCACTATGACTTGTATCTTTTAGGGTTCCATCTAGAGGTCAAATCATTTACTAAGGATTATTATTATTCATTATTTGAAACCATAAAACTGTGTGCAAATTATTTATATCACATAGGAATACTTGATAAATAGAATTACTAATGTTAAACAGCAATACTTGAAACTATTTAACTGTGTGCAAACAAATGAGCTCTAACAACTTGTTTAAAAATAAAGTTACCTACAAACTGTTTGCTTACAAATCATACATATAAACAGGATTTGGCATTGAACAACCCACAAGGGTTGTCATGCCATAAAACACCAACCAACCAACCAACGACTGAGTAATGTTATAGAAGAATGTCTCTTCATATATGCATAGTAATGTGTCTTCTAATTGGTTGCCAAGTTATATCAGGGTTATAGACTTTCCTGGAGATGTTTAAAATGGCTTGAAACTTTCTGGATATACATTGTATTGGGCATGGTTAAAAATGAGTCTAATTTGCAGAGATATCTCATTCCATCATTTTCAGATGTTCTAATCTTTAAAGGCCTTTCAGAATGGGTATCTCTTTCGACAAATTTCCAACCCAGTTTGAAGCATTGATACAAGAATTTCATCAAGGTTTCACCCATTGAATCATCCCGTAAAATCTTTCTAGTTATTTGAATATTTTTTAAGCAGATGAATTTCTAAGTTTCAAGTAAAACTTTATGCTTATTTGTCATAAATGTGATGGTTATATAATACACAAGCTTACTCAATGTTGACTTGCTGCTTAGATGTACAAAGTAAGATCCCTTCTAATTGGTTACCAAGTTATATCAACTCACTTGCATCTTATCAATGATTGAGTAACTTTATAGAACAGTGTCTGTTCACATGTGAATAGCAAGGCTCCTTTGAAATGGTTGCCAGTTATACCAGGCTCACAAACTTTTCTTGAAATATTAAAAATAGCTCAAAGCTTTCAGGACAGACCTCATGTAGGGCATGATGGGTGGTTTAAATTTAATTACCTGGTCCCAGAGAGCCTTCCTGCCAAGTAGCACCTGCCCCCTTGTCAAATTTAAATTCAAATTTTCTTTTCCAGGAAGTTTCCCAGAAATATCCTGGTGATAATGACCGCATAAGAAGAATGTCTCTGGTTGAGGAAACAGGTGAGAAGAAGATCAATATGGCTCACTTGAGTATTGTTGGATCTCATGCCATCAATGGTGTTGCTGCCATCCACTCTGAAATCATTAAGAAGACAACGTAAGACTCTAAGAAATTCTTCTTTTTTTCTTTTTTCACTTGCATCATTCTTACGAAACATCAAATTTCTATTATAATCACATTCTACAAGGATCGGCTAAAAAGTTCATAGGCTGACCAAGATACTCCCATGGAATGTGACCAAATGAGCTTTATTTTTAACATAGTTCCCCTTGTGGTCCACACACTTCTTCCATCAGTGTTGCAGTGCTTGAATCTGATTTGTCAAAATAGTCATCAACAAATTTGGCTTAGCTTATGAACTTTTCAGCTCACCTCATACAAGTAACTTTGTAGAAGTGGCCAATACTTTCCTATAAAATTTAGTGTTTATATAACCTATGAAAATTGCATTTTCTTTTAAGTTTTATTGTACAGATACCACACTCATCAGTATTGGATAGGAATACTTGATACCATATAACTGTAGACTATTTGTATTAAGAATAGTTACTTGAAGCTATGATTGTTTATTAAGGATTATTGATAGTTACTTGAAACCATATATCTGTGTGCAGACAAATGATTATTGTTAAGAAGAAATATAATATATAATAATCAGTATTAGATAGGAGTACTTGAAACCATACGAATGTGTGCAAATTATTTGTATTAGGAATACTTTATATATAACCATGTGCAAAAAAAAACTCAAGAAATAACTGGACAAAAAATGTAAATATAAATGTACTATGAAGGCATAAAATAACCCTAAATAGGTTGACATGCCATTAAAATCAACCAACTAATAAATCAGTTTGACCATTCACATGGTTTTCAATTGCTCCAACACTTGCAACTTTTATTTAAAACTCAGTACATTTCTTACCTTATTAAGTTTTCCTAAGCACTTTCACCTCTTAGCCTAGCCATTTCTCACATGGAAGGGTAACACAAAAATACGTCACAAATAGTAAGAGATACAAACACATGTCATGAAAAAGTTAAAAGTTGGAGGAGGAGTTCTCAAAATAGTTTGACTAATGAGAAGAGAAACCCTTTGGTTTGAATTCAGTTTTCCTTCTCCTAGACTAGTTGCCATACTGTTGTATCGTAGTAAAGAAGAGATACACAGTGAAATAAAGAGTTAATTATTTATTAACTGAAGTGCTACTGTCCAACAACTATTATAAGTCTCATGCTGTGGGTGTTATGTCCGAAGTTAGTCTTACTACTGACAGAGATCTTGCAGAACTCTCATGCTTAAGAAACACAATGTCTTTTATACCTCCCTAATACCAGAACTCACGTGGTACAAGCCACTATACATACCAAACTTAAAGTGCTCAGTCTGCTCTACTATTTACCCATAGCTAAGAGGAGAAAAATTAGATTCATGCCTTTCCAAGGGTATTAGAACTATGTAAAATGAAGACAGCTTTGTTCAGGATTTGAACTCAAGTTGCCATGTCTAATTCCTATGATGATAACCATTATACCATGAGTGCTTTCTTATTAGGAAACTCTTTAATGCATGGGAGAAAACTCAAGAAAAGGAGTCAGTTTTCTCTCTGACCTTAAATGATATAGTATGAGGCAGAACAGGATGTTATGAGTTTTAAATCTCTTCAAAAAAAAAAAGTATTTTCCAATCGAGTATGTTCAAAACTACACAATTTACAACTGTGTAAAATGCAGGCCCACTGGATTTTTCCTTTCACCTGTTTTTTTTTTTTCTCATTTTTTTCTTGCTTTCTTTCTTGCTTTCTTTATCTTTCAATTTTATTCTTTCACTTTCTTTTTCTACTTCTCATCCTCTCTTTCCCTTTTTCCAGTTTCTTTCTACTTTTCCCTCTTGATATTGTAGATTTCTGAGTCAGAAAGCTTAACTGATTCCAGCTCAGAGAGATTGGAGATAGGGCAAATACTACATTCTGATCCTGGGTAGATTGATTTGGTTTGATTTGATTTCTTTATTTGATGGTATATCAACTTTTGTGGGTTATTTAATGCCAAAGCCATCCTTGTAGAAGAACAGTTGTGGTACTATTTTCAGACTAATACCCCTGAAAATGAACATGTGTAAGAGTCCATAGGAGAACATTACTAATGAGTTCAAAATGGTTTGTAAGATGGGAGGTAAATGGCCATACAATTGCTGTTTTGTAGTGTGCTGCTTAAAGGATTTCTTCAAACACTTAAAAAAAATGAAAATGTTAACAAACATTTTAATGACTTTTTATGAGAAAACATTGGTATATCAAGTTCTAAAGTGTAGGTGCATTATTTTAATTGTCTTTTGATAGGGTTATGGAAGGGCACACTTGATTTATTTAGAAGGCCGCAGATCAGATCATTAATATAAAATATAATATCAGATCATTAATATAAAATATAATATACGTATTAATATAAAAATGATAGTCACATTGTACCTATAAAAATGATATGCTTATGGAAATTTCTGTCTAGGATCAAAAAATTTTATCTGTGTACATTATCTCAGCTTAAATTGTTTCTCCTTAGCCCTCTGCTTAGGATCTATGTTGTTACTGTGCATTCTGATTAACTTAGTATTTTCAAGTTAATTTTACTGTGCTGTTCAATCAATAGAATGCTGGTATAGTGGATATGTCACTTGCTTTTGTACCTCCAGGTTGGGTGTTCAAGTCAAGGCAGGATTTACTTGTTCATTTTGTTGATTTGTTTGTGGATAGAGAAACAAAGAAACATTCAGAAAAAATCACATTGCTCCTTATTATAAATATCATAATAATTTTAAAAAAAGACTTCCTAAGATATATGAGGCTTTTTTTTTTTTTAATTGAGTTCTTGTAATTTTTTTTCTCTTTAACAGCTTCAGAGATTTCTATGAAATGTTCAGCGATCGTTTCCAAAACAAAACAAATGGAATCACCCCTCGTCGTTGGTTACTTCTCTGTAATCCTGGTCTGTCTGATATCATCACTGATGTAAGATCTAATTTTGAATATTTTATTTAAATTTTTTTATACATGACTTCAAATCTTAACAATTTTTCCTAGCATGAAACATTTATGTAATTTGTCACATGATGTCCCACTGAGACGATTGAAATGAGATTAATACTATTCCCCGTGTTCGAATTAACAGTAGCAAGCCGTCAAAGAATGACCGTTAAGAAAGAATGTGGGTCACGGGGAGACCAACAGATGTTGGTACTTGGTAACCTCACTCGGGTCGCCTGACACCGGAAGGAAGAAGCCAAACGATTGGCTGGGACCCTAAAACGGAAGTGGGGACTCCTTCCCGTCAGCGGAAATAGAAAATAAGAAAGTTAGTTGTTGGACAGGGCTCATGGCAGACGGAGCCAAAGCCAGTACTCCGGGTAGAAGAAGACAAAAAAATATTTCGGATTGAAGAAGCCATTTTCTTCAAGCCAGTGTTAAAAATAGCATAAAGTCTATTAGCCCGTAAAAGAAGAAAGATTCTCCACAGGAACTCCATCAAAGAAAATAAGATAAGTACCCTTGGGACTGTTTCTCCTTGTACCCAATTTATATACCCTCTCTCTCTCAATTTTAAGGAAAACGAAAGAAAAGAAAAGAAGAAAGACATTTATGTTCAGGGACTGTTCATTTATTATATATTTGACACTTTGAAGGTGTATATCAATGTCTAGTAAAAGATTAATGTATTTTAATGTTCCCACATGGTCGAAGTTGTTATTTGCATTGTCTTCTATGAATTTGTTACTTCATGTTTCTTTTCCAGCTTCACGTCACCTTATGTCATCTTGCTTAAAATTGTCCTATTAATTCCTTTAAAATATCACACAGTAAACCGGAATTGCCGACTACTATAATTAATATTATTACGTCTCAACCTAGAGGTCCATATCTTCCATTGTCTAGGGGAGGAAGTTTAGTGGCCTTGGTGGGTGTATGTATAGTGTGAAATTTGGAACCCCTTGCCAGCGGCGGTCAGTCTAGCCCTAAATTAATCCCCCACATAATATGCCAGTTCTTATATGCCCGAGAAAAAAACTCTGAACGAGGACTTATTCTACAAGGGATCAAGTGCCAACCTGCCCTGTCTTCACACGTGCGAAAATAAAACCCCGTTTTGGGATAAAAGTAAATTCTTCGCATCACAAATTGTATATGATTTAAACCAAGTCAATTCCTCATTTTGAATAAAATATAAAAACTATATAACACTTACAATTAATAACCACATATATTAAATATTATGTGTATTTATATATATGCATATGTATGTATGTATGTGTGTGTATCTATTCATATCTGTATGTATGTATGCATGTGTATTTATACATATATGTATGCATATTTGTGTATTTATACATATGTATATGTATGTGTTTGTGCATGTGTATTTATGCATATGTGTGTATATATATGTGTGTGTGCATGTGTATTTATACATGTGTGCATGTACATATATGTATATATTTTCTTGAGTGTATATAGATATAATATATGCTCATGTGTGGATGTGTATATATATATATGTATGTATGTGTGTTTATCTATGTATATATGCGTTTTTTCGTGTGTGTGTGTATATATATATATATGTTTGTGTGTATATGTGTGTGTGTGTGTGTGTGTGTGTGTATATACTTGTGTGTGTTTGTATATATATATGTGTATATATATATGTGTGTGTGTTTGTATATAAATATGTGTATATATATATATGTGTGTGTGTGAGTGTGTGTGTGTATATATATATATATATATATTGATGCACTAAAAAGTAGTGGGTATAAGGAAAACTTTACCTATAAAGTAGAGAATATGCCTAATGATAATAATAAAGAAATAAATAAGGAAAATAGATGTAAAAATAGCAAAAGGAAAATTATATGGTTCAAACCCCCCGCCCCCCGTTTTGTAGGCTAGCTAGTATAAATATAGGAAAATATTTTTTGAAACTAGTAGATAAACATTTTAAACATGGAAATAAACTGCATAAAATATTTGATAGAAAAACATTAAAAATTAGTTACTCTTGCACAAAAAATATTTTTCAAATAATCAATAGTCATAATAAAAATATAACTAAAGATTTTCAGGATCGAATAAATAACAAAAATAATAATAATAATAACTGTATAAAAAAAAATGTAATTGTAAATCCCAAGACAATTGTCCTATGAATGGACTATGTAATTTAAATAATGTAATATATCAAGCAATAATTTACCCAAAAGAGAATATAACGGATATAAAAACTTATATCGGTCTGTCCTCCACGAAATGGGAAGAGAGGTACGCAAACCACAAATATACTTTCTCCCATGAACATCTAAAACACCATACAGCACTATCTAAGCAATTCTGGTGTTGGAAAAACAAAGGGTTAACCCCTAAGATCGAATGGTCTATATTGAAAAAATCAAATACTCCAAATAGTTTTGACGGTAAATGCAGTTTGTGCTTAGAACAGAAAATACAAATAATGATGTATAAATTGTCTGAAAAGTTATTAAATAAGAGATGTGAATTAATAACTAGATGTAGACATAAGGCTAAATTTAAACTATAGATTAATATTTTAAAAAAAACATAGAAATAAATTGTGAAACAAGGAAAAAAACGTATCCAATATATGCACATGGAAAAAATTGGTAACTGATGAAATAGAATCGAAATTAATATAAATATTAATATTTCCCTTACAAAAATTTATGATATTAACATAACACATAAAAGTTATTTATCGAACTTAACAAGAAAAGAAAATAAATAAAATAAAATAAAATAAATTAAAAAGTTAAATTACCATAATTCCATCTGATGGTAGAATTTGAAAAATAAATTAAATAAATAGGTAAATAAAAAAAACGGAAGTTTAACAAAATGAGGAGGTAACTCTTCACCTCTCTTCCTCTCTCTTCCACCCCACCCCCGTGTCTATTCTGTTTTATTTTATCCATAAGATCTGAAGAAGTCCTGTTATATTTTTCTTTGTGTTTTTGGTTTACATCAGAAACGCAAAACAGGATGGAAATAAATTTATAATCCTAAAATAACTGGTCTTTGGTTTTTTCTTTAAAGAAAGTATTGTTCTGTAAAATTAATTACATTGAGCTCTCTACTAGGAAAATTTAAATGTTCAGCTCTTGAATGATTTTCTTGTCCTGAAGGAATTACTCCTAACTGGTTTAACTGGACTGAATAATACCTATTATATATATATATATATATATATATATATATATATATATATGTGTGTGTGTGTGTGTTTGTATATTTTTTTTTTTTGTGTGTGTATGTATCAAATTGATTTTGTATTACATCCTACCATGGCAGTACTGATGGAATGTAGGGGTTGAATAACACCCAGGTTTCCATGACCAAAATATATCATGATTTTTTAATCAGATAACTAATTGTCAATGTTTTATAATCTGAGTAATAATCAATCTATAAAATGTTTCATTTTCTTTGTAGAAAATTGGAGAGGATTGGGTGACTGACCTTTACAAACTGAAGGAACTGACAAGCTTTGTCAGTGATGAAAATTTCCTCAGAGATGTTATGAAAGTCAAACATGTAAGAAATTCTATTGACAAACTGTTGTTTGACAATATTTTTATTAGTTTTCTTCTTTCTCATAGCTCTTTTTTGTCCTCTATGCACTTCTCTTTTCCCTCTATCTGTTTCTCCTACCTATCTCTTGACCTTCCACCTTCTCTCACTCTTCTCTAAGCCTTCCATTTGTTTCCCTAACTCCTCTCTTTGCCCTCCATCCATAAGTAATCTTTCACTTCAACCTCTATTTTTCTAGCTTTTCATTTCCTTTCATTTGCTGACAGATTTTCTTCTTGCTTACCAAGATGAAATCTAGTTTTCTGATCTGGATTGGGTTGATCCATTTTAATTTCAAAGTACCAGAAAATGTTTGTGTTTTTATTATAATTCTCTTTGACAATTTCTATTTTTCTTGTCAAATCTTATGCATTTGCATTTCCTTTCTTTTTTTTTTTTCTAATTTTCAGATTAATTTTTTACTTTTTTTCTTTTTAATTTTCACTTATTGATAAATAACAAGAAAAGTTAACTATGAGAATTTGTTTTTATTCATTGATCCTATTAATTTATTGTACCATTGAATTGGAAGTTTCATTAATTGATTGGACTTTTATTTGTTTTTAGGAGAACAAGATGAAGTTAGCTGCTTACTTGGAGAAGAATCAAAATATCAAGATCAATTGTTCCTCTATCTTTGATATTCAAGTAAAGAGGATTCATGAGTACAAGAGGCAACTCTTAAATGTACTTCATATAATTTACTTGTACAATAAAATCAAGAAGAATCCAAATGCACCTGTTGTTGCCAGAACTGTTATGATTGGTGGGAAAGTAAGTATTATGACTTATTCAAGAAAAACTTTAAGATAATGATTAAGGGCAACTAAATAAAATCTATTAGATGGTTGTAGAGGTTTTTGGCATCTTAAAAAAGGAAAACAGGGTCTTCTCTTGTACTTTTTATTGTCAAATATCATACATTTATACTTTTCTTTCTTTTTTTTAAATTTTTAATTTAATTTTTTAAAATCTTATTTTCTATTCTATTATCTCTTTTTAATTTTCTTTTTTATTTACCCTTACAAGAGTAACAGGAAAAGTTTATTTACCCTTACAATGAGTAACAAGAAAAGTTAACTGAGAGAATTTTTTTATTCATTGATTCTATGAATCACATGATGTATGTGACTTAGTCAGTCTTTAAAAGGATAAAAAAGGTGCTGGAAAATTTTGCACACAGCTAATAAAAGTGTTTAATGATCCGGGAGACCTGGGTTCAATCCCAAGTCGTGTCATACCAAAGACTTTAAAAATGGTACTTGATACCTCCTTGCTTAACACACAGCAATATAAGGTATGTATTAAGGGTAAATTGGAGCAAAACAGGGAAAGGAGTAGTGCCCTTCCCTACACCTCAGTGTAGTAGCTATTGAAAAGGGAGCCTTCTGGTCACCCTCGACTACAGTTGCCTACTTACTTATACATTACCAAAACGAGATCAGATTTATTACGAAAATAAGACCCAGAAATGATTTATAAATTTAATTTCCTAGATTCAATCAGTCACTTAAGGACAATCATTACTTTCACTACTTTTAACTGTATTGAATCTCCATCATCTGATTGGCTACCAGAATAAAATTCAAAGCAAATAAATTTCTTAAGAGATATATCATCAGCCAATTTTGCTCTCGTCTCTTCTGATTTTTATTGATATTCTACCTTCTCTTTACAGGCTGCTCCTGGTTACCACATGGCCAAGCTGATCATTAAGCTTATTACCGCTGTGGGTAACATAATCAACAACGATCCCATCATTGGAGACAAGCTGAAGGTGGTTTTCCTGGAAAATTACAGGGTTTCTCTGGCTGAAAGAATTATGCCTGGTGCCGACCTTAGTGAACAGATCTCCACTGCTGGTACAGAGGCTTCTGGCACTGGTAACATGAAATTCCAACTGAATGGTGCCCTCACTATAGGAACACTTGATGGTGCCAATGTGGAGATGTGTGAAGAAATGGGACCAGAGAATATTTTCATTTTTGGTATGACTGTTGAAGAAGTAGAGGATCTCAAGAGGAAAGGGTATGCAAGTTTTTATATTGTCCTCTGTCTTTTTTTTGTATATATAGGAACTGGCTATTTGAATAATTGAAATGAATAGTGGAGATATTATTCAGATATTAATAATTATTAAAAATATTTCATCTTTAATGAAATTGATAAAGATAGAGGGTAAAATTTAAGTTGTGAGGTTTTATCCTTATTTTATATATATATATATATATATATATATATATATATATTGTCATCCACAGACAGACTGTTTTGTTCTATCAGAACTCTTCAGTGTGGCTAGACACATAGGATGCTCGAAGCCGGGATCGAAACCAATCCAATTTTACATTAGACAAAGTCTCAGACCGCTCGGCCAACAAGCTGACCATGTTGGCTAAGGGAATTTTTAAGATATTATGTAGCAACAGCAGCATCCGTTTGTTTACATTTTTTTTATACCCTATCAGCTACCAGAGTGCTCAATTCTTTTGAAGAGCTTTGCATTATGCGAGCGGCGGCCGAAAATTATATATATGATGACGGCCACATCTTGACAGATGATTGCTGTCTTTACCTCCTAAATTACAACTCAAGCATCTTGATTAAAAACTAATTCAACCTGTGAAAAATATACAGGATGTATAAGATGATAAGGTAACTAGGCATGTGTATGTCATTGGATTACAATAAATAAGGTTTGGTTTGGTTTCTTTGATTAATGGCATATCAACCTTTGTAGGTTATTTAATGCCAAAGCCATTCTCCTAGAACAGTAATGGTACTATTTAACCCATAGCTGGGAGAAGAAGGGGGTTCATACCTTTCCCAAGGGTATTTGCCCAAAAGTGAATGTAATAGCATGACTGGAGTACGAACTCACTTATTATGATTCCACAGTCCATCGCTTTAACCATTACACCAAGAGGACACCCCCCAACAAATAAGGGGAATTTTGCCCAAGGATTTAGCAAAATAAAACACTGTTTAGAGTTACTCTTTTTTTCAAGGAAATCAATAGTGATAAGTGTTTTTATATCACTGTCAGCATGACCTTCTTTACTCGCTGCTGTGCCAAGAACATTTTCTTTACAAGAGATTAAGTGTGTTTCCACTACACAGACTGTCTTTTTGATGTAGGTTTGTAGTGGCAAACCCATGTTTAGACCATTCATGAATATTTTTTTTGTTTAAAACATGCTTCTCCATACACACTACACATCCTGTAACAAAAATTTGATGATATCCCTCTTTTCAAGACTAGAGTGCCTTGTTTGATTTGCCACCATTTTGAATAGCCTCAGAAGAAATATTTTTGTGAGATTAAAATAACTTTTTACTAATGAGCAATTCCAGACAATACAGAGTTTATATTTATGTAAAAAAATTCTTTAAAATATTTATTCTGCCTTTGTAAGAAAGTTCCTCCTATTTATTGAATGACCCTCAAATATATATATATTATTCTGTCCAGTCAACCCAGTGTCGGGAATAATTCCATCAGGACAATAAAATCATTCAACTAGGAACATTTAAATTTTCCTGGTAAAGAGTTCAATGTAACTGTCATCACAGAGCAATAATTCCTTTAAGAAAAACAAAAACTGGTCACATTAGAATTATAAATTTATTTCCATCCTGTTATGGGTATTGATATGAATCAATAACACCAAAAATAACAGGACTCCTTCAGATCCAATGGATATAATTAATATAGCCAGAATTGACACAGGAGGGAAGGGTGGGAAAGGGTTGAAGATAGGTGAAGAGTTTCCTCCCCATATCACCCACTTCCGGGTTTTTCTTTTGTTACTAGTTGGAATCACAATAGAGTAACTAGACGTGTGTGTATATCTATATATATATATACACATCTTATCATATTTACCCAACCCCTCCGCTCAGGCAGGATATGACACAAGGTCAATTTTTATGCGGAGTTTAACAGGTTTGAATTCAGAGTTTTCCTTCTCCTAGACTAGTTGCCTCACCATGGCTGAAGAACCTAGTCCACCCTACTATTTACCCATAGCTGGAGGGAGAATAATTGGATTCATACCTTTCCCAAGGGTATTAGTGCTATGCGAAATGCAATCAGTCTCGTCAAGGATTTGAACTTGTGTCGCCGTGTCCAATTCCTACGACAATAACCATTACACGGACACACATCTTATGACTGATTCAATAAATGTTTATGAATAAAGGTAAAGAGTTAATGGTGAATTCTTATATATTTTCTAGCTACAACCCTCACACTTTCATTGAAAAATGTCCAGAGCTGAGACAAATCCTGGATCAACTCCGTACCAACTACTTCTGTCCTCATGAACCTGGTCTGTTCAATGATATTTACAACACCTTGACTCACCATGACACGTAAGTATAATTGATCACATGAATAATTCAGTAAGAAAAATTTTAAAGCACAAAAATAATTGGCAGAATTTAAAGGAATCTTTATTTATTCTGTAGGCAGATCAGAAATGGTTCATATTTTGTCTGAAGTCATTTCTGTATAGAAATACATAGAACATAAAATGACCTGAGCTTTTTGATTAGAAAAGCAACAAAAATAAGATGCACAAGAAAATAGTCAAAAATTAATAATGGCAATACTTCATCTAAGGGACTGTTATTCTTTATTTCTGATCCATGCTGCTTTACTGGTTGTTGAATGAAAAATTGACCAATAGAAAAGAGCAATAATATTAAGATGAAAATAAACTAGGTAGTCAAAAATTTATGATTAAAATGTTTTATCTAAGAATTTCCTATAATTTTATTTAATATCAGAATTGAAAGTACTGATTAAATTTCATTAGTCATAACAGTTTTGATATAATACATTTCTTTATTTCTTTTTCTTTCCTTTTATTTTTTTCCATGTTTTCTTTTTACTGTTTTCATTTTTTTTTCTTGTTTTCATTTTTTCTTTGTTTCCTTTTTCTCTTTCCATTTTCTTTTTCCTTTTTTTCCTCTATTTTCTTTATTTTTCTATTTTTTCCTCTCACCTTTTACTTTTTTTTTTTTTTACTTTCTTTTCTTTTCTTTCCTCTTCTTCATCTCCTTTTTCTTTTTCATTTTTGTTTCTTATATTATTTTTATCATATCTGTAATCTTTTATAGGTACATGTTGTGTGCTGACTTTGAAAGCTATATCAAATGCCAAGCCAAGGTTGATGCGCTCTTCAGGGTAAGATACTCCAAAATATTTAATCTAATTTTAACTTTCACTTTAAAGACAGTCACTAAAACAAGAAGATTCAACAAAGGACTCTGCTTGAGCCAAGTTTTATACACTGTATATGTCTCTTTTGTAAAGATATCACTTGTTTCTATAATTGTGCATAGAGTGTTTGCCAATGGTCTAGGAGACCTGGGTTCAATACCAGGTTGAGTCATAACTAAGACTCAAAAAATGGTACTTGATGCCGCCTTGCTTAGCACTCAGCACTATAAGGTGAAGATCAAGGGTAAAGTAGAGCAATCCTGAGAATGGAGTAGCACCCTCCTCTACACCTTAATGTAGTAGCTATTGAAAAGGAAGCCTTTGGGTCACCCTCAACTAAGGTCGCTAACTTTACTTATTTACCATTCAAATGTCAAAATGAATATGTGGACCTTGAGTAAATTTTGAGAATATAATTTGCTTTGCTCTGACACTCACCATTCTACAGAAAAATATAGCAATGATAATAACAAGGAAAATAGCTGAATAAAAGCATATAACAAAAATATTATAGAGAAGAAAACAGACCTTTTTATTGTGTGTTTGATATCACAAATAGGAAGAATTAGGCTGATGAACTGAAGCAATATTGATATTTACTTGCAATTAAGTGAGTTATAATGATAAATCTCTATGCTCATCAAGGTGCAGGCTCCATCAGAATGTATTACATTGGTTGGTGCTAAGAAAGTCCAATGTTAGTATATCCAATGATATAAGTTAAGTTATAAGTTGACCGACTGTAGTCAAGGGTAACCTGAAGGCTCTCTTTTCAATAGCTACTACACCAAGGTGTCAGGGAGGGTGCTACTTCTTTCCCTGGATTGCTCCACTTACACTTGATCTGTACCTTATAAGCAAGGAGGAATCAAATACTATTTTTTGAGTCTTTGGTATGACTTAACCTGGGATTGAACCCCAGTCTCCTAGACCAGTGGCGAACACTCTACTCATTAGGCCAATAGCCAATATTATCTTTTGCAATAAAGAGGTAACTTTTTTGGAGAATCATTGCCATGTTAAAAACAGTTTATTTAGAAAATGACAAATGTGTCTGCAAATAGACTTTTGGACTTACATGATGACTCTTACAATAGAAAACAAAGAACTTTACAAATATCTTGTATATTTATATCTCTTATGACATTGATCATCGACCTGGAATTGAGATAAGCTCATTTACACATATAGGATCATTTACAGGGTGTAACGATAAAATTGTCGTCCTAAAGAAAACAACTCTACAGCTTTATTTTAAAACTTTTATTGAAAAAAATCAATTCAGGTAACTTGATTATGTAGTAGAGCTGACATCTATTCAATGTAACAACCTTCAGCCTCAATCACCGCCTCAATACGGATCCGGAACTGGGAGCATGCCTTTTCCACAAACGCTGGTGGGAGCTCGGCAAATACTTGGTGGATGGCAACGATCAGGCTGGCTTTGGTGTTGTGGGAGGTCATGTTGGTGATGTTCTTGACGTATGACCAAACAAAGTATTCCAGCAGGTTCAGGTCGGGGGAGGAGGGGAGCCAGTGTTTAAAATTGTGTTATTTTCAGACATGATAGAAAGCTCTTATTGCTCTTGGGATTTGTACACAACTGGCCAACTAGTAGATAGTCTGCAACAACAAAAGAAAATCGGTTTTTATTAAACGGAAATGGAATCGTGTCGTCTTTTCTAGGGCAACAATTTTATCATTCCACCCTGTAATACATACATAATGACATATACAAAAAGTATTCACAAGAATACTGAATTTTGTTCCAAGAGATAAAATGTGCATATATTGTTCCATGAATAAGCAGTATATGAAAGGGGTACAAAATGGTAAAATTCTTATTTGAAGATGGTGGTTAAGCTATGTGGGTTTTATGTTTTAATGATAAGGCAAGAGACAACATCCATCAGCAGATTTGGAGACAAAATCTCTCTGCTATTCTACAAACAGAGATAAAAAGGCATGTCTTATCTGTTCAAAGAACAAAGACAAAAAGACTATGTCTTTATCATTCAAAGAATGAGGACAAAATAAAATTCTGGGATTCTCTTGTGACCATGACAAAGGATAAAATCAAAGGTAAATATTTATTGTCTCTTTACAAATATGTGAGATAAGGTGGCATAGTCCCAAAGGAATATTTTCTGAATATTATTCATGCCTGGTCATCAACATGAGTGAAGAAGCTATTCTGCTGTCTGTCAAAGTTGCATTGGAGCTAGTAGGATGAAAACTGCCCTATGTGGAATATAGGGTGGTATTTATATGCTTTTGATAGAGTCAAGAAAGTATTCACAGAAATTAAGCCAGTCAGTAGCCACTGTAGACTGAGGTATGCAGTGCTTTCTGACTGGCCACTGTTGCATCTACCACTTAGTGACCTCAACAACCTACATGCTGTTCTATTTTTTTCGTTGCGATGAAAAGTTCATGAATCATAATGAGATTTGACTTGGAGAAATTTTTTGCTAGTTATCTAAAAAAAATTTTAAGAAATTTAAAACTCTATTTATTTCACTATATTTTTTTTCTTTTTCTCCAGAATCCTGCCGAATGGGCTAAGAAGGCTGTCTACAACATTGCATCTTCTGGAAAGTTTTCTAGTGATCGTACAATTGCTGAGTATGCCCGTGAAATCTGGGGAGTAGAACCCTCAGATTTGAAACTCCCCCCACCCGCTGATGCTCCCTTAGAGTAAATACAAAACACCATTAATACATGCCTCTCCTCTACCCACTACCTGTGATGTCGCAAATATATCCTCACTGCTGATTGGTATTACTTAAATATTCAGAGCTAATTTTTAATTAACTGGTTAAAACCTCCCAAAAGAAATATATATGTATATATATATATATATATATATATATATTCACAAAAATCTATTGCAAAAACAAATGTCCACATTGCTAAAAGAAAAAAAAAATTTAGCAGTGCAGCTGTTAGTGGCTAGGAACCACTAATAAAAAGAAAATATTGCAAAAATTTAGTTGTTAAATGAAGTCTAAAATTTTTCCTATCTTTTTATTCTAACCTCAAACTTTTTTTTTTTTATTCCATTTCATATACCTTTCCACAATTGAAAGCCAATCATTAATAAACACCCTTTTTTCTTTCCTTTAAAATAAATATTCCTGTTATAAAAATGGATTCTGAATTTCATGTGTTAACATTGTTATTACCAGGATTTTTTTAAAAATCTATATTATATACTACAAAGATAGAGAACAAAATGATTTTTTTTCAAATTTTATTTATTAATGAGTATTTTATTTTATTTGAAAAAATAAAAAATACTTATCTCTGTCCACAACCTGAAAAAAAATCTTGGACCTCAGTTTGTACGACAAACATAGCTTTTCCTTTTCTTTTTTTTTTTTGTCTACACCTTTCTACTAAAATTGAATTAAAAGAGAGAAGAAAAGAAAAACGAAACAAAAATGCAAATATTAAACTGTTGACAATAACCATATCATCTTTTTGTTTATTTATCTTTTTAAAAAATCATAATGTGTTGTATTAGATGAATATTTCAAGTTTCTGCTTATTTGACAGCCATCTTTGTTTTGAATAAGAGAAACTGATTCTCTGATGTCCGATTTTTTGATAAATGTAGAGAATTGGAGCCTAATTTTTTTTTTACTGAGTCCATACTAAATGATCACCACTTATATATATATTTTTTTACCTAGCCTCATATAAAGATAGTACTATTGCTTTTTCAACAAGATTCAAGGACATGTAACAGTTAAGAGAAATTTTTAAAATAAACTAAAAATTGTATTAGATAAGAACACTTGAAACCATGTAACTGTACAAATTATTTGTATTAGATTGGAATACTTGATAGTATTTAACTCTGTAAGTTCTCATCTTTCTGATAAAATAAAACAGGAATTATTTCAAGTTGTAGCTGTGTCAATACTACTGTATGGTTGCACCACTTGGATTCTAATGAAATGTTTGGATAAAAAAATTAGATGGAACTACCCAAGGATGCTGTTTCAAACAAATCCTGGAAGCAGTTACCTTACAAAACAGCCATTGTATGACCATTTACCTCTCATCTTAAAAAACGTCCAAGTAAGAGAAGCCACAAATGCTGGGCACTGCTAGAGAAGTAAGGATAAATACATTTGCAATATTCTCCAATGGACTCCTACACACAGACACCCCAGTGTTGGCTGATCAGCAAAAACTTACATTCAACAACTATGTGCAGACACTATGTGCTGTCAAGAGGACTTACCAAGTGTGATGGCAAACAGGGACAGATAGTGAGGAAATCTGTACTATTGGTATGCTTCAATGATGATATTACTGTGTGCAAACAATGGATTATTATATACAAATAAAAAGGTGTGATTTTAAAATGTGATTGCAGTGAGACATTAAAAATATAAATAGTTCTGATTATAATTAAATATTTACAAATCTAAAACAAAAATTGTGGAATCACTTGAAAAGGAATGTTTGGTACTCAAGAGAATAAGTTACTAGTATGATAAAATAAAGCGTATCTTTTCAAAATCTCTTGTGACTGTTATACATTATCATATCCTGTAGAAAAGCAATCATACTTGTCTTTATTAATTAAATAAACTTTACATCTTATGGAGGGAGCTCAGTTTGACTTGAGCCAGGGATTGGGCAATAATTTTCTTTGGTAGAACTTTTGGAAAATATTTTTTGTATTTGTAAATATTTTTTTATTTCAACTTTTCATATGCAAGTTAATGATAAAGGTAATATGTAAATAAACTTTACATCTAATGGAGGGAGTGCAGTTTGACTTGAGCCTGGGATTGAGCAATAATTTTCTCTTGCAAGTCACATTGGTGGAACTTTTGGAAAATATTCTTTGTATTTGTAGATATTTTTTTTATTTCAACTTTTCATATGCAAGTTAATGATAAAGGTAATATAAGTAAATAAACTTTAGAAAATAATTTCCATTATAAAACACAGCATATACATCAACCAAACTGAAGTGAATTATCAATATTTTATTGGTTTAAATGTTTTGTTAACTTATTGATATAGAGTTCATTTTTGTACATGTTGTATTATCCCATTCTAGTATGAGACATAATTGTGTTTAATTGAAAATATTAAGATTTTGATTTAAAAATAAGATAATCATAAAAACTACAATTATAAAATGGAATTTTTAAAAATAATTATAAAACAAATCCAAATCCCATATAATGAAATTTATAATTCCAAAGCTTGTCTTTCGGTAAACCTGTCCAAACTTTGTTATTTCCAGACTCCTAAGTCGAAAACACTTTCATTTAGTACAATCACTTACTATCTAATTTCACAATTGACTACATATGAATTGGCAGAATTGAAATCAAAGTAATATTCATATAAAAAAAAAAGAGATGAAAAATTATTGTAATTTGACTCTACTACAGTGACAATGAATTTGAAATCAAAGATTCTAACAGGGGTTAATCAAATTTATTTAGCGTCATCTATTGCTTGTAAACTTGGTGATACTTGCTTTTAGATGGGCACAGAAAAACCAGAGAAGAAAAGACATGAGCCCAAAAAGGTAAAATATGCATTTATAACATTTTAAAGGTATAAAAAAAAAACAATGGTAGTATTAGTATATTTGGTACTAAAGAAATCATTTTGTTGAGACCCCACTCATCAAGGACCAATAATTAGCATTAGTATATTTGAGATATACTTACACTGGATCAATGGAAGGAAAAAAAACAGATAAGCTGATTTACATGGACAGGAATATTTAATATTTACATATAAATAGTATTGAAAAAAAAAAGAATACTCAAATATATCCCAACAGATAAAAATCTGCATATATGTTTCATGAACAATCAATATGTAGAAGGGGTACAAAAATGGGAAAAGGTTTATTTGATTAGTGTCGTTAATATCTGTTAATAAGTTTGACATATTAAAATGGCAATGCAGAGACAAACCCTTTGGGAGTATACGATGTTCCAAGTTAAATATCCAGTATTTAGCATCCTTGTAGGCAAAACTTCAAAACTAAAATGGCTGATACAGATTGGTATTCTATAATAATTGGAAGATTCATCTTTCCCAGAATTCAACATCAAATTGCTATATGTTTCTGACTGGAAACTGTTTATCATATTTACCCAACCCCTCCACTCGGGCAGGATATGACACAAGGTCAATTTTTAAGTGGAGTTTAACAGGTTTGAATTCAGAGTTTTCCTTCTCCTCGACTAGTTGCCTTGCCAAGGCTGAAGAACCTAGTCTGCCCTACTATTTACCCATAGCTGGAGGGAGAATAATTGCATTCATACCTTTCCCAAGGGTATTAGTGCTATGTGAAATGTAATCAGTCTCGTCCAGAATTTGAACTCGTATTGCTGTGTCCATTTCCTACAACGATAACCTTTACACAACGGGCACTTCCCAAACTGGAAACTGTTTATGGCTTATATCACTATGGCAGGATAAGAGATACGTCTCTCTTATTCCAAGAACAGAGGTCAAATAGGTTGAGAATGGGTTTTTGGAACTGTTATGTGTCACCACATGAGGCACCCAATGGAATGCCCATTCTTTAAGGGAGATAATTATCTATTGTCTCCCTACAGTGGTATTTAAAATAGTTCTTTTTCTTTCAGGAGGGTTACAACTTTTATTAAAACTATTTTAAATCTAAAACTATTTTAAGACAAAAATTTCAGAAAGATGATATCTATAAAGATTTTAGTTTTATGATAAATATTAAAAGTGATTTCCATGAAATTGGATGCAGATTCATATCAGTTTCATTACATTTGCAACCACCTTTCATAATGTTTCTTATGTTTAAAATGTCCCTCTCACTGTTGATATTCAATTCTTCAAATGTACAAAAATAGTTTTGAAAAACTACATCTTTAAAAAAATCACCCCAAATACACTAAATAAATTTCAACAATGTTATGTTTTTGCATGGTAATGCAGAAAATAAAGAGAAGTCTGTCAAAGACAACCCTGTCTCTCTTAGTGTTTGTGTAATGATAAGAAAAATTAATAACAAGGGTTGACAGACAAGGAAATGCATATTCATAATTCTATAAAACAAGCAATTCATATTATTAAAAAGTCTGTTCAGCATAAAGTTCTTTTCAGTTGGTAGTTAAGGTTGCACAAAAGACAGTAGCAGAAAGAAAGGGAGATTTGGTTTTTGGAGCATAGGCTTAGTCATTTGATTTGGTTTGGTTGTGTTTTATGGAATATCCACCCTTATGGGTTATTTAATGCCAAATATATATATATATGATTCATAAGTGAATAGTTTGTAGGTAACATTATTTTAAAACAAACAAAAGCTCATTTGTTTGCACACAGTTAAAAGATTTCAAATACTACAATCTGATACTAATAATTCTATTTAATATTAATCATTTTTTGCTCAAAGTTAAATGATTTCAACTGTTGTTATCTTGGAATAATTCTATTTGATCCATAGATGGGATCCTTATAAGTATTATCATTCCTAATCAGAATGGACCTGAGAGTATTGGCAATGAAGGGGTACTCCACATTCCCCAAAGCCTCAGGATACTGCAGAGGTACAGTCAGCCTATTCTACAGCTCCAGTCAACAGGGTAGAGGCTTATTTGTGTTCCTGTTTGCTGTGATAGTAAGGAAAGGAAAGTTGGCTTCAGAGTGTGTGGCTTATAGCAGTTATTAGGTGGCTGAACATTGTTCTTCAAACTGGTTGCAGATAAAGCCATAATGAAGGCTTGATATGTGGCACACAGGAACAGGGGTATGACTGCATAAGAATCTCTTGTGCTGTACAGAATATGATCTTGTGAGGGTCTCTTGCATCGCATATGTTAACATGGTATGAGGGCTCAATACAGATTGTGGGAATCAGTATGGGTGAGCCATAAATGGATATGATAATTTAGTCAGTCACTTAGAGGATGTTCACTAAGGTTCTTTATTTAGCAGAAAATAAACTAAAAACATATAAGATGCAAAAAGATTTTTCTTTAATAGCTGAACATTCTGGCTTCATGACTTACAATCAGGTCATGCTCAAATCACTGGTTCCCACTTGATCACCAAAGTTAAGCAGTAATGAGCCTGTTTAGATGGGTGACCAACAGTAGGTATTGTAAGCAATCTGAGGCCTTTGTCCCAAAAATATTCCTTAAACTAGATTAAATTATTTCAATTAAAAATATATATATATATATATATATATATATATATATATATATATATATATATATGTGTGTGTGTGTGTGTGCATCTAATCTGTTTTTAGTTTATTTACTGCTAAATAAAAAAGATTGAAAAATCAAGATAAACATTCTCTAAGTGAACTAATTCCATAATTTTTGCCAGAGGTTGTATTTCTTTTCTGTGTTCAAGTACTGAAAGAGTGGAAATGGGTGACGTCACCAACAATAGAAATCTGCAGATTTTTCTTTATTTCAGGGGAGCCAAGTCATATCTTTGGGTTTTGTTCTGTCCAGTCCTTGCTAAAGTTTCTTGCACTCAAATGTCTTTGGCTCCAAAATCTCCAACACAGAAAACTAAGTTTCTTTCAGGAGGGTTGTCAGAACAGGAAACCTCAACTTTGTTAGGATTGGTGATTTGCATAACCCACTCTCAAAACCAATTACATGACTGATGAAGTTTTTGATGATTTCAGCAACTCTATGTTAATGACTGGTTTTGCTCTATGGTATTGAATATAGTGTATAGGTTATGACAAATTTTATCATATTCTGGTGAGACTTTTATCTTTATCAATTCATCTTTTTTAACTGCAGATTAAAAAAAAAATTTACCTATCAACCACTTTATTTTAGCTGCCAGTATTTTCAATGTACTTACTTAACAATACTTCAGGAAAGACACAATGACTTTTAAGCTTTGATTACTGTTTTTCTGGGAAACCCCAGAGTCTATGATAATTCCATCTATAAACAGAGCAAGATACATTTACTCTTATATAATATATATGGGGTTTAAGATGTTTGGGTGTGTTGGGAAAGATTATGAAGTTAGTCACTTACTTTTTCTTATTCCCATTCACTTATCTTTTATTGGTTGTTCAGGCTAAAAAGGAATGAATGACAGAAAAGAGATGGATACTTCCAAACTCAACTTTTATTCCCAGGTTTAAAACTATTTTGTGAAGAGGAATGTTTTTCCGGAACAAGTAAAATAGCTGTCCTCCCTGTTGAGATGTCTATAGGAATCTGAGCAGGAGTTTTTTTTCTGCACTAGGAAGCCCATATTTTCAGACATGCATGAATTGCCCTTCCTGTCAGAGGTCTCCTGGTAGATTGTTTTTTGTATTTATTTATTTTATTATTTTATTTTTTTCATGTTATTGTTTTAAAAAAAAAGAGGAGAAACGAATAACTGAATAACCCTTTCCCCCACTAGCACTAGAAACACGTATATCTGTATAAAAGAAGTATTCAGAAGCCTAGACGACACAGACTGTGTTAAACAGACTACGAAAATACTAAGCAAATCCACTCCAAGTCTGGCAGAGTTCAAATAATGGTCAGCAATTTATCATCTTTTACTATATTGACATTTTAAAATGCATGAATGATTTTATTTTTTATTTGTAAAATCTGAACTTTATTAGAAACGGAAAACCTAAGTTAGCATAAAATAGAATGCCTACTTCGATGAAATTTAAAAAGAAAGTAATTGTGGACTTTAACCAAGTTAAAACTTAATATTGACAGAAGAGGAAAGAAAGAGGGGAAAATTTTTTTTATTTTTCAAAAGCCATGGGAAGCAGCATGGTGAATGTAAAGGTGAACAGATCACCTCCCGATAGTTCAACACCTTCCCTAATAAGGCCCTGGGTGTATGAATTCAATGGTTCAACAGCCAGGATCAAATAGTTCAATCGGGTAACTACTGGTGCTCATCTATAAGATATTCTATAGATAAGAATAAAAACAGCCATTGAAAGATTACCATGATCTACACTCAAATCACCTGTCCAAACTGCATCGCTCATCGCATAGGTAAAAAAGGGGCATGTCCTGCTGAGGTTGGAGCCCTGGCCTCAGTGTTCGAAAAATCAGCTACAGAGCTCCAACTAAAAAAAATTACTAAAATGCAAACGCACAATACAAATAGCAACATTCAACATTTGAACCTTAAATAGTATAGGACAACTACTGGAGCTGACTGCATCCGCAATAGATCATAACATAGACATAATTATGCATACAAGAACAAAAGTACACTCATCAAATATCATGATACTGGCAATGGATGGACACTAGCCACTGCATCTGTATGGAAAAACTCTGTCAATGCCATGATAGGAGGTGTAGGTATGCTTATAGGACCATGGGCCCTAAAACCACTGAATAGCATAGAGAAAATACAACCAAGAATGATAGTAGCTATTTTTAATGGCAACCCCAGTGCAGCAATCATCTCCTGTTACAACCCTACCAATGTTAGTGAAGAAACTGATCTCATCGCCTTCTATAATGAGCTATCCTTCCTTGTTCGTAGCATCCTGAAACACAATGTTATCATCATTGGTGGAGACATGAATGCCCAAATTGGTAAAAACGTAAACCACAAATTCAGTTTACACAACTCATCAAACAGAAATGGGAACATCTAACAGATATCACGCTAGAAAATAGATTAACATGCCTCAATACTAATTTTCAGAAAAGGGAGGGAAAACTATGGATCTACACCTACACAAATAATACTAAAGCACAGATAGATTACGTCTTCATAAATAAGAAATGGAATAATAGCACATTGAATTGTGAGGCATATTCCTTTTTTGAGGGTGTGTCCTCCGATCACCAAATTGTCACGGCAAAGATACAACTAAGCCTACGAAGGAATACGGCCCAAACAACAACCAATGTACTCTATGACTGGTTCCTGCTTAATAACAGGGATATTAGAGATAAATAGGCATTAACACAAAGAAACAATTCGATGCACGACTGGAGAAGACAGAAACACATACTCCGAATGACAAATATGAGAATATCTTCAATGCCCATTTAGAAGTGGCAGTGGAATGCATACCTACTAAACAAAGAGCTAAATCTAGAATCCCATGGGAGACATTAGCAGTTAGAAAAAAGCGTACAGACATGAAAACTGCTTCCAAATGCAATAGGAAGAACCCAACCAATACCAATACCCTGAAACTTAAAAAGGTACAAAATGAATTAGCTAACATATACCTAAAAGAACAAACAGAATGCATACAAAATCAGATCAATGAGATTAGAGACTCAATTGAAGATAGACAATTTAGGATAGCATGGCAAACAGTAAATGAAGTGAACAGAAGGAAGAGCACTGCAAAAGCTAAACTGAAAGCTACCAGCCAAGAAGAATGAATACAACTATGGAAACAACATTTCAAGGATTTACTCAGAAACCCTCCGAAAGTTACACATGAACCAATCACGATAATTATTAGTAAACAATTAGACATCAAACAAGGACAATTTATGCAAGAAGAACTAGACTCAGTACTAAGAAAAATTAAAAATAGAAAAGCAATAGGGCTTGATGAAATACCCCCAGAAATATGGAAGACCAGGGAATTTGACGACATACTGCTCCAACAATGTAATATATAATCAAAACACAATAGATAGATGGACAAAGGGACGCATCCTCCCCTTCCCTAAGAAGGGCAGCCTCGGATTAGCGAAGAACTACCAAGGTATAACTTTTACATCCATAGCAGCCAAGATATACAATACTCTACTACGCAATCACATAGAACCCAAAATTGAGATGATACTTAGGAAGAACCAAAATGGCTTCTGGAGAAATAGATCCACGACGTCACAAATTTTGACTATCCATCGAATTCTTGAAGGTGTACATGCAAAAAACCTAGAGGCAACAATATTATTTGTCAACTTTGCCCAGGCCTTTGACTCCATGCACAGAGGAAAAATGGAGCAAATACTACTCACCTACAGCCTACCTAAAGAAACTGTTGTAGTCATAATGATGCAATATAGAAACACAAAAGTAAAAGTCCACTCCCCAGATGGAGACATAGTGTGCTGCAAAGAGACACATTGGCCCCATATCTCTTTATCATCTGTCTAGACTATGTGCTTAAAATGTCTATTGATAAAATGAAAGACAACGGTTTCAAGCTGACAAAGGAAAGAAGCAGAAGATACCCCGCACAAACAATTACGGATGCGGACTGTGCCAATGACATAGCGCTTCTGGCAAATACACCCGCCCAAACCAAAACCCTGCTACATAGTCTGGAATGAGCAGCTGCTGGCATAGGTCTCCATGTCAATGCAGACAAGACAGAATATATGTGCTTTAATCAAAGAGGCGACATCTCCACACTAAACGGTAGTTCTCTGAAACTAGTAGACAAATTCACCTACCTAGGAAGCAGTGTCTTATCAACCGAGATAGACATCAACACACAACTAGCAAAGGCATGGACAGCTATTGATAGGCTATCAGTCATATGAAAGTCAGACCAAACTGATAAAATAAAACATAGTTTTTTCCAAGCAGCAGTCGTATTGATACTGCTGTATGGATGCACTACATAGACATTAACTAAACATATGGAGAAAAAGCTTGACGGCAACTACACAAGAATGCTGCAAGCAATATTGAACAAGTACAGGAGGCAGTACTCCACAAAGCAGCAGCAGTATGGCCACTTACCACCCATCACAAAAACTATCCAAGTTAGACAAACCGGACATGCGGACACTGCTGGAGAAGTTGGGACGAACTCATAAATGACCTCTTCACATGGACCTCTTCACATGGACGAGCAAAGGCAGGATGACCAGCTAGAACCTACATACAACAGCTCTGTGTTGATACAGGATATAGCTTTGAAAACCTACCAGTAGCAATGGACAATAGAGAAGGGTGGCGGGAGAGGGTCAGGGAGATATGCGCTGGCGGTGTAACATGAAGATGTTATATTTTAGCATATGGTAGCAAGGAAAAATCCTGCTATATGACAAAGATAATGATGATGACATTATATGTGTATTAGTAATCAAACTTTCACAAATGGAAGAAAGAATTCACCTTTCAAGACTTGCAAAAAAAAATTATTTTTATTTATTTGTATGTGTCAATCATTATTATCTATAATTCTGATGAGTACTATCCTTCATTTCTACACCTGCAATGAACATAGATGATGTTCCTCACTGTGATAGAAATGATCGTCCAAGTGAACTGAAAAAACAAAAAAAGAAAAGACAACTAGAATTAGAAAGATAATAATAGTCACAGTTATTAATAAAAATGATAAAACTGTCATGCAGAAAATAAGAGGCTATAGTAGCTCCATCTACCCCCAGCATTTACTCTTAAATGGTAAAAAGTCAGAGTTAAAATGGGGGGAAGTAACATTATACTCAAGTATAAAAAGAAATAATATTTTTCTTGTATTAATGTTTCAAGCCCACAAATATGCAAAATTTAGATATTTATTATATTATTTGATTAGGTCAATTCAACTGAAATCTTAATCTCAACTTGAATTAATTTTAACTTTTAAATTGAAACTAAAATTTGACAAATCTATTTAAAATGTAAAAATAAATTTCAAACAAACCCACCATGTCCTTTTAAGAAAAATAAAGATGTGTTTTAAGATTTTCATAGACATGACATTAGTTTCTTTTAAAAAAATATTACTACAGGATGCTATGGGTAAATTTTTGCCGTTTTAAATGCATTTTGTTTGATGCAGGTTTTGTATACTGGGCAGCCAGCTAGAGTCAGTTATGCACTGTGTGCAAAGAAAGTAGCACCATGATGTAATTCACTCCTCAAGAAATTTGGAAATGGCATGCTATACTGCTTGGTATTCACACAGAAGCACCAAGACAAAGATTTCAGTGTTTACTTGTCAATCTGAGGACAATACAGAGGATTTGAAAAGACTTGGATAAGTGCAATAGTGATTATGAAGGTACAACAGTTAGGAAACCTTACTCTGATCATTCTGTTAAGAAACACCTCCATTTATTTTCCTACATGGCCTCAGACTCAATACAAAGGCCTACATTAAGTGCCTGGACGAGGTAGTGCTGCCCTGGATCAAGAGGGTGGTTCCTAGAAGACACTGTGTCTGGCAATGGGACTCTGGGTCATGCCACACAAGCAGGAGAACCCAATGTTAGCTGTGAGAAAATTTCTGCTACAACATCAACCTTAACATCTGGCTGCTAAACTCCCTCAATTGCAATTCCTTTGATCATAATGTGTGGGGCATAGTTAATCAAGAGACCAACAAAACTCTATTCAATACCAATAATGAACTGAAGGTAAGGATAATGGCAGCATTTACCAATTAAAACAAGGAAACCGTCACAAAGCCTTATAGGAGATTCTGAAGTTATCTAGAGCCCGTGATTGAAGGCAATGGTGATTTCTTTGAATAAATTTTATTTCAAGATATTTTCATGTAATTTGGGTAATTATAACTGATAAAGTGAGATGTCTGTGTTATTTTCATTTTTACATAATTTAGATAACAATTTACCCATCACACTCTGTATACCTGAATGGGGGGAGGTTATCATATAAGAAGATATAATCAGTAAGGGGCGCTCATGGTGTAATCAATATCGTCATAGGAAATGGACATGATGACCTGAGTTCAAATCTTGGACAAGGTTGTTTGCATTTCATACAGCACTAATACCTTTGGGAAAGGTATGAATCCAACTATTCTCCCTCAAGTAGGGCAGACTGAGCTCTTTAACTTTGGTATGGCAACCAGTCCAGAAGGAAAACTCAGAATTCAAACCAGTTAAATTCTGCTTAAAAAATTGACCTTGTGTTGCATCCTGCTCATATGGAGGGGTTTGGTAAATACATACAATATATTAGTAATTTTTAACTTATAAAAAATACAGGTTGCATTATATTTGAGATTACATTGCATATACTTAACATATAAGAGTATATATTATATTAGTAATTTATCATCATCATGGCATGCCACTAGCACATATTTCCCTGACCCTTTCCCACTACTCATCCCTATCTTCCATCACTCTCAGTAGGTCTTCAATGCTACATCCTGGATCAGTACAGAGCTGTTGTAGATAAGTTCTAGCTGGTGGACCTACCCTTGCTCGCCCGTGTGAGGAAGTCCACAGGAGTACATTGCTTATGAGCTTGCCCTTACTTCTCCAGCAGTGTCCCACATGTCTTGCTCATCTAATTTGGATAGTTTTCGAGATGGGTGGTAGGTGTCTGTACAGCTACTGCTTTGTGGGATGTTGCCTCCAAGACTTGTTCAATACACCTCGCAGCATTCTTGTGCAATTGCCATCAATTCTCTCCATATGCTTAGTCAGCATCCATGTGGTATATCCATACAAGCAGTATTAACACGGCTGCTGCGTTTCATTTTATCTGATAGGTCTGACTTCCATATGATCTATAGTCTATGAATAGTTGTCCAAGCTTTCACTAGTCACTTGTTGATATTTTTGGTAGATGAGACACTGCTTCCAAGATTGACGAACTTGTCCACAAGTTTCAGAGATCTACCATTTAATGTGGAGATGTCGCCTCCTTGAAGTCTGTTTTGTCTACATTGACAGGGAAGCCTATGCCCATTCCAGACTATGCAGCAGGGATTGTGTCAGGGCAGGTGTATTTACCAAAAGTGTTCTGTTATCAATGTAGTCTCTGTCTGTAATTGTTTATGCAGAATATCTTCTGCTTCTTGCCTTTGCCAGCATAAATCTATTTTCTTTCATTAAATCTACCAACATTTGAAGCATGTAGTCTAGGCAGATAATAAACAGGTATGGGGCTAATGTGTTCCATTGCAGCACACCGGCGACAATGTCAAAACAATACAAAATATTAGTAATTTTTAATTACAAACCGTACAGGTTACATTATATTTGTATAACTGATACTTTGATTCACACAGTAGTATAAAAGAAAAAATATTAAAGTTTAATATTTTTTAACATATATTTCTTATTTTTGATATTTTGATTTTGTGCCTTTTTCATACAAAAGAGAAAGGCTAAAATATTTTCATAATCATCAACTGGTATATTTAGTATTTTATCATTCATAGTAAAAATCCTTTGATATATTTCACTTACTGACAAAATAAGGCTATTGTACCTCTAGCAAATTGTCTTTTTCTTTCTCATATATATATATACATATAATATCTTGGTGTGACCTAAAAATATACTGGGCTAAGAAAATAACATTGTTATAATCTTGCAGATGGAATCAAAGATGATTAACTGTAATTAAGGATTAAATCATATGTATCACATATGACCTTGAAAATTAAGGATTAAATCATATGTATCACGTATGACCTCCAAAATATCCATTGAAATTTTTTTCCTCGTTTGTATTAACAATTAACCTGTGAGCATAACTTTCAAAACAAACTCAATAAATTTGAATTATAATTATAATTTCTATTTACATCATTATATAATTTACATTAACGGCATCATTTAAAAACTATAATGAGTAAGGAATCCAACGGAAATAGAATGATTATATATATATATATATATATATATATATATATACATGGTGTATTCAATAAGTTTCCAGAACTTTTTTGTACAGGCATTTAAAATTGTCGTAGACTCTTGAAAACTCAGTATGTTATTGCTATACATCTTATGAGATGACTGACCAATTTTTATGATTTCAGGTTCAAATGAACAGCTACAGCAGCAATTGGAATACACCCTACTAAAGCCTGATTGTCACAGCTGGGGAATTTCAAAAATGCAATCTGGACTTTAGAAGAACAATATGCAATGAAATTCTGTTTTAAACTTGGAAAAAATGATGCCACAGAAACGTATGGAATGCTTCAGACTGCTTTTTGACCAACTTGAATGAATCAAGCATCAGTTTTTGAGTGGCATAAGAGATTTAAGGAAGGCAGGGAGTCTGTGACGGATGATGAGAGGTGTGGGAGGAGGAAGAAAGTCAATACACCAGAGTTGATTGGCCAAAGGGTTAGGGTTAGGGTTACTATGTTGAGGTTTTGAGGGAGTTCAGGAAGAGATTCCATCAGAAGAGGCCAGCACTCTTCAAATCAGCTCAGTGGCATTTCCACCAGGACAATGCATCCAATGTAAATATAAAAATATGAAAAAATAAGGAATTAAGAGGATGAGTTTATTTATAGGTGAGGTCCTAATAAATGCCCAACCACCTGACAAATTACTTCAACCATAAATATTGTTGATTAGCCACTTTTTCCTCAGTTTCTGCCTTTTGCTGCTGCTGCTGCTGCTTATCATTATTATATTGATAATAAAAGTAAAGTTAGTGACTATGGTCAAGGACAATCCAAAGGTTTCCTTTTCATTAGCAACTACACCAAGTTGTAGGGGAGGGTGGTACTTCCTTCCATGGATTGTTCCACTTTACCTTATAATGCTGAGTGTTAGGCAAGCTGGCATATATATATATATATATATATATATATATATATATATATATATATATATATATATATATATATATTATACTTAAAAAGAGATCAATTTTAATCATTCTTAAAAAATAAACTTTTACAACTAACAACTAATTCATATTCTCACCCATAAATCATCCCTCTGTAAACAGAGGGAATATTTATTGGGTCGGAATTTGATTACTATCTGATTTACCCCTTCCTTTTCTAAAAAACTTGCATTTTTTTTCTGATCTACATTACACAGTCCCTGCCCTTGTCCTTTCTTAATCCTGTCCTCGATTCAGCTGTGATCACTGAGGACCAAAACCGGTTAGTAGTAAAATTTTATTTTTTAAAAATGATTAAAATTGGTCTCTTTAAGTATAATAAAAAATTGTACCCCCTGTAAAATATTCAAATATATATATATATATATATATATATATATATATGAAAACTGGAAATAAATCTAACAGTATGAAAATGTACAAATATGAAAAAATACAAGACTATGCCCAGATGAACATTTAATATTTTTATGTTTAAAAAGCCAAAACATAAAATATGTTAAAAAAATATTTTATGTTTAAAAAGCCAAAACAATAAATAATTCAAGCCATAAAATCATCCTCTAAAGTTGTTGTGTTTTTTCATATTTGTACATTCTTATATACATATGTCAGTGGCATGTATTGCTAAGAAGCAAGATACAAATTACTTACCCAATAATTATTCTGTCCAAAATCAAACAAACTTTTAGAGTTCATAATTTGTGTATATATATTTTACCAACCACTCCACATGAAAAGAGTGGGATATAAGGTCAGTTTTAAAGGTTTGAATTCTGAATTTTCTAGACCAGTTGTTATACAAAGGTTAAAGAACCCTGTCTGTCCTACTATTTACTCATAGCTAGAGTGAGAATAATTAGATTTATACCTTTCCTAAGGGTATTAGTGTGATCTGAAATGCAAACAGCTTAATTCAGGATTTGAACTCTGGTCTCAGTGTCCATTTCCTAAGATGATAATCATTACACCACAATCATTTTACACACACACACACACACAGAGAAATATTATATATATATATATATATATATATATATATATATATATATATATATATATATATATATATATATATATATATATATATATATATATATATACACACATAGAAAGAGAGAGAGAGAAAGAGAGAGTGATTATATATAAATATATTTTGACAGTAATTTAAGCAGATTTTATAGAAGACAAGGTATGTCTTAACTTTTTAGTAATTTTCTTTTGTTTTTCAAAAGAAGATTATGAATGTTTGTTTAGAAATTAAGATAAGTTTGGACAATTTCAACGCCAAATTGAATCAAACATCCATAACAGTGTATGAAAACATCAGAAAATTAGTGAAAGCAAAAACCAATCTTGTCTGGTCATCAATAAAACCTGTAAATAGGGTATTTATATGAATAGGAATTATACAGGGAAAAGGTGAATTAACCTTTTCCAGACAACCCAGTAAAAATCTGGAAGATCAAATTTGTTAACCAACAACTTCTCCTAATTATGACCAAATAACTGTCTGTTAAGATGATAGTTGTCCGTGTGAAGATCAAGTACATTGATGTACTCTTGTCTACAGTGGGAAGTGGTTCCATTACTTACCTTCTTGATGGATAGTTGGCCAACTCTAGTTGTTCAGGCTTACAAATAATCAAGGAATAAATGTTGTCAGTTACAAACTTCATTTTATTTGTTATGCAAAGGAATGTGGAAAGCAATGGTTCAATGTCTCAATAGCCAGAGAGACAGAGAACTGAAGTTAATTGACATAGCATTATCAAGAAATCACACGCAAAATCAGTTGAACAATCAAGTTGGATTGTAGGCGATCTCACAAGCCTTTGGATCCTCTTAAATTTTCACTGATATTTTCACTTTTACATCCACCGGAAAATCCCAGCACTATCACCCAACCTTAGGTGACTATTAAAAGTGTAGGGTCTGAAACTGCCACCAGCATTTTCAACTCTTGATTCTTGTCACAGCTAACTGGAGTTAGTTTAAAAGAGAAAAGATCAACACAACAGCCTCATCTAAGATTTAAACTTTGATTGCTGAGTCTATTCCTGATGACAGTAACTGTTATGCCACCAATATATACAATAATTATATACAGAGTGATTATAAAGTAACTCTCTATTTTAAAATTCTCATCATTTATTTCTTAACTATAATTTTTACAAGAAATAAATTATAACTATTTTAAAATAAGGGAGTTACTTTTCAATTTTACAGATGCACTGAAATACATCATCAGAGGTTTGGAGTCATTGAACATGACCCTTGATCAGGTGACCCAGTAGGAATTGATCACTTTCCAGTAGTGACAATCTATGGGTTTGCACTCTCAACTCAAAGCCACTGGGTGACTTTTTCCATGATGCTTCCCTCACCCAGCTTTTTAGCTGCTTCTTTTATATCAATTCTAGTTAACGCCTTGCAGAGCAAGAGCTCTGCAAACCATCTACAGCCAACTTCTATTAGCTCACATAGGGTTGGTGAGCCTTGGTTTCTACTCTGTTCTACCAACTCCTGATATTTGGTGAGCTTCGGTTTGTGAGCTTCCTTCAGATGTTCCTCCAAATGCACTGTTAAATCTCACAGGATCACCTGCTTGGTTGGATCTGAGAAGATGACCACATTTTAGCAGAGTGTTATTTGTATGATGTGATCAGAGAATTTCAACTGTTTTCCAAGATCCACTCACAGTTGTCAGTCTGAAGCAAAGGAATATCATTCATATTCAGTGTATATATATATATATATATAATGGTTTGAAATTATGGAAGTCAATATAAAAGTAAATATTTAATTTTTTTATTGTTGTAGAGACAAAAATACACTTGTATTCTTTAATATTAAAATTTTAATCCTTTTAGTGAAAAAACATACATGAAATGCGTGTTTCTTAGAACACAGAACATTTAAGAAAAATTATGACAGGTGTTGGAGAAATATGATAAAAAAAACAAACATTTTGATTTGCTCTGTTGAGTGGACACCAAAAAAAATTTTTTTGAAAGGGAGGGGAAATATAACAAAACATTTTCTTACTATCATAAAATATGAATTAAAGCAACAAAAAGAAAAATGTTATCACAATAATTGCAAGATAGTATTTTCAAAGGTATTAGTAGAATTATATTCTTCTGAATTATACAAAATACTAAATAAAAAAGGTACCATACTAAAAAAAAATAATGCCTGTCTTATAATAATTTGCATATAAGTTTCATACATTTAATGCAACAACTATTATAGGACAAAGGTAATTATAATTACTTTTGATTATATATATATATATATATATATATATATATATATATATATATATATATATATATATATATAAAAACACAAAAAGTAATTATGTTCACACCTTATTACTATTGTTTCATAACTATAAGTTAAACATATCTTCTAAAGAATAGAAGGCTTTAATATCAGTTGAAGCTTTATTTGCTAATAAACTTTATTTCATCATCATCATCATAATAATTATATATATATATATATATATATATATATATATTTACACACTCAAAAAAAATTCTAAGGCTTGTCCAGAAAGAAGAGCCAAAGCAGAAGATTTTTAACTGAGATCTCGGGAATAAGAAAGCTGTCTTGCAAGATGGGTCACAGAATGCTGATGCCAGAGTAGAAGTGAAAAGAGTCGACATTTCTAGACACTTCTGGGTGAGGCTTAGAACTTTTTGAACGACCCTTGTATATATATATATATATATATATATATATATATATATATATATATATATACACACACACAGTGTGTATTACAAATTAATGATGAATTCAGATTATTAAATTATATTATTAGAAATATTGAAAAACACAAGAAAAAAAACGCTTATAACACCACAATAAATGAGCTTAGAGTTTAACATTTTGATAAAGGTTTTGATTTCTAAAAGAAAAATTTTTACCATGAAAATGCTTTATTATAAAGATAACAAGATCAATTTGAATATATTTAACTATAGTTAATATAACAAATAAAAAACTGCAAAATCATAAAAATTCATGTCAGTTTTACATTTACAAACCAATATTGCTAGCTATCTACAGTAGGCACAGACTTCTTCCAATAAATTGCATGAAGTCAATAAACATGCTTGAAGGTTGATATTAAAAAAATAAAAATAGACTGATTACTTTATCTATGCCAAATAACACCAAACAGATACTTATCTTTTTATCTATTGTATATGTCTGGGGGTCAACAAAGAATAAAGGATCCTATAAGGGGATCTATGATCAAAGAACTTAGGTGATACTGCATCTAGATCCTTCCAGCAAAAGGGTATTTTTAAAATATTTCATTACTAAGTAAAACAATAGTTCCAGTTTTTAGAGAGGAAAAAATGATTTCAATTAAAAGATAAACTTCTGAAATCAAAAGATATGCATAAAATCTTAACAAATATTTGGTGGTAATTTTTTTATTCTTTTATTTTTTATTAATAATTATCTATTTATATAGAAAATATAAGTTAATACAAAAAATAATAAATATGAAAATTTTACTGTTTGAACAAATATTTAGAGGTAGTTTTTTTCTTATTAATAATAACAACTATCTTATATATGATACAATGTGAATTTTTTTGTTTTAATATAAAAAATAATAAATATAAAAATTTGTTTTTATTTCATTGGATTTATAAAAGTTATATCTCTGCACACACAAACAACTAAAATTGTTAGCAGAGATTAGACTGCTAAAATATTATATATATATATATATATATATATATATATATATATATATATATATATATATATATATATATATATATATATATATATAAAGAAAGAGAGAGAGATGATTTTGATGAAAGCAAACAATAAGAAAGTTTGTGTTTTTAGTTTTTGGAATCACAATTTTGGAGTACTACAAAGCGGATGTATTTTGCGGGGGAGAAATTAATGTTTTAGAAGCTCCTTTTTTAAGTGCTTTGATATTTTCCCTAGAAGATGCAGGGAGTTTCCTGCTTCCTAAAAAAGGTGGTTTGGAAACTCATGAAGATGGCCATTCTGAATTATTAAAACATTAATAAATATGGGAACTAAAACTGTAAAATGCGTATTTGTCCAGTTCTGTCATCACTGGGATCAAGTGACAAACCCTTCTTCTTCTTAAGCTTTTCTTTATCAAACGTTTTAAGACTCCCATCTTTTTTTTTTTTTAGGACATGAGATATTACAGTATCCATGCCATTAAAAAAAGGACTCCTAAATTCAAGTACTTTTGAAATTACCGTGTACTAATAAAATACCATTAACTTTATACTGCACCAAATTTTCTTGTTTATATTCAACATATTAAGAGTAAATTATGGCTTTTTAAGCTATAGATATGTCAGTAGTACACTATAATTGCACTGCATAGATTCTAACAAAACACTTGGACAAAAAGCTAAATGGGAACTACACAAGAATGCTATGTGCTATTTTGAATAAATCCTGAAAGAAGTACCCTACAAAACTGCAGTTGTATGACCACTTACCTCCCATCTCACAAACCATCCAAGTAAGATAAACAAGTCATGCAGGGGCATTGCTGAAGAAGTAAGGATAAACTCCTAAGCAAATTTCTCCCATAAACTTATTCACATGGACACACCAGTGTTGGGTGGCCAAGAAAGGCATCAAATACTGATGAATAGACACTGAATGCAGTCTACCAGAAACAATGGATAATAGGGATTGATGGCAAGAGAGAGTTAAGGGAACTCCATGCTGTTAGTACAACTTGGTGATGATTATTACACTAACTAAATATTACAGAGATTTTTTTAATGGCATGGATAGTTAGTAATAATGATAGTTAATAATAATGATAGTAATAATGATAAAACTAAAACTTGAAAATGAAAAATCACTCAGATCAGAAGACTAAATCTATCATTAACAAAGACAGTGAAAAGCTGGAAAAATATGTGGACCTTACAAAAAAAAACGTAAAATTATGAAATATGATGGTGATAATTGTACCAATCATTACTTGAGCACTTGGATCAGTCCCAAAGAGCCTTGTTAAAAAGATTGCAAGACTTTAAAACCTGAGTAAAAACTGAGACCCATCAAGATGGTATGATTACTAGCATCCTATTATATGATGATCTCCCACCACCATCATACACCACAATTGAAATCTGGAGGTTGTGAGGTCAGAGGTGATTTTGATAGAAGTAAGCGATGAGAAAGTATTAGTACAATCAAATAGAATACTGAAGGGAGTACTAGAGTCACATGATCTCCAGTGAACATAAATAATCTTCTTATATATAAAGCATAACTTAACTGAATATATATATTCATCAGTCATGCAACCTGTTCCCACAAGAAAGTAATGATAAATTCTGTTGTTATGGTAACACGATTTGATTTTTCTAAATGCAAACAGACAGCTTTTTGTAATGCATTAGCAAATTGGTCTCGGCATCAAGCAATGAGATATTGGGTTGCTACGGTAACAGGGATTTTCATATTTGTCGCACTATTATTAATCTTTGGTCCAAAGCTGTATAAATATATTAAAACTTATAAATTTTGTAAATGTTATATTTTTTCCTTTTATAATTTTTTTTGAATTCCATATCTTATAATTTTCAAAATAATGATGGCATTTTCATAGGTACAGATACTACAGTCTGGTCCTGGATGGTAATGCTGGTTTACTTGTGAAGAAATACTTTAGTAAAAATAACGATAATGACCATTGTAAAAATGATAAGCAAAAAACAAAATAACAAATGCATAGAGTGGTATACGAAATTTAGAAAAAATATTAAAATTACAGATAAAATATTAATTAAAAAATATTTTTAAAAATTGCAAATTCATTAATTCTATTAGGAAAAAAATTGCTACATTTATCAAGTTATATCGCAAGCTACTCAAACTTATTTGAGGCAAGAAGTGGCTATTTTGATTACATAATTTTATGTAGAACTCAAAAAAAAAACACATACACTCTATATATATATATATATATATATATATATATATATATATATATATATATATAGGTAGGGTGTTTGGAATAAATCCAATAGAATGAGAAACAGAAGGCAATATGGAAAATTAACATGGTCATTCAATTTTTCATATTGTTTTTGTGTTCTCATACATACATATACAATTATAATTAAATTTTAACACTAAAACCCATTCTTACTCACTAATATATAGTGCTCTATGTGCAGGAAAGCAGAGCAATACCATTTCAACTAGAAAATAAATAAAACAGTGTAAAACTCACAAATCTGAATTTCATATGCCTGATCTTTAGGTAAGTTTGTATTGAAATGTCTTAAGAATGAAATGTTGATACAAGCTCACCTGAAGATCAGGTATGTGAAACATAGACTAGTGAGTTTTTACCTTTTTTTATTTTATTTTATAGTTGATGTATCATATACAAGGTTCATTCAAAAAGTTCCAAGCCTCACCTAGAAAGAAGAGTCATAGCTGAATATTTTTCTAGTGGTAAAACACTACCACTTTTTAAAAAACTAGAAAAACTAATTCAGATTTCTGTCTTACTTTCTGTGCAGGTGAGGCTCATACAAAGGTGAGTACAACAAATCTAAAATCTGAATGAGGCTTTGAACTTTTTGAATGACCCTTGTGTGTGTATATATATATATAAACTGAAGAAATACAAAGAAAAAACACATAAGACAAAAAAGGTGATAATACTTCAAAATGATAGCTGCAGACAAAACAATAATCACAAATGCTTCTATAAAAATTATTTGATTTTTCAAGCAATAAATATGTAAATAATATGATGTGACCAAACTAGACAAAATAGTGATGAAAAATATACCAAAAATGCATAGGGTTTTAATAATAACTATCTATTTATATATAAGATCACTGGTGATAATCCCATCATTTTTAGACACTGGCATATTAACATTCCTGAATTTTGGAACTATAAGTTGTGAGCCAGATCATGATGCTCAATCGGAGGGAGCCATGCAAACTTCCAAACTTCCATTTCACCAGTTGGAGCACAATGTGGAACATCAGCTTTTAGCAACTTCTCTTTGATCTTATACATCTTTGACATGTTCTCCCTGGACATATCTCGATGAGAACATATTGGTTCAGGATAATCTTTGCCAATAATACAGTTGGCTTCTTTCTGGACCTCCAAAGGAGCCTTCCATGGACAAAATAAATACTTCAGTGGCATATCTTTAAGAACAGGGACATATGCGCGTACAAATTCACCATTCCTATCCATCCGGATACCATACATAACTGGAGAATAACAAGTAGGGCATTGTAAGGCCTTTTCAAAAGCAGAACTTGACACCCACATCCAGTTGCCGGCACAAACTGACCAATCAGCATCCAGCTGATATTTGAGAAATACTTTCAGCCCATCTTCCCAGCTGATCCAGAGATCGCCACGGGTCAGGAAACAAGAAACAGCATGACGGCCGACATGATGGTTCCAGCCTTCAAATCGGAGTTGGTTCATGATGGCATCAATCCAGGGATATCCAGTTTGTCCGAGTTCCCATTTCTTCAATATCTCATCATTTTTTACCCAATTGATTTTTAGACAAATCTTGTTGCCTTCTATTTTGTCATAGTTGATGTTACCAATGGACATGACATAGAAGTACTCACGCCATAAAAGCTGGCAGACAATCTCACTTGGAGGCTCTTTTTTGTGAACCGTCTTGTATGTATCACAAATACCCCAATAAGTTGTGCGGATTGACACACAACCAAAGCGTAAATAAGGACTCAAGCTGACAGCCTTTGCCAACAGATCAGGCTGTTCCTGATGATTGGGCTGGCACTCGCCAGTCATAAAAAAAGCTTTTTCTTTTTCAAGCCGAGCTTTCAGCAACTTCAAAGCTCGTTTTTCACCACCAACAAATACATTCAATGGTTTCTTCTGTTCTTCAAATTCAGGTTCAATGCCAAGGAAACTCAAAGTTGGCAAAGCAAATTTTTCAAAATTTTCAGGCACTGGCATATTGACATTTTGTAAGTCTGGCTTAGCTACAGGGCGTAATGGAAGACCAAGCGATGTAATAACTAACTGAAACAGTTCCAGGGTCAGAGGAGGAGTGCCACCATTTTTGGCAATTATCTCATCAGGAGAGTACAATGTGTGTGATGTGAAGAACTTACAAGTCACTCCAGATTTTTCACACAGCTTTTTAATTCCATCATCTCTCTCCTTCCAAATGGGCTCTGGATCTTCTTCAGCAGTGACATAATTAACATTCCATTCTTTGAACAGATTCTGGAAAATCTCCTCAGGCTGCCCATGGAAACAGTACAGCCTGCCTCCAAACTGAGAGAACGATTCATCCAAGTCTTTCAAATTCTCAAGCAGGAAACGCCACCTATTGTAACCACAAATCTCTGTTCCAGCAACCTTACCATCAAAAATAAAGATCGGATAAAATTCATCACTGTTGTTCACAGCATCAACAAGTGCTGGGTTGTCATGAATCCGTTGACCATGGCGGAACCAGTGAACAGAAATTTTCTTCTGGGCTTTGTTATCCATATTCTGAATGGAATCACCTGGAATACAAATTTCAAAAATCATTATTTAGATATATGAACAGTTTTATAAAAGCCATAGACAAAATAAAAATTCTTATGATACATTTAGAAGAAAAATAAGACATGAAAACTACTGTCCTACTATTTACCCATAGCTGGAGGGAGAATAATTGGATTCATACCTTTCCCAAGGGTATTAGTGCTATGTGAAATGCAATCAGTCTCGTCCAGGATTTGAACTCGTGTCGCCGTGTTCCTTTCCCACGACGATAACAATTACACCACGGGCACCTCCCTTTTATTATTTGTACAAGAATCCCTTCCTCTTTGTTGGCATTAAAGTCGCATCTCTCTGCTTCGGTCTGTAATCTGACTAAATATCCATCTACTTTATCCTCATTCTGTTACATTGACATGAATTCTAGCCGCTCGATCTATTTGTTCGGTTTTTGAATCATGTGTGTCTCAAAAATCTTAAACACGTTTTCCGAATTTTCTTTTTGTTTGGCTGTGAGCAGTGCATTATTGATTATTTCTCGGCCCTTTGGTGCTGTGCTCAGTAAGATGTAATTGTGTTTCAGTCTTTCTTCCACATTATTAATTATAAAGTAGGAAGTCATGAAGTTGAACCACTCACTGAAGGCTTCTTGCTTATTCTCATTCAACCAGTCCAAAGTCAGTAACAGAATATTTGTAGTCGTCATCTCTGCTATTGTTTTTTTGTTTTTTTTGGTTTCAACTTGTTTTTTTTTTTCTTTTGTAAAGTCTTTACTTCGTAATGTTCTATCTTTGCTTTCCTTCTTTCGAGCTTCTTATAATTGTAAGTCGCTCACCGCTGCCACCATGTAATGCTCAGTCTACTGTGTAGATAGAGGTAAAGGCACAAAGACAGAATAAATATACAAGTTGTTTATTCAAGTATTTACAAGGAACTGAAGAACTGCTACGTGATGTATGGGGGCCAACTCTGCATTAGAGAGTTCTTGTCACCTTCTTACATTTGGTTTAGAAGAAAATTTACTTTCTATAGTTAATTGTTTGGTTTGTACTTATTCATGGGCAAAACTATATACTAACTGGATAAAATATATCATACTTTCACTTGGATGAAACTTCTCCAATACTGTACAAAGTAGATGTATATACACGAGGCAAAGTTATTGATTTTTCTGTATATCATTCCCCTTTAATGTGGTTATTTACAAAAACATTCAAAAAACATAATACAATACATCAGATGTTTATCATCTGCTTCACTGGAATGGAAGGAACAAACAAACAAAGGGGAAAGAGAAAGCAATAATAATATATACCAGATGCTTATATTAAAAAAAACCTATTTCCACAGGTACTGCTCGGAAAAAAAAAGAATTAACCATCTTTTCCTCCGCTCCATACCAACATATTTAAGTCTCTCTCTTCCTACCTTCTTAGCTTTTGTTTAGTTTAATAAAAGTAACTGACATTACATGTATATTTCTAATTGAAAATCTGACATACTTTAAGAATAAGTTCATAGTTTTAAGCAAGTGTACTAAAATAATGCTATATATTGTATGAACAATATTGCTAGTAAGGAAGACTTTACGTAACCCGCTTTAACTACATCATCACTACAGAATATCCAACTGGTTGGTTGGTTGATGTTTTATGGCATATCAACCCTTGTGGGTTATTCAATGTCAAAAATGTTTTTTTAATAAATGATTTGTTGGTAATTTTTATGTCGAAGAAATCGTTAAATGGTTTCAAATATTCCTATCTCACACAAATAATTCTATTTAATAATCATTTGTTTGCACACAGTTAAATAGTTTCAAGTATTTCTATCTAAGACTAATAATTCTATTTAATAGTGATCATTTGTATGCACAGAGTTAAATGGTTTCAAGTATTGTAATTTAACATTAGTAATTATATTTATCAAATATTCCTGTCTAATACAAATAATTTGCAGACAGCTGTATGGTTTCAAATTAAAAATATAATAATCCTTATTAAATGATTGAATAATTCTATTTAGCCCATAGATGGAACTCTAACAGGTACTACCAATTGGGATCAGAGTGGTTCTGGGAGTAATGGCAATGAAGAGGTCTGCTACATTTCCCAAAGGTCCAGGAGTGGTGCCTCACTATCAGATGCAGTTTTTAAAAAGTTTTCTTTAAATGAAACTAGTTTTAAAATTAGATATAGTTTTAGAAAGTTTTTTTGAATGAAATTAATTACTACAAGACATTAATAAACCGATTTATATATGAAAAAAATATTTCTTACACAGGATATTTGTTGAAGAAGGAGGTTCTTAAGGGACAGTTAGCATATTCTACAGCCCTAGCTGGTCAGTCGGTTTATATTCAATAATTCATAATAGATTACAGAATACTGAAACCCAATAATCCATATAAAATTAATTTCCCACAGTTCATCCCTAATATTGTTTGATAATATTAATACTAGCTAAAAATTAAACATCTATAATTAAAGAATAAGACATGAACTCGTTATGCCCAGTTATCACCTTGAATAAATAATGGACTATTCCGTTTTGGTTGTGGAGAAAGAAAAGCAAAGAAAATTATACATGTCAGAGAGAAAAAGGGGAAAGAGAGAGGGACGGGCGGAAAGAGGGAGCAACGATGCTATACGTCAGATGTCTATCATCCACTTCAAGGAGAAAGAAAGAGGAAAAGAAGAGTGGAAGCAACAACATTAAACACTGACCGTTTGCTTGGATGGATGGATAGAATTTTTTTCCTATTAAACCAAGTGGTAGATAATCAATAAAGAATCTAAGTTTTTTCTTCTGTATATTATTCCACTTTAATTAGGTTATTTACAAAATAAATAAAAAGATGAATGATTAAATAAATAAAGATTGTCTTATAAAGATTAATTGATTAAAAAAAAGAATTTCCGTAAATACTGCGAGTAAAAAAAATCAGAAAATTCTCACATTACAATAAACTAAATTTACTACTCTTGTTATTATAAAAAGTAAGTGGACCCATGAAAATTCCATGGAATGTATAGATAATTGTATAAACACATAGCAAAAATGCTAAAATATCAACTTATAAATTTGTAGTTATAACAGAACAAAATAATACGTTAAAACAATAACCATGGTACCAACAATTTTTCTCTCTTTTTCCGTTAAAACGAATTGAGAAATAATTGAAGTTATTTAAGGTTAAATTTTAGTTTTATTTGAAAGATAGCAACATCAGAATAAATAGTATTAAAAGCAAAATAATGTTACAGATCTAGTCAATTTTTTAAATACATTTTAAAGATTTAAATTCATCAAAAGGTGACATAATTAAAAAGTGTTCTTAAAATGTTCATATACTTTTTAAAAAGTTTTTTTGAATGAAATTAGTTTCTACAAAACATTAATAAACAGATTTATATATGAAAAAATATTTCTGGCATATTGATAACTATATTACTTAATACCAGCTTTAAATTCAAGAGTAAGTAAAATTAATGACATCTTTTTTCTGTCACTTCACCACACAGCTATTCAGGTGCGCTTTAGTTTGCTGCCAAAAAGGCTAGAACTAGCAACCACACGCACATCGTATCATAAATAGTTTATTTTTGTGTTTATTCTTGAAAAAGAGAAATAAGCACATTACCATAGTTTTTTAATGGTTTCTTTGGTTTCTTTGTTTTTAATGGCATATCAACCTTTGTAGGTTATTTAATGCCAAAACAATCCTTCTAGAAGAATAGTAGTGGTACTATATAACACATAGCAGGGAGGATACGGGGGTTCATACCTTTCCCAAGGGTATTTGTTCGAAAGTGAACATAATAGCGCGACTGGAATTCGAACTCGCTTACGAAGATTCCGCAGTCCATCGCTTTAACCATTACACCACGAGGACACCCCCCCATAGTTTTAAAATGTCCAATTAAGAAAACTCAATATAATAATTATTTTTAATTCATCCTTAAAATAGTGAAATGATACTTTTTAATTGCCCTTTTCATATTTAATTTTTTACCTACAAATCTTTCATTGTCCCTAAAACACTAATTTTCCCTTTTTTTAAAATTTCCTAGTTATAACAAAATATTGCTTTTTTCCTCACATTTTTACTTAAATATTCAGTTCGAATACAAGGGACAAAACTTGAAATTGTTTAACAAATGATTGTTACTCTGAGTGTTCATACGTTTTTCGTCTACCATTTTTAAAGATTTAAAAATAAATAAAACTATTTAAAAAAAACAGTTCCCAATTTTTTTATTTGAAATTTATATTTTTCGATTAGCAAAAATATTTTTTATTTAATAGAATATTTTGATTTTGTTTGTGATTGAAGAAAAGTAAGTCAAAATCTAATGGAAGCTTAAGATCCCCTACCTTTTTTAAACAGAACCAATTAAACAGAACCAGATAAAGAATTATTTTCCTAATAATAATGAAAAATTATTTTCTATAAAATCACAGAATTAAAAGTATTATTATTTTTTCTTTAATATTCACATTGGGTTATTATTTTCTTCTAACAGCTTTCAATGTAAAAATGTCTTCTTTATTTCATTTACACCTTCAGACTTTTTATTATATACAAAAGATATATGCCATATTATATACCCCTGCTAGGGAATAAAGTTAGGTGACTTGAATCTATTTTTTATAGAATAACTGATGCATTATAAAAGTCATTAATTAATAAATGACCACTGAAAATTTCATAAAAACTGGATAATTCCCTGATTTTTTGGTGATTTTTTTTTTAAATCAGGGGTAGTGATTTGTTACAGAACGAAAGGTCTATGGTGGCCATGTTGTTGATACCTTTTGTTCATGATTGCTGACAATTTAAATCCTCTTTATGAACCAAGAGATGCCGTTTAGTGTCTCTTACGAGACCTTAAACGGGCTTCCATTGGTTTATACTTAATTCAATTCTTAAATTCCTCTAGAACTCTCCAAATAAAGGTACCCATAAAATTATAAAAAGTGCTTTTAAAGAAAATTATAAAAGGTTTAAAATGTAAAATTCATCTCCTTACAAAACAGATGGTATTGATTCAGTACCATCTGTTTTACATCATTTAGTAGATAAGGCATCATTACATTGACATTGTTTATATATATATATATATATATATATATATATATATATATATATATATATATATATATATATATATAGAGAGAGAGAGAGAGAGAGAGAGAGGTTATAAAGATATTATTTTCATTTACTTTAAATTTATTATCATTATTTTACTCTTTTGAGAGTTTTTCACACCAACGTTACCCGATGGCTTTCCCCTGGAGTCTGAGTGACCGGAAGTCTCCTCAAGTCTCCAGGACTCTTCTTAGTATTCTGGTCGATCTTAATGCTGTAGTTTGGATTGTCTCCACTTATCCTCTAATTTCCAAGTCCTCCAGTCCCTGTACCAATCCTTTGGTGACTGTACCAAGTGCACCAATTACAATTGGTATCACCGTCACTTTGATCTTCTATAGTTTTTTCAGTTCCCTAGCAAGGTCTAGTTACTAATCTCTCTTTTCGCTTTCTGTCAGTTTTACCCCATGGTCAGCCGGAATGGCAAAATCTACTATTGGATTTCTTTTTTTTTTTCTCTTTTTTTTTTTTTTTTTTTTTTTTGCTGACTATCCCGAGGTCTGACCATCTGACCGAGATTAGATGACCCGTTTGTATCTCAAAATCCCAGGGAAGTTTGTGCGTTTTCTTGGACGGATTCTGGGTTGTCTATGGTTGTACGGTCAAATTTAAACTCCTTGCACAATTCCCTGTGGATTACCTTCTCCACCCAGTCGTGTCTAGTCTTATACTCATTTTGCGCAAATTTACTGTATTTGCTTATTAAGTTATTGATCGTTTCGTCTGATCACCACATAATCTACACCTGCTATTTTGTTGAGTCTTGTCTGTTCTTGCTTTGACATAGTCCTTATAGCGTTATTTTGTGCTGCTATTAGGAGAGATTGTTTCTGTCTTAAGGTTTCCCTTTCTTTTCTCATGTGAGATTTCGCTTGTTTGTCGCTTGAAATGTCTATACAGTTGTTTTCTGGTTATTTTTGTTCTGTTGATGCCTTACATTTTTGTGTAATTGTTTAACGATAATCATTTCTTTGCACACAGTTATATGGTTTCGAGTAATTAATAATAATCCTTAGTAAACGATTACACAGTTATATGGCATTAAGTATTCCTATAGAATACAAATAATTTTTTAACAGATCTATTTTACCCATAACCGGCTCATTGGCCTAGTGGGAAGAGTGTTCGCCAATGATCCGGGAGACCTGGGTTCAATCCCAGGTCGCGTCATACCAAAGACTTTAAAAATTGTACTTGATACCTCCTAGGTTAACACTCAGCAATATAAGGTACGTATCGAGGGTAAAGTGGAGCAATCCAGGGAAAGGAGTAGCGCCCTCCCCTATACCTCGGTATAGTAGCTACTGAAAAGGGAGCCTTCTGGTCGCCCTCGACTACGGTCGCCAACTTTACTTATTTTACCCATAGATGGAACTCAAATGAAGTTTAGGGTCAAACTCAAGACAACTTTTTCTCATCTGTAGCGGAAACAATCATCATATTCTAAACCCCGCTGACAGAGCGAAAATAAATACTATCAGAAATTTTCTTAGTGAATAAATCTTAACAGAAAATATTAATTTTCACCACACTATATATATCTTCAACGAATATCAATCAAATTTAATTAAAATCATTCTTTGTGAATTAGTTTTTTAGGGGGGGGGGTGTTAAAGAGAGAGAAACTAATAAAGTAAAAGCAATACTATTATTTTACCAGTTTCTTTTCTTTTTTTCTTTTTTTTTTTGTTTAGTTTCTTTTTTTAACTTAAAGATAAAGCATCCGTGCGAACAAAATAGACAAACCATTTAAAAAAAATGTAAACAAAATATAATTCCCCATGGAATTATCTTTAAAACATGTAAAAATAATTTACCTTCAGTTTCATTAAGAGAGTCAAAATTATTGAATTCTTAAGTAATCGTTAATCTTTAGGACAAAAAAAAAATTAAAACAATCAGAATTTAATTTGCATATCATGCAATCAGAGGAAGGTTTTTTTTATATCTTAAAAAGTAAACTTTAGACTATGATTTTGATATAGCACACTTAAAGTTATTGATTTTGTTTTTGCTTTTTTTAATGTAAGGTCGGGTATTTTTGACGTTTTCTGTGTGAATTTATAATGGCAAAATACATCCAATTACACAGTGGGTCATTCTATTATCAGGTAAGAAGACTACCAAAAGCAAAAAATAGGTCAAAAAGAGAAGGAAGACCTTAACTCTAATAAACGAAATAACACCTTTTTTAACATTACACGACACGTCTAAAACTTATTTTGTTTCTTTTTTTTAACAGTAACTGAGACGAAAATGTGTTTTTGAAAAGCTAAAAAAAAGTAAAACCATAAGAAAGAATGAAGAAAGTAAATCGGTATTTTACCTGGATAATTCACATTTGTTGCCATATTATTTTAAAATCTAAATTAGGATTACATTATTATTATCATCATCATCATCATCAAAAACATATATAAAGCTAGTTATCAAATTAAATTAATCATAAATTAATCTTAGATTATTTTTCATTACTAATAAATGACAATCATCAGATGACGATGAATTTTCATTTTAATAACAAAAATACCATTCGTTTTACAGACACACACACATAATAATTTAAGTCAGTTTTTCAACTTACGGAATTCAGTCAACAATCCTGATCCCAGCAAAATGCACAATTTGAATCTGTCAAAAGAAATCTACCTGTGGTAGAAGCATATAGCCTAAAAATGGGGGAAAATACAAAGAAATTTGTTTGATAATTATCAAAATACGACGACATGAACGATCAAGGCCAAACTTATCCGACTGTCAAAACAAAGTTATCTGCCCTTGTTTTTAATTAGCCCGAGGCGTGCAAACCAGACGAAGTAAATAAACAAGAAAAATATGGATGATAATAATTGAAAATAATTATGTAGAATTAAAAATAGAAGAAAGGAAACTGTTGCTAACAGTTTGTAAGATTTCGCTTTTTTCCTTTCTTCAATTCTATTAATATATTTGCAAATATTCTAAATTAAAAAACAGCTCACTTTACCCAGTTAGACAGTAAGTCACGTTGTTGAGACATTGTCAATATTTAGAGATCTTTCATATGTCGGTAAAATGAGAAATAGTAACTTTCGCTAGCTTGGTAAGGTTATTTATAAAATAATGTTTGCGAAAATTTCCTGCATTTTCTCTCTTAGTAAACAAGACAGTTTTGCTGGATACTTTTGCTGACACCTGATGTTTAAAGGAATGTCATTTTTATATCCACTGCTTCTTTCCTTGTTGCTGGAAACTTTTACGTACGCCTTTAATTTTCAGAAAATTTCAGTTTTCCGCTGAGAACTTTTGCACATCTATTTTAATGGTTTTTAATGATTTTTTAAAAATTTGTCACAAACAATTAAAGTGCTGGGAACTTTTGCACACACAATCTTGTAATTAATAAAGAGGGAATAAGTAAAAATTAGCGACTATAGTCAACGCTGACCCGAAGGCTCCTTTTTCAATAGCTACAACACCGAAGTGTTGGGGAGGGCGCTATTCCATTCTCTGGATTGCTCCATTTTACCCTTGATCCCTACCTTATAATGCTGAGTGTTAAGCAAGGCGATATCAAGTACCATTTTTTTTAGTCTTTGGTATGACTCGACCTGGGATTGAACCTGGTCTCCCGGACCACTGGCGAACACTCTACTCATTAGGATATATAAAAAAGATAACAAGAAAAAACAAAAAAAAAAAACACCCCCCCCCCCCGAGAATCTCTGTACGATTGAAAAGAATAATATTGAATAGTAACTGTATCCTGGCACCAAACTTGATTCGCAGAACTTTGTGAGTGAATTCAATTATCACTGGGCATCTCAAACTTCAAGTTTCGTACAACATCCAAGCTAAACTTGGAATTGATTTATTTTAACGACATGCCGACCTATCTGGGGTTATTTTATGCCGAGAGGTTAGGAAATTATGTACGTTTATACTTATATTTTTCGTGTTGTTTGTTAAGAGTATTTGGCACATGTTTATATGATATCAGGTGTTCCTATCAAATACAAATAATTTGCAAACTGATCTATGTGACCCATAGATGAGGTCTTAACAAGTACTTCCACTCCGAGATGAGAACATCTGGGAGTAATGGTAATGAAGCGATATTTCAGACACTCCAACGCTCTAGAACTGAAACCTCATCACTACATGCAGTTTGGTGTCATATCCAAAAGGGGAGGGTCTAACCTCTCTGCAAGGAATACAATCAGTATATTCTACCTTCCCAAAAAGGCGACTAAGTTAAGCTTAGTAAATAACTATAACAATTGTCTTTGTTCATATCATAAAGATAATTCCTTTTTCTTTTTTTTTTAAACAACGAAATTATTAGTGTTAGGAGAAAAATAATTATCAAAGGAAGATAATTATCTTTTAATTATCTTCCTTTGACGGAGAACTTATGGATACCGCTAGGACACGTTACAACCACGTGAAAGCCTCTTTGAAGATTGGCAGACCTGTTGATTTGGTGCCTTTGATGAGAAGAGAGGTTTGTCTTTGTGTTTCGTTAAAGAACAATATCCTTAATTAACGAAACCTAAGAACGAAACCCTAATGAATGTTCTTATTCATAATTGTTCCTTCTCCTCTTTAGACTTGTTACACTCTAAAGTGAAATATTGTTATGATTGACACATTCTTCACAAAATAAAACGGCCATCGGCTGTTCGAGATAACTGTCTGACGGACGGACATAGCTGTAAGCAAGCATGTGACAAAGAATGAAGCTTTTTTAGCGAGTCGGAAAGCACCGCAGACTAAAGCTGTGGACGTTATCTTGATCCCATCAATGTACATGGATAACACCCAACTTTCCCAATGGGCAGTGGTCATTCTCGCAGGCCCTGAACATTCCCGACTGACAGTATTATATTCGCTCGCCTTAATTGCTAGGTACGGATAACACTTAAAACATATCCTTTTAAGACCAAGCCGCCTTATCTTGAGGGAGTCTACGGCAAGTTAACACTTTTTTAGCAACAAGACAAATTGTTGTGACTTGGTACGTTACGAAAGGAGTAAGACAAATGAGTGGACGAGAATATTGATGAATTCCAAAAACTTTAATGTCAGCTCGAGAGATAACCCAGTACAGTGAGTCGTACAAATGGAAGAAAGCAGTTGCGGATGTTAGAGCAGGAATAATGCATCCAACTTGAAGTTTCGGGGACCAGTTGGTCTAGAAGGAATGATTAAATGATAAAGGAATGATCTTCCAGAAAAAAAAATGGTCCAATAATTTAATGTGCTCTCCTCTTCCAAGAAGGTCTGTTCTGCTGCTAGAGTGAGTGAGGAAGAGAGCTTGAAAGAGCGTTACACAGCCTTTTATATTGCCCGGGAAAGTCACCCGAGCAGAATGGCATAAACCATCCTCATTGGTCGAAAATATAAAATCGAAACCTCAACAGTCAAAACAATTCCCGCGCTAAACAATAATTCGAAATTCTTTCTTTCTGCTACACTTTCAATGCTAAAAACGAATGTTCCTTTGTGCGCATAGGCTCGACACACATTTTTTAGATAAGCTTGGAAAATTAATTGCTTTTTTAACCAACCAGAACGATTCCAACTAAAACTAAAAGACTTCAATTTGGATTCACTTTTGTCTACGTTGCGAGTATGAGTAAGTTCTAAAACTTGTTTGTCAAACACTTCATCGACCGGAGTTGTAGTCTGTTGCGGAGCCGATAAGTATGTCGACCCCGCAAATGATTTAAGTTTAATGCGTGCGAGTAGTGACAGCCAAAGACAATGAAGGGTACAAAGGCGAGATAACAGATACAACAAAAGTGACGATTTATTGTCGGAATTACAAACGTGTGTGTAAAGTCCGTAGCGGTTGTATTTGGTCTTCAGCTTGATGGATGATGTCGATAGCTGGTATGGTGGAGTCGTGGAGATAGTTAGATGTTTGATGCGGGTAAGCTGAGGTCGGTCGAGTCGTTGAATGCAGCTGGACGATCGTAGCGGGAAGCTAAGGTCGGTCGAGTCGTAGAATGCAGCTGGGCGATCGTTGCGGGTAGCTGAGGTCGGTCGTATTAGGTAAATCGATGTCCCGGTTTTGACAGTACGTTGAGTTAACCGGGGGGAGGGGTCGATCAGCTAGTACAGCTAGTCGAACATAGGCTAGTTGTTGCAATGCTAGGGCAGTCCGTAACAGCGAGTCGTTTCGTGGACTGCATGCCATATTGCGGGAGCGTCGAGGTCGAAGTCGGTGTTGGCAGCTTGGTCGTGTAGAGTCGAGCGAGTTGGCGACTAAGACTGAGCTATGTCTTAGTACTACGGACCAAGTGAACGGACGGGGAAACCATGGCTAAGGTTTGCCAAGCCTTAACACATACGAAGTCGATCGAGCGGATCGGTAAAGCTAGGGCTTTGTCGTGCCCCTAGCTGTGCGGACGTATCGTTTACGGTAGCTATGGCTATGCCGTGCCAAAGCCGTGCAGTCGAGTCGGTAGCTATGGCTGTGTCGTGACGGTAGCTATGGCTGTGTCGCGCCAAAGCTGTGCGGACGTATCGTTGACGTAAGCTATGGCTTTTGCGCACCAAAGCTGTGCGGACGTATCGGACGGTAGCTAAGGCTTTACGCGCCATAGCTGTGCGAACGGTAGCTATGGCTATGTCACGCCAAAGCTGTGCGGACAGTAGCTAAGGGTGTTCGCATCAAAGCTGTGCGAGTGTATCGAGACGATAGCTAAGGCTTTTCACGCCAAAGCTGGGCAAACGTATCGGACGGTAGCTAAAACTGTTTCGCGTCAAAGCTGTGCGAACGTATCGTTGACGGTAGCTTTGGCTTATGCGCGCTAAAGCTGTGCGGACGTATCGGACGGTAGCTAAGGCTTTGCAGTGCCAAAGCTCTGCACTATCGACCAAACAGGCCAGGGGGCCGCGGCTAAGACTGGCGTTATCTTAGCGCTGCGCAGATAGCGAAGCGATAGCTACAGGCTAACCAGTGCCTTTAGCGCTGCGCGGCCAAACGGACGAGCGGAACCGATGGAATGGTTAAGATCAGCTGGTCTTAGAATCCTCTTCGTGTTTGCCACCAGGCCGTCTACTTCGGCTGGTCGTTAAGGACCGTCAGAGATACTCCAACCCGCAGAAGGCAATTTCTTACGGTCCTTAAAAAAACCTTTAGTGCATATCAATGTGATGGAAAAAGGGGTGAATCTGCCACTAGAAGTGGCGGTGAGGTGAATGCAACCACGATACGTAGGATTCGACCTCGTGGAGCCGAGTGGCCCCTGAGAGCGTCTGCGAGACCTTTGAATTTTTTGCCGCCGAAGTCTTGTTCATATGAAGGAAATGCAACACCACTTCTGCCGCGCCACGTAAATAGAAAGTTCTTCTATAAAAGAATGGACGTAGAGATAAAGTACTTCTTTAGCCTGATATAGGCTAGCGAAGATGATTAATTCCATTTTTATAGAGTTATTTCTGGCAGAAGTGTTTTGTAAATGTTGTTAAATGCTATTTTATCCCCTTTTAAAGCTGTAACGGCAGGTTAGGGTCGAAAAAGGGCTTCGTCATTTCCGGCCGTGCCCGGATGTAATTTTTCTAGGACGAACAAGTAATCCGATCTGTTTATGTTTGTAGGCAGGTCGCGGCAAGTCGTCCAAACCGTTGATATATCAGCTAACTCATATACGACGCTGTCCGGTCACAACTGGCTTTGTACACAACCAGACAACTTGGAGCCAACCCTCATCCGTAAAAATTGAACTCCTCTTCCGAATACATTACTAATACACACAAACACATATGCAAGGACTTTTGTCGGCCGACAATAGGTGTTGCTCCCCCAGGCAAGAACTTTATTTTCTTTTTGTATATTCTGATATAAATTATTGTTCTTTTGTTTATATAGTTCGTTCTTTTCATTTCACTTTTACCGTATGTTTCCTAAATATTCGCTTACAATTAGAAACCTTAATCTCTAACAGGAAACCTAAAAACCTCCCTTACACATCAAAGGAGAACTTAAAACCAGTTATCCATGAACTTACCGAGAACTTAACATCATAGAACAGAATTCAACAACTTATCTTCTTTGTAAGCACTCAGAACTAATATAAGGAAAAGGAACCCTCTTGTACATTTCCATCTCATTTCTTAATTTCATTGCTTTTTTTATCGTTGGAAATCCCTGTGGCATAGTGGCTAACATTCTGGACTGTGACACTGTAGTAAGCGGGTTCGAACTCCAGCCATGCTATTACGTTCTCTTTCATACTAATATCTTTTGAAAAGGTTTGAACCCCTTTATTTATCCAGCAATAGGTTAAAGAGTACTACTACAGTTCTTCTTCAAGGATGGCTTTGGTATTAAATAACCCATGAAGGTTGAAATACCATCAAACAAAGTAATCATTATCAAAATAGAAGACCACAGCACTGCCTCGTAAAGATTAGTTGATATTAAAAATAGAATGTATTTTTTATTTTTTATAACAAAACCAACAACTTCTTAAACATTTTCTTGCTGCTACTGTGGTAAGTCCTACATATCTAGCACTGTCCTCATCAATCACTGGCTTGCCTACACCAAAATACTGTTTCAAAGACCTTTCCAACAGCCACCATCTTGGAGGAGCACCCTGAAAGAGACATAAGACATCTTTAAAAATATACATGTATGTGTATGTGAACATATCTGAATGCCTGTATGTGGCATATATATGCGCATGTGTGTTTTACTTCATTCTGCCATTGTAGTAGTCAGAAATATCTTACAGCAGCATTCAGTCCTTCTTCATTTAAAGTTACTCTGTCTTTTCCTTTGCATGGGTTCTTAGCTCCCTCAGCCACTTGCCAAATCATAGGGCTCCCAGACCTGCATTTTGGAGGTCTGCCTGCAGCTTATCAAGCAAGTTTTTGCAGTGGCGGTCTCTTCATGTCCGGTAGTTTTTGAACCCTATGACAGCAAATTCCAGGAATTTTTGTGCAGGTGTTTCTTCAGGCATCTATAGCATATGAACCATCAAGTAATTATTAGGGTGAACTTTTTTAGTTATGGAACACACTAATCTTAATCGGAATACAAAGTGGTATATTCTTTTACTATTTTATTGTTGGAAGAATTTTAAATAGAATAATTGTGTGTTTTACTTCATTCTGCCATTATAGTTGGAAATATCTTACAGCAGCATTCAGTCCTTCTTCATTTAAAGCTACTCTGTCTTTTCCTTTGCATGGGTTCTTAGCTCCCTCAGCCATTTGCCAAATCATTGGGCTCCCAGACCTGCATTTTGGAGGTCTGTCTCAAGCTTATCAAGTAAATTTGTGTAGTGTATGTATGTATGTATGTATGTATGTATGTATGTATCGTTGTATCAAAAGAATATATAAACAAGTTTGGGAAGTCAGCATATCTTAATAGATGATAAAATACAAAAGGAAGGATTTCTTGATGGAGATGAAAGAGTTAGTTCTTTAATGCCCATAATAAACTTAAATATTGGTGCTAGTATGGTCGGAAGTCAGTTGATAAGGATATAATTTTTTTCAAGGTAAGATAAAGGCAGTTTCATATACTCAATGGAGCAATCAAAAGGTGAGCAGCTGTGCTGGGCCGGGGTCCCTACTCTGCTTGTCATCCATGTTTGGTGCAAACAGAGCAGTTGGAGTTCAAGTCTAGAATAGTAAGCAAAGTGGGACACCAGGAATTGTAGCAGTTCACAAAAGAGTTGGCAGTTGGCTTTGAAACACAGAGCAGGATATGAAACTGCCAAGTGCTCATGTCCATATTGTGAAGTGTCACACACATTTCCTCCACTAGATTTCTTTGTTTAAGGATATATCAACCTTCATGGGTTATTTGATATCAAAGCCATTCTTGTATTAAATCCATAGCTGAGAGTTCATACCTTTCCCAAGGGCATTAGTCTGAAAGTGAATGCATTAGTGTGACTAGGGTTTTGAACCTACTTACTACAATGTCACAATCCAGCACTTTAGCCACTACAACACTGGGACTCCTCCCCACTCCCCAAGGATAAATTAGAAGAGTGAATAAGAATGACTATATTCAGGATTTTTTTGTGCAGTTGATCAATGGTTTATACTGTTTCAACCAAGATTTGCTGCCAACTAATTTTTTCTTAACAAGCACAATGTGGGATTAAAGTTATTTAGCAGGTGAGACTGTGTGAGCCGCAGATGATACTGCCACAACAGTACTTACCCATATTATATACAGGTTGTAAGATAGTTATTAATAACAATAAAGGATGTAGAATTGATTTTATTAAAGTTAAGTATTTCTATTTAAAGGACACGTTATTTGTGTCTATAGTTTTTGTTTTCTTACCCTGAGAATGATATATAAAAGATGACTTCTGGTTCATTCATAGATCTCATATATCCTTGAAAACCCTTTAAAAATTTATATATATTTTTAATAATGATAATTTAAATATTAAATTTTATTATTTTACAGACTTGAATAGAGTAGTAATAACTTTTTTCTTTTTCTTTTATTAGTTTTCTGAGCCTTTTTTTTTAAACCAGGAAATTGTCGAAATTAAATGAATTACCTCTTAGCAATTCAATACTTATCTGAGATGGAGAGAGTCTGTGTGCATGTAGGCAAGAAGAAATCCAGCCTGTTGTAGAACTAGTCCAAACAAGAGCAGTAGCCCAGTCCTCAGACAATTGGGTAGCCTCAGTTGACTAAAAATAACAACACACGCGACTTGCAGCCCTTCCTCACTATACCTCTGGTCAACTTGTTCGTTCTGTCAGTCAAAAAAGCAGTCCGTAAAAAACAACAACAACCTGCTCCTGCAGCTAGCATGCTCTTTTATTCAAGTTCTGGCATATAGAAATTTACATGCGTGGTATATTTCTTCTCGCGAGGGACGAGATTGGCCCACTATAACCTCCGCCTCCAGAAGTGAACATATTTTCTCCTACTTGACACGTAAGGCATAGTCTTACGCGCTTTGATCCAGGAGGTAAGTTTCTTCTCTCACAACACATCCGCCTTATAACAATTACCAAAAAAGTGGGTAAGCAAACAGAAATACAAAGCAGTCTACGTTGAATCTTTTTGTATAGCTTAAAGGCATGACTCTAACAATTCCTGAAAGTTTGGTTGATATTGAGACAAAAACAAAAGAACCTTTGCAGTAGGATGGACCGACATTTGGTGAATTACGATACGATTTGAAGAATCATTTAAGTTTCTAATGTCCTTATATGCAAAGGAAGCAGAGTATGGTTTCGAACCTGCACACCTGATTGTAGAGATTTATTTGATACCTGTACACTCTTCATTGCTTAAGTTAATGATAGATAGATGGTTATTTACTAAGCTTTACTGGCAACGAAAATTTAAGGGAGATAATTCATTTAAATAAGTTGCCTCCCTTTAATTATTGTATAAGTTAAGTCTTTTGAATAATTATTTTCTTCAATAAAAAACAATTTTCTTCTTTCCCAGTAACCAGATTCTCCGCAAGTAGTGTTGTGGCTTTGCAAAATCTTTTTAACCATTTAAATGCTTATTATTATTGCAGAGTAGGAATGGAATGTCCTATTAGATAATGGGGAACTTCCTGAGGCAGACATGGGAGGAAATAAGTTATTTCCTTCAGTATTATAAAAACAGCTGAGTAACCAGAGAAAAGGTGTATTTTGTGGTATTCATGTCTCATTTTTTATATCAGAATAAAGTAATTTATGATTACTACTAACATTGTCATTGTGGTTATTCCAGAATTATTAGAATTATAGATGCAGAAATGTTTACATTCTTGATTTGATTTCAAAATAGTAAAAGACAAAGGAGATAGTTGTTGTGATTAGTATTGGTTCAAAGATAAAAAGTAATTTCTGATGGTTAATGAAAAACATTGCTACAGCAACAAAAACAAGAAAAACATTCAAAATTCCAAGTAAAACATGAATCATATACACAAGTTAGATTGGTTTACATGGATGTCAAGCCACTAGACTCAATTGTTCATTAGGAGAAGTTTACTTGGGCTAATGTGCTGGACTACAACATTGTAGTAAGTGAGTTAAAACTCCAGTCATGCTATTATGTTCACTTTCAGACTAATACATCTGGGAAAGGTATGGATTCCCTTAACCACCCCAACAAACACATAAAGTGAGTTAGAGAGAGAGTGAGAGAGAGGGAGAGAGTGCAAAAATTGTTTAGATAGAAATTAATAATTACTAAAGTTAAAATCAATTAAGAACTGAAATGTGAAATAAATTTTTAAAAACAAATATATAAAGTGAGCTAGAGAGAGAGAGAGAGAGAGAGAGAGAGAGAGAAAGTGCAAAAATTGTTTAGATAGAAATTAATAATTACTAAAGTTAAAATCAATTAAGAATTGAAATGTGAAATAAATTTTTAAAAACAAACATATAAAGTGAGTTTGAGAGAGAAAGAAAAAAGATTCTATGCAGATATTGTGCTAACCTGGAAAATAACCCTTAAATATTGGATTTTTCCTTGAATTTTTAGGCATCCACTGATTAATTTTTAGCATACAAACCTTTTTCCATTATGTGTGTGGGCAGAAAACACTTTCCTTTGATTCATACAAAAACAAAGAAAACAAAAATTTCCTGCACATTCATTTCACAATGGCCTAGTCAGCTGGGGCAGTAGAATACACCAACAACATCTCTGCAGAGGTGTAAGACTCTCCCAACGAGTGTCCTGGCTATAAAACTAAACAATCTGATGGTGAGGCTCCAATAAAGGAGCTTTGGGAAATGGGGAGTACCTCTTCATTGCCATTGCTCCCAGGTCCACTCTGAGTTGTAGCACCTGATAAGGTCCTATCTATGGGTCAAATAGGACAGTCTGAAATTTAAACTGTACTTTTGCTAAACTGAATTGTTTGAAATAGAATTGTTTGATCATTTAACTGTGTGTAAACAAATGACTGATGTTTAATTGAATTGTTTGGGATACATAGCAATACTTGAAAACATCAAACTGTGTGCAAACAAATGATTGATAGTGAATAGAATTATTTCTTTTAGATAGAAATAAGTGAAACCATTTAACTGTGAAAAAAATGATCTCAGACTTGTTAAAAAATGTTATCTACACAATTTTTTTAGAAATCACATTTAATATATGTAGGAAAAGCATCTGGCATTAAATAACCTACAATGGTTGATATTCAATAAAACCAAACCAAACCAAAAATTTCACTAATACCATGACAATGCCATTAACCATGGTAATTTTGGTCCCAATAATCATGGGTTTGGTTTGGTTTCCTTGTTTAAAGGCATATCAACCTTTGTGGGTTACTTGATGCCAAAGCCATCCTTGTTGAATAGTTGTGGTGCTATTTAACCCATAGCAGTAGGGATAAGAGGGTTCATGTCTTTTCCAAGGGTATTAGCCAAAAAGTGAACATAATGGAGTGATTAGGGTTTGAACTTGCTTACAACAATTTGTGCTGTCCAGCAATGGGGATTCTTCCCTAAAATATTGATATGAAATCGTCATACCATTGCATCAATCATATTGATAAAACAAATCTCAACAGTTACAAGAAATGATGAGAATCATGAGTATGAAGGATCAGCAAAGCTCTACACAGAATGGAAATATTATTGCTATCATTAAACTCATTAAATCTTGGAGGCACTTAAAGCAGCATTGTAGGAAGTGGATATGGTGACCTGAGTTCAATTCCTGAATGAGGGTGTTTGCATTTCACATAACACTAACACGTTTCAGAAAGGTATGCATCTAACTATTCTTCTTCCCACTACTGTAAATAGTAGGGCAGACTTGGCTCTTTAACTTTGGTATGGCACCTAGGAGAGGGAAAACTGAATTCAAACCAGCTGTAGACCTGGAGAGGGCTGGGCTCTTCCTGGTGATTTATGCTACATGAGTGGTGCCCCTAATACCAAAACAGGTTACGGGACCAGTGATGATGATGATGATTGAATCTTCTGGATTATGGTCAAATAATGATGATGATTGAATCTTCTGGATTATGGTCAAATAATTTAACAAAATCCAAGTTGTATGAGCAGTAGTTGGATGAGGAGGCTTTGATTATGAATCAATAAGATTGCAGAGGGAATTTAATAATAAAGCATTTTTAAAGTAGTTTACTGGTGCATATTATATGTGCATATTTGATATATTCATTATTAAAGGTCATTGTCCTAATGAGTAGAGTGTTTGCCAATGGTCTGGGGGACCAGGGTTCAATCCTTGCTTAACACTCAGCATTATAAGGTATGGGTCAAAGGTAAAGTAGAGCAATCCAGGGAATGGAGTAGTGCCCTCCCCAACACCTCGGTGTAGTAGCAATTGAAAAGGGAGCCTTTGGTTTACCCTCAACTGTGGTTTGATTTGGCTTCTTTGTTTAATGGCATATAAACCTTTGTTGGTTATTTAATGCCAAAGCCATTCTCCTAGAAGAACAGTAGTGGTACTATTTAGCCCATGGCTTGGAGGATAAGGGGGTTCATACCTTTCCCAAGAGTATTTGTCCGAAAGTGAACATAATAGCATGACTGGAATACAAACTCACTTACTACGATTCCTCAGTCCATCGCTTTAACCATTACACCACGAGGACACCCCCACTCAACTGTGGTTGCCAACTTTACTTTTTACTTGTGTATATTATATGTGTATATTATTTGATATATTCATTATTAATGTAGTTTACTTGTATATATCTATACATGGATATTTCATATGGGCATATTATATATGTATATTTGTATGTAATAAGGAATGAGAAAAAAAAAATTGGATATCACCACCACAAAGATAATGTTTATACCTGAATTGAAGGTAGAGGTGGCTCAGCTTTCATAAGAAAAATGTTGCAACTTAAACAATAAAAAAAAACATTACTATTTTTTAAAATAATTCCATCACATGACATAATACTATGAGGCAATTTGAAAATACCAACCGGTACTACTCTGTTTTTTCAAAAAACAAGATCAACAAGCCCTGAAGAAGACTTCATTTGAATTGAAATTTATCTATCATAATTATTTTTTTCATTCTAAAATAATTTTGACGAAACAAATTTTATTCAAAGATTTAAAGTCGAAACACATTGGCTAATAAATGGACCATCAAGCATATTTTTCTTCCGATTAACCTTTCCTACATACATATTTGTATGTGCATATTTGATATGTGCATACTCATAAGAGCATATTTCCTGTGTGCATTTTAAAAGTAATTTACAAGTGCATATTTCAGATGTGCATATTATACATGCATATTTGGTATATATTTGCACAATCTTTTAGCATCCTTAACAAGTGCATTATGCCACCTGCAAGTTTGTATGCAAAATATATTTATAAATGAAAATAAAAATATGTATTTGTAAAATTGGTTGTTTTTATTTTTGAAGATCTTGAAGGGCTCAAGAACTGAGATATTTTAATCAGATCTTTATACAGGTTGTTGCAGAAATATCTTCCATATTTCAAACTGTCATCTGTGTGGTGCAATGGTAGCTCCATTAAGTTAACTACCAGTGATAACTATTCGTATAACAAGAAAATTGATATGATCATAGCTTAGACATGCCACAATTTTAAAGGTTGGCAAAAAGATCAACATATCTAATCATCCCATTCATCTGTATGAGCATGATATGACACAAGGTCAATTTTTTTTTAAGTAGAGCAACAGGTTTGAATCCAGAGTTTTCCTTCTCTTAGACCAGCTGCCATATCAAAGTTAAAGAAGTCTGTCTGCCAAACTATTTATCCATAGTTAGAGGGAAAATAGTCAGATTCTTTTGGGGGTGTCCTCGTGGTGTAATGGATAAAAGGCAAAAACATGATTATAACTGATCATATCTTGAAAAAAATGTCAATACATTAACTAGAGGGAGCTACCATTACCACTTGCTTATGCTCACTTGCACCACACTGGTTATGAAATTTTAGAAGAGAATTCACCATCCATGTGCCAAGGATACACAAACTGATGAGGCATACATAGTGTAATGGTTATTGTTTTAAGAAATGAAATTAGTTCATATTCTGGATGAGGCTATTTGTGCTTCACTTTACGGTAATATCCTTCGGAAAGGTATGAATCCATCTGTTCTTCTTCCAGCAATGGGTAAAATAGTAAGGCAGACTGGATTTTTAGCTTTAGTAAGGTAACCAGTCTAGGAGAAAGAAAATTCTGAATTCAAATCA